>OY856410.1:829643551-830843551 GCA_963693085.1 Alisma plantago-aquatica
CTTTAGTAATAATGGTGTGTCTTCGGAATAAAAGAAGCATATACGAAACGTGGATAGATCTGCAATGTGTAAAATCAAACGAGGCATACAAAGTGGGAATAAAGAAGAACACACAATCTATGCTCCAGTAGATTCTCAACATCAGGTAATAAGTTCTCGTCGGTGTTTAAAGGCTGGTTTGGTTAAGTGTAGTACGATGTACTTCTATGAGTTTCCAATGTAAAAGTACACAACAAATTCACTCTTTGTCATCGACTACAGCATGGAAGATCAAAATCATACATGACGATAATGCCCTTATGTGTGGACGTTCATGAATACATTTTCATTGATACCTGTACAGGATTGTGAATCAGTAAAAAGAGAAGAATTAGTAAAGAAGCAGCTGGTTCGATTGCCGACAGGGGGTTAATTAGTGGTTTTAATAGGAGGGGATGTTTTAATGAACTATGGCAGTATAGGAAAAAAACTTTGTTAAGTTTTCTTTGGTGTGTAAATAACCCATCAGATATCAATCAGGGAGAAAGATGAAGATGAAGCCTTGGTGTTGGTGTGCCAAAGCATTACAGAAATGAAGGTTTAAGTAATTTCATGTACATTTTTTTTCTCTCGATAGCAAGTACCTACTACACTTCATAACAGTTAGAATTGCAAATAAAAATTATGCATTCTACTTAACCCTCATCATAATGTAGAACTATCTGTTACTAGTAAGCCTAATAATATTCGGCAAAACCCAAAACCCAACTCGTCGCGTCCCATTAAAAAAAAAAAAAAACTCAAACGGGCTGCTGCACGGTTTTGCTGTCGATCACCTCGGAGCACACCTGTGCCATCATCGTATACAAGCACTGCAACTCGGAGAGCTGTTGGACGGACATCTTAGCCATGGTGGTCCTTGCTAGGCGCTCCCTGTCCTCGAAGATCTTGAGCCTCTGCAGGTAAGAACCGGCGTTCCTGACCGTGGCACCCACCTGGTTCAGCCTCCTCTGCTGGAGAGGATTCAGCGCCGAGCTGTCCTGCTGCACACAGAAGAAAACGTCAATCGCCAATGGCAGGCGGCGCAAAGAGTCCAGGCACAATGGCGAGGCTTATTGGCTTAATAACCTCAATGAACGATGCAGGGGAACGGCCTGCTTTGGGTTGTTGGCATTCCAGGGAGCGCGTCCTAGCGAGATTATTAGGATCGGTGTCGCTCTTCGGTACAGAAAGCCTCCCAAAGATGACCTTTCCGTTCTTGGCGACGTCAAGGGTGAGCTCAATTCCTCTGGGAACAGAGGCCATGGCACAATTGTCTAGCTTCCTCTTGTATGCCGCCACAGAAGTGACGAAGTCCTGAAAGATCAAACAAAGGGCATTTGAGCCACCACTGCCGGATTCCTCCAAACATGAGTAGCAGGAGCACGGCCACTAGTACGTACCTTGTAGACAGCAGGGCATCCGGGATAATCAAACTCGTCCGACCCAGCTTTCCTCATCCTCTCAGGATGAAATTGCAACCCAACAGCAAACTTCCCTTCCTCTGGACAATACATATCCGGGTCATAAAACCCTTCAACCAATCCATCATCCGCATACGCCATGGGCACAAACCGCTTCGCCAACCGCCTCACACCTTGGTGATGATAACTATTCACCATAATCCTACTCCCTTCACTCTCAAACCACCTCGCAACCGGCGTCCATTCTACGAGACTCACACCGTGCCTATGCCCATCGTAGTTGCCGTAATCCATGTGCTTCACGACCTGCCCTCCACCGGGCCTCTCCTTGTGCAGCTCGCTCTCGACGTCGGCGTACAGGGTGCCTCCACAGGCGACGTTGAGGACCTGCGACCCCCTACAGATGCCCAGGAACGGCGCGCCGCGGTCCACGCAGAGCCGCGCGAGACGGAGCTCGATGGCGTCCTTGGACGGGTCGATGGCCGTGTCGGACGCGTGGGCGGCGCGGATGGTGTCCAGCTCATCGGGGGAGAGTGTGGTGGTGTCCGTGGAGTAAGGGGTACTGTGGTAGTGGGATGGGTCGATATCCTCGCCTTCACAGAGGAGGACGCCATGGATGGGCTCGAAGCTAGGAAGCAGGGTGTCTATGCCGCTTACTCGTGGGACGATCACCGGTGCCGCGCCGTAGCCTACCAGGAGGTCCAAGTGGTACTCGCCTGCGATGACAACAATCCAGGTCCCGGAAACAAAGGAAGCCCATCAGTTGGATATCAGGTGAAAGTAGTCTAGACGATCGGTCAACCGACATCCTGTATTTAAGGACTCCTTTTTTATTTAAAAAAATGCTTTAAAAATATAAAACGGAAGTGGAAACGTTTGACGAGCGTCTTTGGACCACGTGATTTAGGACACGAAAGAAATGAAAACGTTTCCGCAGTCGGAGCCGAGGGGAAACGAAAGGCCACGCCTAGGTACGTACCAACGAAATCGACAAACTTGTTCTTGCGGACGCAGCGGCGGGACACGATGAGGACCCTGGGGAGAGCGGCGTCGTGGTCGGCAGTGGACAACCCTTCGACGGAGTCGCCGTTGGTGGCAGCCATATCAATAGTAGTACGTTCCAAAGTGACTGGAGATGGAGGAGGCCGGAGGGTACGGCGGTCAGTTACGATCGGAGAGCTCGCTTTACCGAACAAAGACAAGCAGGCAGTGACGGGAGATACCGCAGAACTGCTTCTGCTACAAGACTGGTTGCGTTAGGATCTGATGATGGTGGTTGAGGTCACGCAATATGTATTTATAACCCAAGAGATACGGGGACTACCCCCATTTAGAGAGGAAGAAGACGGGTGGGTGAGGGTTACAAAGTTGTCTGCCATTCCTCTCAACCGACCTTTAAATGCCAAACTCCAACGAAACGGCACTTCGCTGACTAGAAAGGCAGGTAATGAATCAATTAAATGAGAGAAAAAAAAACTCTGCAGTTTCGCCGCAAAACAGTAGGACGAGGGTGTGTCGCCGCGTAGGCACTTACGTCGTCTGTTTTATGTCAACAGTGTGACTACCGCTACACAAGCCACTCATCTGCTCGTTGCCATAAACAGTTAAACACTCCATAAGAGTGAGTGTGACTCTTGAGGACCGAAAGTGACGAAGGTCCATGTGGGATACTGGTTAATTTGGTTTGAGCTTATCTGTTAAATAGAAAAATAAGCAGAAAAAGACCAAAAGAAATTGTATAAAAAGCAATTAGTACACGTTCCTTTCGGGAGTTCTGTGAGTTGCAACACCCGACGGCGTCACCAACTGACGTGGATCCATCGTCAGGCGGTTTGAGCTTGGCGGTGTTCTAATTATGGTAACAAACCGACCGACCCTTCAGTTACTCGTTGGAGTGGATGTGTCAATCTAGTTTCGTTTTTGAATCTGTACGTTATGTTTGGTACAGGATGCAAACAAGGGAGAAGAGGAGATGGAAGACTTGCCTTTCTGCCTCTATTTGTTTCGGGACTATTTAGTTAGGACGGTATTAGTCTGGGAGATCTTGATTAGTCACGTCTGGATTCAATCTAATTTTGGTTGACAACCTAGTCTACTTCTGATTAAGATTCAGTCTAACAGAACTTGATCATGAAATGGAGGGCCGGATTCCCTTGTAGCTGCTAACCGCCCCGCCATGAAATGGAGTAAGGGGCGACCTTCTATCTATTAGGCGCTGCTGCCCTAAAAAAATTTAGCCGGAAATATTTAGCCAAGCGGTTTTATTCCCTTTCAAAGTAAATGGTGTAACCCGTATGGAGCCATCTTCTTCAAATGACATGTGTTGACTAGTACTCACCCGGGTTTCCCTCGTAGTACTAGGGTTGGCCACCGGTCGGACCAACCACGCACCCTGGAAATGTCCTTGAGAGCAACCTCAATTTTCGTGGGTTGTTTGGCTGTCCAATTAGAATCTTGTCAGGATTTTATTTGACAACTCAAACATGATCCGTTTTGGTTCAAATATGCTTGAAATCAACATGAGTATGGGTAGTATACATAATAAATGATTCAGATGTAATCGATATTATATTTCAATGCAGTAGAAAAAATGCATATATAAAAAATTAAAAATATTTAACTATGATTAATTGAATTTTTTAGTACGACTACATTATACATGTTTTGACGTAATACACGAGATTTGTGTTGTTGTATCAATATTTAACTATATTTTTTTAAATAAATAATGAATGTATAGATACACGAAACATGTATTGTTGCACGAATATGCGTATAATAATCAAACAATACAAGCAAAAGATGTATTTATTTATAAGTAAAACCAAACATGTGATATAAAATACTACTATAATACAAGTATGTAATATTACATATTGTCAACTACAAGATTAATTTGCATAGGATTAATTACATCACTTTAGATAGTTATTAATTTGACTTTCACTCATTACATCACTTTAGATCTCGTAGTACATATTGTGAACTACAAAATTAAGTCGTATATGGTTTCTTACATCACTTTAGATAGTCATTAATTTGACTTTAACTCGCTACACCATCAACACCTCCAACAACATTATTCGGTACAATACCTCTTCGTGAGCAACAATATTTGGTGCAGTAACTCCATTGTCAGCAATTATTAGATGTGGTTGAGAGCTTCGCGCTTGTTCGGGTTGCTGCCATAGGCCTGGTGGGTATGTGCGAGGATTGGTCCAGAAGGTTCTTAGAACCGCATCTACATTCAACACTCTCCACCTCACCTTAAATATGTTCATGTTGTGGAATTCACAAAGGTCATCATGCCAAGCTTGACATAAAAAAGATCACACATTCTGCCTAAATAGTATTGACATCCTAAGACTGTGCCAACTGCTACATCTGACTCGTCATCTCACCAAAAATTGATTCATTTTATCACGAAGCAACTGACATTGTTTGAAAAAATATTGACGTTAGCAGTCATTGCGTTTGTTAACAAAAAATATAATTGAATTGAACTTAGCCATTTATGAGGACATATTGGAAATTACTAGATGACAAAGATTACAAGTATTAATTTACTAGATGGGCAATAAATAATACAAGTATTGTCCTACTAGATGTACAAGAAATAATGTCAATAACCTAGAATTTAGTATATTGCACAACAGACATTAAAACACCTTTCAAACTATTACATGGACAAGAACTCAATATTACCAATTCGTAATTCTCATTCACATTGAAGAAAAAAAGTTTTCGTTCCAAACAAATAGAGTGTTTATAGGTGATTTGAAACATAAAACATGTAAAAAAAATCATAGGCGGACTATGTAATGATATATGTTGAAGAGTTTGAGTGACAACATCTTATGAGTTTTTGTGGTGAGCTCGGCATTCCCCATGAGCTGATGCATCATTCAAAAGAAGTTAAATGATCCATCTAGAAGAGAAAGGTTTTTTTGCAGGTTGATGAATCCAATGAAGACAATAATGATACAGTCTGATCTTGTTTGGCACATGGGACTACATCTGCTTTGCAAAACAGAAGTAGAATGCATCATGTTACCATCTTTGTTGAATCATCAACATGTAAAGTCAAACTTATCTCAACTAGAAGATTCTTTTGTCATCTTCTAAACATTACAACAACTCATAGTTGATTCCTAAGTTGACACACCCACCATTATTCTAAGATAATGACCAACCGTCGTGTTAACCCTAATGTAGCGATGATGAAGGTTTAAGTTGATCTCATGTAGAATCATCCTAGTTGGCCATTTTATGGCCTCATCGTACTCACCCATGAGAACCCACATTGGCGAATAGGGTGAGAAACCCACTCATTGCTTTATTTTGCATACGTGGGTTGTTCAGGGTGCTCATCCCATGTCTCTTCATGCAAAGATGGTGAATGGGAGTGTGAATCCTTGCAAGACATGTACAAATTTTTCTGGACCAGACAACCTTTTTAATCTTGGAGCGGGATGTGTAGATGATTAAACATTTAATAGAATAATTAAATGCATGTTTGAGCTCATTATGATAATAACAAACAAACGATAAAAATAGTTAATAAAAAAGTTAAATACATAGGTAGTGTATGTGACATCAACATCAAAGTTATGCATCAATAAGAGCATCATCCACATATTACATCAACTTCAAAAGTGACTAATAAATAATAATATGATATCACACTACATGTACTAGTTCATAACTATTCTAACAAGTACAGTTTGAAATTCATAAAACAAACATTTTAAGCGCACCCCAAAGTTTGAAATTCCCAAACAAGCACACATTTTTACTAGGGATTCTTACAAGTCTTTTATTGACTTCATCACCAACTCCTACAATTGCATCATTTATGTTTTCAGCATTATTCATGTGTACTGCAACACCTAGTGGGTAAGTGCGATGAGCCATCACAAAGTTGTGTGGAATCGCATGTTGTATGCCTAGAGGCTGAATAGCCAATGCATTTCCTATAATGAAATGATTATGTCTAATAAAATCTCTCTTGAGGTTCTTTCATTGACTTTTCACCTGGTCCAAAGACACGTAAGGCACCTCGTTATGTTTTACAAGTTACACACTTTCTCCCTCCAAGCCTCTAAAGTATATACCACATTGAAACATCTCCCTATAACGTCCCAGGATTTGAGGCCTCGGATAAAATGATTTTAAAAGGAATGATTGGACTACCCATATCACCAAGGTGCACCTCCTTTTTTGGGAGCTCATTACTAAAGAACTCCATAGTTAAGCATGCTCAGCTTGGAGTAGTACTAGGATGGGTGTCCAATCGGGAAGTTGATCCTGGCTTGCATGTGAGTGAGATTAAAATGCACAGTTAAGGCTAGTGGTGGTCTGTGGGGCCAGATGTCATTCCTGAAACTCTACTAGAGCCTTGGGCAGTGGGCCCAAACATTATAAATGGTATCAGAGCCAAAACCCCTCTAGTAGGTGGGGCCCACATGGGCATGTGGCATGCTAGTCTTGAGCCATGCGGTCCAGGCATGTTGGAAAGGGTTGTCCAAGGTTGACGTAGCTACCCTTGCACTGGTATTCTGTGATCGGGAGTTGGGTGTCCATGGGCCATTCTGGGTCTACACTAAAATGGAGAAATATTATGAGGCCATATGGTTGAGCCTTGACGAGGACGTCAAGAGTCTAAGTGGGGGAGATTGTAACGTCGCAGGATTTGAGGCTTCAGATAAAATGATCTTAAAAGGAATGATTGGACTACCCATATTACCAAGGTGCACCTCCTTTTCTGGGATCCCATTACTAAAGAACTCCATAGTTAAGTGTGCTCATCTTGGAGTAGTACTAGGATGGGTGACCAGTCGGGAAGTTGATCCTGGCTTGTGCGTGAGTGAGATTAAAATACGCAGTTAACGCTAGTGGTGGTCTGTGGGGTCAGTCGTCATTCCTAAAACTCTACTAGAGCCTTGGGCAGTGGGTCCAGGCATTACACTCCCCATGTCATATTAATTTCTCATCACATCAAGTAGGATATGATCAGTCTCCCTAGATCATATATTAGACGGTTGGTGTCTTGTTCCGCCATACAATCAATTCTGTGTGTAACATATTTCAATCGTGAGGGCACATTTCACAAATATGTTGATACAATATGATAATGCAAACACAAAGAAATATTTGCAAATAACATATAATGTAACTAAATATCATACATGTATATCTAGGTATAAAGTTGGCCTATGGCTTCATCGCTGGTGAAGGAGTCTAAAAAAGACAATTTGCATCCTCCAATTTGTTGACCGCAGTGTACAACACATCAAACTTGTGGTAATAGGATTGGTAAACATCTTCATCGTCATGGTGGATTTTAACAAAGTTCTTCATGTTCATTGCCTACCCCCACACCAACTTGCATTCGTCAGTCAGTAACTTAATCTTAGCTTGCAATGACTGAATTGTTGGGGGTAGGCCGACTGCCCAGTGAAAGTATTTGCAGCGATCTTTTACCTATAATGTATAGGATATGAGTTACTACCAACGACCACATAATATATTTACTTATGTAATAGATTTTCTATGGTTTTATTAGAAAAGTTGTCTCGTCGAACATATGTAAGACATTTCCCTAGGACGTTCACTAAGGATGCCAAAGTCATACAACCTCACATCTCTAGTGTTGATATGAAATGAGGCAAGATTACCACACATACACCGCCGCACTTCAAACACATGCATTGACACCTAAAAATGTATTATTGATTAGTAAAATAATGTGGATGTCATACCCTAAATATGCACAAATGGCAATTCAATTTATGTATTTAAAAGCAAAGGCAGTTCAAACCATACACAAATGAGATTATAAGTACTTTAATACCATGATGTATTATATCCTTCCTCATTTTTTGAGGAACCACTATCTGTCAGTAGGTGTAGCTGCTCATGAAGACAGTTTTGTCTCCTCCTATGGGTGGAGTCTGATCATGTGGAGCATACAAAATCGCAGGAAGTAGAGCATTACTTGTGTTTGTTGTATCCAAACACAAGCAATGTTATCATTGTATCCCTAATTGCATATTAAGTATTGACGTTATATTGAACTCGTTGCATAGGAAACATCATACTTGTAATGTGACATCCCTCCATCACAAAGATAGGGAAAAACCACGCGAAAACGTGTGGAACTGTCATAAACATCGTATTACCAAAAACACGGGTTAATTAAAACTGATTGCAGAAAGCAGATAAGAAAGGAACTATTACAACCAGATCCACATCCTGTAAAGAAACATGTTATATAAATATACATAAACTTGATACATGTCCAAAATTCATAGGAACTAGTTGTCCCATAAGCACAAAAGTTCTCCACTTGTTTATGTACATAATAGACCTAGCCAGGTCAATAACAGGATAAGAAAGTCATATCAACTATACAATGTGAAACCTCATCAAAACACCTCCAAGGACCTGAGAGTACAGGGATGGCTCTAGGACTCTACTGCAAAACACCCAAAAATAACAAAAACATTTCCAACCTTGCCTTCTACTAATCTTCTTGCTGCTCGGCCACAACCTCACGACCACCACCACGTCTAGCTCGATCACCTAAAAAGGTTGAAACCAGCGGGGTGAGACACACAGTCCCAGTGAGAAACATAACCCCCACCAAAACTATAAAACCTCAGAAGAGCTAGAGTAGGTAAAGTAGGTAACTGATATAATAAGATCATATATGAAACATACTGAGCAGAACTATCTCTATTACATCTTACCAGGATATCTAAGAGGCATATAAACAGATAATATATGGAACATGATTGACAAGACAAGTCTTATAAGATCTTATCATAACATCTGAGGAACATGTAATTAGCTGCAAGATATAACTAGGGCAACTATACAAACAAGGCCTCAACCAATGTTCCGTGTTTGCCCTAATCAAATATACTATACATCTGGAATATGATTTATTATGCCATGAGGAAGTGAGTTGTACCGCTCAAATCCAACCTTCAGTTGAGAAACCCAAAGCCAGTGCCATACAAGGTCAATGGAAGAGCCAGACTCCACGACCTCATCCTCTCTGTGGTCAGTCCACGATATCCAAAGTAGGACCATAGTCTCTTTCTTAAGTGACCTCAGTCACAAGCTCAGCTCCCACAAGTTACCCTTTCCTCTAGCCCACCTCGATACAGGTCTCAGTGCTAGCATATCTTGAGCCACGGGCCTGTTCACCATGCTCCCGAGCCATGAACGCATTCATGCTCCATCACACTGAACCATGGGCATGTTCACCATACTCTATCACACATCTTGAGTCTACAACCACAGTTGCACTCTAATCCTCCTATTTTCGGGTAGGAAAAACCCCACATATTCAACAATATGTACTTCGGGTTAACCCGCAGGAGAACCCATTTCACCATCACCATCTACTAATGATGATGGATCTAGTTCCAGGGCAAACTACATGAAAGGTTCTTCTGTAATTAATTAGTATATTTTAAGTGGATTGCAAGATTCAACCAAGTTATGTAACTGATAACACCAAATTTTGTGATTTTTTTACTGTTATTTCGTTATCAAAACTGCCCTTTTTAACTGTTTTCCTCTCTTTTTATATGTACTTTTGCAATAACAGGCCACGCTACGCTCTTAACCCAATATTTCCATCTTTTGCAGAGTTTTCCTCCATTTTTGACTCATTTGTCATAAAAAAGGCCCGTCCCTACCCATAAACGTGTTCTACCTACATCGGCCATTTTCCCCAGGAAGTCGACCGATACGCTCACTGCCCGAAAGGGTAGCGCGATACACTGACGCGCGACACAAGGGTACCGCGCAAGAGGAAGCGGATGAGTGATACACCTTTTATCCGACAGGGTGCCAGACTCACCACGACTGTAGCGTGTCGCGATATAGGCCACCCACTGGCAGGCGCCACTCGTCACGATGACCGACAGCCCGACATCTCAGTGCCGACCGATACGCATATCAGGCGCCCCTAAAGGCCGCAATAATGGATCTGATGAAGAACATGTGGTGACCAGAGCACCATAACTTCCTCCAACCGCTTCCTATAAATAGCAGCTACAGGACTTCGATGGGACGGGTCAGAACCCTGTGCAATCCAACTCAGGAAAGCTTTAGGAGCTAGTGTATCGTGCCTCAGAGGTTGTGTCGGACGATTCTAGGTGAGCACTTCCACATCCCGAGAGGGAGGGAATGGTGCACTTAGGGCCGTCTCGAGCACCACTGCAGGCCAATATCGGCCAACAAGGATACCCGACACAAGTGACTGATACTTAAAGTGACACTCTAAGCCCGACACGATACCAAAACCCGATACGTATCCCCTGTCATGGCATGTTGCCCGAGTGCGTGTCGCCCGACATGATCGTATCGGGCAAGGGTGCCCCACGCGATACGTCTACCTGTCATGAGTGTGTCGCCTGAGAGGGCATGCCGCCCGACACGGGTGTATCAGGTGGGGCTCCTGCCCGGTATTGGGCTGGAGAGTCGGCTGCTATCTGTCGACCTTCTAAATCAAGAAGGCGACATTTATCTTTATCATTTCAGTCTTTTACTTCCTTTATCTTATGCAATGTAATCAGACCCTTATATGTTAATGGAATTAGAAGAGTTTAGCTATCTGCTGCTTTATGTTTGGTACCTTTTTTGGATGATTGCTATGTTTAACATCTAAACTCTAGCTTGTACGCTTGGATCACGTTTCGATTAGCTATCGAATCATGTTTTCCCGTTGCAACAGCCTTGAGAGAGGTGTTGTGGCTCTAGTGTTTGGTTCAATACTGGAGTATGAGAGTGCCCGGAATCAGAGTTGCTTTAGTAACCTTTCCACTCTAACTTAAGCCCAGCAACCTCGAGAGGGGTGTTGATGCTTGGTTAGAGGTACCCGCTTCGAGAGGAGGGGTACAGGATGTTTCTGCTGTCGCTTGTTTTACCGAAGTTTTCTCCTTCGTACCTTACTTTAGCGTTAGTATTATCTCTCTGTTTCCGTTGCGCGAAAATCCCTAAAAACTGATAAATGCTTAAAACCTTAATTTTTCCTCGTAGCTCCAGTTGGAGATAGATTTCTTTTGTTTTATCAGTCTTATCCAGTTGTTCCCTTTGGGAATTTTACCATCTCTTTACCCTTGCCGGAGTGTAATGTGTCAATTTTGTGTTCTCAACACTACCACCCTTATCCCTATGTTCGACCCCGTATATCTACTTCGACCCCGTAAATAAAGTTGCGGGGGCCTAGAAGGTTTTGGGTTATAAATGTAAAAGTCCGACTACTTCAAATACACCTCCACTTTTCGGACGTGCGATTTAGGCCGGTCAACTTTTTGGCACCGTTGTCGGGGACAAGGCAAAACGGTATTGTTGACGAACCCGAATCCACTAACTACAATCCAGTGCCTCAAGCTTAGAAATAAGCTTGACAACACTCTCTTTTTCTCCTTTCATTATTATTATTTATTATTCTTTGCCTGAAATGAATAATTCGTATTATTGATAAAAGATTTTCTAACTTGAATGTTACGCGATGCTCAGGTACTCAGAAGAAAGGCATTCAGCTCAACTAAGTGCCAACACCATCAAACATGCCGCCGCGTGTTGAACAACCCCTTTCATAAGGTGAACGCCAAGGGAGGGCCAGTCCTCATGCACCCCCACCGGAAGATAACGACCGCTACGACGACAATGATCAGCCCGAAGATCCAGAAATGGAGCCGTTCGAGGAAGATCATCGCCAGGATAGACGTCATCATCACCAAAGGCACACGAGGAACCACAATAATTAGGAACAATGCCAGGAAGGTAGCGACAGTGATGATTCAGAAGAAGAAGAAAAGACTCTGAGGGAGTTAGCCTCCACAAAGGCTAACAATTCCCGATGCCCTATTATCATTCCGCGATTCAACGCCACCGATTTCGAGCTCAAACCATTGGTAATCTCCATGTTTCAAAATAAAAGCTTTAGAGGGAATTCTAAGAATGAAAATCCCTACCACCATTTGGATGCTTTCAAGAACATATGCGCCACCATCAAGACGTGGGGAGTTCCCCAGGAGGTAATCTACTACAAGGGATTCATCTTCTCTTTGGAAGATAAGGCTCTATCATGGTATCTGGGGCTATCCCACCAAGCCCTGAATGGATGGGGAGCACTAGCGGATGCCTTTGTGAACAAGTTCTATCCAACTGAGAAGACAGTGCGTAACAGAAAAAGGATAACTTCCTTCATGCAAAAGCCCAACGAGAACCTCCACGACGCCTGGGAAAGATATCTGGAATATCAGAGGGAATGTCCTCATCACAATTACAAGAAAGGTTTCTTGGTCACCACCTTCTATAATGGTTTAACCCCCGAGGAAAGAGTTTCATTGAATGCAGCAGCAGGAAGTGACTTTCTGGGAAAGAAGTCGAGCAAGTCTGAGAGGATCATCAAAAATATGGCCGAGCTGCAAGCCGTCACTGACTATGATAGAACTGACAGGGGACAAGCAAAGAAGGCTGGTGAAGGACCCTCTTTTGAATCCAAGGCTCTGGAGACCATCACTTCTCAGATCCAGAGGATCGCTACTGATATGAAGCAGTTGAAAGAGTCCAGTGGGAAGGGAAAGAAGCAATCTGAGAAGGTTATGAAGTGTGTTACCTGTGGAGAGGGAGGACACGGGGTAGATAGATGCATCTACACCCGACCCGACGCATCGAGCGATAATGAAACTGAGGATGAGGAGACTGATAATGTCTCTTTTGTTAACTTCAAAAGGCCAGACCATCCCGGTTTCAATTATGACAACAAAGATGCAGTTGAAAACTCACATCAGTTGCATGCTTCCTCCAAGCCACCTCAAGCCTTTGAGAAAAGGGGAGGACAGAGTCAATTTGTCAAAAACACCCCCTTTCAGTCAAACAAAGGAAACTTTCAGGGACAAGTTAAATACCAAGGATCAGCCAAGGACCAGGGAAAGGACAAGGTTCCAAACCAATCAGACGTGGTTGGACAATTGTTTGATTTTGTAAAAAGAAAGGACACAATTAATAACCATCTAGCGCAGAGTGCGCTATCAAATTTGGGTGTTTTGAACTCATTGCAGGTCCAGATGACAGATATGCAGACGCATCAATGCCAAATTGATCAGCAATTAGCTCAGATCAACGGAATTAATAAAGAATCCCTCACCAAATTGATCAATACCATCCAACACCGAAACTGCCAAGAAGGCAGGGCTGTGATCGAGAGAGATAGGGATAGAGTTGCAGGAGATGGATGATGCTAGAGGCTAAAGAGTGAAGAAGCTAAAACTGGACGAGCTGGAGACGAAAACTACAACGCTCCTTAGGAGGTATCCTGAGCTTTCTTTTCTTTCCTAGAATAGGATGCAATTTACTTTCCTGCAAAACAAACATTATGGACATTTGGACTGTAATAAGGCCCGAGTCACCACATGCACCACGTGCACTGACTCTTTTGTTTTATGAGCCACCGCTCTATTTCATGGACCGAGATGGGTAATACTATCTGAGGCCATGATCTTAACCTTGTCCAATGATGTTTTACTCATGAACCGCCTTTTCTCCGCTTTGTTTCTAAGTTTTTCACCTTGATTTTGTTCTGAAGTTTTCATGTCGGGTAGCAGCTCAACCGGCGCGATGTACGTGCTCATATCAGGTGATGGTATTTCGGGCAACGCAACAGTCGTGACGGATGGCATGCCTGGGCGACGTGTACCAGTATCGTGCAAAACGAGTAATTACCCTTATGTCGACGGATGGACTACCCGTCTCGGGAATGGCTTATCCAAACGGCCGACGCGCGACCCGAAATTACCCATTTTTACCCCGGTTGGGAGCACTATATATAACGCAGAGGTTTTACCATGTCGGGCTACTGCCTTTACTATTTCACCTACCCGTATCGTGTTGTGATTTCCTTCATTTTCTCCCGTGCCGCGCATCCCTTTTCTACTCTCGTGTCGTGCAGAGGACCTAAGAAAACAACAAAGGTATAGCCCGACAACTTTATTGTCCTGGCTAGCCTGACACTACCTTCCTATCACGCATAACATATCGAAATAACGGTTTGGCTGAGTTTCCTCATATCGCCTGACACGGGTGCATCGCGTGACACGCCTTTAGCACGTGTTGCCCGATACGCCCTGTCGGGTGATAAACGTGTCGCCCTCTATGTGTCGTCTCGCTTGTTTTGTTGTCGGGCAGTACGTTGATTTTCTCTCAGGAAGGCCCTATCGAGCTCCTTGTTTCTCGCAACCGTATCGCCCGACACACCCATGTCGGGCGACAAACTTGACGCGCAGTTTCCTCCATATCGTCTTGTTCTCAAATGTTCTTTCGACATGGCGAACGATACCCGCACCTCGTATCGGGCACAAGCCTACATCTTTAAAAGCTCTGTATTGCCTGATACAGTGGTGTCGGGTAATTCTTGTATCGGGCCAAATTTTATCCTATTTTCTATTTTCTTTTAAACGCCGGTATCAAAATTTAGTTTCTGCCTACATTAATATTGGCACAGTTAAATTGATCAATGAATTTGTTTATGCTAACAGAGATGGCCCGTATAAAGAAAATTGTCATTCGAGTTGACGAACATGGAAGAAGGATCAACACAGAAGCCGCAGCTGAAGCGACCACAGTCGGGTAGAAATGCCTGAATCCCGAGGCGGCTGGGCCATCGACCGCTGAAAAAAGAACAAGAACTGGAGAAGTGGTGACTCTAGCAACAGCTCCAATCGTAGTGGCAGAACCCCTGGATCACACACCAGGAAGGTTCGTGCCGAGAGATGACGAGCATGGACGCCGGTATTCAGAACTGGCGACCAAGCTCTACAGGCCGAGCAGATTCTTCCACCAGTCTTCTTTCATTCAGATGGGTATTTTTGGAAGACTGGAGAGCGTCCTCGCCGCGGCAGGACTGAGGAAGATCTTCCTCAGCCGTTCTGCCTCCTACACCAAACTCACGAGGGAGTTCATGTCGTCTCTCCGCCGAGTGAAGAACACTGTTGAAAAATTGAAGAATATGGCAGAGCAGATAGACTGCAGGGGTGGAGTAGTGGCGACTCCAGCAACAACTCCAATCGCAGTGGCAGAACCCCTGGATCACACGCCAGGAAGGTTCGTGCCGAAAGATGACAAGCATGGACGCCGGTATTCAGAACTGGAGACCAAGCTCCACAGGCCGAGCAGATTTTGCCACCAGTCTTCTTTCATTCAGATGGGTATTTTTGGAAGACTGGAGAGTGTCCTCACCGCGGTAGGACTGAGGAAGATCTGCCTCAACCGTTCTGCCTCCTACATCGAACTCACGAGGGAGTTCATGTCGTCTCTCCTCCGAGTGAAGAACACTGCTGAAGAAATTGAAGAATATGGCGGAGCAGACAGACTACAGGGGCAGATGTACAATTCGGAGTACGTCATCTCCGAAAAGCTGCTCAACAAGATCTTCTCTTCCAGCGAGGAGGAGGAGAAGTTGTAAAATAATGGTGAAAGGATCACCGAAGGAGACGGGTTCAACCCCGTGGAGCTCTGGAAAAGGCTGACCGGCGAAACATCGTTCAAGCCAGGAAGCAAGGTGGCGGCAGTGCACTCATGTTTCTGGAGAATAGTGCACAAGCTGGTGGCATGCCTACTGTTCAGCAAGAACGAGTCCAGCAACATTTACACTGAAGAACTCTACGTCATGTGGCACATGATGGAGGGTAGAGTGATCAACCTTGGACGGTTTCTGCTGAATAGGCTTCACCCAATAAAGGATGCCACCAAGGAATATTGCATGGGTGACATCGTCAACCTGATCACGACTGGGCTTGGGGACCCGCAAGAGCCGCATAGCCTTTCTAGGACAAGGGGTGATGAGCTGATCGACCTCAAGTACCTCATGAGGGCCAATATTATAAAGAAGGAGGGGATATGTTATTTCTACAAGTTTGCAAGAATGAATACCCTCCTTCCACTCCTCGGTGCACCACCTATGACATAGAAAAACTAGTCTTCACCACCGAATAAGTAGAAGGTGTGGCGGTGGACGCCGCTTACGCCGCCACCACCAGAATTCAAGAGGAGGCTGCGAGAAGAGAACCGATTTCACTTGACCCAAGGCAGGACAAAGCGTCAACGGCCTTCGCCGAGCCAACTGTCAATCCAGATCCACCAACGACAGCAGATGATAGAGTTGTCGTCGCTCCTACCATACCAGCCACAATCACAACAACACCTATTGTGGTTGAAGAAGAACCGGCGATCGTTGAGGTCACCGAGGTAACAACCATGTGAGCTACCACGGAAGAGACGGTCGCAGCCCCCGAAATTTTATAGTGCCTTTAGAGACAGACGAAGAGGTACAATAGGACACCGATGATAGCATGATAGGGTGTTCGCCGAGATCCTCGAGATAGAGCTCGGAGTTGCACTGCTAACACCGCCACCAGCGTCGGTATCTCCTATAGCAGCTGCTGATGAGATCGCCAACGATGTAGAGGTGGGGCCGCATCCACCCACACCACGGCCATCTCAACCACGACAAGAAGGCGAGGCAGAGACGGCCGCAAGAGTGTCGACGCCTCACCCAGTAGCATCTGCCTCGCGAACGATCGAGATAGGATCTACCTCGTCAGATAGACCTTCGCGCGAGGGAGGTATCGTAGGGATGAGAGGGAGATCTACAGGAACCCTTCGTCGCTCGGAAAAATGTTGGGGGCACAAATTTGACTACTTGCGGGAGGTAACATAAAGCCACTCGGCTATATTTACTTCTCTAACCCACAAGTTTTCTTTTTTCCAGTAGAGGCTGAATGACAAGGAACAGGCGCTGCTAACTCTAGTTGGACTTCCTGGCCAACTAGATGTATTCAATGCAATGCTTCAGTAGGCCCTCCAGTGCCTTGACGTGATCGAGGAAAGGCTTAACAGAGGGGATGATCATCCGTGCCCAAGGCAGCCGAGAAGGCCTCCGTCGCCCCTGGCTCTGGCTCCTCACCTTCATCGGCAACCCCCTTGAGATCATCGTCCTCTTCCGCCTCCAGCGGGCCATCCACATCGCCCGAGGAAGGGACGCCATAGGGATCGGACAACATAGCCCCAACAGGACAGGTGAGCTCCAAAGGCCTGGAAGAAATGACTCCCTCAGTCCCCCTGGATGAAGCCGAAGATGACTACGAAGACATCAACATCGGGGAGGACTCTTCTAATGAATCAGAGGGAGAAGGGGGGGATGTTTGTGCCTCCAATGAAAGACACCCCCCAGAGGAAGACGCTCGATGGCAGATAAGTTCTCTGCGCTGTCAGAGATACCCTCCTTCGAGATGGCCGACTTCGATAGAAGGGTCATCGACTACCTGACGATCAGAGACTAGAAATTGCTAATCAAGGTCCTAAGGTCACAGGCAGATGAAGAAGATGTCGTCTGGAGCGACGGCTACTTTTCCGTACGACGGGGAGCACTCCGAAGCATGTTCCTCTCACCAGCTGTCATCGGTAAAAAGTTGTTCATGGTCCTTGAAGGTGCAATAATAGAGAATATCAGCACCGGGACAGGTCGGAAGACAGTATACAATGCCACCCCGACCTTGGCGAGAAGGCTGATATTGGGAGTACCAGACTCCATTGCAGTGGCCAACATGTTGCAGCACGTCGAAGAGCATAACACAAACCTCATGTTGGCCCCGTACAAGCACCGCAACGTGTGGTTCCTCTGCGTGGCAGACCTCAGGAACCACGACGTCCAGCTGTTTAGCTGCAGCAGCAATGAGGTGCCATGCTCCGGGCTTGTTTTCAGTCGCCCGGAAGACAAACACCTGAGGCTTCTACCGCTGTGTCTTCTACGAGCCATCAAGCAAGGAGTCAAACGTCACAGCAGTGTTTGGAACTTCTTTTCTATCCGAGACTTCCCCATCCAAGCCGAAGAGGGAAGCGGAAACAACACCTTTATCGTCTTGCGCGCCATGGAGCTGCTCAACATTTTTGGAAACATGAGGCACCTCCAGGGCCAAAACTTTTACCAACTCAGGAGCATATACGCCCTGCTGCTGATCAAAGACGGGCATTATTTCCGAGATGCAGGAGTACCTGAGAGGCTGCTTGACAGTGACCTAGAAGACGCATCTTCGCAACCTAGCAACACTCCTGAGAAGGAAGGTGAGATGGAGACTGATACCTATGGGGCAGGCAAGCAGTTAGAGATCCTACGGAAAGTGCATGGATTTGAAAACCCTGCTTTTCCTGAAACTGCAAATAGGCGGATCAACAATTTTTACCACTTCTCGTGCGCTACACTCACGTAGGAGTAGGTCAACGAAATTCTTCGAAAATTAGTTGATTATACCCCGACAGATGTCATCTACGAGGTAGGTAATGTCATAGTCCCGATTGATGATTTAAGGGACATGGTCAAAGATGGAGGATGCTTGTCTGTATCTGTGGCGGCCGCCTACATCCAAACACTACAGCCAAGGTTAGAACACGCATACATAGCTCATCCAATGTTGTTCAATGACATCTGCCTTACCGATGAAACAGGAGCAAAGCAAGAATTTCTGGCAGAGTTGGAGAGAAGGGTTCCACGGACTATCTTCCTACCCATCCTACCACTAGACGCTCCTGACGATGTACACTTGCCAACGAGTAGGAATCTTCTACAACATCTCAGACAGCAATAAAGATCATTCGGTGCAGTGTACATCAACAGTGTTGACCTCCCTCGAGTGCCTAGTACGAAAATACTACGAGGATGTGGCGGCACTGATACAACCATTCCTAGACACAGCAACATCCAAATGGCACGAGCTTCAGTTATGCCACCACATTCCACAATAGATTCCCTTATCCAATGACTGTGGCATCTTTGTGCTGGAATGGATATCAAATGAAGCAACACCTGACCAGCTCCACCACATCGATTACCACAACAAACGAGGAGAACTTGTGTGGGAGCTTCTATCTGGCACATGCACGCTCACCAGCTAACCCTCACTGGGGCAACATTACCCTACCATATCCACTTCACAGCTTTGGGACAGAGTGTGGAGTAAGTTTGGGGGGTAACATGTACCAGTGAGGGAGGTACTAAATCTCAAAAATTTTCATACTCCACCTTTTTGTTCTTTTGTTTTTCTCCTATATCATGTGTACATATACATATACATGCTCATATGAAAATATTTGCTTATTTTGCTTATTTTGTCTCCTTACAAATGTACAAACTCGCTATATAGTAAAAATCAGATACGACTTCTTGTCAGTTTATTTTCTATGTGCCTAAGGAGACGCAAGTTTTGTTACGTCTTTCTGACAATGCAGCCTCAAACAACAAAAGACTATGACTTTCCATGCCAAAAATTGCGAAATATAATCTTGCAACAGCTAAGAGACGTGTATGCAGAAGGAAAAAGCTACCCAAACAGCAAAAAAAATCCTCTTGTTTTCCCTTACCCAACAAAAATCCCAAAAAGAGAGAATAACCTTATGAGAGTGAATAAAAGCATGAGAGTTGTGCCAAATGAAAAAAGAAAATATATATATATACACACTTGTTTTCAAAAAGTACCCATCTTTAGGCATGGTAGATCTGGGGCAGTGGTACGTAGGATGTGAAATCACTGCTCTAAAGCCAACTGGCTTGGACTGCACGGACCACTTGTTCGTTAATGGACCCGTACCTAGATGGACTGATGGGAAATAAGAAAACCCAAGAAAACTTAAGCCTACCCAAACACACAACTTTCTTCCCCCAAAAGTTGTTTGGTGTGAAAGCTAACTTCGAAATCATGCACCTAAGTCTCATCGAAGCTGTGGAGAAAAATTTTGCTTAAATAAGGCAGGAGAAAATAAAGTCTGTTGTTCGTGACCGAGCCGTATTCTCAGAACGACACCTCAATTCTCGCTCTAACCCATGGTCTGAAAACTATACTGGTCAAGAAGAAGCATCACAAAATAAAGTTTAAATATTGATTGAGGACAATCAAAATGCTAAGTTTGGGGGAGTTGATAACACCAAATTTTGTGATGTTTTTGACTATTATTTCGTTATCAAAACTGCCCTTTTTAACTATTTTCCTCTCTTTTTATATGTACTTTTACAATAACAGGCCACACTACGCTCTTAACCCAATATTTCCATCTCTTTGTAGAGTTTTCCTCCATTTTCGACTCATTTATCATCAAAAAGGCCCGTCCCGGCCCATAAACGTGTTCTACCTGCATCTGTCTTTTTCCCCAGGAAGTCGACCGATACACTCGCTACCCGAAAGGGTAGAGCGATACACTGACGCGCGACACAAGGGTGTCGCGCAAGAGGAAGCAAATGAGCGATACGCCTTTTACCTGACATGGAGCTAGACTTGCGACGACTGTAGCGTGTCGCGATACAGGCCACCCACCGGCAGACGCCACTCATCGCGATGACCGACAGCCCGACATGTCAGTGCCGGCCGATACGCGTATCGGGCACCCCTGAAGGCCGCAATAATGGAGCTGATGAAGAACACGTGGCGACCGGAGCACCATAACTTCCTCGAACCACTGCCTATAAATAGCAGCTACATGACTCTGATGGGATGGGTCGGAACCCTACGCAATCCAACTCAGGAAAGCTTTAGGAGCTAGCATATCGTGCCTCAGAGGTTGTATCGGGCGATTCTAGGTGAGCATTTCCCCATCTCGAGAGGGAGGGAATGGTTCACTTAGGGCCATCCCAGGCACCACTGCAGGCCGATATCGGCCAACAAGGATACCCGACACAAGTGACCGATACTTAAAGCGACACTCGAAGCCCGACACGATATCGAACCCCGATACACATCCCCTGTCACGTCATGTCACCCGAGAGGGTGCCGCCCGACATGATTGTATCGGGCAAGGGTGCCCCGCACGATACGTCTACCCGTCATGAGTGTGTCGCCTGAGAGGGTGTGCCACCCGACACGGGCACATCGGGCGGGGCTCCTGCCTGGTATCGGGATGGAGAGTCAGATGCTGTCTGTCGACCTTCTAAATCAAGAAGGCGACATTTATCTTTATCATTTCAGTCTTTTACTTCCTTTATCTTATGCAATGTAATCAGACCATTATATGTTAATGGGATTAGAAGAGTTTAGCTATCTGCTGCTTTATGTTTGGTACCTTTGTTGGATGATTGCTATGTTTAACATATGAACTCTATCTTGTACGCTTGGATCGCGTTTTGATTAGCTACCGAATCATGTTTTCCCGTTGCAACAGCCTTGAGAGAGGTGTTGTGGCTCTAGTGTTTGGTCCGATACTGGAGCATGAGAGTGCCCGGAATCAGAGTTGTTTTAGTAACCTTTCCACTCTAACTTAAGCCCAGAAACCTCGAGAGGGGTGTTGATGCTTGGTTAGAGGTACCCGCTTCGAGAGGAGGGGTACAGGATGTTTCTGCTGCTGCTTGTTTTATCGAAGTTTTCTCCTTCGTACCTTACTTTAGCGTTAGTATTATCTCTCTGTTTCCGTTGCGCAAAAATCCCTAAAACTGATAAATGCTTAAAACCTTAATTTTTCCTCATAGCTCCAGTTGGAGACAGATTTCTTTTGTTTTATCGGTTTTATCCAGTTTTCCCCTTTGGGAATTTTACCATCTCTTTACCCTTGTCGGAGTGTAACATGTCGATTCTGTGTTCTCAACACTACCACCCTTATCCCTGTGTTCGACCCCATAAACAAAGTTGCGGGGGCCTAGAAGGTTTTGGGTTATAAATATAAAAGTCCGACTACTTCAAATCCCCCTCCACTTTTTGGACGCGCGATTTAGGCCGGTCAGTAACATATAAACAATAGTAAACAACATAGATCTCATTATCATGTATTACATTGTCATTTTTATTCTCAAAGCCATCAACATCATCCTGATCCATCACAAGGATCAACATTACATGTTACCACTTGGCCTCTTGCCAATCATCAAGATCCATCTCAAGGATCGACATCACAGGGATTCAACCCCATCATCAAGGCACACATTGCCATTCCATGGGTAACACCCATCATATATCACGGGGTTCATCATAACCCTTGATGTTCCACATCATATCATTGGCATGCCATTACCATGGCCTCATCATACAAATGGTACCTTCATGGTTAGATTAAGCATAGAGGTACAACTGTACTCATACAAGGAACATCTTAAACTTATTGCATATATCAAGAGAGATAGAATTATGCTATTAGATGAGCATATATATGCATGACATTATCATATATAACTTTTCAACCAAACATTAGGGTTACCAATCGAACACAAAGTACAACCCTCACTATAGATATATCAGGTAAGGGACAACCCTCACCAAAAGTATCACAGTCCATACCGAAACAGAACGTTCCTCACTATAGGTGTATAAACCTTCGCCAAAGGTGTAACGTTCATCACTGTCTTGGTTAACACTGCATAAAGGGCTGACATGGATATCAGTCAACATGTATCTTAGGTTGACACATATCTTGGGCTAACGTCTAGCTGTGCACAAACCGATAATGGGCTAACACCTAACTAGCTAACACTAGGCTGATAACGCCCAACACTCTTATAACATTGATATCGGGCAACGCCCAAGAACATCATAACGATTAACAGCTAACACCCTTCCCGGGTTATCACTCATAACGGGCTAACGTCCTCATAGACATGAGTCAAGATAACACACAAACCGAAAAGCCACGTCGGTCACACAGCGCCATAACAGGCTCACACTTAACAGGTCAATATCGTCTAGGGGTTTCTAGGTGCATAACATCCCATAACAGTTTAGCATCATAACGTGCAACATAGCCAACCTAGCTGATATCGTCCATGCATAACGCCTTAATGTGCAGCAACTCAATAGATTGATATTTCTCTTAGCCATAATGGCTAACGCTACGTCCCGGGCAGAGCCTTATCCCAGTCAAGGCCTTATATCAGTCAAGGCCTTATATCGGTCAAGAGCTCAACTCATCCAAACCCACATATCAGTCAAGGGGTCAACTAGGGTAACCACCTATCATATCGTCCAAGCCTTAACTAGGGGGATAATGGGCACCAAGCTCACATCACGATATCGGGCAGCTAGGGATATCGCATTACACCACATATCAGGTTGGTAATCTTCAACCTCAAGACAACCACTAAAATGCCCTAAAAGATCAAGAGGATTGGCTCACCTCTCAACAACCAAGTGAGAGGGGTCTTGCACAACCTCAACACATATTGGGCAACATGGTTAGGATAACAACCAAACGGCCAACCAAACTCTCAACTAGGTCAACATCCAACCAAAGGCTCACCTCTCAAATCAATGGTGAGAGAGAGGGGTGTTGCTCAAGCAACTAGAGTGTAGACTCACCTCTCAACAACTAAGGGAGAGAGGGGTTTTGCCCACACAACTAGAGATTAAGCTCACCTCTCAAGACCAAAGAGAGAAAGGGTTTTTTCCCCAAGAACACACAACAACACACCATTGAATTAGGAGACCTTAGGCTCACCTCTCAACAACTAAGAGAGAGGGGTTTTGCCCAAGGAATCCTAATCCAAGGTTCGACCAACAAGGTCCATGGTACATCAGGGCAACAACATGACCATTAAAGCAAGAAACATATCTAGCAAGACAACATGTCCGATCAAGATAGAATATAACAAAGCAACATGGTAAGGAAGAAATATAGTTAGGGTTAGGAGTTATGTAACCCACCTTAAGAACACTCCTCAAGCTCAAAAGTTCCAAGCTCCAAGCTCCACGCTCCAAGCACCAAGGCACTACCTTCGGCCACCATAAGGAGAGAAGAGAAGCTCATAACCACCATGGCCAAAAGACAACCAAGAAGGAGAAGGTGCCAAGGAATGAGAGAAGGATACTCACCACGAGAGAAGGAAAGGAGCAAGGACACACTAGGGTTTCGGCCACCACTAGAGGAAGAAGAAGACTAGAGCTATGGCTACCAAGGATGTCGCCCTCCAAGTTGCAGCAAAGGATATCAGCCACCAAGCTCCACCAGGGGGGGTATCGGCTACCAAAGGAAGAAGGGAAGAAACTAAGGAGATGAAGGGATCCCAAGCTAGAAAAGAAGAGGGTATATATACAAGGGGGTCAAGTGGGTGTACACTAGAGGGCTGCTCCACATGTGCTCACCCAGAACTCCACTTGTCCAAGCTATGCCACCTTGCTAGCAAAGAGCAACAAGTGTCACCAAGGGTGACACAAATCATGCCAGGTCAAGAAGGGTGTGCATCGCCCAACATGGTGCCTTGGACGATACACCACTACCCGACACACTCTTGGTTGATACACCCTTGCCTGATACACCAAGAAAGGAAGCGGTACCAAGCTCAAACAAGGCCCAAGAAAGTCCAACTACAAGCCTAAGCTTCAACAAGCTCAAACAAGGCCCAAAGCAACTCAAGTAAGGTTCCCAACTCATCCTCTCAACTCTAGAGGATGTAAGGAGAGAGAAAGACATCTCTCAAGGTGACAAACTTGCACACCAACCCTAAAACTTGAGTAATTTGCAAGTTGCACCTCAACCTCTAAATAAAGCACAAACAAGCCCTAACCACAACTCAGGTGATTAGCAAACATCTAAACACAAGGTTTCAGCAAAGCAAACAGGGTAAGCCCAAAACAAAGGTCAGGGTCCTTACAAGCCATAAACCCCTACAAAAGGATTTCACCCCCGAAATCTGAAGAGAAAAGTGAGGGATACTTCCTCCACATATCTTCCTCAAGCTCCCATGTGGCTTCCTCAATGCCACGATGATGCTAAAGAACATTCACAAGAATCAGGTCCTTCCTCTTCAGCTTCTTCACTCTTTTGTCAAGGATCAACACTAGGCCTTCCTTGTAGGTCACATCTTCATCAATCTCAACCTCAACCGGTTGTATCACTGTCTCTATATTTGGATGACTTTTCTTCAGCATACTGACATGGAATATTGGATTCAACCTATGCAACTCTGGCGGTAGCTCTAACTTGTAAGCCACTTTGCCAACACGTGCTATCACCGGATATGGCCCCATATACCTGGGAGCCAACTTGCCTTTATGACCAAACCTCAACACGCCTTTCCATGGAGAGACCTTGAAATACACATTGTCTCCCACCTGGAACTCTAGAGGTCATCGACGATTATCTGCATACGACTTTTGTTTGTCCTGTGCCATTTTTAACTGTTGTTGTATTACCTTGATCTTTTCTGTCATCTGTTGTACTAACTCAGGACCCAAAAGCTAATATTCGCCAGACTCATACCAACATAAAGGAGATCTGCACTCTCTGTCATATAAATCCTCATAAGGTGCCATGTCGATACTCTGTTGGTAAATGTTATTGTAGGCGAACTCTATCAAACTGAGATGTACGTCCCATCTGCCTAGGAACTTCAAAACACAAGCCCAAAGAAGATCCTCCAAAGTTTGAATAGTCCTTTCAGACTGTCCATCTGTCTGCAGGTGGAAAGCGGTACTGAACCTCAACTGTGTTCCCATCGCTCTGTGCAATTGTTCCCAAAAATGACTCGTGAACTGAGGACCTCAGTCAGAGACCATCATTTTAGGCACACCGTACAAACGCATTATCTCATCCACATACACATGAGCAAGCTTCTCTATTGTATATGTCATTTTCACAGGTATGAAATGGGCAGACTTCGTCATTCTGTCCACTATCACCCAAATGGAATCATGATTTCTTGCTATCCTCGGAAGACCAACTAAAAAATCCATGGTTACATGATCCCATTTCCACTGCGGTATCAGCATGGGTTGCAATGTACCTTCCGCCTTCTGATGCTCAGCCTTAACCTTCTGGCATACCGCACACCTAGCCACAAACTCAGCCACGTCTCTCTTCAAACCAGGCCACCAATACAGGTCTTTTAGATTATGATACATTTTGGTGACACCTAGATGCATAGCATACACCGATGTGTGTGCTTCCTAGAGCACTAACTTCCTCAGATCATCAACATCAGGAACCATCATCCTATTATGATAACAAACTAGTCCATCCTCGGGCTCATGGAAGCCATCATACTTCTTGATGCCAAATTATGTCCTGATCAACTGAATTGTAACATCTACCTATTGTGCTTCTTTGATCTGCTACCTCAACATAGGCTTCACTTGCATCTGTGCCAACAGTCCTGCCAAGGAGACTTCTAACTGCACATTCATCTACTACAAAGAGACGAACATATCCCTCCTATGGCATATCAAATAACTCAACTGTGCTTTCTTTGTAGGAAGAGAAGAAGACTTCCTGCTAAGTTGTCCACTACTACGTTCGCCTTACCAGGATGATACTCAATGGTGCAATCATAATCACTAATCAGCTCAATCCAGTGACGCTATCGCATGTTCAGCTCACTCTACGAGAAGATATACTTCAGTTTCTTATGATCCGTAAAGATCTGACACACTTCCCCATAAAGATAGTGTCTCCAAATCTTTAACACATGGACCATTTCTCCCAGCTCCAAATCATGTGTCGGATAACTCTCCTCATGCTTCTTAAGCTGTCGCGAAGTAAAAGAAACCACATGATCTTCATGCATCAGCACATATCCTAAGCCTTTCTTGGAAGCATCGCAAAAAACAACAAAGCCTTTCCTAGGCTCTGGCAGCACCAACACTGGAGCACTAGTCAGCTTCTCCTTCAAGCTCTGAAAAGCTCACTGACAATGATCATCTCAAATAAAAGGAACATCTTTCCTGGTCAACTTCGTCAACGGCAACGCGATCACACTGAAGTTCCTTATAAACCTCTGGTAGTATCTTGCTAAACCCAGAAAACTATGAACTTCAGTCAGCGTCTTTAGTTTCTCCCACTCTACTACTGACTCCACCTTCTTGGGATCTACTCTGACTCCTTCCGCCAATATCGCATGTCCCAAGAAAGTTACTTCCTTTAGCTAGAACTTACACTTATTGAACTTGACATACAATTGATGTTGGCGAAGGAGAGTCAACGCTTGTCAAAGATGTTATTCATGCTGTTGACTTTCTCGACTATAGATCAAGATGTCATATATAAATACCACAACAAACTGATCTAGAAATAGATGGAACACCCTGTTCATTAGATCCATGAAAGCAACAGGTGCATTGGTTAGCCCAAACGGCATAACCACAAACTCAAAGTGACCATACCTCGTCCTGAAAGCTGACTTTGGTATGTCCTTATCCTTGATCCTCAACTGATGATATCTAGACCGTAGATCAATCTTTGAGAACACTATAGCACCATGAAATTGATCAAACAGATCATCTATCCTTGGCAAAGGATACTTGTTTTTTATCGTAACTTTGTTCAACTGTAGGTAATCTATGCACAGACACATCGATCCATCCTTCTTCTTTACAAATAGAACTGGAGCACTCCATGATGATGTGTTCGGTCTAATCAAACCTTTATCCAACAACTCCTATAATTGCTTCTTTAGCTCTTCCATCTCAGCTGGAGCCATCATGTACGGTGTTTGAGTAATTGGTTGTGTCCCTGGCACTAGATTGATCTCAAAGTCAATCTCTCAACGTGGGGGAACACCAAAAAATCATCAGGAAACACATCCTCAAACTCTCTGATAACTGTCACGTCTTGAAGACTCAGACCTCTAGCCTTGATATCCACAACATGAGATAAGCAAGCTCTACAACCTTGCTGCAACAACTTCTCTTCCAGCAAAGTTGATACCAAACACGTCAGAAGAATCTTCCCATCTCCCTGGAAGATCCACTTCTCGCCATCATCAGCGAACACTGCTTGCTTGGAACCATAGTCCAGTACAACCTTATACTTCTCTAAGGTATCCATCCCAAGGATTACATCAAATCCATGCACATAAAGTTGTATGAGATCCACTTGTACGTTGTATCCTGAAAAGGATAGAACACAAGATGGACACACCTCTCGAAGCATCGAGGAACCATCAAGAGGGGTTTCTAACAACAAGCTATCTTTATTACAACTAATAGGTAAAAGACAACTATCAAGCATACTGAGAGCGATAAAAGAGTGTGTAGCACCCGGGTCAACCAAAATAGATACAAAGCAAGAAGAAGACAAATCAGAATGAAATAACTCCATATGACCTGCCACCACTCGTGGGTTGACTATCGCCTCAGGCTGACTCATAGCATAGAATCAAGTCATTTCTTGATGTCATCTACGCCCTCTACTTCCTTGAGCAGACAATCCATCTTGTGACGCTTGGCCGTGCCCTTGCCCTCTGGCGCCACTAAACTGTTGTTTATCTGAACCTTGTTAACTCTGTTTCAGTTGTTGTGTCACTTCGACATCTCTCCTTGGTTAATTTGACTTCATATGCCCTGTCTTCCCACAAAGATAGCATGACCTGTCCTCTAACTGTGGCCTAGATTGCCTTGTCACTGCTATTGAAGATGTACTGTAAGCTCTAGATGGCAAATAACCATGCCCTCTTCCTTTACTTGGAGACCACTGAGATGGTGTACTAGAACCTTGCATCACAGAAGGTGTAGAAAGCCTCAGCTTCTTATGGCTGTTAAACCTCTATTTCTAAAACTGAGCAGGCCGTTTCTTGGACATGGCATCTCTCTTCTCCTTGACTGACCATTCAATCCTTCAGATAGACTCCACAAATGTGGCAAACCGCTCCCAGTTCTCTAAAGCAACAATAGGTGTTGTCATCTCGGCACTCAAATCTTTCTTGAACCGTCAGATCCTCTCATCATATGTTTCCTCCATGTGAGGACAAAACCTCAGTAGATCCATAAACTTGGCTTCATACTCGGTGATGTTCGGAAACCCTTGGCACAAATGCTCGAACTGGCTGATCTTCTCATCCAGGTACGTCTTTGAGAAGTATCGACTCACGAACTCCCACCGGAAGACATCCTAACAGATCACCTCACCAGGTCGCTTCTCTTCTTCGATGGCCCACCAGTGGCCAACACTACCTTTCAGAAGGTATACATCATGCTTGACTTTGTCTACTTTGGGGATGTCAAGGATCTAGAAGGCCTTCTCAAGACCTGTCAGCCACAGATCTGCATCTGCTGGATCAGCCGTTCTAGCGTAATCTGAAGCGCTGACTCAGCAAAGCCACTCGAAGGTCTTCCCAATACTCGATAATTCCTCACGGGGAATCCATGCTCTTGGTGGAGGCACAAGTAATATCTCCACCATGAGATTCATCGTTGCCATTACTTATCCCATGAGGTGCTGGTAGACAAGATTCTCAAGAATGGCTGGGTCGATTTGAGGGACCTCAGGCACCCAATCTTCATGTGCCTGCACACTAGATCCATCAACTGATGCAACGTCACTGCTGTCGGCATCATGCTCTTTGTGATTTCTAGACATCTTTTAGCTTTATCTTCTGTTGTGGGCAGAAGGTCATTATGAGAAAATCTAGAGAGAATCACAAGAATAGGCACAAACCTAGTCCTAGATCCCTGTAGACTCAGCAAACCTAGAGCTCTGATACCAACTTACTTGTGACATCCCGCCATCACAAAGATAGCGAAACACCATGCAAAAATGTGTGGAACCGTCATAAACATCGTATTACCAAAAAAATTAGTTAATTAAAACTGATTGTGGAAAGCATATACGAAAGGAACTATTACAACTAGATCCACATCTTGCAAAGAAACATGTTATATAAATATATATAAACTTGATACATGTCCACAACTCATAGGAACTAGCTGTCCCATAAGCACAAGAGTTCACCACCTGTTTATGTACATAACAGACCTAGCCAAGTCAATAACAAGATAAGAAAGACATATCAACTATACAATGTGAAACCTTGTCAAAACACCTCCAAGGACATGAGAGTACAGAGATGACTCTAGGACTCTACTACAAAACACCCAACAACAACAACAACATTTCCAACCTTGCCTTCTACCGATCTTCTTGCTTCTCAGCCACAACCTCATGACCACAACCACATCTAGCTCGATCACCTAAAAAGGTTGAAACCAGCGGGGTGAGACACACAGTCCCATTGAGAAACATAACCCCCGCCAAAACTATAAAACCTCAAGAGAGCTAGAGAAGGTAAAGCAGGTAACTGATATAAGAAGATCATATATGCAACATACTGAGAAGAACTATCTCTATAACATCTTACCAGGATATCTAAGAGGCATATAAATAGATAATATATGGAACATGATTGACAAGACAAGTCTTATAGGATCTTATCATAACATCTGAGGAACATGTAATTAGTTGCAAGATATAACTAGGGAAACTATACAAACAAGGCCTCTTCCAATGTTCTATGTTTTCCCTAATCAAATATACTATACGGTTGGATTACGATTTATTATGCCCTGAGGAAGTGAGATGTACCGCTCAAATCCAACCTTTGGTTGCAAAACCCAAAGCCAGTTCTATATAAGGTTAATGGAAGAGCCAGACTCCACGACCTCATTCTCTTCGTGGTCAGTGCATGATATCCAAAGTAGGACTACAGTCCCTTGCTTAAGTGACCTCAGTCACAGGTAGGGATGAGCATCGGGTTGGGCCGGCCCGATCCGACCCGCGACCCAGCCCGCATAACCCGATCCAGACCCGAACCCGGTTTACAATATGGGTGGGCCGGGCCTAAATTTTAAACCCATATTTTATTTGGGCCGGGTACGGGAAGAGGTAAACCCAGGCCCAAAAACTCAAATGCCCAGATTATATTTTATGTACATTATATACCTATACATCTATCTTTGTCTTGAAGGAAAAACATACAAATTTCTTGATGTAATATGTAGTATGTACCTAACCAATGGCAACATGGATACTATGCAATCAATCAACATGATTAATAAATTCATACTAGTAAGATAACCGTCATTGACATGAATAGACATACTTGATTTCTTTATTTTGATCTCATTGTGTCCACATATAGGAGACAAATGATCTTTTGCTCAGTGCATCGTAGATTATGCTCATCTTTTTACTCATATGCCCACATGTAGGAGAAAAATGATCTTTTTCCCTTCCAAAACCCATTTCATTGTATATACATATAGTATGAGGAGGTAAAAAGGCACAACATTGTGGACTCCATTGATTTTTTACTTCTCATACATTCACATGTACCAAAAAATGATTTGTTACTATTTCAATATAGTGTATATACATTCTTTTGAAGGTTTATCACAAAATACATTTACAGTAATTCAGTTTTCATGTTAGCAAGTTAGATCTAGCAAATTTTGATATGCTCATTTGATGTTATATGGGCAAACCCGAATCCGGCCCAAAACCCAACATTCTTATATGGGTTGGGTATGGGCTGACATTTTTCAATTTTATCTGGGCCTGAACCCGGCCCGTGGCCCGCTTTAAAATGTGGGTTTGGGTTTGGGACAGGCAAAACCCGGTATAACCCGGCCTGATGCTCATCCCTAGTCACAGGGTCAGCTCCCGCAGGCTACCCTTTCCTCTAGCCCGCCTCGGTACAGGTCTCAGCGCTAGCATATCTTGAGCCACGGGCCTATTCACCGTGCTCCCGAGCCATGAACGCATTCATGCTCCATCACACTGAGCCATGGGCCTATTCACCATGCTCTATCACACATCTTGAGTCTACAACCATAGTTGCACTCTAATCCTCCTATTTTCATCTAGGAGATACCCCACATATTCAACAATATGCGCTCCGGGTTAACTCGCAGGAGAACCCATTTCACCATCACCATCTATTGACGATGACGAATCTATGGCCAGGGAAAACTACATGAAAGGTTCTTCTATAATTAATTAGTATATTTTAAGTGGATTGCAAGATTCAACCAAGTTATGTAACATGTAAACAAAAGTAAACAACATAGATCTCATTAAGTGTTACATTGTCATTCTTATTCTCAAAGCCATCAACATCATCCTGATCCATCACAAGGATCAACATTACATGTTACCAGTTGGCCTCATGCCAATCATCAAGATCCATCTCAAGGATCGACATCACATGGATTCAATCCCATCATCGAGGCACACATTGCCATTCCATGGGTAACACCCATCATATATCACCGGGTTCATCATAACCCTTGATGTTCCACATCATATCATTGTCATGTCGTCACCATGGCCTCATCATACAAATGGTACATGCATGGTTAGCATAAGTATAGAGGTACAACTGTAATCACATATAAAGAGAGATAGAATTATTCTATTGGATGAGCATATCTATGCATGACATTATCATATATAACTTTTCAACCAAGCATTAGGGTTTCCAACCGAACACAAAGTACAACCCTCACTATAGATATATCAGGTAAGGGACAACCCTCACCAAAAGTATCACAACCCATACCAAAACATATCATTCCTCACTATAGGTGTGTCAACCCACACTAAAGGTGTAACGTTCATCACTGTCTTGGTTAACACTGCATAAAGGGCTGACATGGATATCGGTTAACATGTATCTTAGGTTGACACCTATCTTGGCCTAACGTCTAGCTGTGTACAAACCAATAATGGGCTAACACCTAACTAGCTAACACTGGGCCGATAACACCCAACACTCTTATAACATCGATATCAGGCAACGCCCAAGAACATCATAACGGTTAACAACTAACACCCTTCCCGGGTTATCACTCATAACAGGATGACGTCCTACTGGACATGAGTCAAGATAACACACAAACCGAAAAGCCACGATGGTCACACAATGCCATAACGAGCTCACACTTAATAGGTCGATATCGTCCAGGGGTTTCTAGGTGCCTAACACGCCATAACAGTTTAGCAGCATATCATGCAACATAGCCAACCTAGCTGATATCGTCCATTCATAATGCCTTAACGCGCAACAACTCAATAGATCAATATCGGTCATAGCCATAACGGCTAACATTGCATCTCGGGTAGAGCCTCATCCCAGGAAGAGCCTTATATCGACCAAGAGCTCAACTCAGCCAAACCCACATATCAGTCAAGGGGTAACCTAGGGTAATCACCTATCATATTGTCTAAGCCTTAACTAGGGGGATAACAGGCACCAAGCTCACATCACGATATCGGGCAGCAAGGGATATCGATTTACACCACATATCGGGTTGGTCATCTTCAACCTCAAGACAACCACTAAAATGCCCTAAAAGATCAAGAGGATTGGCTCACCTCTCAACAACCAAGTGAGAGGGGTCTTGCACAACCTCAACACATATCGGTCAACATGGTTAGGATAACAACCAAACAGCCAACCAAACTCTCAACTAGGTCAACATCCAACCAAAGGTTCACCTCTCAAATCCATGGTGAGAGAGAGGGATGTTGCTCAAGCAACTAGAGTGTAGACTCACCTCTCAACAACTAAGGGAGAGAGGGGTTTTGCCCACACAACTAGAGCTTAAGCTCACCTCTCAAGACCAAAGAGACAAAGGGGTTTGCCCCAAGAACATGCCACAACACACCATTGAATTAGGAGACCCTAGACTCACCTCTCAACAACTAAGAGAGAGGGGTTTTGCCCAAGGAATCCTAATCCAAAGTTCGGCCAACAAGGTTCATGGTACATCTAGGGCAACAACATGACCATTAAAGCAAGAAACATATCTAGTAAGACAACATGGCCGATCAAGATAGCATATAACAAAGCAACATGGTAAGGAAGCAATATAGTTAGGGTAAGGAGTTATGTAACCCGCATTAAGCACACTCCTCAAGCTCAAAAGCTCCAAGCTCCACGCTCCAAGCACCAAGGCACCACCTTCGGCCACCATAAGGAGAGAAGAGAAGCTCATAACCACCATGGTCGAAAGACAACCAAGAAGGAGAAGGTGCCAAGGAAAGAGAGAAGGATACTTACCATGAGAGAAGTAAAGGAGCAAGGACACACTAGGGTTTCAAACACCACTAGAGGAAGAAGAAGACTAGAGCTATGGCTGCCAAGGATGTCGCCCTCCAAGCTCCACCAAAGGATATCGGCCACCAAGCTCCACAAAGAGGGGGGTGGTATCGGCCACCAAAGGAAGAAGGGAAGCAACTAAGGAGCTAAAGGGATCCCAAGCTAGAAAAGAAGAGGGTATATATACAAGGGGGTCAAATGGGCGTTCACTAGAGGGTTGCTCCACATGTGCTCTCCCAGACCACCACTTGTCCAAGCTATGCCACCTTTCTAGCAAATAGCAACAAGTGTCACCAAGGGTGACACAAACGATGCTAGGTCAAGAAGGGTGTGTATCGCCCAACATGGTGCCATGGACGATACACCACTGCTTGACACACTCTTGGCTGATACACCCTTGCCCTATACACCAAGCAAGGAAGTGACACCAAGCTCAAACAAGGCCCAAGAAAGCCCAACTACAAGCCTAAGCTTCAGCAAGCTCAAATGAGGCCCAAAGCAAGTCAATAAAGGCGCCCAACTCATCCTCTCAACTCAAGAGGTGTAAGAAGAGAGAAAGACATCTCTTAAGGTGAAAAACTTGCACACTAACTCTAAAACTTGGGTAATTTGCAAGTTACACCTCAACCTCTCAACAAAGCACAAACAAACCCTAACCACAACTCAGGTGATTAGCAAACATCTAAACACAAGGTTTAGGCAAAGCAAACAGGGTAAGCCCAAAATGAAAGTCAGGGTCCTTACATGTAAGAAATAAAAATTTAGAATCTTACCCTATTCCATGACCAAAAATCTAGTAAGATTTAGTTTCTTAGATTTGACCAAACAAGATATAAATTAAAACACATTTACATAATAATGTGCCAACATGTGATATAATCATGAAATATGTTGCATGTATTTTCTTTACTAACATAATGGTTAAATAAATAATGAATAAAATGTTTTGGAGTAGCAATTGGTAATTCCATGTCCATAAATATTAATAATATTCTATTACTTAACTAAATATGAAATCAATGGATTGTATATGTAAAATAAGTAAAATGTATAATTTCACACAAAATAATAATATATAGCTCATTTTTAAAATGTATTGAATATAATAGGACTCAATTGAGTGGATGTTTATAATAAAGGTATAATATTTTGATAAACATAATGGTAACAAGACAAACATTCTAATGGTTCCATAACTTATGAAATGGAATTTCAAAACTAAAATATAATGGTAAAAATGTGTTTCTTGAGATCCAATTTCCTTGGGTGTCAAGTTTCACATTGTTTGGATAATGATAACTATTTTAATTATATTTAGAGAAGTAAATAAGATTAAGAGCCAACAGTGTAAAATAAAAATACTAAAGTCTTCAAAAGTGGAGATAAACCTCAAAATTGAAATCTGCATGACAAAATCAGTTTATGTGTGAATTTCCACAATATTTGGACATCCTAGTACAGTTTAGGAGAGAGAATGTATATTAAAGCCCACAATATTAAATAAAGTGCTAAACAACTACAATAGGAAGAATTATTTGTAAAATCATTTTATTCAAATTCTACATGTCTGAATTAACCTATGTGTCAAAAATTATTTTGTTTGGACCCTCAAATAAATTTTAAAAGAGAATATACAATTGGAAACATTATTTCTTAACTGCTTAATTTAATACATTCTGTTTAGTATGGTTTCTAATTTTCTTCCTATCACATTTTATTTTCCTTTTCCTTTTATATTTGATATTCTATTTTTTCTTTGCATTGTTTCTCTCGCTCTCACTTCCTCTTTTTCCTTTATTAACTTTTCCTTATTTTCTTCTGCATCTAATAAGGGTCTACTCGAAGCTTATCATGGCATATTCTAGAAACGCCTAAAGTTTGGGACACAATCATCCCCGTGCCCCATCATAGAAATCCTAGGACCTAACCGTATAAATGTGGGACCTTGTCTCTGATTATACTGCACCTCACTTAGACTTTTCTCTCTACCAATTTTCCTCTAATCTCATGCTCTGCCACCAAGAACTTGAAACTTGGTAGACGTTTTCTAAGCATTGTGACCCGTCATTCTGCTATTTCAACCCAATTCCACCCGCGGTTGAGTTGACTTTAGACTTGGAGGATTATGATCCAATCTCGGACTTAATACTCAAGTCAAGGTATGTACATCTCTTCTATTCAAATTCGGCATAATATTATGATTAAAAAACCTTTTTCCCATTTGAGACATTGATTAAATCATGAATAATTATGTCATCTTATGATGGTTCTCTTCCTTATGAAATTATCCATGTTACCATTGATATGTGAATGCTACATTGGTGGTCTTTAGACCAAATTATTTGGGTTCTCAAACCGCACTTGCTAGCAACTTTGTATCCTTTACATTAAAGAAATTTTACCTTATTCTTGACTGTCCTATTAGCATGAGAGATTGAGTAATCATAACTAGAAGTAGTGACACCAAATTTTAGGCACTACAGTTTTAGTCCTCCTACCAAAGCAGTGAGGTTTTAGTCCTCTTGTAATTTATTATTTTAGGAACTGAGGCTTTAGTCCTCCTATGCTTAAATATTTTGTTAGGCACTAAGGTTATAGCCCTTTCTATGATGTACATAGATTTATATACTTCTTTTTAAGATATACTAATCAATATTTTTGTCATCCAACTGTCTAATTTGTGATGTACAAGTACATGGAAATACTCCTTTTAATTATCATATATTGGTTATAAATGCCTCATCTTTTGATCATGTTAAATTATTTTGACAAAAATCTTCTCTATTGGACATCCCATTACTATATCTATTTATTTCAAATCTTCTCTCACTTTAATTAATACACAATCATTTTACTCTATGCATACTCAACATTCGCTGATGTACTTTCTTTTATTTTCCTTTTTCCTAGGTGTTGTTTTTCAACCCACCCAGAGTTAGCTCAGTCTATGTTTTAGGGAGGAGAGGACTTTGCTTAGGATCAAGTGCAAGGATGAGTTCTGAGATGGGAAGGTTGCTCACCACAATATGATCCTAATAATTAGATTTGCAGTTTAGACTTTTCCCATAAGGCCCAATGTTAATATGAACAATGAATTTGTGTAATAGTAAGATTTTTTTATTTTCTACTTTCACAAACTATGCTTATGTATTCATCTATTTGAAAAGAAAAATAAAGCACCCCTTTTATTTGGTCATAATTATATTTATGGGGGTTTATATAAATTTATTTTCTTGAATTACGTAAGGAGTGGTCCCTTATCAGGTCCCACTCTTTACAAGATAATATCAGACCATAATTGTGTTCAATAATCTAACAATTTCAAAAATTCATCCTAGGAGCTCTTTACCTTATACATTACGCCTATCTTTCAGGAAGACCAACCTATTAGGTCAACTGATACCTTTGACCTAGAAAAGATCTATCGGAACATAGTTGTTATACCTCATGATATCTATATAGAAAGCCTTAATATTCAATAATTAGAAAAGTAATTAAAGATGTTGGACTAAAAACACATTACCTAGATTTTGGGAAATTAATCAAACTCAAATATCTACAATAACTACATCCTAATTGTGGTAATTAAATAAACCATTCTATGTGGACCACCTTGGGTAGACATACCTGCACCCTTCAGAAAATGTTTCACCAATCGATACAATAAAACTATACTCACAATATAGAAGTATCCTACTGACTCTTAACTTAGGATGTTTGGATTTTGGGGACAAAATCCTCTTTAAGGGATGGAGTATTATAATGAACCAAAACTTAGAATCTTATCCTATTCCATGATAAAAAATCTAGTAAGATTTAGTATCTTAGATTTGACCAAACAAGGATAAAAATTAAAGCACATTTACATAATAATGTGCCAACATATAATATAATCATGAAATGTGTTAAATGTATTTCTTTACTATCATAATGGCCAAATAAAAAATGAATATTATTCTTTGGAGTAACAATTGGTAATTCCATGTCCATAAATATTAATAATGATCTATTATTTAAATAAATACAACATTAATGAATTAAATGTGTAGAAAGTAAAATGTAGAATTTCATGCAAAATAATAATATATAACTCTCTTAAAAAATTTATTGAATATATTAAGACTCAATTCAGTGGATGTTTATAATAAAGGTATAATGTTTTGATAAACATAATGGTAATAAGTCAAACATTCTAAAGGTGTCATAACTCATATAATAAAAATTCAAAAGTAAAATATAATGGAAAAAGTGTGTTCCCTAGGTCCCAATTGTCTTAGGTGCCAAGTTTCACATTGTTTGCATAATGATAGCTATTTTTATTCTATTTAGAGAAGAAAATTAGATTAAGAGCCAAAAGTGTTAAATAAAAATACTAGAAGTCTTCAAAATTGGAGATAACCCTCAAATCTGAAATCTACATGCCAAAATCACTTTATGTGTGAATTTACATGATATTTGGACATCCTAGTGTAGTTTATGAAAGAGAATATATATTAAATCCCAACATATCAAATAAAATACTAAACAAATACAACATGAAGAATTAATTTAAAATCATTTTCCTCATGTTTAAGCTTGTTGTAGGCTAAGTTTCAATGTTTTAGGAGTTTCTAGATGCCTCAAATTCCTTAAGAAAAGAAAATGAAAGTTAAGGCCAAAAATATTGAATTTATTATTAAAAATAAATCATATAATTTATTAAATGAATAATGTAAACCAACTTGTATGGATTGTTATAAATAAAATTGTGGTGTAACATAATGGGAAACAATATTGTAGACGCATGAAAAATATTATCATTAAGGAAATAAAATTCAAAATTTATTTTAGAAACACACTAATTAATACATATGTAAATTATAACATCTCACTCATATGTATTAAACGAATAGATTTAAAATGTTTGTAGTAAAAAGAAGTAAGCGAATGAAATTTCCCCTCTTTAATTATCTTTAGAGGATGTTATTAATATTATGGAAACAATTAGCATGTACTGGGAAACTAAGTTACTAAAAATAAACATAGTTGAGGATAATGAAGAGAGATTGAGAAATTTAAGTAAACATAAGATATTTTTCACTTCTGTCATGAGTGGAAAATTTGAAAAGGATCATAAATACCCAATATAGTAAGTAAAATGTTCATGTATATAAATTATCTACTACATAGTTTTTATAGAAGAAAGTAATGTAAAATTTATTTCTCATGTAATAAATGGTCCAATTTCCAAATCCTGTTTTAGTTGGACAACACTAGTGTCCATATATTGATTATGCAATAAATTAATGAAATAATGCTAAAAGGATTCAAATGACATATTGAACATTCTAAAAATGAAAACTAATGTACAATTTGAATTCTACATGTCTTAATTAACCTATGTGTCAATTTTTTTTGGATCCTCAAGTAAATTTAAAAGGAGAATATACAATTGGAAACATTAATTCTTAATTATTTACTTTAATACATTCTGTTTAATATGATTTCTAATTTTCTTCCTATCACATTTTATTTCCCTTTTTCTTTTACGTGTGGTACTCTTTTTGTCTTCCAATTTCTTCTCTCGCTCTCCCTTCCTCTTTTTCCTTTATTAACTTTTCCTTACTTTCTCTCGCATCTAATAAGGGTCTACTCGAAGCCTATCATGGCATATTCCTGAAATGCCTAAAGTTTGGGGCACACACATCTCTAAACCCCATCATAGAAACCCTAGGACCTAACCATATAAATACGAGACCTTGTCTCTGATTCTACCACACCTCTCTTAGACTTTTCCCTCTATCAATTTCCCTCTAGTCTTGTGATGTAGCACCAAGAACCTAGAACTTGGCAGACCTGTTATAGGCATTCCAACCAATCATTCTGTTGTTTTAATCCAATTCCACCCATAGTTGAGTTGACTTTAGACTTGGAGGATTAGGATCCAATCTCTGACTTAATATTCAAGTCCAGGCATGTACATCTACACTATTTAAATTAGGCATAATATTATGACTAAATAACCTTTTCCCATATGATGCATTGATTAAATTATGAATATTCATGTTATCTTATGATGGTTCTCTTCCTTATGAATATATCCCTGATTTTTTACCATTGATATGTGAATGCCACATTAGTGGCCCTCAGACCAAATTATTTGGGTTCTCATACCCCACTTGTTAACAACTTCTTATCCTTCATGTGAAAGAAATTCTATCTTTGTCTTGTCTACCCTATTAGCATAAGTGATTGAATACATTATTTTATTTTTCTTTTTCTTGGGTGTTGTTTTTCAACCCACCCAGAGTTAGCTCAGCCCCTGGTTCAGGGAGGAGAGGACTTTTCTCAGGACCAAGTACAAGGATGAGTTCTGAGATGGGAAGGTTGCTCACAACAATATGATCTAGATAATTATATTTGTAGTTTAGACTTTTCCTATAAGTCCCAATGTTAAGATGAACAATAAATTTGTGTGATAGTTAGATTCTTTTTATTTTCCGCTGCCACAAAATATTTTTCTGTATTCATTTGTTTGAGAAAAAATATTGTACCCATTTTATTTGGTCATAATTGTATTCATGGAGATTTATGCAAATTTATTTTCTTGAATTAAGTAACGAGTGGTCCCCTACCAGGTCCCACTCTTTACAATACTACATCTAGTTTGAACCCAATCCCTCCCACATGTAAAGTATGGTGTGTAGGGGTTGTTGTCTTCAAATCGACCATTAGTTACATCAGTGGAAGCCATGCATACTTGTAAAATGCAGAGGAGGCCACACAAACATGAGGGTGTTCCTTTGTTCATTGTAAGAAGACCCAAGTATACAAGAAGTCATGTGACACTTTACTTGAACATCATATCTTAATATTATTGAACATTATATTAGGCCACACAATAAGGTTTAGCATCTACCAAGTTTGACATCAACATGACATTATTCAATAGTTACCAATACTATATAATATTCGTCAATCTACAAATCTATGTTAACATGTATCCCAAATAAGATCGCTAATTCCCTCGCGTAGTACATCACCTACATGTCCAGACATTGGTTTGGCTAGTTTGATGGAAACTCCACTTTGTTGTTTGGACCTACAACACCAAAAAAATATCCCCTTCGTCTATTTCCATCATAACATTGTCATGTTGTTGGCACCGTATGAAGCTGTGGAGGATACAACATGCAACTATTATATGCATCGTGTATAGATGAGATATGGTGCATCTTTTTTGAGATAAGAAAATCTCCTCTTCAAGAATGTTCTCTCAATAAAATTTCTTAATTGTGCATGTTAATGGTTGAACAACTCATTCTCGTTGTTGTGTTCTTATCTGTTGTTGCCTCTAAACTCACCCAAATGATAATGTTTGTTGTAAAATCAGGTAGGAAATTGAGGGGTGTTAGCATAGCATGCATCCACTAGGTAATGCTTACTAGGATGCACTTCAAAACCCGTCGTCATCATCACTGATTGGAGGACCCTCATGTCTTTTGCGGAATCCTCCCATCCTGTCAGAATGTATCTAAACTCCATGAAAAATGTTAGAACATTCATGAAGTTCACTAAGACAAACCCTTTCCTATTACGATAATGATTCAACTTTTCCCTAATTACCATCATAGGAATGTGTGTCCCATTAAAGGCCCCAACAACATCCTAAAACAAGGAAGTATTTATTAACAAATATGAGTATGGTAAGTGAAACTATGGCATCAAGTTAATTAGCACATTGAAGTATGAGTTAAAAATGGGCTGCTCCAGATTTGATGGTGTGTCATTGTGGATGTGGTAGGCATGACAATATACACATGACACAACTCACAGATCACATCCAAAGCCTCATTGAATTTTTTACTTATTGTCTCACCTAAGTGGATGTAATCCTCTACTAAAGCACGTCAGGTATGGTTATGGTCAACCATCTGGAGGAAGTAGCAAATAATCTAGACTGTCGATACACCCCTAGTACTTTTTAACAAGTCATGAGTCTCAAGCTTATGAATAGGGCTAGAAAAGTCTAAGCTTACATTCTATAAAGGTCATACACCCTCATTTTATTTCATGTGATGATTTCATAAACCTTTTATGCTATCAACGTATATATACCATTTAGGAAATAATTGAATTTCTCCTTTCTACTATTGTTAAAATAAATTGGTTTCATTTCTCCATTTAGTGAGGAGTGGGTCTGTTCTCCAATACCGCTCTTTAGACTATGGTATTAGACCCAATGTAGTTGGTAACCTGACTATTTCAAGTCAACCTCTATCGTTTCTATATTTATACCTCAATTTGGTAGTTAGGTGACCATAAATATAATGTAAATGAACCGTTTCTAAGTTTTGGAACACTAACTAGGTCTTCAACTCCACATATAATTGATCATTTTCACTCCACACGCCACTTAAGTGCATGAAACTTAGTTTGTAGAAACCCTTATCATCCACCATCTCTTTATGAATGTAGGATACCCAAATAGTTCTGTTAGGGGATATGGATATATAAATACCTAACAGGACTAAGTGTTGGGGTCCATATAGTCCCTTTATCTTCCCTAATATCTTCTAAGGATAGTCTTTTGCTTAAAGGAAAGGCTCAATATCATTAATGGCAAGCTATACGACATCTACAAGATAGCAATCTCACACCAGAGTTCCAAACATAACTCTATTTAGGAACCGACATAGCACACAAGCTCAGATTGGGAGGCAGTAGGTAAATTACATGCATGATCCCTCTTGATTGTAGTTGTCCAAAGGAGTTGTGGATGAGTGAATCCTTCAATCTACACGATCCCATGAGAATGCCCTAAAAGGAGTAAGCAGCACCAGTGGCAGAGAACACCATCACATACACACCAAAGACCTACCAACACATGCAGAAGCTCGACCACCAGCAGACAAACAGTGACCAGCAAAACTAACTACATGCAACCAAAGAAAGACTAAAGCTAAAGAATAAAGATCAGGAGAAAGGGAGAGGACACTACCTACTGATAGACAACACACACAGGAAAAAAGACAAACAACTAAGGGACACAAATAAGGACACAGACGGGCAAGTGGCCAAACCCTAACAGGTGCAATCACAGGAAAAAATGAGGTCCCAGGTGGGTGAAAGGTGGGGGATAGAAGCACAGGGACCCCACCACCACTCCCAACCACTTTGGCGCCCCCCGCCCAGCTCAAACAGTAGCTTGAGGAGGCGTGAGCGGGCAGCAGGACGGAAGCACCAACCCAAGATGACCCCCCGTTTGACTCCATAACCCGTAACACTCACCTTGACTCCACGGAAGTCGCCCCAGCAAAACAGAACAAATAGGAAGATGCAAACAAAAGGAAAAACTGAGGAAGAGGGAAAGAGGGTACTCGACCCCAAGCGAGCCGCCGCCCGGAGGACTGAACACCCACGATCTGCCGCCCACGCACAGCACCACCGGGATGAAAGCAAACTCACCCAGATCCCCAAGCGCCACCACCACCAGCCCCAAGGGCCAACACGCAGCGCCGCTAAGAAGGATAGGCGTGGGAGGAAAAACTAGGTGGAGCCCTAGGTTGCCTTCGCGATGGCGGGTCTGGGGAGCGAAACGGCAAAGAAGACTAACCCCCGAACTAGCGGTGAATAAGGATTTCTTCTAAAGATAGTCGAGTGATTTGAGGACCCCGATGTTACATGTCGAGGTCAAGTCTCCCCTTCTAAATCGAGTTATGTTTAAGGAAATTAATAAACAATGAGTTAAGTGACCGACGATGATCTAGTAGAAGTGGACATCGTGTTCATGTAATCTATATCCCGGTCATCCGGTATGAGTTAGAGATGTTTTAGATAGATGCTTATAAACCGTTGTAGATTTAGACTCTTTCAATAGAACTAGTTATGATGAAAAGTGATTGAATTACTTCGCACATTTATTTTGGCACCAGCTTTTCAGTTTTCGTGATTATGTAATATATATTTTGGCTCCAACTTTTGCGACAAATGATCGCTATATTGAGGTTTCCCTCCCGTTTGTTGACCTGATCCTGTGAGTTTGCAGTTTGTTTTCCTTACAATGTCGGTTAAAGAAAGTCTAAGAAAGGATACCTGGTGGTTAATTTTGAGTTGATGAATAAGGGGTTTCAAGTCCAAGCATTGGTGTCATCATTATTGGTTAAATCTACAGGGACCACGTGAATAGAACCGAATCCCCCATAATTTTTTGACAAAAGATGTTTGTTACAGGAGTAGGCAAATAAAACGTGGTTGAGTCTCTATGCACGTGTCCCTTCCTAGTACGCAACTTTTTTTGCAGATGATTGTTGCGCATCCAGCGGCGAAGCCATTACTGCAGCCGACCAGGATGACTGGCGCTGCTCTGCGCCGACTGTTCTGTTGTGCATATTGGTGGGTAGCAAGGGAGGCACTGCCTGGGGGTAAGAGGAAGACCTGCCGGTAGAAGTTAGTTAGTTATACAGGTCGCTACTGGTGTGGGTTTGGACCTCATCGGAACTCGGATATTCCGGGTTTCTGCTTACTCTGTTCACTACCAGAGGCTTCCACGTCTCGTACTTAATTTCCTGGCCTTGCGGTGGCGTTTCGGTCGCTGAGGCGGCGGCCTGATTCCCTGACAAACTGGTTTTGTCTGCTGATCTGAGTATACCGGCCTGCCATACATTGTCTGATAATCTGAGTATCACCGGACATGCTTCATCACATGCATGGGATGGTGGTGATAAACGAATACAGAGGACGAGATGGCCGCTTCTCTAACTGTGTAGTTTTGCCTCTAACCGAAAAAACAACCAACTAGCTAGAGAACCACGTCACACCCCCCCCCCCCCCCCCCCCCGGTAATACACCCGCCCACATATCCCATTCTCGGAACCCGCAAAAGGCTGATCCCAGCTGTTTTTCGCATGCAAATTAATTGCACTCTGCAAAAAAAAAACTGGTCTCTCGTGTTTTCTCTCATACAAATTAATTCTACACCAACAAAGCCAATGTAAAAGTTAAAAATTCTCAAAGTTCTCTCTCCAACTCCAATTTCAAAAATTTTATTTTTTTTCTCTTGCAACTATACTTTCCACTTCCATTCCATCTAAGTACAATACATCCGCTTTCCAACTTTGTCAATCCTATCGGAGCGCACCGTCGTACTATTATTTCTAATGTCATACAAAAGTACGGTATTAAGGACCACATTGTACATGAAGCACGGTGGTAACAATCAAATTTTTATACATTCAAAAAGTAACGATCGACAAATTATATACAAGAAGTACAATACTAACCGACACATTGTACTAGAAGTACAATACTAACAACCACATTTTACAGTACAAAAAGTACAACACAACATTACAATACAAGACATATAGTGTGAGACGTACAATATGAGATGTACAATACTAACAACAATTTTACACATATTGTGCATATTTTATTCTTTACAAAACATTACAATACAAGAGGTACAATGCATGACGTACAATATTAATAACACATTTTACAAGTACAATTCGTACGCATTTGAGATGGAATCTAGACTAAAGAGGAATATGGAGACAACAAAGTTTTTTAACAACAAAAAAATTGGAAATAATTAGAACCAAAAAAATTAAACTTAAGTACTTCTCGTAATTAATTGGGTGGAATATCACATGTGCAATTAATTGAGTACTGGATACAAAAACATTACTTTGCATGTCATTGCATGACTTTTGCATGACAATAATTTAAAAAAAAAAGCTGCAGATGTGGGATGCATTAAAGTTCTCTTTTCCCCACGTTTCGGCTATGCCAGCGGGTGGATTAATGCCTATGGTTAGAATTTTCTTAAAAAATAGAATCAACTAGCTAGAGACATTATTTTTTTTTGGAAGTGGGGAATTTCACCTCTGTCCAAGGTAGCAAGAGAGAGAGAACACCATCATCTACATCGAGAACTATAATATCTTCCTGTAGTGCCACAATAAGTTCGTTGAACTCGCAACCTGCACTTCATAAACATCAAACTTAACCAACTGAGCTAGTTGACAAGTACAGCTAGAGACATTATTACATATTCAACTTATCTTTTTCCACTTTACGACAGCATCATTTTCCTCTACAAATGGTCGATCCAAGCTTTGCCTTGTTGTACCAGTAACTGCTACCGTGCTTAACTGGGAAGTGTGTCGATTGTATTTCACAGTTTTGGTCCTGTTGGAGGATAAGACAGGTCGTCGAAAAGCTCCACCGTTTCTTTTGGTGTGTCTGGCTCAGCTCGCCCGACTAGTCTACTTCCTCTACTGCTTCCCTGCATCTGCGTGCACTAACAGCCCGTTTGGTTGGGCTGCATGCTAACACATGCAGTTGCAACTTTAAACTATTTTCAATATCGTTTGTTTAGTTGGACTTGGATCCAGTTCGCACCGAGGAAATCAACCGCAACTTGACTTTCAGCAATGCAGAAATGTGAGAAAACCAACCACACCATTATTGGGAGCAGTTTCAGTTCCTTCTGTCTTTTTCTCGCCCACCTGTGACTAGATTTCCACTACTGCCCTTTATGCAGAGCTAGCAGGTACATATGCAGTGCAGATATGAGCATCCACAATCGTGTAATTACACACACTGATCAGTTGATGACACGATGAACTGCGTACAACCAGACTGATGCAAACTGAAGTTTTGCATTCCAACTACTTAAAACCAGACGAAGATGTTGGCCTTTCAACTCATCCTCTTGCGTTTCCTGTTTTTATTTTCGGAAAAAAAATTGAAATGCACGAGTTTAAACGATTTATTGACCAAACTAGACGAGTTTGGTATAAATTGTCCACAATAGACCACTTTGGGAGAGAGAAACGGGTGAAAACGTCATACCAAACGGCGTCTTCATTCTCATTGGACGACGAAAAGCAACCCGCGGCTCGCCGCAACGACACCCTGGGGTCGCCGCGCCACGTGGCTGGCCCAGGTTGAAGACGCCAGTCAGAACGACGTCTTCATCCTGGGACAGCCACGTGGCGCGGCGACCCCAGGGTGCTGTTGGGGCGGGGCGCGGCTGGGGCAACGGTCATTCTTTTGACCCGTTTTTCTCATCTACCACCATTCTCTCCTATATAAACCCCCCATCTACTCTCATTTCACACACAAATTTTCTCATTTTGTTCTCATTCCATACCAATTCTCTCATTTCCTTTCTCATCAACAATCTTATTGGTATTTTCTTCTTCAATCAAGAAAAGAAAGCTAAGCTTGGGAGTGGAGCTTTATTAGCAATCTTTAATCTCTTATTTCTCTTATTAAGTGGCATTCTCTTCTAAACTAAGTAAATTATCTCTTCTTTCTTATTATTTTATAGTGTTTACTCATAACAACATAATTTGATCTATTCTAAAGTAAAAAATGATAGTGTTTTGAAACAAATTTGCTAATTTGTACACTTGTCCATTTTAATGTAATAATTGTTATATTGTTGATAAGAATAAATTTAAAACTTAGAATTATAATTGGTTAAATTTAACTAATTTGAGACTCCTAGACTAAGTCTTCACTTTCTTCATTTTTTAGTTCTCATCTATTATTTCTTCTATAGAACCTTGCTCTCCATAAAAAACTAATTTATGTGTGATCCACTTAGGGACGGACATCTTGAATCCTATATCTCATGACTCTTTTTAGGGTTTAACATGCGATTTGGGATCAGATGTTAACCTGTGATGGTGGTTACGCATAAGTGAAAATATTTTACATTGAATAAACATATTAAATAATTAATCTTTTGGGTTACTCTTATTTTACAATTATTTCACAAAGGTGTCTAGGCCGATAATTGTGAGGGTCCTGACATAATTTTTCACGATCGGTATTCAGCCGAGCGGTGGTTGGAATCCCCTCACTACAAAATTATCTTCTACCTGGCCGAAGTGAAATGATGTGAATAAGAGTTGCCTAATCTTAGAAACAATCTATCTTCTCGTCTTGTCATTATTAAGGATCAACAAAATTGTTAAAATCAATGTAATAAGGACACCTTAGAGAAATCATGTCTTCTTATCTTTTCGTTATAAGGACTATCTTAAATCGCCAATACAAATGTAAAAAAAAAACTTTAGTAGGATTCTATCTTCTCATCTTTTCATTATTAGAAATTTACCAATATTTTGGGTTATTAGGACAAAAGGGTACAACTAAAATACAAATAATTAAAGATAATAAATCGTTTTGCTTTATATTTTGTAAAAGTACATTAGTTCCTCATCTATTGTAGTGAAAAATTTATTTGTTGATCTTATTCAAAATCTGATATATCTTTCAATATTTTATAAATAGGAAAATGGCCTCTTATCCTCCTACTATGATGCTTCATTACAATGGACAGTTCTTGAATGGTGGCTCTTATTCTGGTGGATCATATAGACCTATCATATTGTCTAATTTGCATACCTTAGACGAATTGAAATCTTACATTCACAACCTATTAGAAATTGATCGGATGAGATTCTATATACGCTTGACCTATCTATTTCCTACAAATCAATTTATGCCTATTCAACTGAAGGATGAGGAAAACTATAGAACCATGTTGAGTTTTTTTATGGGCGTCACGTGGATGTCTATCTTGAAACAATTTCTACACAAAGTCAAGTAGAGTTTCCTTCAAATATGCCCTTCTCAACTGGTAGCGGATATCAGCCCAACCCAATGAGCCAAGTTCAATCTACCAATGTAAACTCCTTTCCAGTAGTAGATGAAGTTGGACCATCCGAGCACTTAGATCCTTCATCAGAGTCGGATCCTTATGTCGAGTCTGATGAAAGTAGTGAATCGGAAATGGAAGACCCTGATTTTCCTGGCAGTGAATCTGATGATGATGAAGGTATGAATGATCCTACCCTGGATCAATATGTAAACTTTAACAGTTCAGAGGCTTTAAGCACAATGCCAGGATTATTAGAAGATGATTGGGTTGCCAACAACACTGATCATAGTTACCAAGTTTTTCAGGATGATGATTGGGTTGATGAATTTCACCAACCATTCATGAGACAGAATGACACTACATTATCCTCAACACATGGACTTCATAAGGGTGCCATTTTTGAATCAAAATCATGCTTGATTGAAAAAATTGAAAAGTGGTCCATGAAGAACAATGTGCAATATCGTACTAAGCGTTCGACTAAATCAGAACTTGTTGTTGTATGTCTACTTAAGGATGAGTGTCCTTGGAAGTTGAGTGCTTGTGCCTATAAAAGGGAAGGTGTTTTGTGGAAGATCACAAAATATCATGATGAACATATTTGCTGCAATCCAATCTTGAATGAGGACCATCACCAATGCACATCAACTTTTATTGCCAAGATGATTATGTCGATATTATCTGCGAGATTGGATATGAGCACTAGAGAAATACGTGACAAGGTTAATGCAGAACTACATTTGGGTATTTCATATAGAAAGGCATGGCATGCACGGAGGAAAGCAATATCTAAGATCTTTGGTGACTGGGAGGAATCTTACTATGATTTACATCGCTTCTTGAGTAGCATGATCCAATATATCCCTGGCTTAGTATACACATCCCAACATTGTGATGATGACACTAGATTCTTTCGGGTGTTCTGGGCTTTTGGACCTTGCATTGCAGGATGGGTACATTGTCGTCCAATTCTTAGTGTTGATGGCACATTTCTTACTGGAAAATACAAGGGCACTCTTCTAATTACAACTGGATATGATGCCGAAGGTGGATTATATCCTCTGGCCTATGCTATTGTTGAGAAGGAAAATATTAATTCACGGGATTGGTTCTTTCTAACCCTTCATGAAAAGATTCCAAGTGTGGCTGGACGTCTTAACTTGTGCATTATTTCAGATAGGATGTGTGTCATCCTTAAGGCTGTAAAAAGACGTCTACCACTTGCAGCTCGACGATATTGTTTTCGCCATCTTTGTGCAAACTTTCATTCCAAATTTAAATGCAAGGAATTATATAATATTATGGGTTTTGCAGCTTATGCCACTGAAGAAATCATCTTTAATGAACACATGGATAAAATCAAGGAACTAAATCCAGATGCTTATAAGTGTCTAGTAGATGCAAATCCTATTAAATAGGCACTTTCTTGTGATCGAGGATATAGATGTGGGATTATGACAAATAATCATGCATAGTGCATTAATGGGGTCTTAAAAGATGCAAGGAATCTTCCAATACAAGCTTTGATTTTATGCACTTATTATCGGGTGGTCACCATGTTCTTAAAAAGTCGTAATGATATTGAAGCATGGAAACAAAAGAATAACCGTTTCGTTCCGAGTTGCAAGGCCCAGTTAAAAGAGTATTTCGATAAAGCACCAACTTTACGAGTTACAATACAAGTAAACAATTATGAATTTGTCATTAGTGATATTGAAGGAAACAGTTACACTTGTGAGATACTTAACGACACACGAATCAGATGCACTTGTGGAATCCCTCAACTATATTATATCCCATGTTCCCATTTGATGGCAGATGGTCGTACAATTCGATTGAAATATCCTACTCTTGTGAGCAAGTGGTTTTACACTGAGAGTTACCTTGGGGCGTACAAAGAAACTTTCAGCGGTATACCTGACAGGAGATATTGGCCACAGTTTGATGAAAATACAGACATTGTCCCTCTTTTACCACCAACGGAGGCGAGACCTCGAGGTAGACCAAAAATTAAGAGGCGAAAAAACAATATGGATCTTGATCCTAATCATGGCTCATACAAATGCACAACATGTGGAAAGTTTGGACACAATCGCCGATCTTGTGGTAGAAGAATGTAGAATCAATGTACTAGTTTATTTTCCTCAATGTAATAGTTTGTTTTCCTCAATGTACTAGTTTGTTTTCCTCAATGTACTAGTTTATTTTCCTCAATGTAATAGTTTGTTTTCCTCAATGTACTAGTTTGTTTTCCTCAATGTACTAGTTTGTTTTCCTCAATGTAATATTTTGTTTTCCTCAATGTAATATTTTATTTTCACCAATGTGTAATATACTATGTTGTCTTTTGGAATTTACTAGACATGGCACAAAGAAGGATGGTCCGTTTGCGACCTTCTCAGCATATAAGAGAGTTGGAAAAGTGGCATGTTCAGGATGAAAGAGTCAAATATTACATTGGTTTAGCTGGTTTTGGTCACGTCACTACCCTTACATTCATACGTCTAGATGCATCTTTAATAACTTCACTTGTGCACCGTTGGAATCCTTCCACAAACACATTTCATTTTCCAATTGGTGAAATGATAATTACATTACAAGATGTAGCAGTTCTTTTGGGTTTACGGGTAGATGGTGGAGCCGTCATAGGACACAATCCGATAGGTACGCGTGATGGCCAATTTGCATCTTGGAGTGCTCTTTGTGATTACTATTTGGGTACTCATCCGGGTGGGAGGATAACTGGACAAGTATCTTTGGGATGGTTACGGTCAACATTCTCAACTATTAACTTAGAGCACGCCAATGAACAAGTACGATGTAGATATACTGTTGCTTATTTGCTATATTTTGTGGGGTCATTCCTTCTTCCCAACAATACTGGAAATGATGTCCATCTACGATTCTTACCTCTTGTAGCAGATTTTGAGAAATGTGGGCACCTCTCTTGGGGTAGTGCAGTCCTAGCATGGTTGTATAGAGAGTTGTATAAGGCAACCACTCGTATATCTGAGCCAGACTCTCGTATAGCTGGTTGTCTAGTGTTGTTACAACTATGGTCATGGGAGCATATTCATGTAGGCCGTCCTGGACATGCTACAATTCCACAAGGTTACATGTGGCAACAAGGAGTTCCGTTAGGCTACAAGTAATAACTAAATGAAGTGTTATTATTTCATAAGAGACTTACATCTTCATGACGATAATCATATTTTTTTATCAATCAAATAGGTGGAACCACTTGATGATATGAGAATCTATTCCGACATCTCATGTGAGAACATATGATAATGAAATTGATGTACAACAACCAAATCAGGTAATTAACATGTTTAATATTTTAATAATTTAACAAACGATTTTGAGCTATGTTTGCGTATTTTTTTATTTACTAATCATTCTTTCGTTATAGGTGATGTGGAGGTCGTACAATGATACTATATTGTCCATGTTGCCTCCAATTTGTACTGAAGGAAGACAATTGTGGTTGGCACGTGTTCCAATGATTTGTTACAACATTATTGAGTGGCATTTACCTGATAGAGTTTTTGCCCAATTTGGAGTTCACGACCAACCACCACCACAACCAGTTCCAGAATATGACAGAGTGGATGGGAGGGGACGACCTACAGTAGACTGGTTGAGTTTCTACTCTACGGAAGTGCAACTTTGGAATGATAGACATTCACACTTAGTTCAGCTACCTGACGCATCTAGTACACAACAAAGATATTCCTGGTATCAATCACAATATCTTGTTGATCGTCCTGTAGAACCTCCATCTGGATATTATCCCAGAGGTTATGTTGAAAGAGAAAATGTAAGTAATATATGTTTTTTAAACTTTATTATATTAGATGAAGTGCATTTTTCTTATTATAAAGTTATTGATTTGAATAGATCCAGAAACAAGTACAAATTTGAGAGGTTCTATTGAATCAAAGAGATCATGATAGCTGGGAAAGGCCACGTGATAACATATTGGATATGCAGATGTCATATATTCAACAACTTCCCCCTCATCAACAAGCACATTTTTTTACTACACATATGGACACCCCAACGAATTTGGTTGCACCATCAACTTGTCATCCTCCTCCTTCGACCTCACAAGGTAACACTAATATTCCATTTACAAATTTAGCCTTGATTTTTATTTTTAAAAATAATTATGAGTTCATGTAGCTAATGTTGAGTTATTGTATGTGTTCAGGTTTCACTCAGCCAGAGTTTAGTCAATCAAGATTCACTCACACTACAAAAAATTGGGCTATTATTCACGAGTGAGTCCTGTCACAAACCCCTCTCTACAGGCCCTCACAAATAGGGACGGTTGTGGGACTGGCCCTCACAAATGGTCCGTGAAGAGAACTCATGTGACAAATACCAGTGGCCCTCACAAATACAATTGTCACGGACCAACTGACCCTCAAGAATGTTATATTGAGGGACTATTTAGCCTTCATAAATACATTTTTGAGGACTATTTAGCCTTCATAAATACATTTTTGAGGGCATGTTTAGTTCTCATAAATACATTTTTGAGGGACTTGATGGTCCTGGAGAATATATTTTTGAAGGGCTAATGCCTTCATTAATATTATTTTTGAGGGCCATGTGGTCGTCGTCAATGCAATTATGATGGCCAATCTGGATCTCATTTTTGAGGGACTAAAGACCTTCATTAATATATTTTTGAGGGATTACTGTAAATGATTTGGTTATTGATTTATTGAATGATTTGTTGAATGTTAATTAATTTTAAATGAAAACTTTGTATATATAACCTCAAGAAATATTTTTATAAGAGTCACATGACATCATAAGAAATTTCAACACCAAAATGACACATAAAAATGTTAAATGAACTCAAACAAATTTCTATTAATGAAGCAAAATATTATCCATACATTGCGTGCTCAACGTTGATATAAATAACGAATACATATGATTCTAAAATTTGAGATTGATGACAATCAACATATCATGCTAGAAACTCTTAAGATCTGTAATGTCTCCATATTCCTTCAAATGGTGTGGTGCTCTTCATCAATGCCAGGCCTCATACGGTTGGGTACTTGAGTATTCTTCTCCTAAAAATGACAAATCATTATATTAATAGAATTTAAAGTTTATACATAAATCATAGTACAACAAACAACTTACCCTTATACTTCAGTTCTGTTCTACTCCAAAGTGCATTGTCGATCGAACATATCTGCAATTTATTAAATCACATCTTCCAATTTCATATAATACTAAGTCCTATCTGCAATTTATTAGATCAGTGAACATATATGCAAAGTTGTAGTGCACCTACATCTAAATATAAGCCACCACACAGATGAAGATATTGTCCCAAATATGACAAGAAATGCTCATATTAAATACATTACCTATTACGAAGATTCAGAAAGCATTCCAGGAAAGAAAATAGTTGTTTGGGAGATCAATAAAGGTACAAATGCTTTATAGGAAAAACTCTGCGATTTTATTAAATCACTGAACATATATGCAGAGTTTTAATGGAATCTGATGAAGCTGATGGGTTAGGTGGTTAAACAGGGGTGCACATACATACAATGTACAGTAGCAGCAGCCAGCAACATCCAAAGTCGGCCAGCCAACAAATGCATAAGATTGATCACCCGCAACTATCAGCCTAAATATTTAGGTGCAACGCTCCAGGTTGGGGAGCTCCCTGCTTGATGAGAACAAGATTCTGGAGGGATGGGATCTCTGGACCAACAAAGAAGAGCAAACCAAGTGAACTCTAGAAGTGTGGTCATTGTAGTTTAGAACCCTACAACCAAATCAAGTTCATCCTCAACAAAAATGAGTAGCCATCTCTAAACTAGATCAAAAAGAAATGACTTAGAGTTTGTTGTTCTCCCAGTTGCTAAGAACAGGACAAAGAACATGGTTATAACAAAAAAATGTAGTAGTGGCAGTAGGTGATGATGGATCGTGGATTGAGATAATGGCCTTGCTTAGGAAGAGATGATGCAGTAGTTTTTGCAAGTTGAATGCTATCACTTTTGGTGTGGATGTAGGAGGTGTGTAGAGGTGGTCGGTAACATGTTGCAGGGCTGTTGTGGCTACAAGTATACAACACAATTGGACAGCAATGGATTGGTATACTACTAAGGAAATATTTTTTGATTGGGGGTAACCTGTGATGAAGGTGGGCTTGTGGCTGCAATGTCACAGTTGTGTTGCTGAATGGTACACTGGTATCATTGCTATTGGTTTGATGGACCGGATGCTATGGACTGCATGTTAGAGTTGTGATTTCTGCAAAATGTATTTATATGCAGTGGCATTATACTTTGCAGCAATCTAGATAGGACAACAAAGAACAAGACGGTCTAAGAACTAAAGATAAATATAAGAATCTTGGATGAAGGTGTTACAAATGTTACCTTTCAAGTATACGACCACACATATTATAAGACAAAAAGAACAAGACGGTCTAAGAACTAAAGATAAATATAAGAATCTTGGATGAAGTTTTACTTTCTTTTAATTATGGGTTAATATTTTATACATTTTCCCAAACCTTCTAATTGGATAACAATAGATCTTACTGATCTTGATAGGTATGTTGTTAGTTTCTCACTTATTTCTCTTATAACTTTGAGAATATATCATCTGGTAAGTAAAGGCCTCAATTCCATCTTGTTAATATACAATTAAGTCACAAGAAACTCTAAGAAATTCATGTTGACTGCAGGTTGGAACATGTGTTAACAGTTCTCTAAATACACATGCCAATGACTCTAAATATGGTTCTAATTTATAAGTTGATGTTTAGCTACATGATTATGTTGGTTTTCCTATCAAGCAGATCATTTTTAGTTAAAGCCTACAACAGTCCACTGTAAAACAAGCATGGAGAGGCTTCAGAACAACATTCAATATCCTGATGTAGCAATAAGGGATCATTTATAAAAAGGTATAACTGTATAATGTCAGAATAGAAGACCACTCTAGTCTGTAGGTGCAGTTGTGATAATATTACTGTCATTCCAGTGACATTGAATGTTGGTGGGAGAACAAAATATTGTCACAAAGATGATATACAAGTTGCAAAATAACTATGTGGTAAACTGTCAAAATGCACAAGATCAAAGAAATCAATGATAGGGTATGATCATTACCAACACAAAGGATGCAAAGATGAAGGTGAAAACACTTTCACTGATGTAGGCCCTGTCTGGTCCAAGCTCCTAATATCGATAAAGATGATAAGACAGTCAGTTAGACATTATAAGCAAGCAAAGAGCACATACAAAGAATAAATTAAAACTCCGAAAGAAGAATTTGAAATCCTGTGTCCTACAGAATTGGCCCAGGTCTGTGCAAGTAGTGAACCCCGTGAGCAGCCAAGCCATGGATATACTGTAGCAAACCATAAATAGACACAAGGTGAGAAAAAAAAATACTTTAGAAAAAAAATCAGAGACACAAGACACGTCTTGGTAAAAGAAAATAATGCATGTAGTATTACGGTGCCCGAGACAGTTATATTCAATAGGGTTGGGGGGAAAATGATTCAGAGCATCAAGCAAATGGAAATAAACTGTAAATTGATCAGTTGGGGTCGAGTGGATTAAACATTATGTTCTGTTCATATTATATTAGGATTGTATCCCTAATAGGGTCTGATTTGCAATTGGTATGCCTTTGCTAACAATTTTGTAGGCAAGAAAATTGTTTCCCATTGGATCATCCAATTCATATGCTTGTGGGGACTCCAGGTGTGATACTAAATTCAACATGGTGGAACTAGTTTTGTTTTAGAGACTTTTAATGTTCATTCTCTTACATGGTCATTTATTTATCATATAATGTTTAACTTATATCTCTATATAATTCATCTCAATATCAGCACCCACTGGTACAAAAACATCACCATATCAGCACCCACTGGTACAAAAACTTATTTTATGGCAGCTTTCATTTCCTAAAACCTTCAAATCTAAATTGCACACCATGAAGCAAGGTCATTTTGGAACATTCTTGTATTCATAAAAGGAACTACAGATGGACAAATAGCAATATTAACTTCATGTACATCAATAACCGGTTCAGCCTACTGGAATCCAACACGATCCATAGATATAGCATTACATCAGCCATTACCTGTGAAGTGTGTAGAGGTTGCGGACACTTCTGTCGGCATCTGGAGAAAGATACTTTCCATTCTCTCTGTCAAGATCTAATTGTAGTGGGAACTCATATCGATCATTAATCTGCAAAAACATTATATTTTCAAATGATAAAAAAAGAGATCAAAAACAATATATTTTCAGATGATACAAGAAGATAATCAGAGCATGTATTCCACATTGTTAGTCATCTAAAAGAAATACATACAACTAATGAAGAATGTATTGATTGAGGTTTGATGAAGAATGTCATTTGTGACACTTTGTCACTGATGTATTGATTGAGGTTTGATGAAGAATGTCATTTGTGCCTTTCATGCAAAATGGACCATGTGTACTACAGTATGGCCTCAATCATAACCAGGTATTCTTCTTGGTAGTAACTCTAGATGTATGTAATAGCCACGCCAATCAGAAACCGACCCTTACTCTTACAATTTTCAGATAGACATCCTTCCGGGAACACATGTTGGAACAACATGAAAAGTGATTTAACTCCCAAGCCTTTTCATTGCATACAGAAAACAAGTCAGTAGCATCCCTTTCCCCATCCCCACCATGGGGAAAAAGAAACTTCCATATTGACAGGGACGATGTCATACTGACATGCAGTATACTGGGACATCATTCATAACTTCTGCAATCAGCCAATTTGCAGTTGTGGTTCTGTGGGCTCTGATCTCCAAACCATGACATAAACACGATTAAAACTTAGCGGAAGCGAATCGGTAATCAGCGGAAGACAAAAATCACGGGAAATTAAAACTTTTCGAGATAAGAACTTGTATCCATAAAAATTCCTTTCATAAAGAGAGGTAATTGTTTACATCTCAGGATAATTACTTCTTGAGTAATTATATACATCAAGATACAAAATCTCAAGATCACATAACACAAGACTCCAAGACCTGAGAGTACAGAGGACACATAGGACTGACTCTAACTACACCACATGGCAGGACAAATCTCCACCTGAGATTACTGCTGCCCCTAGTGCTGCTGCTGCTGAGACTGGTCACCTGTAGGTTGGTTCCTTCGTCTCTGACGTCCACCTAAAAAGTTGAAGCCTACGGTGTGAGACAATTATACATAATTGTCCCAGCGAGAGTTATAACTCTTCGCCAGAAGCTTTATTATAACATCAAAGAATATTTTAAACAGTAAAGCCTTCAAAGCATTCTGTAACAATTGCAGGTATAACAAGATCTCTACAATTTTAGGAGATATGGAGAATATCAACTATTGCAATGTAACATCAATCAACTAACTTGGAGTCATCTCTAACAAGTTATACTACATGGTTGATTATGTTTTACAAACAACATTATGCCCTGTGGAGATGAGGCTTACCACTCATACTCCAACTGATCGCTGAGAAGCCGCATCAGTATCATACATAGGTCATTAAGAGAGCCGGATTCTCATGACCTTCACCTTCCTCAGTCAGTAAGAGGATCACTTGTAGGACATCTCGTGTCTCTACTACTATAGCTCACCAGGGTAAACTGGTCCTTCGCTATTCTAGAGTCACAGTGGCGTTCTGTACTCTCTTCGTCATCAGGAGGTTTCATATTTACCTACCACTGATACGGATATCTGTGCTTTCTTCGTCATCAGGAGGTTTCATGTTTACCTACCACTGATACAGTATGGAACTATAGTGAAGGATGGATGGATTCCACATCTACATCACTTTCCTACACTAGGATGTAAGGTTCTACACATCCATGTACCCCACATACTCAAAAGTATGTGCTCCAGGAGTTCCCTAAGGAAAACCTGTTTCACCATCACTTAATTTCTGACAATGATGGATCTATGATCATGGCTCTACATTATACTTGATTAGTTAGGTACATTCAGTATTCTTTAACAGCATACATTGTTCTTCAAACAATAACAGTAGCATAGCAGCTATAAAAGAAGAATACTAAATGTAACAGGCCTAACTTATATCAATCATCATTTTTCATTATCCTCATCACAAGTCATCTCTAAGGCATGACCTTGATGGTATTCATGGCTCTCATAGCCCATTTTCAGCATAGGATGCCACTGGCAAGGCATCATATTACTTTACTTATTCATAAGGCTAACAACATGCCTTCAATGAATATAACATCAACATCCATACCTGGATATGATTACCTTCATATCAGAACCTGCATGGTTAATACATCTGATAAAGGTAATACAACAATAAGGAATGTACTTCCTACTCTTGTCATAAGAGTTAAATCTTTAATTCAAATCAAATAGAGTTTATTGCTCAAAAGCATGCCATTACCCTTGAATTAGGGTTTACAATTCACATTACCTGTCATCACCCTTGAATTAGGGTTTACTATTCACATCAAGGTGAATTAAACTCATAACATCATCATGTATGAGTAACATCTTCATTGATGCTCTTAGATTAGTTAAGAGTTCATCATTTATTATAATTAGGGTTTCTATGACCTCACACGGGAGGACCATACCCTAATTATGCTCACTTATGTGCATTGGAGATGCTTTACTTGAGTTTCCACTTAAAAAGGGTACTTTCTCTCTCTATAAGTACTTTCTCTCTCTATAAGTACTTTCTCTCTCATCATAATGCTAGGTGATGTCAACATCACTCTAAAACAGGTTGGATTGAGTCATCATAGGCTAACATAGCCAAAAGCATCACCATTATGTGATTAGAGTTACTTTCTCTCTCTAGGGTACTTTCTCTTTCATCATACTCATGGTTGATGATAACATTAGACTAGATCAAGTTGGATAGAGTCGTTATGACTAAAAACATCATTCTCATGTAATTAGGGTTTGAATTGAGCAAGGTATAACTCAATTGACCCTTCAGGGGTATATTGGTAATTCACCCCTTTGATCATCATCATGGTCAAAACCCTTAGCCAAATAACCCCTTACTTATCTTCGATTATCATTAGGGTTTGATTTGGGCAACATTGAACCATTTACATCATCAAATGATTGAATGTGGTCAACCTTGAATCACATTGATTAATTTCAATCATTAATCATTAATTGAATTGAGATCGGTTGAGAGTGTTGACCGTTTGCCCACTTTGACTTTCCAAGACCGCGAGCCTCCTTCTGGCTCCAAGACCGCGAGCCTCTTTAAGGGTTCAAGACCGCGAAGCCTCCCATTGGTTCAAGTTAATGTTGAGACCGCGAAGACCAATTTGAGTTGAGACCACGAGGGTCATGAAGACCGTTTGCCCTTCTTTGACCTCAGGACCGCGAGGCCCTTCGCGGTCTTGAGACCGCGAGCCTCCTCTCGGTCTTGAGACCGTGAGCCCCCTCACGGTCTTGAGACCGCGAGCCCTCTCACGGTCTTGAGACCGCGAGCCCTCTCACGGTCTTGAGACCGCGAGGCTCTCATGGTCTCAGCCGCTTGGTCCTTCAACAAGGCTCAAAGATGCAACCGATAATGTCAACCCATGTTGAAGCCCTCAAATGGTCAAAGATATGTTGACTACTTATGGATTTATTCAATTAAGATTATGCTGGTCACTTGGTCATTCATTTGACCCATAATGGTTAAAATCGATTCAATTAGGGTTTATCAATGTTCACCCATCAACACTCAACAGTGTGCATCAACACAAGGTTGAACCCTTCAATTGAGCTCCAATTGGGCCCAAACTTGGCCCAAACGGTCTTGAGGTCATTTGGGTGGACCCCACATGGTCTTAAGACCGTTTGCCCAAGATTTCATCAAAGTCTAAGGTGATTTGATAGGGGTTGAACCATGATTGAACCACAAAACAGAATTTTGATTAAATTAATAACTTATTTGCAATTGGGTCCTCAATTGGTCAAATTACTCAACCCTAGACCTTCAAACGGTCTTGGGTGATTTTCCTCTCGGTCTTGAGACCGTTTGGATGAGTTCCAAACGGTCTTGAGACCGTTTGCCCATCCAAATTTTGGATTCTAGTGCAGATTCATCAAGGTCTGACCCATTGAGTTGATGATCATGTCAATATTTAATTGCAATGTAATTTGATGTAATTGTACCTTCAATTGGTCAACAAATCTTGACCCCAGACCTCCAAATGGTCTTGGTTGATTTCCCTCGCGGTCTTGAGACCGTTTGGTGACCCCAAAACGGTCTTGAGACCGTTTAGGTCAATCAACCATAAAAACCCTAATTAGGCCACCATAATTTCAGTACTGATTTTATCTAGGGTTAGCCCTAGTATTCACCCTTCAACTCTTAGCCCGTTTGGAATTAGACCATAAAACTTGGTGAGTTGTTAATTAACATAATTTTGAACAGTAATCTCATACGGTAAATGCTTAGTCAACGACCTTACACGGTCTTGAGACCGTTTTCCCAAAATGGCAATTTCAGACCGTTTAAAAATCAGCAATTAATTCATTTAAAGTTGTGACTTAAAAAGGTCATATCTCCCGATTCCTTTGGAGTTAGTCTCCCAAAATTTGAGGGTAATTATCCTATATAATTAGGAACAGATTTATTATACGGTCCACGCTCGGTCAATGGGGCCAAACGGTCTTGAGACCGTTTGCCCTGTCACGGTCTCGAGACCGTTTGCTCACCTCGCGGTCTTGAGTCCGAGAGAGCAAACTGTTAGGACCGTTTAAGGAAAAGAAAAGCGGTGGGTTTTTCTTGGAAATCACGCCTTCATCTTCTAGCTCAAGAACAGTACAGATATCCCATGGGTTTGCTTGCAAAATAGCAGGGAAAAGTAGGGAAACACTAAGAGCTATCATCAAAACGCATATAAAGATGCATATAGTAAAGCATGGGTTTAGAGTTATAAAACCCGCCTAAAGCTTGCTTCTTGAGCTCCAAGCTTTCAAGCTCCAAGCTTTCAAGCTCCAAGCTCTAATGGCGTCCTTGAGTTCTTACAGGTTGGCCAAAGTGAAAACTCCAAGGAAGGATGAAAAGAGACGGCTAGAAAGGTAGGGTTTCAAGAGTTAGCCATGAAGATGACCTTGAATTCGAGTTCTAACCATGGAATTAGGCAAAAAGAGGGGTTTAGACCTACCTTGCACCCCTTGGTCGTCCTCCTTAGCTCCAAGGCAGTCCTTGATCGTCTTTGGTGAAATGAAACAGTAAGGGAACGAAGGGTGAGTTCCCTTGCAACTAAGGGAAGGAGAGCTTATATACATGGGGTAGGATTTTCAATATTAGTACATAAGTTGTCCATAATTCCAACTAAGTCCTTCCTTTATTAATTGCTCGTCCCTTCCTCTTTATTCTAAGGACAAACCTTATCTTAAGTTATAGAAAAGAAGGCAAGGAAGAACAATCTAATAATAAAGTTCATACTTAAAGGGATATTGCACATGTACCCTGATTATTCAATCACAAGGCATATCTCATAACTTGATAATTCAATTGAAGTGAATTCCTCATCATTTCTTCTCTAAATGATGGAAAGAGTCTAAAAAGATACTTTAGATGACATTATTTACAAATTGCATCCCTTTATTTGGGTAAATTGCATTTTACCCCAAATTAAGGTTTCAAGCCCTGGGATTGCTTCCACAGCTACACCTTGGTGCTCTAGCTTGGGAAATCCCTCAAACTTTGCCAAAGAGATTCTCATGATGTCTCAACATCAGAGGAACATCTCATCATGTGCAAATTGCAAGCTAACCCTTTCAACTGGGTAAATTGCACATAGGTCCCTGTATATCAAAACAATGCTACAACTTTAAATAAAAAGGAGCAAATATTGAAATATACGTTTCTGAGAAACTTAATTACATGCTCAGAGTTAATCACAAAGATTTGATTACATATTTAGGCAAAACACCTAGGGTTAACTCATAACCCAGGTCAGGGATGTTACAAATTATCCACCCCTTACAAGGATTTCGTCCCCGAAATCGATAAAACATACTAAGAGAAAAGGGCAGGATACTTCCTTCTCATCTCATCCTCTAACTCCCAAGTGGCTTCTTCAATACCACGATGGTTCCAGAGGACTTTCACAAGACTTATATCTTTCTTCTTTAACTTTTTAATTCGTTTATCAAGGATTGACACTGGTCCCTCCTCATAGCTTATGTCATCATTCAATTCTACTTCCATAGGTTGTAGAACTGACTCGGTGTCTGGGTGACATTTCTTCAACATAGAAATGTGAAACACAGGATGTAACCTCTGTAATTCTGGGGGAAGCTCTAGTTTATATGCTACCTTTCCAATCCGTTCAATGATTGGATAAGGCCCCATATATCTAGGAGCTAACTTCCCCTTCCTTCCAAAACGAAGGACCCCTTTCCAAGGTGAGACCTTAAGATACACTCTGTCTCCAACCTGGAACTCTAAGGGTCTACGACGTTTGTCAGCATAGGATTTCTGCCTATCCTGAACAGTCTTAATCTTATGTTGTATAACTTTAATCTTTTCTGTGGTTTGCTTCACCAGGTTAGGACCTAACAACTGGTGCTCACCAGTCTCAAACCAACACAAGGGTGATCTACAACGTCTACCATATAAGGCTTCATAAGGTGCCATATCAATACTATGCTGATAGCTATTGTTATAGGCAAACTCTATCAAGCTTAGGTGTAGATTCCAACTTCCGGTGAACTGGAGAACACATGCTCGCAACAGGTCTTCTAAGGTTTGTATGGTCCTTTCCGACTGTCCATCAGTCTGTGGATGAAAGGCCGTACTAAACTTTAGCTTAGTGCCTAAGGCATTGTGCAACTGTTCCCAAAAATGACTTGTAAACTGAGGACCTCTGTCCGAAACTATTGTGACAGGAACTCCGTGCAAACGCACTATCTCTTGAACATACAACTCTGATAACCTTTCAGCAGAATAGGTTGTTTTGACAGGTAAGAAATGTGCTGTCTTAGTCAACCTATCAACAATTACCCAAATGGAATCATGTCCTTTGCTTGTCCTGGGTAGGCCAACAACAAAGTCCATGGTCACATGGTCCCACTTCCACTGTGATATGGGTAAATGTTGCATTGTCCCTGCAGGCTTCTGGTGTTCAGCTTTAACTTGCTGACACACAGGACACCTCAGAACAAACTCTGCAACGTCCTTCTTCATCCCAGGCCACCAATACAGATCCTTCAAATTCTGATACATCTTGGTGCTCCCTAGATGCATAGCATACATGGAAGAATGGGCTTCTTCCAGGACTAACTTCCTTAAGTTGTCCACATCCGGCACTATCATTCTTCCATTATAACAAGCTACTTGATCTTTTGAGTCATGAAAACCATCTTGCTTCTCATTTCCATACTCAGATCTTATATGTTGAACTGAAGCATCACCTAGCTGTGCTTCTTTAATCTGCTCTCTTAGGGTAGGTTTAATATGCATCTCGGCTAACAAACCGACTAGCAATGACACCTTCAACTGTACATTGTCTTGCCTTAAAGAGATAAGCATATCTCTCCTAGAGCATACTAAAGAGTTTAGTTGTGCTCTATTCATGGTTGATGTTGCTGATTTCCTACTCAAGGCATCTGCAACAACATTGGCCTTACCTGGATGGTAATCAATTGTACAGTCGTAGTCCTTGATTAACTCCATCCAGCGACGTTGCCTCATGTTGAGCTCATGCTGAGAGAAGATATACTTAAGGTTTTTGTGGTCTGTGAAAATCTGGAATGTCTCTCCGTAGAGATAATGTCTCCAGATCTTCAAAGCATGAACCACAGCTGCTAACTCCAGATCGTGTGTTGGATAATTCTCCTCGTGTTTCTTAAGCTGTCGGGAAGCAAAAGAAATCACTTGTTTATCCTGCATCAACACACATCCTAGTCCATTTTTGGAAGCATCACAGAAAACTACATATCCTTTTCCTTGTTCAGGTAGCACTAATACAGGTGCACTTGTCAACCTCTCCTTCAGCAACTGGAAAGATTGTTGACACTTATCACTCCAAGAAAAAGGAACATCTTTCCGGGTTAACTTGGTCAAAGGTAAAGCTATAGAACTAAAGTTCTTTATGAACCTTCGATAATAGCCAGCTAACCCCAAGAAACTTCGAATCTCTGTCGGTGTCTTCGGTTGTTCCCATTGTAGAATAGATTCTACCTTTGCAGGGTCAACACGAATTCCCGAGGCGGATATTACATGTCCAAGAAAAGATACCTCCGGCAGCCAGAACTCACACTTGCTAAACTTAGCATACAACTTATGTTCTCTTAGCAAGGTCAAAGCTTGGTGAAGATGCTGCTCATGCTGCTGAGCATCTTTACTATAAATCAGTATGTCATCTATGAAGATGACAACACACTGATCAAGGAAAGGTAAAAAAACTCTATTCATAAGTTCCATAAATGCAGCTGGTGCATTGGTTAGTCCAAACGACATAACCGTGAACTCATAGTGACCATATCTTGTCCTAAAGGCAGACTTGGATATGTCACTATCCTTAATACGGAGTTGGTGATATCCAGACCTCAAGTCTATCTTTGAAAAGACTGTTGCACCACACAACTGGTCAAAGAGATCATCAATCCTCGACAGAGGATACTTATTCTTTATTGTCACTTTATTGAGTTGTCTGTAGTCAATGCACAACCGCATTGACCCATCTTTCTTTTTAACAAACAAGACTGGAGCACCCCAAGATGAAGTACTCGGTCGGATAAAACCTCTCTCAAGTAGTTCTTGAAGCTGTTTCTTGAGTTCTGCCATCTCGGCAGGCGCCATCCTATACGGAGTTTGAGCTATGGGTTTCGTATCTGGGATCAGATTGATTTCAAAGTCAATCTCCCGAGGTGGTGGTATACCAGGAAGTTCTTCAGGAAACACATCCTCGAATTCCCTGACTATGGGAACTTCAGCAGGATTGGTCCTTTCCTTGGTAACATCTACCACATGGGCTAAGAATGCATAACATCCTTGCCTCAACAGCTTATCAGCAACCATAGCTGACACAAGACAGGTGGGCAGAATCTTTCTTTCACCTTGAAAGATCCATGTGTTGCTTTCATCAGCAAACACAGCCAACTTGGACTCACAATCCAAGACAACTCTATACCTTTCTAAGGTATCCATCCCGAGGATTATATCAAATCCCTGCATATCAAGTGGTATAAGATCCACTTGAATGCGATGGTCAGAAAAGAAAAGGATGCAGGGAGAACATACCTCCTGCAAAATAGCAGACCCACTCAACGGAGTCTCTAACAACAAACTATCTGCTCTAAGGCTAACAGTCATATTGCAGTTACGAATCACTTAACGAGTGATGAAAGAGTGCGTAGCACCCGAATCAATCAGAACGGATACAGCACAGGATATAGACATATCAGAATATAGACATATCAGAATATAAAAGTTTCATCTGACCTGCCACTACCCGTGGATTGACCACTGCCTCAGGTGGGTTCATAGCATAGAACCTCGCAGTCGCCTGGTGTTGAGGTGGTGCTGATGATCCAGCTTGAGATGCTTGTCCACGTCCTCGAGCTGCTCCTTGATGTTGTCTATTCTGAGATCCCTGTTGATTCTGTCTCGGAGGTTGTTGTGTCACACCGACAGGCCTAGAACGGCAGTCCTTCATCAAGTGTCCCACCTTACCACAGTTGTAGCAACTCTTCTCCTGTTGCTGTGGTCTGGGTGGTCCAGTAACTGACACTGATGCAGAACTATGTGTCCCTTGAAGCGGTTGACTCCACCCTCTACCTCTGCTTGGTGTCCATTGAGTTTGAAAACTTGATCTGGGTGGTGGAGGGTTAGGTGCAGAGAATCTAGGTTTCTTGGAATCCCTAGATGAAGAACCCTGGAACTGTGGATATCTTTTATGGGTTTGTCTTTTCTCAACCACAGATCTCTCTATCCTTCAGACTGACTCAATGAAGGTAGAGAATCTCTCTCTGTTTTCTAAGGCAGACACAGGGGTTGACATATCGGAATTCAAACCCTTCTCAAATCTTCTGATTCTTTCCTCATCCGTAGCAGCCATGTGCGGACAGAACCGCAACAACTCCATAAACTTAGCTTCATACTCACTAATGTTCATCATACCCTGCCTTAGTTTCTCAAACTGAGAGATCTTCTCATCTAGGAAGGTCTTTGGAAAATATCTATTGATAAATTCCCGACGAAACTCTTCCCATGAGAACTCTACTCCAGGTCTCTTCTGCTCTTCCATGTTCCACCAGTGACCAGCACTGCCTTTGAGAAGATAGACAGCATGTCTAACCTTCTCAGCTTCCGGAATCATAAGAATCCTGAAAGCCTTCTCCAACTCTGTCAACCATAAGTCAGCATCTGCAGGGTCAGCAGTTCCGAAGTACTCGGTAGCTCCGACACGACGAAGTCGTTCGAATGTCTTACCGATACCTTGTGCTTCAGGCTGGGCAGGTGCCCTAGGTGCAGGAATGGGCATCCTATCGGTTATATGTGTCATGGCAGTCATAAACTGCCCGAACATCGTCTGTACAGCTGGATCACTCATGTCAGCTGGGTCGAACTGGGGTGGCTCTCTTGGCGACTCAGGTGCAGGTTGTTCTATTCTTGGAACTCTTGCACCGCCTCGAGGTGCACTAGCACTACTCTCTGCCACGTGCTCATCACGACGTTCTGACATTCTTATGTATCTTCTTCTCCTGAGGAGTAGAAGATTCTATTAGATAAGGAAGGAGTACTAAAGGTAGACTCAACATCCTAAGTCCTATGCCTCTGTAGACTCAACTAAACCTGGAGCTCTGATACCACTACTTGTGGGCTCTGATCTCCAAACCATGACATAAACACGATTAAAACTTAGCGGAAGCGAATCGGTAATCAGCGGAAGACAAAAATCACGGGAAATTAAAACTTTTCGAGATAAGAACTTGTATCCATAAAAACTCCTTTCATAAAGAGAGGTAATTGTTTACATCTCAGGATAATTACTTCTTGAGTAATTATATACATCAAGATACAAAATCTCAAGATCACATAACACAAGACTCCAAGACCTGAGAGTACAGAGGACACATAGGACTGACTCTAACTACACCACATGGCAGGACAAATCTCCACCTGAGATTACTGCTGCCCCTGGTGCTGCTGCTGCTGAGACTGGTCACCTGTAGGTTGGTTCCTTCGTCTCCGACGTCCACCTAAAAAGTTGAAGCCTACGGGGTGAGACAATTATACATAATTGTCCCAGCGAGAGTTATAACGCTTCGCCAGAAGCTTTATTATAACATCAAAGAATATTTTAAACAGTAAAGCCTTCAAAGCATTCTGTAACAGTTGCAGGTATAACAAGATCTCTACAATTTTAGGAGATATGGAGAATATCAACTATTGCAATGTAACATCAATCAACTAACTTGGAGTCATCTCTAACAAGTTATACTACATGGTTGATTATGTTTTACAAACAACATTATGCCCTGTGGAGATGAGGCTTACCACTCATACTCCAACTGATCGCTGAGAAGCCGCATCAGTATCATACATAGGTCATTAAGAGAGCCGGATTCTCATGACCTTCACCTTCCTCAGTCAGTAAGAGGATCACTTGTAGGACATCTCGTGTCTCTACTACTATATCTCACCAGGGTAAACTGGTCCTTCGCTATTCTAGAGTCACAGTGGCGTTCTGTACTCTCTTCGTCATCAGGAGGTTTCATATTTACCTACCACTGATACAGATATCTGTGCTTTCTTCGTCATCAGGAGGTTTCATGTTTACCTACCACTGATACAGTATGGAACTATAGTGAAGGATGGATGGATTCCACATCTACATCACTTTCCTACACTAGGATGTAAGGTTCTACACATCCATGTACCCCACATACTCAAAAGTATGTGCTCCAGGAGTTCCCTAAGGAAAACCTGTTTCACCATCACTTAATTTCTGACAATGATGGATCTATGATCAGGGCTCTACATTATACTTGATTAGTTAGGTACATTCAGTATTCTTTAACAGCATACATTGTTCTTCAAACAATAACAGTAGCATAGCAGCTATAAAAGAAGAATACTAAATGTAACAGACCTAACTTATATCAATCATCATTTTTGATTATCCTCATCACAAGTCATCTCTAAGGCATGACCTTGATGGTATTCATGGCTCTCATAGCCCATTTTCAGCATAGGATGCCACTGGCAAGGCATCAGATTACTTTACTTATTCATAAGGCTAACACCATGCCTTCAATGAATATAACATCAACATCCATACCTGGATATGATTACCTTCATATCAGAACCTGCATGGTTAATACATCTGATAAAGGTAATACAACAATAAGGAATGTACTTCCTACTCTTGTCATAAGAGTTAAATCTTTAATTCAAATCAAATAGAGTTTATTGCTCAAAAGCATGCCATTACCCTTGAATTAGGGTTTACTATTCACATTACCTGTCATCACCCTTGAATTAGGGTTTACTATTCACATCAAGGTGAATTAAACTCATAACATCATCATGTATGAGTAACATCTTCATTGATGCTCTTAGATTAGTTAAGAGTTCATCATTTATTATAATTAGGGTTTCTACGACCTCACACGGGTGGACCATACCCTAATTATGCTCACTTATGTGCATTGGAGATGCTTTACTTGAGTTTCCACTTAAAAAGGGTACTTTCTCTCTCTAGAAGTACTTTCTCTCTCTAGAAGTACTTTCTCTCTCATCATAATGCTAGGTGATGTCAACATCACTCTAAAACAGGTTGGATTGAGTCATCATAGGCTAACATAGCCAAAAGCATCACCATTATGTGATTAGAGTTACTTTCTCTCTCTAGGGTACTTTCTCTTTCATCATACTCATGGTTGATGATAACATTAGACTAGATCAAGTTGGATAGAGTCGTTATGACTAAAAACATCATTCTCATGTAATTAGGGTTTGAATTGAGCAAGGTATAACTCAATTGACCCTTCAGGGGTATATTGGTAATTCACCCCTTTGATCATCATCATGGTCAAAACCCTTAGCCAAATAACCCCTTACTTATCTTCTATTATCATTAGGGTTTGATTTGGGCAACATTGAACCATTTACATCATCAAATGATTGAATGTGGTCAACCTTGAATCACATTGATTAATTTCAATCATTAATCATTAATTGAATTGAGATCGGTTGAGAGTGTTGACCGTTTGCCCACTTTGACTTTCCAAGACCGCGAGCCTCCTTCTGGCTCCAAGACCGCGAGCCTCTTTAAGGGTTCAAGACCGTGAAGCCTCCCATTGGTTCAAGTTAATGTTGAGACCGCGAAGACCAATTTGAGTTGAGACCGCGAGGGTCATGAAGACCGTTTGCCCTTCTTTGACCTCAGGACCGCGAGGCCCTTCGCGGTCTTGAGACCGCGAGCCTCCTCTCGGTCTTGAGACCGTGAGCCCCCTCACGGTCTTGAGACCGCGAGCCCTCTCACGGTCTTGAGACCGCGAGGCTCTCATGGTCTCAGCCGCTTGGTCCTTCAACAAGGCTCAAAGATGCAACCGATAATGTCAACCCATGTTGAAGCCCTCAAATGGTCAAAGTTATGTTGACCACTTATGGATTTAGTCAATTAAGATTATGCTGGTCACTTGGTCATTCATTTGACCCATAATGGTTAAAATCGATTCAATTAGGGTTTATCAATGTTCACCCATCAACACTCAACAGTGTGCATCAACACAATGTTGAACCCTTCAATTAAGCTCCAATTGGGCCCAAACTTGGCCCAAACGGTCTTGAGGTCATGTGGGTGGACCCCACATGGTCTTAAGACCGTTTTCCCAAGATTTCATCAAAGTCTAAGGTGATTTGATAGGGGTTGAACCATGATTGAACCACAAAACAGAATTTTGATTAAATTAATAACTTATTTGCAATTGGGTCCTCAATTGGTCAAATTACTCAACCCTAGACCTTCAAATGGTCTTGGGTGATTGTCCTCTCGGTCTTGAGACCGTTTGGATGAGTTCCAAACGGTCTTGAGACCGTTTGCCCATCCAAATTTTGGATTCTAGTGCAGATTCATCAAGGTCTGACCCATTGAGTTGATGATCATGTCAATATTTAATTGCAATGTAATTTGATGTAATTGTACCTTCAATTGGTCAACAAATCTTGACCCCAGACCTCCAAACGGTCTTGGTTGATTGCCCTCGCGGTCTTGAGACCGTTTGGTGACCCCCAAACGGTCTTGAGACCGTTTAGGTCAATCAACCATAAAAACCCTAATTAGGCCACCATAATTTCAGTACTGATTTTATCTAGGGTTAGCCCTAGTATTCACCCTTCAACTCTTAGCCCGTTTGGAATTAGACCATCAAACTTGGTGAGTTGTTAATTAACACAATTTTGAACAGTAATCTCATACGGTCAACGCTTAGTCAACGACCTTACACGGTCTTGAGACCGTTTGGCCAAAAAGGCAATTTCAGACCGTTTGAAAATCAGCAATTAATTCATTTAAAGTTGTGACTTAAAAAGGTCATATCTCCCGATTCCTTTGGAGTTAGTCTCCCAAATTTTGAGGGTAATTAGCCTATATAATTAGGAACAGATTTCTTATACGGTCCACGCTCGGTCAACGGGTAAAATCGGTCTTGAGATCGTTTTTCCTGTCGCGGTCTCGAGACCGTTTGCTCACCTCGCGGTCTTGAGTCCGAGAGAGCAAACTGTTAGGACCGTTTAAGGAAAAGAAAAGCGGTGGCTTTTTCTTGGAATTCACGCCTTAATCTTATAGCTCAATAACAGTACAGATATCCCACGGGTTTGCTTGCAAAATAGCAGGGAAAAGTAGGGAAACACTAAGAGCTATCATCAAAACGCATATAAAGATGCATATAGTAAAGCATGGGTTTAGAGTTATAAAACCCGCCTAAAGCTTGCTTCTTGAGCTCCAAGCTTTCAAGCTCCAAGCTCTAATGGCGTCCTTGAGTTCTTACAGGTTGGCCAAAGTGAAAACTCCAAGGAAGGATGAAAAGAGATGGATAGAAAGGTAGGGTTTCAAGAGTTAGCCATGAAGATGACCTTGAATTCGAGTTCTAACCATGGAATTAGGCAAAAAGAGGGGTTTAGACCTACCTTGCACCCCTTGGTCGTCCTCCTTAGCTCCAAGGCAGTACGTGATCGTCTTTGGTGAAATGAAACAGTAAGGGAACGAAGGGTGAGTTCCCTTGCAACTAAGGGAAGGAGAGCTTATATACATGGGGTAGGATTTTCAATATTAGTACATAAGTTGTCCATAATTCCAACTAAGTCCTTCCTTTATTACTTGCTCGTCCCTTCCTATTTATTCTAAGGACAAACCTTATCTTAAGTTATAGAAAAGAAGGCAAGGAAGAACAATCTAATAATAAAGTTCATACTTAAAGGGATATTGCACATGTACCCTGATTATTCAATCACAAGGCATATCTCATAACTTGATAATTCAATTGAGGTGAATTCCTCATCATTTCTTCTCTAAATGATGGCAAGAGTCTAAAAAGATACTTTAGATGACATTCTTTACAAATTGCATCCCTTTATTTGGGTAAATTGCATTTTACCCCAAATTAAGGTTTCAAGCCCTGGGATTGCTTCCACAGCTGCACCTTGGTGCTCTAGCTTGGGAAATCCCTCAAACTTTGCCAAAGAGATTCTCATGATGTCTCAACATCAGAGGAACATCTCATCATGTGCAAATTGCAAGCTAACCCTTTCAACTGGGTAAATTGCACATAGGTCCCTGTATATCAAAACAATGCTACAACTTTAAATAAAAAGGAGCAAATACTGAAATATACGTTTCTGAGAAACTTAATTACATGCTCAGAGTTAATCACAAAGATTTGATTACATATTTAGGCAAAACACCTAGGGTTAACTCATAACCCAGGTCAGGGATGTTACAGGTTCCCTCAAAAGTTTTACTTGATTGATAACATAAAGCCAGGGAGATACTAAATACCTACACAAGATTGCACATCTTGATCGCCTATTTTATATGTTCATAAAAACCTTGACTCGGATTCATACAAAACAACTTGATTTATGTTTGGCACTCTTGTTCCTAAGAATTTGTATGAGAGGAGAGGAGTCAACCATAACATGCTAGATGAGCTAACTGATAAAGCATGTGAAGAAAGATTAATGAAATTGAGGGGGAAATGCAAAGATATGGCAAGCATATAATTGTTTCATTACTTCTAGAAGAATATTCAAGACAAGAGGGTACCTAAACTATGCTTACTATTTGTGGATGATGTGTGCATTGGAGAAATGTTACAGTCAATGTTAATTGTATATTTGTATGCCAAACCAAGGGGCAACACTTAGGTTGATCAACTATGATAATAATCCAATCGTGAAGAGAAGTGAAAAATAGACAGGTGCATTATTACCCCATTATTATCAATAAATGATTGGATGATTAACCATGTGTTAAAAAGAGCTTTGAAGAGGCAGTCATTCACACATGGCATTTAAACTTGTTTGGCAATAACATCTCTGTTAACAAGCATGTGGCCCAGGTTTCTTCTTTTGAAAGTAAAAGATTATGAAGCCGAACAAGAATGATTCAAAGCATTTCTAGCATGCATTGGTGTCATCTCACATATACTCTCAGCTTACGACGTGACCATTAGGTGCATCTCACCAGCATTCATAACTGACTGGTGATCATTGAACAATTGAAGGTCCTCCAGGTTTAGGCAAGGCAATTCTGACATCAATAAGTCTCTATACTGTCATGTGATGCCTGACCTTATAACATCATCTTGAGGAGAGAACCTAATAGAGAGCAAGGAGGGGACAACGCAACAAAAAGAAAAGAGAAATCTAGGGATGTCAGCAGAAGAGAGGGGATATAAAAGTCATTACTTACAAATGCTACAACATTGTTACTGGTATCTACTCTCCTGAAACACACCAGTGACAGCTCGACATTTTACTCTCCAAATCACTACAAAGTCCACCCCAAGCACTGTTTTTGTACAGTTGTTCCTCCTATAGATGTAAGGCCTCTAGGATCCACACTGCAGGGTGCTTTCTTTCAGAATCTTGGTTCCTCAGTGCGTGCAGGCCCATAGAAGAGCATGAGACATCTCCTCAAGTAATGGCCTTCCAAGATGGACGGAATGGTGTTTTGACTATCATTAAGATGCTCAAAATTACTATAGCCTGGTCAGAGCTTCAAATCCCCATCTAAAACCAGCACGTTCAAGGACTGAAAAACTACATCCACCACTGAACTGGCTGCTTCTTTAATAGCCTTTTTACTGGGATCACTACACAATAATTTGCTCTGAGTTCTCTATTGTGAACACCCTCCCCTATTTCTAGATTCAATCCCCATCCTGTACCTTTATGAGACAGCCGAAAGGAAAAGAGGCAGGGGTCAGGTGATGGAACTATATGGCATCAACCCAATAATAAATGATGAATGATTTCAACTTTTGGCGACAAACTTGGAAATTACTTATACATGTAAGGGGGGTTCTGACATTAGGGATTAGTTTTAAAAAGGTAAAAATAACCATCAAAGGCCAAGGTTGTTAAAATGGTAACTTGACATAATCCTATAAAGATTGGATCATCCTTTTTGAATATTATGAGGAAAATGTGGAAGGAAATAGTAGAGTAAGTGGTAGAGCAAAGGTATTGTGAAAATGTGTGGTTTTTAGGGACTATGGTTGCCAAGTTAGATCAGGTGTAGGTGAGTAGAATAACTTAGGACTCGTGATTTTTTCCCACTATTTTGTTGGACCTAGATTGGAAAGGTCATAAGGGACAGGGTGTGGGGCCCTATTCTCACATCAGCTACTTGCCTCAATTACAACCTCATTTAAGATTAGCATAATTTTAACAACAACATAAATCCTTATCTCAATATTTAGATTTATTTGTCCTTGTATTCAGTGGTACCCTGACCTACATCTATCATCATCAAACAATTTTCCCTAATAACATGGAGTTATCTCTATATTTTGTTCTCTAAAACTCTCCAACTATGGGGTTTAATTACCCATTTTGATAAGTTTCAAATAATTATAAAGTAGAGATAGTGTATAAAACTTATACTATATGCAATGAAAATCATGTATGGTGTTTAACTTGGCAAGCATCTATTTCTCTTGCACCTACTTTGTGATTTTGATTCCTATATGATCCTATAAACAAATTAAGAAAACATGTTCACCCAGTGGAGTCGAGTAATGCAATAAGAGAATATATCTCATGATCTAGAAGAACAAGGTACATTGACATATATGTAGTAGGAAATTGATTCCTATATTGTAAGGATGGATAAACATATAGTCCCTTTATTTCCCTATGAGTAACTCTTATAGGAGAACTACACAAACATACGTGACTTTATAAATTATAGTAACGATTAGTAAAAAGATTACAACCCTTCATAAACACCTTCGTACAGGCACAAGCAACAATTGAGATGCCAATCCAATTTAAGATTATCTTCAAGCTTAGATGCTAGTATTTTGTATGAGACTCCATTGTTACATTATAAGGTGCAATGACCTTTGTGGGACTTGCCCATGTTTGTGATTTATCAGTTAGTAGAGATGTTCACACTGATACTATTATTGTTTTCAGTTTTGTAGTGGGATTTTTCTCACATAAATTTTCTTCCTTATAATGCTACAACAAAAAATATTTTCTAGCTCTCGTTAATGTTTATGGAACAAATTATCAAGTAAAGAACAACAATGAAATTTTTCAAAGGAAACCAAAATACTAATTAGGTCAACCATCAATCTAGATTTTCATGTAAGATAATGATTGAAAAGAAATGGATGATGTAAAAGTTAGCTGTGGAGATATCCTCTTTTCCTTTTCGTGTGTACATATTTTTAGTGGTTCTTTCTCTTAATAGTTGGAAACTCATACCATGTTAGTCCTTTTTGTGTGTAAATACTCCAGGGTTCCTTCAACAAATGTAAGTCCATGATATAAATATCCTTTATTTCTATAGAATAGATACGTTCACCCTAGTAGGTTAAGATAATACCCACTATGGATTATAATCAAGAATAAGAAACATCATGCCCCCATGTGGCAAACCAACATTGTGGTCTGAGATACAAACTACACTAGAACTTTTAGGATAAATATTTATGATCTTGTCAAGCTCCTATGTATGAATATTCATACACTCCTACTAGTGAATAGTAATATAATCCTAGACTAGTCATAGTAAATAACTACGGTACTGGAAATGGCACTAGTAGTATAATGACAATTAATAAATACATCAATGTACTCCCCAATCATAGGAAACCCTTATTAGTGAAATAATATTAAAATTCCTAAACTCAAGGAAAATACACAAAATACTACCTAGTACGAAAGGATTTCAAGATATATCATATACAGAATAGGGAAGTTGATATATGGAGAAAACATAAAACATAGTAGATATAAGATTGCCTCCTGGATCATAAGAGAGTTGGGTTTCATGTATTGACTGCCAGAGTGGTGGTGACTTAGTAGTTAAAAAAGAGACTTTCTAACAAAAACAAATCAACTCTCCTTGAAGCACTTTCTAAACAAAAAAGTAGGAATTGCCTCAAAGCAAAGAACAATTATTAACTTGCTTGTAGTAAACAGTTATGAATAAGACGCCATACAACAGATTAGCAAACATTGTCTTACAGGTCTATTCCCAAACCAAGAGTACACATTTACACGTATGCAAGTATATTCTAATAAGTCAATCAATAATGTAGTATTTAATCACATACTTGCAGAGGTCGTAAATAGCTAGAAGATAACTTACTTCACAACACCATAACCAACTGCCTCAACAGTTTTTGTAATTTCTTCCTCTGTCCATTCAGGAGGTTTACCTGACGTTCAAATGAAAAAGGTGTAGGATTAATGGGAGTGTAAATATGTGGTCAGATATAATACTGAGTCAACACCTACCATTACTCTCAAGTCTTTGTTGGAGTTCCTTTCTACAGCGTGTAACAGCTTCATCAAGTAAATCAACCAATCTAACCACTTCAGAAGATCTTGTCCGACAGCGCTTCCCATCTGAACCAAGAACAAGACCAAATGCAACATGGTTTACTTTAGGATATGAAGCTTCATTAGGATCAGGAAGCCAACCAGCCATTTTTGCAGCCTGTATTTGAGTTAAGAAAAATGAAATGAAGATATCAATTGGCGTATAATTGATACAACATGTCAAGGATCCAGTTTTAAGATACTTACATTGAATACCATGTCAAAGTGTTGTGATTGGCCAGCATCAGTAACATATATTATCCACTCTTCCTTCTCTACATTTATCCTATACCTGATCAAGAACAAGGCATTCTTTGAGAAGTAAGTAGGCATTAGGAAATAAAAACATCAACAATTTATGTGGCAAATTTTTCATAGCACATTCCAGGACAGTGTTGACCACCTGAAGTGTGATAGACTGCTCCATCGCAACATCTGTCCCCTGGTCGGCATCGTCAGCCATCTTATGTTATGTAGGCACTGCTTGTTTCTCTTTGACAAATCTTCGAGCACCTTATGCCTGCTTCCCGAAGCGGAACTGGACGTCCTTTGGAGGAGCCACACTTCTGCTAGCTTTGGGACATGAACTCAGCCTATGCCCGAATCTTGTACATCCTGAGCAAAAGAGGGGCTTCGCAATAGCTTCAACCCTCAGTTGCTTCTTAGATCTGTCAACTTCCACCAAAGTAGATTTGGGGATTTTATCGAAGCAGGTTAGTTCCACGCATAGCGAAGCAGCATCCATACATCTGGCTGAAAGGGCAATCTCCCCGAAGTCCAGCGGTATCCCGGTGGTACTTCCAGCCATCCTGGTTGAAGTGCAGAGCCTGGTGCCCACGCCTGAGCGATAACCAACGCTCCATCCATCGACCAAGGGGATTCATTGAGGATCCATTCCCTCTTTGTAGACGACGGCATCATGACAATAAAGCCTTGTTTCTCTTCCGCGATGATCTCGAAGCTCCCGCTTGGTCGCCACTACCGTCTGATCCAACCACTGAGTTGGCCCCTGAACGGCTTCCTGCTGGGGAAAGAGATGACGGAAGGAGGTGCAGTGATGGTCGGGGGAGGAGATGGCTCTGAAGGGGGAGCGGAAGAAGGTGCGATGGATAGGGGAGGAGATGACCCGGAAGGGGACGCAGAAGGAGGTGCGATGGTCGGGGCGTCGGGGGAGTCGGGAGGAGTCGGGGGCGATCGGGGCAAAACCCTCGCTCTGGTGATTGCAAATCTCGCTAAAAGTGGCTTATTTTGGGAAAGTCCGCGGAATACAATGGTAAAAGAATGGAGGGAAGGGTAATGAGATGGAGGGAAATATTTGACACAACATCTTTTACGGAGTGATTCGTGAGAAATGTATTTGTGAGGGACCAATGTTCACATAAAATGCCTAACGATGTTAAGAACACGGTTGAGGGATTTGGTCCCATATTTGAAGGATGAGCCCTCACAAATTGACATCATTATTCACGATTTTTGGTTCCTCACAAATGTTCTTCAACAAAGGCCAAATTTTTTGTAGTGTCAGTCAGGAATTAGTGAGCAATTCACACAGCATGGATTCACTCAGTCAGGAATCAGTGAACAATTCACGCAACATGGCTTCACTCAACCAGGCATTCAGGAGGGACCAAGCCAGGCAGAGCACAACCAGCCAGACTTTTTGAGCCAGTACGCCCAGTTGCTATCCAGCACCACATCGAGTGATACTTTCCTTACAGACATATTTTCGTATCCGTTTCCACCTTCGCCAGGCTATCAAGGATGATAGTTCATTATGTTTTTCGTGTCAATGTAATTGCACATTGTAATGTATTTTTATCTTCATATAATTGTACAATGTAATGTAATTTTATCTTCATGTAGTTGTACAATGTACAACATACATGTTTGTTTGTCAATTAGGGGAGCATGCCAAATTTCTCACAAAAATCACAAATTTCTTGAAATAAGATTCTTCATTAGATAAGATGAAAACTGATTCAATTACATAAACTTACAATAAATAGAAATATTACAAATTAGCTATTGCATTTGATTCAATATCTCTTTTAGAGGTTCATAAAATGGCCACATTTGATGTACAACTCGATGTATCTCTGGATGTGAAACAACTAACTGGTTTTTAACTTCTTCATTGATTGGCAGTGCTTTCTGTTTCGAGTGATCCCAATACCAACCAGGTAGCTCAAGAAGCTCTTCATACATGTGAAACATTTGCTTTAAAAATTGCCAATGAAATTTTGCTTGTTCTTTTGTTACCGGAAACCCTAACTTGTTCTGCAACAAATCTGGTACGTCATTCCAGTCATCATCCAGTAGAGTCTGATGAGCCATTTTTCCCTGTAGGCACTTCGTAGCTATTATTTGGATTAACTCTACAGACATGTGAAATGTCCATGTCCGTCGATGATCCATCTATAAAAATAACAAATAATAATTAACAAATAAGAGTTAGATAATAGTTAAAGTTAACGATTATAATCTTGAATTCTACACTCATTTTTATTAATAATAGAACAATAATATTACAGTAACTTGAGCATGTGATTAACTAATACATTCAAAATTACTTAGTTGAGTAGAGAAATAATAATAACAAAGACGAGATGACTTAATTAGATTAGAAGAGATGGCCACTTAATAATAGAATGAGGAAATTAAATATTGCTAATGAAGCTCCACTCCCAAGTTTAATTCCCTTTTCTTGATTGAATAAGAAAATATTAATAAAATTGTTGATGAGATGATGAGGAAGGTATTGAGAGAGTTGGAATGGAGTGAGAAGAGAAGGAGAAGATTAGTGTGTGAAAATGAGAAGGAGTGTGTTGTTTATATAGAAGAAAAAATGGTGGTAAAAGAGTAAAAACGGGTCAAAAAAACGACCGTTGCCCCAGCCGCGCCCCACCCCAACGGCACCCTGGGGTCGCCGCGCCACGTGGCTGCCCCAGGATGAAGACATCGTTCTGACTGGCGTCTTCACCCTGGGCTAGCCACGTGGCGCGGCGACCCCAGGGTGTCGTTGGGGCGAGCCGCGGGTTGCTTTTCGTCGTCCAATGAGAATGGAGACGCCGTTTGGTATGGCGTTTTCACCCGTTTCTCTCTCCCAAAGTGGTCTATTGTGGACAATTTATACCAAACTCGTCTAGTTTGGTCAATAAATCGTCTAAACTCGTGCATTTCAGTTTTTTTTCCTTTATTTTCCCTGTGTTGGTTGGTTTTACACCCAACCAAATTAGGCCTAACTAACGTTTCCATCCGCATGCCATCGCTAGTCCGTCCGACATCTCTCGCGAAATAGGGGAAGGGGGAACGCAAATCACGACATTCACGAGTTTCTCGACGGCGATCGCCGTCCTGTGGCGGTGTGGCCCTTCCCCCTGCCATCGTACCAGCATGCAGTGAAAGTGAAAGTTGACCGCTGCCGATGGACAATCTTCGCAAGCTGTGTACTGCTTCATCCGTAAGCATTGGTTTGGCAAAATGACCCACTCGGGAGTCGGGACATCAAACGCCGCAGTAGAATCTCAACAAACTTCTTACAACTAAATTAATCAGTCACATTCTATGCCATACGGAGGAGAGTTCAGATTTTTCTGGTTAGGATTAAATGAACGTGACAAGTGACCTTGGTCTGGCAGGGGAGGTAGGCTACTATTATGTGTAAACAGGGGACTAGTAAATCCTAAACTTGTTTGACTCTCCCTATTCGCGTACGACGCAAATCAGACTTCCATCGTGTTAGGATATACGTACCTCACTTAGGACCTATTTGGTTGGACAGAAAACTAAAACAGGTTTTGTAACTACCTGCGGGTTCCAAGTGATTACGTTTGGTTGGATGTGCTTTGAACACACACTAAGAAAATAAACTACTCCACACTATCCAAATATGTATAAACTGATTAATTAAAACAAACTGCGCAGAATTTGGGTGCGGTTCCGGTTCATCCGTTCGGTCTAGTAACCGCTGGCGATCATCAGCGATTATATAAGCAAACAACCTTTTTTTTTTCTTGTATGATGTCACACTGTACCAAACGAAAACAAAAGAAGCCGATGAATTTCAAGTACTCCCACCAGACAAAAATGTTTTGGTTTCAATTCGTCACTTTGAGTGGGACTTAGTTTTGGAAACGCCTTGGGTGGTTGACGCGTCCTGCACGCGGCGGTAAACCGCCCGCACGCGTCCCCAGCTGGCTGGCCACCTAACGCCCGCACGCGTCCCTAGCTGGCTGTTGTCAGACGACTGAACCGGGAGAACCAGCCGGTCCCAACTACCACAATGGAATCGGCCCACGATTCCCCCCCATATTTACCCCCCTATTTCGAACGATACTCTCCCCCCAATTTTTCCCCCCAAAAACACCCGCCGCTGCGCCCACTTCTTCCCCCAAAACACCCGCCGCTGCGCCCAGTTCTTCCCCCGGTGACTTCCGCTGCGCTGCGCCCACTTCCGACGTGCTGCGCCCACTTCCGACGTTGCGCCGCGCATACTTCCCGGCCGCCGGCGCCCACTTCCGCACCAGCTCCTCTCTTTCTCAGCAAGCCGGCGCCTACTGTCTCGCAGCAGCTCCTCCGACGCTCCGCCGCGCATGGATCCTTGCAACTCCGACGACGACTTCCAAGAGACGATGACCCTTGCAAGCGCAAAGAGGTCGCTGAAGCTCGTGGTAAGAAGAAAGCCAGCAACTACTCCGGCGCCGAGCTGTTCTACTGCCACCAAAGAAAAGGAGATTAGCGCCAAGCAAATTCGTGCGCAAACTGAAGAAACGAGGGCGCAAACTGAAGAAACGAGGGCGCAAACTGAAGAAAAGAGGGCGCAAAATCAACAAATTAGGGCGCAAGCAAGAACCCTGTCAACTGCTGCAAAAAGAAGGCCACCAAATGTTGAATTGACACCCACCAAAGATAAAAAGAAGGCGAAGATCGTCCAGGAAAGTGTAGACGAAGAGGATGATGAAGGTGATGAAGATGATGAAGCTGGGGATAAGCTAAAGATGATCAAGTCAAGGTGTTCGTGGAAGATCTTCCACAAGAGTTACATGACCCTTACTGATGACGAAAAAAACATTTTCGCAAGGACCCCGTTCCAGTCACTCCTACAAATCAAGAGGATACCTATCAACGACGCAGTTTTGATACACGACCTTGCTTCGTGTTATAACAAAGATGAGGTTTCGTTCAGTTTCGGTCGAAGCACTGTGGAGTTCAAGGCGAGGTCCTACCTCTTCCCGTCAAAGGTAATACCCTATTCAATGATGCAGAACAACTGCTCGATAAAATGATCGTCTGCTTTTTCTACTATATAGTCTAATTTATCACTTGAAATGCAAGTAGGCACATTTGTGTGTAACATTATGCTCATTTCTAACTACATTAGGCACATTCATATTATATGTAGGCGCATTTAACATTAAGTAGGCGCATATATATCCAGGCTCAAGTACGAGCATTACAAGTAAAAGCGCATAAACACCCATATGTAGGCGCATTCCTACTGAAGTAGGCGCATTCACTCTCAAGTAGGCGCATTTCAGTTACAAGTAGCCATCTAAGGGAGATCCATTTCACATGTAGGCACATTACAAGTAAAGGCGCATTAACATCCAAATGTAGGCGCTTTTCATATCAGAAGTATGCACATTGGCACTCAAGTAGGCGCATTGCAGTTACAAGTAGGCGTATACGGCTAAGTAGGCACATTGACACTCAAGTAGGCGCATTTCAGTTACAAGTAGGCACATTAGCATCTCAAATAGGCGCCCCTAACACACTCACGTCTAAAGTAGGCACACTACGAGCGTTCATCTAAAGTATGCACATCTAAGTCTTGTGTAGGCGCATAGACTTTTTATGTGGGTGCATATACGTCTAAACTAGGCGCATTGCCATCGATCAATAAGGTAGGCGCATTAGCATCTCAAATAGGCTCTTTCGTCTAAAGTAGGCGCAAATAGGTCTATAATAGGCGCAGCAACGTGTAAACTATGCGCATTCATCTAAAGTATGCGCATCTACGTCTTATATAGGCGCATATACGTGTTATGTAGGCGCATAGACGTCTAAAGTAGGCGCACTGACGGGTCAACTAGCATTTTCGACTAAAGTAGGCGCATAAACGTATAAAGATTAGGCGCATGTACATCTAAAGTAGGCACATTGACGTCTTAAGTAGGCGCATTGACGTCTTAAGTAGGCGCATTTAACATTAAGTAGGCGCATATATATCCAGGCTCAAGTACACGCCCAAGTAGGCGCATTGACACTCAAGTAAGCGCATTCACTCTCAGATAGGCGCATTTTAGATACTAGTAGGCGGGTATACGCCCAAGTAGGCACATTGACAATCAAGTAGGCGCACTCCACTTACAAGTATGTGCATATACATTAGAAGTGGGCGCATATACTTTAAGTAGGCGCATGCATGCACATCCAGGCACATTCACACTCAAGTAGGCGCATTCACACTCAAGTAGGCGCATTCACACTCAAGTAGGCGCATCCAGATACTAGTAGGCGCATTCACACATAAAGTACGCGCATTAACGTAATAGTTTGCTAACTTAATTCAATGGCGCCTAATATTTCAGATGGGAGGATCCATTTTAAAAGGTTCCTGACTAAGGCACCAAATTCATACATACGTCAAAAGTTTTTTGAAGGCGGCGATCCAAGACTACCCACAATTGTAGAGAAGTTCACCACCCTTCAAGCAAATACCGAAGAGTTGCGAAGGGACAGAGTTAAGTTCTTGTTAGTGGCATTGTTTGGCCACTTTATGTTCCCTAGCGGATCAAGTCAAATCATGAACTGTCTATATCCTTATGCTGAAGATTTGGATCATATAAACGATTATGATTGGGTTGTTGCTGTCTAAGAACTTCTTTGTCAAGGATTTGAGTTTTTGAAAGAGCGGAAAGATAGATGAGGATATATGAAAGGATGCACACTTGTCCTCACAGTAATATTCAATGTTAAGTTTTAACTCTTACGAATGTGCTTGATAATTTGAACTGTTCTGAATTATGATCCGAAAACTCTTATTGCAGCCTTGGCTTTTGGAGATGCTGAAGTTCATTCCAAGAGATTACCCTGATGAAGATCTCATCATCAACAAATGGTGCTACAAGACGCGGCTGTCAGTCATACTATGAAAAAAGAATATACAACTAGCTACAATGACGACTAAAAATTTGCAAAAGTCCACAATTGTGACATTTGAACAACACTTAGGGCAGCCAACTTCAAAAAGTGCAGAACAGGTCCGTGAAGATGCACCAGAGGCTACTAACCAAATCCAAAGCCTACTTGCTGAGATTGCATCACTGAAGAATGAACTACTGATAGAAAAACGTATCGCGGATCACAAAGAAAAACAGTACAAAAAATGTTTATGAAGATGCAAAGTGATCTCGATGAACTTCACGACTATTGTGATGAGCTGCACACTGCCAAAATAGTGTTGGAGCACAGGCTTGTGGAGATTGACTACTCGCAGCCATTTGTAGAGGACAATACCAACCATGGAGAGAAAAATAAGCGGAAGATATACATATGGGATGAAGAATCTCCTCCACAGCCATCACAAGAAGTAAAAGATAATCAAACATCAGGTATATCTTTGCGCAATTTTCAATTTGTGCGCCTATTCACAATTAATGTGCGCCTAATGCCAATTTTATGCAACAGAATGTGGAAAATCACCCCATGTGCCAAGTACAACGGATACAACAGAATGTGGAAAGTCGACCCAAGAGTCTCCAAATCACAATGAACAAAATTTTACTGAAACATTAGGTATTTGGGTGCTCCTACCTAGTTACATTTCAAATGCGCAATGTATAACAATAGGCGCATTTCATGTTAGGATTAGCTGCATATACATTATAAGTATGCGCATATACATTAGAAGTATGCGCGTTACATCAGAAGTATGCGCGTATAAGCTCAAGTAGGCGCATTGAAGTTAGAAGTAGGCGCAAGTATGCGCGTATAAGCTCAAGTAGGCGCATTCCATTCAGTAGTAGGCGCATATACATTAGAATTAGGCGCATATATATTAGAATTAGGCTCATTGAAGTTAGAAGTAGGCGCAAGTATGCACGTATAAGCTCAAGTAGGCGCATTCCATTCAGTAGTAGGCGCATATACATTACAATTAGGCGCATATACATTAGAATTAGGATAATTGAAGTTAGAAGTAGGCGCAAGTATGCGCGTATAAGCTCAAGTAGGCGCATTCCATTCAGTAGTAGGCGCATATACATTACAATTAGGCGCATATACATTAGAATTAGGCTCATTGAAGTTAGAAGTAGGCGCATATACTGTAATTAGGCGCATAGACATTATAAGTAGGCGCATTCCATTCAGTAGTAGGCGCATATACATTACAGTTAGGCGCATATACATTAGAATTAGGCTCATTGAAGTTAGAAGTAGGCGCATATACTGTAATTAGGTGCATAGACATTATAAGTAGGCGCATTTCATATGGGAAGTCGGCTCATTGAAATTATAAGTGACTTTTTGCAATTAATATGTTTGCTTATTTTAAATTTGAATGCTAATTTTATGCAACAGAATGTGGTAAGTCGCACCATGTGGAAACTACAATGGATATCGCTCTATCACATCAAGGGAATGAAGAGGAGTCTCCAAATCACAATGAAAAGCATCCAAGAGAAATTCTCCAGCCATCACCTCAATCTCCACAACATCAAGAAAAATTCGTTGAAACAACAGGTATTTCTACGCGCCTACTTTAATTTCACTTGGTAGTTATATTTCACTTGTGGTGCCTTTACTATGTGTGCCTTTATGAAATAGGATGCACCAAGTCAGACGATAAGCCCACTACAAGCGCCTTGGATATTGCCCTGTTGGAAGAATTAGCGCAATACAACTCACAAAGTGAACAGATGACACTTATTAATATATCACAAGATTCACCAATAGGGAAGGACAAATCAGTAACTCATCTTCATATCAAGCTAGATAAAACTGCAATAGAACACCTTGATGATGCAGATCAAAAGCTTCTACAAGAGATAATATCAAATTATACTATTGGTAAACCACTATGGTCGTATGAAGATGTTGGAGTGATGGCGGACGACTTCTTTCCAACACTACAATATCAGGGGCTTGTATCTGAAACGGTAAGAAATTTAATATGTTAACATGAAACTACAGTTTTATATTTCAAATCTTAAATAATCATTACTAACAATTCATTATTTTTTGGTGTACGTAGTACATATAATCCGTCATTCATATCTTTCAGAAAAATTACGTGGCAACTGCAGATCGTACTATGCCTGTAATATTTCATGTTAACATGTGTCGTGCAATAGTTAATTCTCATGAAGATTACATAAACATGTACTTCAAGAGAAGAATGGATGAGATAAAATGCACAGAAAAACTAGTAATGATGCTTCACTCAAACTTGCATTGGCATTTGATAGAGATTCACATGAAAGAAAAGCTCATAATTCATTACAACAGCGCATCCTTAGTACGTGTTGTAAAGAAAAGATCATTGCCACACCTACCAAAGAATGTGCATGAGAAGCTGGCAATGCAAATAGTAAGTAGTATTGCACCATCTTGCTGTAGTGAGCCTACATCTTTTTGTAGTGTGCATAATGTGCCTATTGCTTGCAGTCTGACATTTGAACTATTTTTTTGAAGGCAAAATGGTTGAAAGATACTTTTAGCACCAGCTTGGACCACAATGCCAAAGATTGGAAATTGCAGTACTGCAGAAACTGTCCACAACAGCCTGCTGAAAGCAATGACTGTGGTTTTTTCACACTTCATTGGATAAAAAGACTAATGGATGGCGAGGACATTGTTGGTGATAAAACTACAGCCGACACTATCCACAGGATGAGAGGGACATTTGCAATTCAGATATTGAAAGACGAATGTATTACACTCAACGACACTGATGAATGAGCCTAACTATCATGTAAACATATTTTGTAACATATTTTGTAAGCCTAACTTTGGAAATGTGCATAATTTGTAGTTGTACATTTAACCGGCCGCATTTAATGTATATGCGCCAACTCAACGGCACTGATGAATGAGCCTAACTATCATGTAAACATATTTTGTAACATATTTTGTAAGCCTAACTTTGGAAATGCACCTAATTTGTAGTTGTACATTTAACCGGCTGCATTTAATGTATATGCTCCTACTTGCAATATAAACGCACCTATTTTAATGCTAAATGCGCCTATTTTAATGCTAGATGAGCCTATTTGATCGATAACACACACACCTACATAGGTTGGCACATTCACACTCAAGTAGGCGCATTCATACTCAAGTAGGCGCATACCAGATACTAGTAGGCGCGTATACGCCCATGTAGGCGCATTCAGACTCAAGTATGCGCATTCAAACTCAAGTAGGCGCATTCAAAATACTAGTAGGCGCGTATACACTAAAGTAGGCGCATTCACGCTCAAGTAGGCGCATTCCAGATACTAGTAGGTGCGTATACGCTAAAGTAGGCGCATTAACACTCAAGTAGGTGCATTACAGATACTACTAGGCGCGTATACGCCCAAGTAGGCACATTCACACTCGAGTAGGCGCATTACAGTTACAAGTATGTGCATATACATTAGAATTGGGCACATATACATTAGAAGTAGGCGCATGCAAACTCAAGTAGGCGCATTCAGACTCAAGTAGGCGCATTCAAACTCAAGTAGGCGCATTCCAAACACTAGTAGGCGCGTATACGCTAAAGTAGGCGCATTCACACTCAAGTAGGCGCATTCAAGATACTAGTAGGCGCGTATACGCTAAAGTAGCTAGGCGCATTAACACTCAAGTAGGCGCATTACAGATACTACTAGGTGCGTATACGCCCAAGTAGGCACATTCACACTCGAGTAGGTGCATTACAGTTACAAGTATGTGCATATACATGAGAAGTGGGCACATATACATTAGAAGTAGGCGCATGCAGGCACATCCAGCCACACATTCACATACTTTAAGTGGGCGTAAGTATTACAAAATGGCACCACATAAAAAATGGCACCACATATGAAACTAATGATCTGCAATATAAATTAATGCGATTTAGTTACAAAATTTCAAAATGGCACCACATACGAAAATATGTTTCCACTGCTTGCACTGTAAGTTAGTGAGCTATCACTGTATCTTTGTTAAGTATTATCTTTCTGTAATATGATCTATAAGTGTATGTGGTTGGGATATCACTGTGTAGCTATTTGAAAAGACTATCACTGTCTATCTATCTCAAAAAGACTTGAGCCTTTCTTCTAATTATATTGACGTTTCTGTGTTTTGTGCATCCTTTCTTCAAAAGACTTGAGCCTTCTCTTACGTGGACGACCAACTTGACCAGCCATATTTGGATTTTTGATGCATCTATCAATATGTGCTTCATTAACCTAGAAGAAAATACGATTGTTGTTTATTATAATACAAAAATGATAGTTGTAAGTCAAATACAACAAAATTTGTAAACCAAATACAATTTGGAATTACTTACAGTGTCTGCTAGACCAACGTCCCTTTTTACTTTTTCCAAACCTCTCATAATTTCATCAAATTTTTCTTCAGAAATGGCAGCTGCTTCTGCTAACAACTCAACGTTTTGTATAACAGCATTATACCGATTGACAGAGTTAGAGTAGTCAAAAGATTCGATGGTATTAGGTTTGGTTACAATTCGCTTCACATCTTTTCTCCATCTATCAATCAAGTGGTACTCCTCATTCAATTTGTCAATTCCTAAGAAAATATAGACTGCAAACATGTGTCTACATACAATGCCTGATGATTCAAACATCAAACAATGGCAAATAGCTCCCTCGAGTTGAGTGTTAAAGACAACACTAAAAGACTTAGTCTGTGGAAAAAAAGTATTGGTATCAACAAGTATCCTTTTCTTTTCCAATACTTCAAAGCAAGTATATGGCCCGGATGAGTATGTTTTAGTTGTGTTGTAGTACATAAGTCCCTGTAGCTCTCTTTGAAATTTCTTCAAGATTTCCAGAGTATACCATTTAGCAATCTGTCCCTCCATTTCAAATGAAGTCCGCAAAACTGGAGTTTTATGAATACATTCATAGTCTGCTTCAACTTCTTTCTTGAACTTGGAACTTATAGCAAGTTCAAATTGTTGAACAAATTCCTTCAGTGAGGTTCTCTCTTTGAAATATCCTTTGAAAAATGCATTTATTGATTCACTCCTTTGCGTTGTAGACATTCCAGCCCAAAATGATAGTTTCACATAGCATGGCACCCACATATGACGGATAGGGTACATCTGTTGAACCCATCTATTTTGCTGTAAATTGTGAACTATTACCAATTCATCCCACCTGGCTTCAAAATCAACAGCCGTAATAGAGTCATACACTGCTCCTTTAATAGCTTTTCGAGCTCCTTCAGAATTCTCAAACTTCTGGGGTAACTTTTTCATTATATGCCACAAACACAATCTATGTTTACTGTTGGGGAATACTTCAGCTACAACATTAATAATTGGTTGTGCTTGGTCTGTAATTATGCCTTTTGGATGCACACCTTCCATACATAACAACCAGGTTTTGAATAGCCATATAAAATTCTGAGTTGTCTCTTCACATAAAAGCCCACAACCAAGCAAGGGGATACTTGCATCTACAAAAAATACAAAATATATTTTAAATGTATGAGAATGGTGAGTGTGTTAGGGGCACATTGTCCTATATCAATCAGATGGGCGTATATACCAGTAAAGTAGGCGCATTGACGTCTTAAGTAGGCGCATTGTCCTATATCAATCAGGCAGGCGCATTTCTAATAAAGTTAAGCACATTTCGCATTGAAAAGGCGCACAAATAACTAAAGTAGGCGCACTGACGTCTAAATTAGGCGCACTGACATCTCAACTAGGCGCATTTCCATCTATCAATAAGGTAGGCGCATTAGCATCTTCTAAAGTATGCACATCTATGTCTTATGTAGGCGCATAGACGTCTTATTTAGGCGCATTACCATCTGAAATAGGCACATACAGGTGTAAAGTAGGCACACTTTCATCTAAAGTATGCGCATCTAAAGTAGGCGCATACATGTGTAAACTAGGCGCACTTTCATCTAAAGTATGCACATCTACGTCCTATGTAGGCGCAAACATTGAAAAGGCGCACAAATAACTAAAGTAGGCGCACTGACGTCTAAATTAGGCGCACTGACGTCTCAACTAGGCGCATTGCCATCTATCAATAAGGTAGGCACATTAGCATCTTCTAAAGTATGCGCATCTATGTCTTATGTAGGCGCATAGACATCTTATTTAGGTGCATTACCATCTAAAATAGGCGCATACAGGTGTAAAGTAGGCGCACTTTCATCTAAAGTATGTGCATCTAAAGTAGGCGCATACAGGTGTAAACTAGGCGCACTTTCATCTAAAGTATGCGCATCTACGTCCTATGTAGGCGCAAATACGTTTTATGTAGGCGCATAGACGTCTAAAGTAGGCACATTCGTATAAAGTAGGCGCATTTCTAATTACGTGAAGCATCTATCAATAAGGTAGGCGCATTAGCATCTCAAATAGGCGCTTTCGTCTTTAGTAGGCGCAAGTAGGTCTATAGTAGGCGCAGTAAGGTGTAAACTACGCGCGTTCATCTAAAGCATGCACATCTACGTCTTATGTAGGTGCATAGACATCTTATGTAGGCGCATAGACGTCTAAACTAGGCGCATTGACATCGATTAATAAGGTAGGCGCATTAGCACCTCAAATAGGCGCATTCATGTAAAGTAGGTGCATAAACATATAAAGTAGGCGCACTAACATGTAAATTAGGCGCAAATAGGTCTATAGTGTTGGATCCTAGATGGGTGATTTAGATGCTCTAGAGGGGGGGTGAATAGAGCTGAAAGCACTTAAACAAAACTCATTAAACCTTCAAAATATATGACAAGATTAGGTTGCTAAATAGGCAATTTGAGTGCAGCTAAATCATGCATAGCAAGGATAAGAGAGATTGAACATGCACCGATTAGACAAGCTATTTAGAGTGGTTCCACACTTCAAACTAGAAGTGTGTCAGTCCACTTGCCTAGAGAGGTCAACCTCTAGGACTTCAACCAATTGCACTCTTATATTCATTAATAAGACATACAATACATGACCAACAAAGGACTTACCTATCCAATACAAAGAGTCTTCAACCTTACCAAGGACTTACCCACTTTGTAAGAGTCTTCGGCCTTTTCCAAGGACTTACCCACTCTTGCACAAGTCTTCGGCCTTGTAGGAATTACCCACTCTTCTTGGATCTTCCGCCTTTGACTTCACCTTCACTCGGAGAAGCTTTCCACCAAGGACTTACCCACTTGAGCTTGAGTCTTCTGCCTTCTCCAAGGGCTTACCCACTCTAGCTCCAAGTCTTCGGCCTTGATCTTCACCAAGGGACTCCTTCCCTTGTTCTTCTTCACCTCTCTTGGACAAGAGAGAGAACCTTCATCTTCATGATAGGAAATGAGAGATGGGGAGGTGGTGGAAGTGAGAGCCTCACAAGATATACAAATAATACTAGCTCTCTTACAAATCTCCTACTCACTCTAATGGATGTAGCAAGTGATTAAGCTTAGAGAGAGAGAGGAGGCTGTAGGAAGCACTCAACTATAGAATAGGAACCTCACAAAGAGTTTGCAATGAATGCTCAACCTTGGAATGAAGCCCAAGGGGTCCTATTTATAGCTGGGGATGCCTCTTAGCCTTTGGGAACACTTAAGAACGAAAACTAGCCATTTTGTGGCTTGTAACAGATCTATTTTCACTTGTTGCAACTCCACAACGGCTAGAATCACTTTTCTGCACTTTTTCGTACAGTCTGATCGGCCGAGTTTCTATAAAGGCAATTCATCCGAACCGTGAATCGGCTGAGTTTGCAACTCGGCCGAACCGTGAATCGGCTGAGTTTGCAACTCGACCGAATCTCACAAAAATCCCAGAATATATGGATCGGCCGAGTTTGGAATTCGGCCGACAAAATCCCTGTTATGGGTATTTTGGAATTTTCGTTTGACTATACAAATGATGGATTTTTGTGTCCCAATAATTTTTCTAAGCTTAATTACAAGTCATACAATCATTACAAGTGATTACAAAGCAATTCTAAGGTCATTTACATAGAGATCCCAAATTGCACACTTGTAGCTATTTTGACTTGTCTTTTCTCCAATTTGATATGCGCAAGTTAGGGCATTTGGAGTGTGTCTAAACCTAATCTGAAATCACTCAATGTAGAAGCATTAGACAGCAATATGTGGAATGGTTAGTCATCATCAAAACAAGGGTTTAGTCAATTTAGACGTGAGTCAACATTGACCTAATTGACCTTGAGTCAACATTCTCCCCCTTTTTGAAGATGACAAACCATTCCATAAATGTATTGAAAGCTTGTACGTAAAATCATACCTTCGGAGAAACCTAGGGGTTTCAATAGGATTGAGCTCATATGCTCCCCCTCAATTGATGCACATGGAGTTCTCATACTCCCCCTCAATTGATGCTATTTCTCCTGCATGGTTAGCTTTCATAACATTTATAGAAACTATGTCTTCTACTCATATATGTTCTACACATATATGTCTTCTCCCATTTACATGGACACGCTTCTTTGCTTCATGTAAGACATGCCTTATCCCTGTTGTCAAAAGAAGACATATCTTTCTCCCCCTTTGTCATTTCAAAAAGGTGGGGGTGTGAAGAAACTAAGAAACACCACTTGTTAAGAGAAAGAAGATAACAAAAGTTATATAAGGAGAGTAGAAGAACACAGATAGGGGCCTGTCCAAGCATAGAAAGAAAAGCAAGTTAAAGCATATACTTGAACAACCCAAAAAATGCAAGATAAGGTGCTGTAGAAAAATAATAAATTACAATTTTGACCCTCAAGATGATGGAATTTGACCAAAAACTATCGGAGCTCATGGCAAAGCGATGAGTCTTGCTCAGAAGGTCGTTTCTGCATGAAAAGCACTAGTCTTGCACCAAAAACTGAAACTGGAGCAAAATCTGCATAAAAATCCATAAATACTCCAATTTCTACATATAATGTAGCTCTATGTGCCCTGCATCACAATGTTATGCAAACAACTCAAGATAGTAGATATGCAATTCAAGGAACAATCTTGAGCATGTATGAGATAAGATACAAGCATAACATATAGATGATCAAAGATGGCAATATGTAAACAAGGTTAGAACTACATGTATATGAACTACTAGTAGATGATATCACAAGTTAGGACTACTAGTAGGATCTAGATCATAGCAAGAGATACTAAAAGATACACAAGATAAACCAAGCTATGAGTAGATATAGAGATATATCCAAACCAAGATATATGCAATTTTAGAAGCATGAAAGGATATAACTCACTAGATATGCATCCTTACCATAAGATGATTACCCCTATGAACCTCAAGGTTGTATCAAAACAAGATATACACCTAGATAGATGTAGCAAGTTAGAGTACAACGGAAGCAATTTTTAGACAAAACCAAGAGATCCACAAAGATCATCATCAAAACCTGCAAAACAACTCAAAGCAAGTAATTACAACATATAGATTTACCAATTTAGAGCAATTAGATAGATAGAGTTGTAAGCAAGATAGACAATGTAAAACAAGGCAATATGCATATATAAAGGTACCAAATGAGAGTGCCAAAGAATAAGGCTATTGGTTGAGAAAATCTAGTTGAGAGGGAAATTCTCACTTAATAAGCCAAATTTATATTCTGTGCACAGTGTAATCGGTCGAGTTCTGTGCATTGGCAACTCGACCGATGATAACTGCTGGCAACACCCATTGGTGCCTATCGGTCGAGTTTCAATAGGGCAAACTCGACCGACAGAGCAGCTGTCAACAAGCACACCTATTTCATAAAAACATATTTAAAGGCATGCTAAATATACAAACCATATCCAAACATGTCTAAGCAAGTTAGTAATGCACTATAGAAGCATTAGAAATAGTTTTTGAGCAAGAGTGTGAAGAGAATCACAAAATGTCACTTTTGACTCAAAAACCATATGTATAGTGCACACTAACTTGACAAAAACAAGTTAGAAATAGTTATAAGCAATAAAACCTTTACCTTTGTGCTTACCATTGCTTTTCCACTTGTTGTCACCCTCTACACATCTCACCTTTCTTCTTTCATGTGGATTGACAAGTCAATTTGCAATTCAATACCTCAAGTCAATCCATTTGCAAGTACCTACAAGAAGAAAGATGAAATGGTCCCCAATCATGTTTTTGGGTCCGGAGGGGTTAGTTTAGCAACCCAAGTCCTATTGCTCTGGGGTGCTTTCCTAAAAGGACAACAAGTAGAATAATGACCAAATTCATTGCAATAGTTGCATGTGCCCATAGTCTTGGAACTAGAGGATTCTCCATGAAATATTGGAGGTCCTTTTTCTTTGTTGTTCCCTTGACTACTATCATACCCTAAACCATGTCTACAAATTTGTTTAGTAGTATGGTGTAGGATGTCATTAATACTCTTTTTACCAACTAAGAATCTTTGCAAAGAAGATCTCAAACTGTCATTATCATGCTTAAGAGAAGCAATAATCGAAGACAATTGATTAATATTATCTCTAGCATGCAAAAGATCATTTTCTAAGCAAAGAGATTTAGTTGAAAGAGAATCTCTATCAATATGAAGAGCAGCAACATCATTCTCTCTATTTGTAGAACTAGAACAAGATTCATGCCCATTGATTTTAGCAAGCAAGGAGGCATTTTCTATTTCTAATTCATGCAAAACAAAATCTTTTTCCTTGTTTTTAGATTTAAGAACATCAATGTCATGCATGAGAGAATCAATAATTAAAGTATGCTCTTCATTAGAACTAGACATGAGAGGTTGAGCTTCTAGAAATTTAATCTTATCAAGTAAACTAGCATTTTCAAGTTTAAGAGAGTCTACTTGGCTAAGAAAATCATTTTTATCAATAAGCAAGCAAGAATTAGCATATTCAAGATCATCTAGTTCTATATGCAAATTATCAACAATTTTAGCAAGCTTTTTCTTTTTCTTTTTAGAAGACTTATAAGAGGCACAAATGTCATGAATAATAGCAATTAAAGATTCTTTATCTAAAGAGTCTAGATTTACCTCGCTTGAGTCTTCACTTGTTGGTTCTATAAGGGAAAAATGGCATTCCCCTTCATCACTAGAGCTTGAGCTTGATCCTTCACATGAATCTTCACTTGAACTTGAGTTGGAGGAGCCACTTGAGCTTGAGTGCCATTTCTCCTTGTGAAGATGGGTCTTTTTGCCTTGTGGGAAATCTTCCTTGTAGTGACCCTTCTTTCCACATGTGAAGCACCAGATGGAGGAGGACTTGCCTTTGTAGAGTCTACCCTTGGAGTACATGGCATCTTCTTTAGCTTGAGAGGATGGAGAGACTTTTTCCATGATAGCTTCAATTTGAGCCTTTATTTCAGCCTTCTTCATTCTCTTTAGCTCTTTCTTCTCTTGTCTTTCTACTTCCTCCCTCTTGTCAAGCGTGGCTTCATGTGCTTGTAGATTTCCAATGAGCTCTTCAATAGGAATATCCCTAAGAGACCTTGCTTCTTCAATAGAAGTCACCTTGGATTCCCACCTCTTGGGGAGAGTTCTAAGGATCTTTGAGTTGATCTCTCCACTAGACATAGGATGTCCTAGAACAGCAAGACCATTCAAGATGGTGTTGAGCCTTGAGTACATGTTGGCTATGCTCTCCTCCTTTCCCATCTTGAAGTTCTCAAGCAACCCTTTGAGCATGTAGACTTTGCTTTCCTTCACTTGATCTGTCTCTTCATAAGTGATGCAAAGCTTTCTCCATACCTCATAGGCCGTCTCACAAGAGGAAATCCGGTTGAACTCGGTGGGGGTCATGGAGGCATAAAGGATGTGCATGGCTCTTGCATTTAAGGTTGCTTTCATCAAGGTGGCTTCATCCCATTCTTCAATGTTTGTCTTTGGTAGAATGTATGGGCTGTTCACCATTTGCCACATCTCGAGACTTGATCCTTGGATGAAGAATTGAAGTCTTCTTCTCCAATAGAGGAAGTTTCTCCCATCAAAGATTGGAAGGCTGGTCGAGAGTCTCCCTCCTAGGTAGTCACCCATCTTCTCCTACTTGTTGAAGTATGCTTGGAGAAGACCTGCTCTGATACCACTTGTTGGATCCTAGATGGGTGATTTAGATGCTCTAGAGGGGGGGGGGTGAATAGAGCTGAAAGCACTTAAACAAAACTCATTAAACCTTCAAAATATATGACAAGATTAGGTTGCTAAATAGGCAATTTGAGTGCAACTAAATCATGCATAGCAAGGATAAGAGAGATTGAACATGCACCGATTAGACAAGCTATTTAGAGTGGTTCCACACTTCAAACTAGAAGTGTGTCAGTCCACTTGCCTAGAGAGGTCAACCTCTAGGACTTCAACCAATTACACTCTTATATTCATTAATAAGACATACAATACATGACCAACAAATGACTTACCTATCCAATACAAAGAGTCTTCAACCTTACCAAGGACTTACCCACTTTGCAAGAGTCTTCGGCCTTCTCCAAGGACTTACCCACTCTTGCACAAGTCTTCGGCCTTGTAGGAATTACCCACTCTTCTTGGATCTTCCGCCTTTGACTTCACCTTCACTCGGAGAAGCTTTCCACCAAGGACTTACTCACTTGAGCTTGAGTCTTCTGCCTTCTCCAAGGGCTTACCCACTCTAGCTCCAAGTCTTCGGCCTTAATCTTCACCAAGGGACTCCTTCCCTTGTTCTTCTTCACCTATCTTGGACAAGAGAGAGAACCTTCATCTTCATGATAGGAAATGAGAGATGGGGAGGTGGTGGAAGTGAGAGCCTCACAAGATATACAAATAATACTAGCTCTCTTACAAATCTCCTACTCACTCTAATGGATGTAGCAAGTGATTAAGCTTAGAGAGAGAGAGGAGGCTGTAGAAAGCACTCAACTATAGAATAGGAACCTCACAAAGAGTTTGCAATGAATGCTCAACCTTGGAATGAAGCCCAAGGGGTCCTATTTATAGCTGGGGATGCCTCTTAGCCTTTGGGAACACTTAAGAACGAAAACTAGCCATTTTGTGGCTTGCAACAGATCTATTTTCACTTGTTGCAACTCCACAACGGCTAGAATCACTTTTCTGCACTTTTTCGTACAGTCTGATCGGCCGAGTTTCTATAAAGGCAATTCAGCCGAACCGTGAATCGACTGAGTTTGCAACTCGGCCGAACCGTGAATCGGCTGAGTTTGCAACTCGGCCGAATCTCACAAAAATCCCAGAATATATGGATCGGCCGAGTTTGGAATTCGGCCGACAAAATCCCTGTTATGGGTATTTTGGAATTTTTGTTTGACTATACAAATGATAGATTTTTGTGTCCCAATAATTTTTCTAATCTTAATTACAAGTCATACAATCATTACAAGTGATTACAAAGCAATTCTAAGGTCATTTACATAGAGATCCCAAATTGCACACTTGTAGCTATTTTGACTTGTCTTTTCTCCAATTTGATATGCGCAAGTTAGGGCATTTGGAGTGTGTCTAAACCTAATCTGAAATCACTCAATGTAGAAGCATTAGACACCAATATGTGGAATGGTTAGTCATCATCAAAATAAGAGTTTAGTCAATTTAGACGTGAGTCAACATTGACCTAATTGACCTTGAGTCAACATATAGTAGGCGCAGTAACGTGTAAACTACGCACGTTCATCGAAAGTATGCGCATCTACGTCTTATGTAGGCACATAGACGTCTTATATAGGCGCATAGACGTCTAAAGTAGGCGCATTCTCAATAATATTTGAAAATACTACGTGGAACAAGGTTCTGGGAATTATAAAACAGTTAAATCTTTTACCTTGATCATTAGGGGGTACTTCTTGCACATCTTCGTCCTGGTATACTGGAACATTTAGATCAAATGCATTACCATGTTGCTCGCTACCATAGTTATCTACATCTTCAGTAATTTCTTCGCAATGACTTCCATGCTCAAGTTCTGCGAAATCAGTTTCGACCTCTTCTTCTTCTTCTTCTTCTTCTTCTTCTTCTTCATCAGAGTATGTTAACTCGTAATCACTTCCGAATTCAACATCAACATCTAACGACAGTGAGGGAACATAGGGTTAAAAACGTACAAGTAATATCTCTCAAACTACAAATAAATGAACATGAACTATAAATGCATGGTAGCGAGCAACTAGAAATAAATGCATGGAAGTCCTACCATCGTCGAACTCCATTAAGCAATAAATGCAGCACAAGCAAGTAGTTCAAGTAGTTAATGATGTAGGATGAAGACTTGGGGAACAAAGCTTGAAGAGAACGTGTTGTTTGTTGGGGAACAAGCTGCAATTAATTCCCTCCAAAACTTTCGTTTCCTGCACAACATTTCCCTCCGTTTTGTCCCTCCATTTCATTCCATTCGTTCCCATTGCCACCGGTTGCTACGGTGCATTAATTGCTCTCAACTACCAGCTGCTACAGTGCATTAAATGCAGCCTCACCTACCACTCCAATACCACCCGCTCCACTCAAAACCACCCGCAATACAGCCGCGTGCAGAACGCGTCAGGGTCTAGCCGCGTCAACATAGGATTTTCGAAAACTAAAACAGGTTTTGTAACTACCTGCGGGTTCCAAGTGATTACGTTTGGTTGGATGTGCTTTGAACACACACTAAGAAAATAAACTACTCCACACTATCCAAATATGTATAAACTGATTAATTAAAACAAACCGCGTAGAATTTGGGGTGCGGTTCGGTTCATCCGTTCGGTCTAGTAACCGCTGGGCCCTCTTTTCTTTCCATTGCATCGGTAGACAACACGATCATCAGCGATTATATAAGCAAAAACCTTTTTTTTTTCTTGTATGATGTCACACTGTACCAAACGAAAACAAAAGAAGCCGATGAATTTCAAGTACTCCCACCAGACAAAAATGTTTTGGTTTCAATTCGTCACTTTGAGTTCCATGTTTTGAAACTTTTACTGTGGGTTGACTTTACCTCCAACCAAACAGACCCTATCATCCACGGACCACGGTGCCGTGTCTTAGACTACAAATGTTTCATCGTATGTAACGTGCTTGATGGATGGCTGTGTTGTAATAGCACGGTTGATAGTTTGCTGTATTCTAGGCTTTATGCCTTCGTGGGCCTTAACTGCTCAGAATAAGCCCCCCCCAGTTGTAAATTAAACATTGACCGGACTGATAATATCAATAGAAACGAGACATCAGCAGAATAAGTGTATGGTTCCAATCATTTCATATCCATCTCCACTTCTAAATATGATATCAGAGCAACACCGAGAGCACCATTGATCTCAACGCCTCTTCTTTAGTGTATCTTAATTAACACATGTGAATATCTGCAACTTAAGATCATTAAACACACATACACACACCCATATCTCAATTGATATAACCATATTTCTGCTCTCATTTGTCACTATTTCCTACATCCTATCGCAATCACACTAGGTAGATCACTAGTGTGAGAGATCCTAAAGCGGTTGGTATAATTTGATAAAAGGTAAAATCTTAAAGTCCAAAATCATCTCTAGTCCACAAAGACTCACACACCATAATAATATTTTCCATTATTCTTCTTGTTTTGTTTTTTTAATCCTACCCAAATCAAATGTTTTTGCAAATTTGAGATTTTCAAACACAATATCAATTTCTAGTTAACACTTGGGTGCCTAACAACTTCTCCATTTGTAATTGGATTGTCTTCTTGTTTTATCCTCCTTCGGCGAATTCACTTTCGATCTTACTATGTTCTTCCGCTAGTTTAAACTCCCACCCATAGGTTTTCTTATTTCCCTCATAAAATAAAGTGGAGACCGAAGACTCCAAAATTCCTTATCTTTTCTATTTTCTCATTTAATATCAACTGCCAGGATATGCTCTTCGTAAAATTTTCTCTCATGGGTAAAACACCCACATTTTTTCACATACTTAATTCACTCATTTTCGTCTATTTTCCACTTGTCAAGGTCTCATGGATACAAAATTCTTTCTCTATAACTAAGTGCAATTTTCCTCCATTGAGCTTTCTATAAGCCTTTCTAGATCAATTTTCTAATTGATTTATTCATAAATAAAAATATGACATTCGACTCTATTGCAAATTTAGTTTTCTTTTATCTCTCCTAAAAAACCAATTCCAATATTTTAATGGCAAAGAAATTCAATTCATATCCTTTTTGACAAAGAAAGAGAATAGTAACGACTTTTCCCTCATATTTTCATCTCTTCTATTTTCTCTTTTTAATTGAAGCGTTATTTCTCAATGATAAAATCTCACTAAAAAATGAAATTCCTAATCGAAATACACTTAGAACCTTCATAAAAGTTAGAGACTTACTTAACCAAATCATAGGTTTCCTTCCCGCAAAAACCATGACTAGACACCATACACTACTAAAGAAAAGGCCTTTGGCGTCGGTTATTTAGAGCCTTTAGCGTCAGCCTCCAAGCGACACCTAAGTGGACGCCGCTAAAATTTGACACCTTCAACGTCGATTTCTAACCGATTCCATAACCCTTCCCTCCACCGAAAATACGCCAGCAAAGGAACTATAGGTGTCGGTTCGTAACAAAAACCGACACTATATCATGATCAAAGACGTAATCCTTTCCGTCACCGAAAATGTGCCAGCAATGGAACTATATAAGTGTCGGTTAGTACAGAAAACTGATACTATATCATGGTTAAACACATCGGTTATTAAACAATAACCGACACCTATGTTCTAATTTTTTTTTCTTATCAATTTGCAGGCCTACTGTATGGCTGGTCAGCAGGATGCTGAACTACAGGTTTACAACATCTATTGATATTAGCCAACAACAGGCCACAAACCTACAAAGTCATTCACATTCAGACACATGTATTGATCATATACATGTAGAAACATGCAAAGTCATTTACATTCACATCTAGTTCCATTCATTTCATCTCTTTTCACATTCATACATTCATGTATTGACCAGAAAAAGTCATTCACATTCACACAAAAATAATTATGAGAACAAAGTTTAGAAATATCATTTTTTATTCATCATCGACATCATTGTCATCATTGTCCCAATTATATTTAAAAATTCCCACTACTTGTAGGGCTTTTGCCTGTTCTTCTCTTACAACATCTAATTCCTCCCTTGTATAGGGAGTATGCACATCTAATAACTTTCCACCTGTGTTGAAGTCAGTTTTAAACACCTGCAAAGAGAATGACATATATATATATATAATTAATAATATATACTAAGATTGATATATTTCATATTATCTAATGAGACTATATATAATACATGATGTATAGTATCGATTTCCATTACGACATATTTGATGATTAGGTCCATAAATTGCATCACATAGTAGGCACATGTCTAGCCATTGTCTTGTGTAGCACACTATAAATTGAAACATACAAAATATTCAAAAATACAAACAAACACAGTTCACATAAATAATATATACATTGGAGTCGGAAAATTACTTTCACATTCTCCCAAATTAGTGGCTGATTCTTTTTCCTGGGGACATTTCCTCCAGCTTTTTTGAACTCTCCTAAAGCCCTACATGTTAATGTAACACATTAAATTGCATAATTAAATAGTAATGTAATAACATATGTTAACGGATATAAAAATATGAAATATTTCTCATGAGAATAATGACATTTTCATTGCGTGTCCATATAATGTATTCAATTCATTCCCCGCAGGATCTAGATAATAGATAATGAATGTCTTGGGGACAATAACTAATAACTCCCAACACCTACCACTACAGGTAAGAAAGTTAAAAATTAATAACTCAAAATCCACAATAAAAATATAATTTTCTTAAGTCCAAATTATAAGCAAAGTAAACTTACTCGACATTGAATGTAACTATTATCACTGTCTTCTTATTTTTACCAAAATATTCAAAAGCATCACAACAGTATGGAGTAATTAAAGAAGGGTCTGTATCTATACGACTAATCAAAGATGGAACCAAAAATCCCACATGGGAAAATACAAAATCTGTACATATCGTGTGTATGTGGCTGCAAAACATGTATTATGTATGCATTAATATATAAGAAACCAGATCACCGTATATAAAATAAGGTATATGGATGTATAAATAAGATCTCACCATATCCACACCTCAATCATAGATGTGTTCAGCCAATCATAAGGAAACAAATCCAAAATATCTTGTAAAAATAGCTTGTTTTCATATGATTGACCTGCATTAATACTTATGCATTAATACATATGCAAAACTTGTATAAATAGATTGTTATCATATGATTGACCTACAACATCCTCCGGAATTGTAACATTTATAAGGCAATTTCGATCATGTTCGCCGATCCATACTACCATACCCCTACAATTAGGACCTAACGAGGCGTGTAGGTCCCTTGGAAGCCAACTTGGTAGTTGTGGAGGTGGACGTGGAGGCCGAGATGTAACCGGTGTCATATTTTTGACCTGTATATATAATTTCAGATCAATTGACTCATATATACACACTAACAAATTAACATAATGTAAATTTACCATACAATATTAGTATAGACGACATCCGCTTTGGGCCACATTATCACTTCGCCTTCTGCCTCACCAAGCATTTCAGAATCTAGGTGGGCATATGGCAGTTGAAGATCCCTCCAATCGGGGAGTATATGTATCGGGCTCACACGAACTGCACCAGCTGGTATTGGAGTCCCATGAAACATCTCCCCTGGAAGGTCTGGGTAAGCATGTGCCTCTACAACGATATATTCTTTACTTTTTAGATGGCATGGCTTCGACCCCTACAAATTTATGTAAAGAATGTTATATACATATATACATATACATATCATCTTGAAAAGACTAGCTACTATGTCATAAAAATACTTACAGAGGTTGTGCTAGGTGGTTGGTCTACATGATTACTCCCAACCTCTGCAGTAGGAGTAATAGAAGAGCGGCACATCACAGGTACCGCCTAAGTGATCGTCTGAGACGCCTGCCACTTCACCATTGCTTCTTGGACTTTCCTATCAGTTAATTCATCTACCTATACATGGATAAAATAAACATAGTCGATTATTGAATTCCCATTTACAATAACATTCTAAAAAAGAATAGGTTACCTCAACTTGTAAAATTACCACTTTTGGGACAGGTTTGCGCTGGGATGGCCCAAAGAATGCTTTGATGCCCACACCAGTGCCTGCACCCCTAACACGTCCAAGATGTTCTGGGTTACCCATAGAAACTATCAATTCATCCCTTGTGCCCTCAGGGATGAACTTGCCTTCTTTCCTCTGCTCATGCAGCTCCCGCTAATTGCCATAAATAGAAATTGGTAAGTAAACATAACAATAATCAATATCGATCGATTGCTCTAAGAGTTTAATTTTACCATTTTTTTAGCCATCTCAGCAGTTGCGAGCTTCATTATATCTCCCTTCTTATTTTGCATTCCAGCTATCCACATAGCATGGCGAGGTAGAGGTGTGGGACTAATAGTAGAGGACTCCTGAGTAGCAGTAGACTGAGCAATAAACTTAGTCTGTAGTCTTTGGTGAATGTCTGCATAGACTCTTGGACCCATTTTGTGGTCATGCACATTTAGTGCACGCCTTTCTCTTTGAGCATCGCTGATAGGCTTGTTAGTAAGCACATTGATTTGGTTAGTAACACTAAAGATTAATCTTGAATAGGTGAATACATAAGAACATATATTAATTAAATTGGGAGTGGCGCTTAATACCTTGAATTCATCTGTTTTTCTTTGGGTAACAAAGTCCTCCTAATCTTTGGTGTCTAAGTAGTTCCATTCCTCATTGGCTGCCTTCTGCCTAAATTTATTTTTTAAAGACAATACAAACAAAAATTAATTAGTGTAGAGTTAGTCAAAAAGTGATCAATGTCTAGAATTCGAAATCAATCAAGAACCTCTTCTCAGCATCACGTATGTAATCTCAGGTGAGATTTGTCCTATAGTTCCTTAGGACCCTCCCACAACATTGCATCACGCATTTACAATGAAAGCTTTTCATCCAGATCAAATATACTCTACAAAATAGAATTTCTATTAACTAGTATCCTAAAAATTAGTAATCTACAAAAATAGAATTACAAATAATAATAACTCACACATAGTTCCTTTCATACTAAGTCTTTCTTCCCCTTGGGAACTTTATGCCAGGATTAAAAAATAAGACTACAATGGCTGCGAGTAAGAACCCCAAGATATGAAGTAAATGAGTTGCGGTTCACTCCAACTGGATTTCCTGCATGATCAAAATCCACAGCCAGTTTGGGTCCATTGTCCCTTTGTTGTAGTAACTTGTTCATCATTGTGATGCCCCTCACTTTTTAATTTTTCTTGCTGCTCATCAAGTGCCCCAATTTCTTCTGGGGGTACATCACCAACCTAAAATTTGACAAAAAGACACACTTACATGATATAACTATAAATGAACATATAGATAGAAACTTTAGGGATATATTTTTAAAACTTACATTGTGAGGCGGTGCATTGACGTCCTCACCCTCACGGTAATCATCAACACGGTCATCAGGAGAATGCTCAGCCATCTGAAAGTTCACATTCACATTGTAAAGTTCACATTGTAAAGTTCACATTCACATTGTAAAGTAATTCACATTGTAAAGTTCACATTGTAATGTTCACATTCATAAAATTAAAACATATAAAAAAATATAAACATGCATGCCTCTAATATTGCGATCTTTTATCAATTAACAATCCTTCATTTTAATCTCCGTGCACATACAAGTCATCATTAGCTTCAATATTTGGTGGTGTTGGAAACCCAACTGAGAATGGACTGGAGTCATCATACTTATCATAGTACTCTTCTTCATCTATAGGATCTTCAATGAAGTGTCTTTTACCATGAAGAACAACCAACCATTTATCATTTGCATGATCATCAATATAAAATACTTATTTTGCCTATGATGCCAATATGAATGGTTCATCCTTCTCGCCAATCTTTTCAAAGTTCACTAATGTGAAACCCAATTCATCCACTATAACTCCTTTGGTGTTATCAACCCAATTACTTTTAAAGAGCAGAATTCTAAAATATATGTAGTCAAACTCCCATATGTCTTCAATGACACCATAATATGACATTTTAGCTTCACGTGGACTCTTATCTTTTGCACTTGCAAAAAACAATGAAGACGCTTGAAGGGTGACCCCACTATTTTGGACAACACTCTTATCATCTTGATGCTTTGTGTAATATGAGAATCCATTTATGTCAAACCCTTCATAAGACATAACATTCAATTTTGGTTTAAAGGAAAGGCATTTGATAGTTTCAGTAAAATTATTGGTGTTTTAGATAGTTGATGTAAGACTTTATCTTCAAACCACTTAATAAATGTCTTGTAATGCTCTCTAGCAAGCCACATTGAATTGGCTCGAGGATATTGTCTCTTGATGAAATTGGTATGTTCCTCGATATAAAAACTCACTTCGTCGATGTTGTGTAAAATATACAAGTGACCTTGTTCCAACTGCTCATGGCTGATTACTTTCATCCGTGATCCCAAAATTCCTTTGACAAAATGCTCCTCAATTTTCTTGTCATTATCAGGAGCGTCATTAGCACTCATAAAGTCATTGCAAAAATTCATAACCTCTCTCACCACATAATCCTTAATAATACTCCCTTCAGGCCGATAATAGTTTCGAACATCATTTTAAAAAATGCTCATGCATCGTTCAAAGGGATACATCTAATGCAAGAGAACTGGTCCCAACATTTTCACTTCCCTAGTCAAGTGGACAACAAGATGTACCATGATATCAAAGAACAAAGGAGGAAAATACATCTCAAGCTGACATAGGGTAACAACCACTTCTCTTTGCAATTTATCGAGAGTATCAGGGTCAATAACTTTGCTGCATAGACTGTTGAAAAAGAACCAAAGTATGGTGATTGCAAACCTTACATACTTTGGCAATATAGATTGAATTGCCACAGGAAATATTAGTTGCATTAGAGTGTGACAATCATGATATTTAAGACCTATCAACTTCAGATCTTTCATTGATACCAATGTACGAATGTTGTATGAGTAACCCTATGGCACCTTAACATTTACCAAGCATTCAAAAAAAGCTATCTTCTCCTTTCTCAACAACGTGTAACAAGTAGGAGGTAAGTATGTTTCAATCTCTACTAACTACTTCTGTTAATTCTGTCCTTATTCCCATTTCACGTAGGTCCATTCTGGATTTTATCCCATCTTTACTCTTACCTGGTATATTCAACAGAGTACCGATGACGCTATCACAAACATTTTTCTCAACATGCATGACATCGATACAATGCCTGACTGCCAAAGAACTCCAATAAGGAAAATCCCAAAATATTGACTTCTTCTTAAATAAAGATTTGTCACTCTGTCTGGCAATCATACATTGTGATTTCTTACCAAATTCATTGGCAAAGTCTTTTACTCTTTCATAAACATCCTCCCCTGGTATAGGTTTAGGTGCACTTCGTTCCTCATTCCATCCATTGAATGCTTTCCGCAACCTACGATACAGATGGAATTTTTGAAGAAACCTTCAATGACCAAGATATACAGTCTTGCTGCCATGTTTTAGTCGTATTGAATCAGTGTTCTCTTTACATATAAGACACGCTTTAGATCCTTTGACACTATATCCAGACAAATTCTCATATGCTGGAAAGTCATTCACAGTGCAAAACAACATAGCGTGCAAATGAAATATCTCTCTTCGTGAAGCATCATAGGTCATCACACCTTCACCCCAGAGTTTCTTCAAGTCATCAATTAAAGGTTCAAGATAAATGTCGATATCATTTACAGGTTGTTTAGGGCCCGATATCAACAAGAATAGTATAACATACTTATTTTTCATACACAACCAGGGAGGAAGATTGTATATAACAAGCATAACTGGCCAAGTGCTATGTTGGCTGCTCAATGTCCCATATGGATTCATCCCATATGTACAAAGCCCAAGCCTTAGATTCCTGACTTCTTCACCGAATTCAGGGTACAATAAATCAATCTTCTTCCACTATGGGGAATCAGTCGCATGTCGTAGGATCCCATCATTATTTTTCTTAACATCTGCATGCCACCTCAAATTCTTCGCATCTATCGAATTGGCAAACAAGCGTTGAAACCGTGATATTATAGGTAGATACCACATCACCTTTGCAGGAGAACCAATTTTTGACTCCCCCAAAGTCGTCAATTTATACCTTGACGCACCACATTTGGGACAATCTTTCAAATCCACATAGTCCTTATGAAATAATACACAATCATTTGGGCATGCATGTATCTTCTTGGCCTCCATTCCCATTGGGCACAACAATTTCTTTAACCGGTATGTTGAGATTGGAAACTCGTTTCCTTCAGGAAGAATTTCTTTCAACAAAGACAACAATGATGTGAAGCTTTTATCGCTCCATCTATTGTTAGCTTTCAGCTTATACAATCTCAACATAGTGCTAAGCTTCATAAACTTACAACCTTTGTATAATAGTATGTCAGCATCATGCACAATGTTTCTAAACATGGGAGGTGGATCAGTGTGATCTACCCCACAACTATCCAACATCGCATCAACGATGTCTACTGAAACTGGTTTGTTCACATCTACATCATCGGAGGCAATTTCTTCTTCCACAGAAGCACTGCTATCAAAATCCACTTATTTCAGGTTTAAAATCTCTCTATGCCAGTGCCATTTTGTATAGCCTTGTACAATCCCGTTGCACATGACATGACTTTTGATTTCATCACCAGTGCTGACTTTCAAGTTATTACCGCAATGCCTACATGGACAGTAGAACCTATCTCCAGGTTGTTTCCTATGTTCCTCAGAAAATCTAATAAACTAATCAAGACCAAAAATAAACTCTAGGGTGCAGCGATTTGGAATGGACATCCATGATCTATCCATTCTATGATCAAAGAGAAAATAAGTATATATTAGAACAAGATTTGGGTCTAGGGTTAAAAGATTAGCATTTATGGTTAAAACTTTAGGGTTTAAGGTCTTATATATAATAAATGTGTACCACCTATCCAATTCTTGAACACCTAATCTCACTAGTAAGTGTATAATGTGTATTGGGTTTTCAAGAAAATTTTGGCAACATTTCCCTATTTGTTCTCTAAGTACATATGTACTTGGAGAACACCGGGGAAATGTTGCCTAAATTTTCTCAAAACCCCAATACACATTATACACTTACATCCTAAGTGAGATTAGGTGTTCAAGAATAGTCCCAAACCAGGGACTATCCAAGATTTACTCCTAATGAGTAAATCTTGGGCGGGTTTCTAGGCCAACAAATACATGTGTTGTCATTCTTATACCTACAATCTGAGTTTCATCATTCATATCCTAGTTCTTCAAGTTAGGGTGATTATTGATGTCTTTAGAAGCATGATTGGCAATCTAGGGCAAAGTTCATCATTTACATTCCAAGCATGTCACGTGAGTGCATTAGTATTTCCCTTTTACTAAAACCAAATTGGTGTATTAGTGAGTCTTCAAATAGATAAACACTTGAAGATGACTCAATGAATCTTATGAATAGTCAACTCAAATATAGCTTGTTGGTTCTCATTTATGACTTGCATAATATTTTGTGGATCCTAAATAGAAGCAAAATTTTACATGCCCCATATGACCCTAGAATGTTGACATGCCTAGGTTTAAAGCACTTATCAATCTTGAATAATGTTGACATGCCCCATAATAGGGAAAAATCAAGATGAGACCAATAAAAACACAAATCATAAAAAATGGACTGCATAATGAAATAATTGCTTAGTAATAATATATATTGCAAGATAAACAAAAGATCAACTCATTATTTTACAACCAAACATTTTTTTCAAGAAAACATTTTTTTCATGCATCTTTCATTATACATTTATGGCCATTATTCATCTAGTGACTAAGGTTCTAGATTGCCTTTTACTACTTGCAACTTAATGATTATAATGTTTGGTTGTTGTATAAGAATCACCGAATATAAATTCCATGAGGATAAACTAATATTTGGGAATGATAATGTGGGTTCTCTATATTAAATCTAACATGTCTTTCTTTCTTCTTCTCTATATTTAATTATTACATAACTTGTGTGTGAACTTTATGAACTTTGAGCTATTTAGGGGTAGTCACACTAAATTACTTTATCATTGTCTACCCAAGCAATGGGATTGGATCGATGTAATAACACTTCTATGACAGTTGGTATCAAAGACTAACACACTATGCATCTATGTAATTGTGAATTTAATTGTGAAATCCCTCATTTTCCTCTTATCAGGATTTGAACTACTATTTTTTTTAATAGTAATCATCTGGTTCATATACAAAAACCAAGTTTGGCTATTGTTAGGGTTTGTGTTAACCCAAAGGGCTACAAAACTATTCCAGCAGGTGGAGATAGAGTGGAAAAAAGGGGGTTGGCAGCGATGAGCTCAGCCAGTGGAGAATACCTATCCAACGGCGGTGAGCTCAGGTTCTGAGCGGTAGGCAGCAGCGCGCAGTAGGAGCAGTAGGCGGTGACGAGCAACAGCGGTGGGAAGCATTCAGTGGTAGGCGATCGCGAGCAGCAGTGGAGAAGGGGCGGCACACGGCGGCAAGCAGGCGAGCAGGAGAAGGGAGCGGCGAACATAGCAACAGTGATGGAGAGTGGCAATAGGAATCATGCAAATTGCCAGACCTAAGTAGAGGGCAATGAAATAGAGAGAAAGGGTAAGAGTCTGCTTCACACGAGTGTTATTAAGTTAATAATAGGCGTCTGTTATTAAAAACAACCGCCTCTTATAACAATAGGCGTCGGTCACCACAAACAAACCAACACCTATGTTCAATAATAGTCGTCGGTTTCCACTAGAAAAATTGACGTTTATCTACAAATGCCGGCAAAAAAAAATTTCTCGAATTATGACCATAGTCATCAGTTGTCATAGAAAACTAACGCCAAAGGGGGGTAAAAATTTTTGCGGGGGCAGTACACAAAAATACATCAGTGTTGGTTATTGCAAGAACACTGACGATAAAAATTGGCCCAATTTCTGTCTTGCAAAAAACCTTTAGTTGTCGGTTGATTTGTTAACAACCGACGCCATATGTTAAATTTTGGAGGTGATCTTTTTTCACTAGAAAATTTGGATTTAGCAGTCAATATTAGGCGTCAGTTTCTTATTGAGGAACCGATGCTAAATAAAAAACGATACTCGTGTCTGGCCGCTCTTCACAGATAGATGTCGGTTTGTGTATTCAACTGACGCTATAGGATATAGGCGTCGATTTCTTGTATACAACTGACGCCTGTAAATGTGATGTTATAAGACATTTCTATAGTAGTGATATTCCAGAAGGGTCCCATGTGTTGGAACATGTCATTATTCAAGTGGCGTTCCCTACCGAAGCCAAAATTTTGTAGGGACCTCTAGGGAATGAACCCTAATTTTCTATTACCTATTCCTAGTCTAATGGTGGTTTTCCTCATGGAACTTCTTTCTCAATAATAAATCCTCTAATCTTCACCATCACGCTCCATCCAAAATCATCCAACGCCCTTATTGACTCTCCTAAAGCCAAAAGAAAATTACTTCATCTTATGCAAACCTTTCAAAAAATTGTCTAGAAGATTCTTCTTATAGATTAATGATTTTCATGCCACAAGAGGCTACTTAAATGGTAATGAGGCACTTGGGTCTCTTTACATGATTGTTCATCCTAACTGCTATATCTCAATCACAATAATTGCTTATAAAATAGTTCTTTTATAAAAATTGCCATATGTCTACTTGTTCAACTTGATTAAACTACTCATGCTAAACATACGACTATGTCTTGTTCATGATCACATTACATATTTAGTTGATATTCTTATAAACATGACATCTTTTTCACAATTGATTTCCTCTTCTATAATGCCTCTTAACTAAAAAAATATCAACTTATTGCACATTAATACCATTAAATACATAAATACACCCAAGTCCCTCTTGATCTAACTATCTTTTCTCTCTCATTTATATCTCATATCTCTATTTTACATGTCATCCCAATCTCGTAAGATGTATCTCTAACATGAGAGATCCCGAAGTGATTAGGTTCCATTAATAAACCCTAGACTCTTTGGGGATGATTATAGAAATTACATGGTCATGTTAAGTCCTTGAAGTCTTGCACACCTTCATCATATTTTCCTTTTTTTACTTATACCTATTCTTAACAATACTAATTGCACACGTTTCACAAACTCAATATTATAGTTGCATTGTCAAAAAAAATTGGGTGACATAGGGGGTGCTTTACTTTACCCCCTCATAATAGGATTATCAGTGACAGTCTTTTGGCCATTTTCTTCGTGTATTATCCACCCATAGGGGTGTCACATTTAAGATTCCTATGTTTTTCCCCTAATTTAAATGACCATTTATGTTGGATAATAATGCTATACAGAGGTAGGGAGGATAGAGATAAAACTATTTAAATAGAATTCATTTAGACCTTCAAGATATTTTCCTAGATAATACCGCAAGCATGAAAAGCAAGGGAGAGACGATTTGACAAGAACCAAATAATGCAAGTATTTGTTCCAACCTCTAAACATAGGAATGTACTCCACTACCTAGAGAGGCCAACCTCTACAATTTTCAAATATATGTCAATCGATATACTTCATTTTAAGAATTACAACATAAGACCACCCTTTTATAGATCAAGGGATAACTACATTCTCTTTTAGTCCAAGTGACGACCCTCAAAATTTAACCTGGAAATAAATATGAGTTAAAATATTTAGTCTCAAAAATTTTCTATGTTTAATAAGGTGAAACCCTAGAGTATACCAAACTGACTTTCATATATCTCATCATCTAAGTTGAATATCATAGATACTTAGTATGTATGGAATTATTTAATATAACACAAGGATATTATTTAAACCCTAAATGGATCATTTAAATGATGTATCATCTATAATTGATATCTATGTTAATTATTGCACATAATTTAGCATTACACATTCATGGATGGACATTTAAGATTTAAATGGGAAAAATGGCACAACATACGTGTACAATGCATCCCCGTAATTGACATATGAGCAGATAATAGATTATTGAGTTATCGTCAAAAATTTGGTAGCAAAATTTCTTTTAAGTAGTTATTAATACATTAATTACCCTAAGTAGCTAATAATGTAAAAGGTATAATTCCCTATCTAATACATCAAAGTAAAACTTAACTGGGGTCTTGGATTCCTCATGGTTCAATTACCAAATCCACCAAATTTGGTTAGATTTAGATAATCCTAAATTCGTTTAAAGATATTAAGAAGAAAGGGAGAGGTAATGTTGATTATTTACCCAAGAATTCAACTAGATACACAATTATTGTAATATAGCTAAGTTTGGGATAAGGGCTACCCAACACATCAGGTGTAGTTAATATAATTCAATCTCTATTAGACTAGTTATATGTGAATATGAAGAGAAGGACTTTGTCCCCTACTCCACATAGAGGAGAGAACATGAGCTTGACCTCTTCCCCAATGACCTCTCCTCCTTCCCTCAACTATTTCCCTTTATCTCACCACCAACACATTTAGGACATCACTCAGAGTCCAACAATACATATATAAGTCAGACCATAATGCCTCTCCCTATGGAAACACCCAATTCTCCTTATTCTCTATTTTAAACAGCTGCCACCCCATGCGAGCACGCATCATCTCAACTACTTGAGGTGATCTGAGGACCTCCCCTAGACACCAGCGTACCTCTTTAAATCACAAAATTTAGATGAGGCCATCTAAGGAGCCACATTGACGTAGAACTCTTTCCCTACAAATGATAGACCTAGGAACAAAGCTCTAGAAGACATATCTGAATTGACTTCATGGTAAGCATCTATGTGGACTGATGTAGCTTTCCAACACCTCACTATATGTCGTGATACTTTTCTATAACCTACCCACGAACCTTTCTTCCATGTCTATAAGTCTACTTATTGTACGTTCATCATGGTTATGGTAAGGACTTAGAAACCCTCCCTTGACTATACTAGAACACCCCAAGTCTGTATTTCCACTCACTTCATATAATATAAGATCACATTTTCCCCAAAGTGAGTTTCATTGCTCTATTTTCTAGAGCATCACTTGGATTCATACATCTCATGGAAATAGATGATGATACTAGTGCCCTTGATTTTATCCAGTCCTCCTAGACTCAATGATTGTGCTAGTCAATGATGGTTTCCCTTATCTTGTGGTTGTGTTTTCACCATATTGCCAATCACGACAATATAGAATTTTTGTTGCACCTAACGATGATCCTACCACTGTAATAGGTTTTTGGGATTGGAAACTGACCAAGTTTTCAATGACGGTTTTTCTCTATCGCTAGAGATGATGTCTCACTAGAATTGTGGTCAAAATCTTGACTCCTTACCAATTTTCTTCTTAGTTTATAGGTATAACGTTCATGCAAGTTCTCTCACCATTGAACCATGTCAGACACCTAAAGTTGTGTGTGACATGTTAGGGCATATGAATAATCCCAATTCTTATAAAATTGACTAATAGATTTTTGGAAAAAGCTTTGATCCTTTTTTTCTTCTATCATACTAGTTAGACCCTAGGAAATTCATATCATTTCATCCCAATATCTAAAATGTAATGTAAATTGTTGTTGCAAATGTCTTGGGACCAGATACTTTATTGACATGGAAACATACCACATTTCCCAACCTCAATCCCATGTTTAATTATAAACCATGACTAATGTTTAGTAAGTGTAATTAATGTAGATTATGTTACATAAAAGACTTTAGGGTTGATTATGAATCAATGTACTGATTAGCCTCACTCTTCTAGAGCAGATGAGGGTATCATGCACACTAAGTATAATTCTAGGTTTGAGGGTTTAAATTATTCATTTATGTATATATGATTACTCAATTAAAGTGAAATATGGTATTGCTTAATTTATGCTCATAAAAATCATGCACATACTATGAATTGATGTTTTCTACTAATTTGATGATTATTCTTTCAATTTGAGAAATATGAATCACTTCCATGATAATTAATCATAGTATCATGATAACCATGTTTAAGTATAAAATATCATGCTATGTTGATATAGTCATGTCAATCATGTTATGTGAGCCTTAACTGGCTTTATGTGCTCAATGGGAGCATTATGTGAGCCTTAATTGTCCTTATGAGAACTGTGGGTGCATAAGGATAGAGACTATATCAACTCAAGTTAAACTTCACATTATTATGTGATCGTGTTATGTTTCTAGTCATTATCATGTCATTTCAAGTATACATTGTCTTCTTGTATAACTACTCAGTGCCACTCACATGTTTTATGTTGTTTTGCATGACTGGAGATAAGATGTTTGTAGGTGAAAAGGAAGATAAGAATTAAAGCCACAAACATCAGCTCTAGAACAGTCACCAGACCCTACTTAGTGGGTTTCCATTCTAGATAGTTGTCATTTCCTTTTAGTTATGTTATGTTAGAGTTTATTTTGTTGAACTCAATTATTTTGGACATAGTATCCCTCTTTAGGGATGAAAAATGTGGATAACCACATCCATCCCCCTTCATCCAAACCGCTCTATTAATCAAAATTTAATTGGATATCCAAGCCATATGATTCGGTTGGAATTGTTTCTTAGAAGAAGACATCCACAGATGACCAACCACCATTCGACTCGAAACTCATGATGTAGTAGGTGTCCAGTGGGCCCACTGCATGCTGCTTCCAGATGATAAGAAGTCTCTCCACATTTTCCTGCTTCATCCACACCCATTGAATCCTCGACAGTGAGGACTCCTTTCCACACATGCACATCTACGGTGGAAGGCCATGCATAGAGCTAAAATACCCTTTGATAGTGCTAAGGATAGGCTGCAAGGTAAAGCATGGTGCAAAAACAAACCAGACATAACCCAATGGCAACCTACACAACCACCTCCCTATGTCATCGACCACAACTATTAGCTGCCTTATTTGTATATGTATTGTCATTGTCCCCATGTGCCATTACTGGCACAACAAGGTCATACATCCACTTAACACTGACAATGCAATGACCATAGCCAATGTCACCGCCTTTGTCTCTTACACTGTCTGTGTCGCTCCATTTGTTAACTCTGGTAAGGTCATGTCACCAACCATAGCCACTGCCACCACCTTTGTCTCTTACACTATTATCGTCCTTGACATTCCTCACTACTATCAAGGATGCGTCTCTTACCACAACCACTACCACCGACCTTAGTCTCTTTCACTCTCATTGTCCCTGCCATTCCCTTAACACAAGAAAGGCCTCGACAGAATCCACACAGTCAAGGATATACTCTAGTTGCTGTGAATTTTTTAATGCAATATACTACATTGTGTTGGGGAGGTTGGTTGCACCCACAACCAATCCACATCCATGTGTGATAAATGGGCATCTCGTCCATCATCCAGTCTAATGGCGGATAAACAATGTAAAGTGGTGAACAAAGGTGGATAACCATGGATTTTGGATGCTACGAATAAAATTTCCATCCCTGTCCTTTGTTCATGTCATGTAGTAAGATACCTTATGGTTTATGTTACTCTGTGCATTTTCTTCTTGGTTAATGATATCATTTCACAATTTTGTCATGATCTCCAATAAATAAAATGATTCATCTATGGTTGTGTTGGTATTTGTAAGGCCCTAAACTTGCTTAATGAGTTGAATGAGCTTAATTACGATAATAGAATGCTTATAACTCTAATATAACCTGTTGATATGTTTTGAAATCATAATAAAAGCTTATGTATTAAATTTGGTCCAATTTGGACACTGTTTGAGCAAGTTATGCAATTTTCTTTACATTTTGGACTTTTTTGCAATTTACCCAATTGAGGGGTTTTCTTTGCAATTTGTCACATACATTATGTTCCTCAGATGTTATATTATAATTTTTGAGATTTTTGAGCCATGGGGCTCCTAGTTGAGCCATGGTTTGAAGGTGTTTTCTTCAAGGGTATTTTAGGGTTTACCTCTTCATGGATGAGCTACCTTTAGTAGCTACCAACTAATGAATTATGTGATTGGATGGGAAATTCGACAAAGGAAAGCTAAGAAGGTCAATATGGATGGTGGGAGAGATACTTGTGTGTTTGCTTGTATATTCTTAATAATTTAAGGCCGTAGACACATGGGGAAGCTACTTTTACACCTCATGCTTGCTTCTATCCTTATCCATGGGCTATATTTACCTCTTCTTTGCCTAAATTCTAAACTATGCTTGCTTTATCTTACCTCTAACATGTAGAAACAAATCCACTCTATTTTTATGTGGAACCAACTTCTCTAAGGTAGAAGACAACCTCTTTTGGAGAAGAAGGTCTCCTAAAGCTCCATCTAGCCCTACCTAGGGTTTCCAAGGTCATCTTTTAGGGATTTTGACCAAGGAAAGTTGTTTCTTTCCTTCCTTCTTCATTTTTCTTGCTCTTATACTTCCTTATACCTTCCTCCAGGTCAGAACCCTGCTGTTCCATGGTGAAAGTGGCTCTAGAACTCAAAAATATATCCTTCTTGTTTCTTTTTCTAGGGTTTTGCTTCCTTATGGAGAGAAGTGCTTATTTGGCGAAGCTCAGATCAGAATCGGAGATTTTCTTGCCCTATTTGATCGAGATTCTTTCTGTTTGGGATCTTACCTACTCTATAGAGGTGAGATATATAACATTCTTCACTTATATTGCTTACTAGAAGCTTGTCAGTTCGTGTTTATGCCCTAATGTGTTGAATTAAGCATAGAGAAACCATGCTTGTTTACAATTACAAATTTTTGTGATGTTCCCTATTTTGTTGTAGTTCTATATGAACTTGTAAACATGTCTACAACCTTTCTAAGGTGTAACATGATCTGGGAGAGGTTGATAGCAACAACCTATGGTGCTAAGCACAAAACAATTGATGGTTCAAATTAGGGTTGTCAAGCTATTTCCTTCCCTATCACACAACCGATGGTCATACCATTCAACAACCAATGGTGTTGCTATCTTGGAAACTGATGTTCATGATCAAGGGTGTCAAAATTATGTTGACAACCTATGGTAACCCCCTTAGGTCAGGTTTTGGATCAATTAAACGTTTAATTATCATTTACGGAGTATTCTATTGATGTTATCAATTGATAATGACATTAGCTTAATATTTGATGGTGTTAACTGAATGTATTACTGATCTAACAACCAATGGTGACCTAATGATCACAATTAATGGTGGATCAATTCATCACCATGTATGATGAGTTAAGAATGTAATTGTAGATTTGACTAAACCTTGAGCCAATGGTCCCTCGGTTCAATTGATCTAATGGTTAGACATATACTTCAATTGATAACCTTGAACAATGAACCTGCTCCAATGAATAATATTGGATGCTTTAACATCCAATGGATTATAATAAATCACATGGTATTATTTTTGGGTCCTAGTGATGATATTTTGATGGTTTAATACCATTAATTTGTAGTCTTACCTTTGCCATCATATAGTTATTTTTGATAAATCCCTATAATAAGTGGATGTGTAACTCCCATGTGATCTAGCTTGTTATACCTAACCTTAGTGTAATTATATGATGTTGATTGGTTATAATCAGACCTCTTGAATGATTAGTGTGATAATGAATTACACTCTTTTTGTGTTTAAACCGCAATGTAGTACTATTTGAATATCATAGTGCCTTGCCATGTTAATATCTATGGACACATATGTGCTAATGATCTTTTGAGCCTTGTTTAAGACATGGAATGATGATGATAAACTTACTATGAATAATGTGATGGTCTTAATGACCTTTGGGCATGTTTGAAGCCATGATTGAGGTGAAATCCTCTTCATGTTCCAATAAGGGTTAAAACCTTGGAACTTGTGATAAGATATTGGTATCTTGAAAAAGTATGATGATAAGTGTGGTCCAATAATTTGCAATGAATGATAGCATGTGGTAATGTGATTAAGATTTATATCTCAAATGTTTTATATCATTTGAAGTTGTTATACATATACTCTTGTTAGAAAAGAATTAGGGTTTGAATGTCCATTTGTATGATTTAGCCTTAATTCACCCAATTGGCATAACTAATTAAGTGAAACTCAAATAATGTAGTGCCCTATGCCACAGATCTATCTGAGTGTCAGAAATTGCCAAATAGTGAAACTAGTATCCTAAAGGATACTCAAAGCGCATACTGATGAGTATGCATGGTGCTTGTCATCCTGAATTCAAGTGTTAGGGAGGATGACAATGGTCATACCTAGCCCTTAGTTCAAGAATGACTGCAGTTGTGTCTCAGTTGTTATATATATATGATGATGAGATTGGAGGACAATTGTTGTTGTACCTTGGATGGTAGGGTATGCGTACCTGCCTCATTTCACTAGTGTCGTGACCTATACCAAGGACAGACTAGGCTATTAGCAGCTTGACCTTATGTGTCGTTGTGGCAGACCCGTACTGACCGGGGTGGAGAAGATCTTAGGAGTTCGACTCTTCCTAGATCTTGTATGGCATTGATTTCAACTTAGTAGTGGTTAGTTGGAATTTGAGTGGTATTTCTCAAATCCCTCAGGGAAATGTAATAAAACAAGTGATATCAGCCATGTAGTATAATTGCTAGGGTTTAAAATGTATCACATTGGTTGATTAACCCTTGTCTTGTCTTTACACTACATAGTTCTTACATGATGCAGACTTATGAAAATTGTGCAATTCTACTTGATGTTACAACTTATTTGCTTAATTGTTTAGTATGCTTAAACTATTCAATCTATCCATATTACTTATTCAATACCCAAACTGCTCAACGTATTTACTATTAATTAATATGTTATAATCAATATATGTTTGAGAGAGTTATATCTCTCACTGAGACTGGGTCTCACCCGTGGGTCACCACATTTTTTTAGGTGGTCGCGGGCAACGAGGTCAAGGTCGTGTTGTGGAAGAGAACCAACCTGGTGATCAATAGATTTAGAAGGTTGGTTAGTTGTAGATGTTTGTAGTAGAGTCCTAGTGTCATCCCTGTACTCTCAGGTCTGGGTATGGGATGTGTTTTCTAGATGATATACTCGTATCGACACAAGATTTTTGTAGTATGTCAATGTTTGTAAATATATGGCATGTACATGTGAAATATATTTTGTATGTAGGATGTGACTGAGGTCTTTGAACCCATATGTAAATACTTGTTACAATATATGAGAATGGAATGTTGGACCTTTTGTAAATGTTCTAGAGTTTGTTTACATTGTTGGAATCAATTTTAATTATTCCACATTTTTACTATGTGATAAATTACTAGTTGATCGTGTTTTGTGTTTTGAGTAATCTCGTTAAGCATGATGAGGTGTCACAGTTAAGTTGGTATCATAGCTCTAGGTTAACTGAGTCTACAGGGTCATAGGACTTAGGTTTGAGTCTGTTCTTATGTATCCAACATATATGATCATAGTTTATGCTTATGCAGATATGTCTAGAGGACATGAAGAACATGTTGAGAGTAGCTATGTAGAACTAGGAGGAGGTGCTAGCGGGTAGGAACACGATGAGAGAGTGCCAAAAGAAGGGCCAGAGCAGCCAGCAATGCCTCATCTAGACCCAACAATGATGGCCAATCCTAAGTTTTAGTCTATGTTTAGACAGATGATGACCACAATTACACATATCACTGACAGAGAGCCAACACCTCAAGCTAGGGCAGCCGCCTCTAATGTAAAGTCCCAAGGTGTCGGGAAGACATTTGAACATCTTAGACATGTTGGGGCAATTGAATATGTAGGTACTTTTGATCCAGCAGACGCTGACATGTGGTTGACTAAGCTGGAAAAGGCATTCAAAATCCTAAACATCGTTGAAGAAGAGAAAGTTAAGCATGCAGTATACTTGTTGAAGGGTAGTGTTGGGTACTGGTGGGCCATAGAAGAGGAGAAAAGGCCAGGACTAGTGATAGGATGGGAGGAGTTTCAGAGGGAATTTTTTAGCCGATATTTTCCAAAGACCTACCTAGATGAGAAAATTTTTCAGTTCAAGAAGATTCTCCAGGGATCTATGACTATCAATGAGTATGAATCAAAGTTAATGGAACTTCTGAGGTTCTACCCGCACATGGTATCAACGGACAAGGAAAGGATTCAGATATTTGAGAAGGGCCTGAGTATGGAGTTGACTACTATAACATCAACCTCGGAGAATAGGGAAAGGTTTTCCACCTTTGTGGAATCTGTCAAGAGGATTGAGAGGTCTGCCATAGAGAAGCATGAAGCTAATGCTAAGAAGCGACCTACATAGTTTCAAGGGCAATCATCTGGAGGCTTTAAGAAGCCAAGGTTTTTCCCACCGCCGTTGCAACCAAGGTCAACCTTCACTGAACCAAGATCACATGCACCATCATAGTAGACCCCAAGTAGGGGTAGAGGTCATAACTTTCCACCAACAGGAGCTCAAAGTTCATCATCAGTCTCAGTTACAGGGCTGTTTAGACCACATAGTGATAACCGAGTGTGTCATCAATGTGGATAGACATGTCATATTAGATGGAATTGCCCTATGACAGTTGGGGAGGTGACTCAGCAGCCAAGGCAGAATCAATAGGGATCACAACAATGACAGTTTGATACTGGTTGTGGCAGAGGATGTGGTCAGGCATCCCATGTAGGATCCTCAAGACTGGAGAGCAGAGGACATGGATGACAGTAGGTGACAACTAGGTTCTATGCCATAACCCAGTCGGAAGCAGTGGTCAATCCATGAGCCGTGACAGGTCAGATGGAATTATTTCATTCTGATTTGTCTGCTTCTTGTTTCATATCTGTGTTAGTAGATCTTGGTGTGACACACTCTTTTATCACTAGAGAGGTGATAGGTAGTTGTTATCTACCTGTTAGTCTTAGATCTGATAGCCTGTGAATAGAGACTCCTTTGGTTGATTTTGCTGAGTTGTAGGAAGTGTGTCCTTCTTGTGTTCTTTCTGTCTCTGGACACAACATTCAAGTAGATCTTTTGCCACTTGACATGCATGGTTTTGATGTAATATTAGGAATGGATACCTTGGAAAAATACAAGGTAGTCTTGGACTATAGTACTAAGGTGGCGACATTCCATGATGGAGATATGCAGTGGATTTTTTAGGGTGATAGGAAAATTCTTTCTACATGTTTGATGTTATCTATGACAGCTGAGATGTTGATGAGACAAGGATGTGAGGCTTTCTTAGCTCATGTTGTGGATACCCAAGTAGTAGGTCCTAGTATCCAGGAGGTACCAGTGGTGCGAGAATTTGAGGATGTCTTTCCTGAGGAATTTCCTAACATTCTCCCTCCTAGAGAGATTGAGTTTGAGATCAATCTTGTTCTTTGAACACAACCCATAGCACAGTCAGCATATAGAATGAAACCCGTAGAGATGTAGGAGTTAAAGAAATAGTTACAAGAACTGTTAGAGAAGGGTTTTATCAGGCTGATCACTTCCCCTTGGGGTGCTCCCATGTTATTTGTTAAAAAGAAGGATTGTTCAATGAGGTTGTGTATAGACTACAAACAGTTGAACAAGGTGACAATAAAGAATAAGTATCATTTACCGAGGATTGATGATCTTTTTGATCAGTTGAGAGGTGCCACAATGTTTTCAAAGATAGACCTGAGTTCAGGTTACCATTAGTTGAGAATTACGACTGATGACATACCCAAGTCAGCTTTTAGGACTAGGTATAGTCATTATGAGTTTGTGGTTATGCCATTTGGGCCAACCAATGCACCTGCATATTTTATGGATCTAATGAATAGGTTGTTTAGACCTTATCTTGATCAGTGTGTGGTCATGTTCATAGATGATATCCTGATATACTCCAAGGATAGTCAATAGCATGAGCAACATCTTCGCTAGACATTGACTTAATGGAGGCATCATTAACTATATGCTAAGTTCAGTAAGTGTGAATTCTAGTTATCTGAAGTGTCTTTTTTGGGTGACATGCTAAAACCATGCGTAGAAATGCAACTGCACGCGTCGAGTAATATAGGCCTATGTGAGGCCCGATTCAAACTCAAGGAGACATAGTCTCATTATCTACTACTTGCTACGGTGTGATCAGCTAAGCCAATTAAAAAGTCGAATTTGAGTTTGAAAAAAATAAAAGAAAATTAAAAGGAAATTAAAAATGGTTGATTCGAAAGAGATGAATTCCTTAGGGTAACCAATTTCACCATGGAGTCTCGTCGTATCTTATTTCTACTGAATTAATATAAATTCTTGCTCCTACCCTGGATAGAAAGCCTGTAGTTAGAATTGCCCGCTTCCGTGGTGCAATTCATTACCTAGATCTAAGGCAATTCCATGTTTGTAGTAATTTATCTGTTAGTCTAGGTGAATTATCGAAAACTCTAGATTCTTTCCACTAACCGTACGTTGCCTTTTCCAAGGAATGTGTAGGAAAGTGTATAAGTTATGGTTTTATAACCTTTAAACTTCCTTTCTGAATAATTATTGGTCTGTAATCTTATCGATGATGATCAAGAAATGATAGGTCATTCAAATCCACACTTATATATCCAGGAATAAAGAGAAATTTATACTAATTCATGTGAAAAGTCTATACAACAATTTCCCAGGCTACTCCCAGGTCCTAAGGATAAAGGGGTTTAACCCCGCATGGTTTTTAGTTGCAAATACATAGAGAGAGAGAAGAAATATGTGGGAAACATGAAGGAAGTTCATGTAACCCTTGGAGAGAAGGTGTCCCGTATGATCCTCCTCGAGAAACGCACATTCTGTAGTCTTTTGGCAGCAAAATCATCTGTCAGAGGTGCTCAGATCTCCCGATTGGCATCCTTAAGCTCCTTGCTACTCTCTCTCTTATCTCTAGCCGTCGTGTGGTGCAACATGATTCTTCCCTTTGGTTTGACTGTCCTCCTTTTTTTGTCCTAGGTCACTTACGGTACCACATAATGCGGACTGTTGGATTGGGACACTCAGATCATATTGCTGAAATTTGACAAAGTCGGTGGCACCGACCTGGGTGTCGGTGGCACTGACGACATCAAGATTGCGATATTTTTATGGTAAAGTCAGTACACCGACTCTAAATGTCATTGGCACCAAGCTGGTGTGCATTCTTACTTTGCCTCTCTAATTCTCTCTCGGTGGCATCGACTATTATAGTCGGTGGCACTGACTACTTCTGGTCATCTATGGCCCTATCCCTAAGGTTGTCTTGGTGGCACCGGCCTGGGTGTCAGTGGCACCACTCCTCATGTACTTGGAAAATCTTGAAAATCTATAGAGACGATGTATGAGGCTAAGGAATGTATAAAATACTATAAATATGATAAAATGAGCACAATTTGATGCATACAGAATATACAAGCCAATAATAATGATTTATGAAAATATGATCAACTAATTGACTAACAAATGCATAAAACAAACATAAAATAGGCTTGTAAAATGACTCAAAACCCGTACATCAAACTCCCCTAAGATGAAATCTTACTCATCCTCGAGCAACAACACCTTTGGATCTGATTGAGATAAGTCAGCTGAAGGACATAAGTGCAGAAGGTACATCTAAAAAGTCTCCACCTTTCAGTCCTCCTTCCGGCCTTTACTGACCACTGAACACTAACTGTCATCTAGGCAACCAAAAACCTCTATCAAAGATGTCCGCCCTCCAATCAATGAAACACTATCAGTTAAAGCAATTAATATGACAGACTTGTTCGGCTCATACTTGATGCATCATGTGATCTCCTATCTATGTTGCTCTTTTCTCTACCTACCATCTACATGGAAGCAGTTCTCCTGATAAAGTAATGAATGAGGAGAAAATCATCTGAGTGGCCTACCACTAAGAGCAATGGGTAGTTGAAATAGGTGGCTGTGAAAGAATCATGAGCACATAAAATCATTCATGCAATAAAAAATCATGATGAACCTATGATGATGCGAATTTATAGAATGCTCCTAATGCCTAATCATTGGGGTGGAATGATGCATGCAACTACCATTTCATCTCAATGTAAGACAAAATATCTAAGACTGCGTCATATACTAACTCTTCCTTATGATTAGGTAGAATTATGCCCTTGTTCCCTCTTTTTTTGACATTATACTTTGGATATACTTTTTTTCCTTTTTTTTGTTCTAAGCCTCTTTTAACATGATAGGATTACTTTGGGCTTCCAGTCACACTGCACATTTGATTTATGTCAATGCTTCTCTTCTTTTTTTTTTAGAATGGGCACAATCACTTCCTTTTTATATTAGAGAAGAAACTAGACATGATCATTTCAAGATGATATGTAATGCATATGCAACTACAAGAATAAGATGTTATGCAACTACAAGATTGCACCAAAATTATGTTGAACATGTATGTTTTTCATATATTTTTTATGCCCACACAAGAAAACAACTATATGCAAGATCTATTATGACATGCAAATGCAAACAAGAGAAAGAATGACAACATTTCTCAATCCTCTTATGGTGGAGTGTGAATCGAAAGTATGCGGTGGATGAGATCACACAACTAAGAGATAGAACCTTTAGAGAAAATCATATGTCCCTCTCTAATGACCTGTGTATAGGGTAATCAAGGGGTTTCTTTCTTAAATTTTAGTTTAAGGTCACATTAGTTTTTATTAGTTTAGGCTCAACAATCCTTGTCAATCACTTGTCTTGGACAATTTAAATGGTCATTTATGTTCTAATGTCCTGGAGCTGACTTACTCAAGCACTTCCTCAATTATGTGACTCAATTACTCACAAGATAAGCTCACAAAAATTTTAAAATTTACTATTTTTTTCTGTGCACCCAACCCAGAGATTGATATTCTCAAATGAAGACATGCATTTAATACTCCATAGGTTATACTAGATAGCTTGTGGATCCTACATAGTAGAAAAACTAACAAGAAAACTGACTCATTTTTTCCAAAATAAAACAACAAAAATACTCAAATAAAAGAAACTAAGATAGAAGATGTTCCAGCACCCCCATAAGCTAGAATATGACTATGACCTCATAGTCAAAATTCCAACTTAAGAGGTGGAATAGAAAAACCCAACTAAAATGGCAGTGGCAGTGGCTGAGTGGGAAGTTGGGGAGGAAGCATTCCCTAAAAGGTCGCAGCAGAAGAAGGCATGTCCGGTGGCATTGGGTAGTTGCCAAAGTATCCCTGACTCCAATAGTGGTCAAAGAATGGTTGCTGATAGTTCTCCATCCTCTATAGTAAGTGATGCATGTTCTCTTGGTTGGACAAGAGAAGATGCTCATTTTTGTAGATTTCATGTTGGTTGGTGTACAGTCGACCCTGCACCTCTTAGATTCTAGCCAGAGATTGAGTTTGTTGTTGTTGATGTGTCTGTATATCCTGCAACATAGAGTACATCCCCACCATAGAATAAGCATCCTATCCTTCTTGAGAGGGTGGCGGGGCAGAATATGTTGAGGTAGCATAATGTCGTGGATGCTTCCGTGGAGTAACTCGATGTGTCATAGGAATGGTGGGATCAACCTCCTCCATGTCGTCACTTGACTCCTCCTCATCATTATCATGTCCTCCTTGTTCTACATTGTCATCATCCATATCCAGCCATCTATAGTGCTCAACTTGCCTGATGTTGAAGATAGGATTAGGAAGTCGACGCTTGTAGAAGGTTCCACTGACCGAACAAATTGCATAGATTGTGTTGTTTTCCAAAGTGATAAGGCCTGACTGCTTGAAATGGAGGTGGTCTACATGAAGCCTAGACTGCAGAGGCTCCAGAGTAGAAAGATCTAGTCCTAAGTGAAGAGCAATGTGGGTGATAAGTCCCCCAAATAGTATAGGTATGGCCATCCTAACGTTGCACCTCACCGCACTTATATGTTGGAGGAAGAAGGCTCCCCAGTTGACCGACCTTCCCTCTAAAAGTTGATATAGAAAATACAAGTCTAACACTTGTACCTTTATTTGCCCTTGGGTTGACTTAGCGAAGAGCGTGTTGGTGAGCATACGATGAAGCATTCAAACAAAGGGATTCTCGAGGTCCGCCAATGAACTATGGTGGAAGTTCAGCTTATAACCCTTTGACACTATCACAAGGTCTTTCCAAATGGCGTCGAAGTCGACATTCTTGGGATGATGGCAAGGCACATGCAGCCACCCATAGATGTCATTGAAGGCACAAAGAGTAAGGGAGAAGTTGGTGTTGTAAATGAAGAATTCCACCTTTCCTTCTCTCCATTCACCGCTTGATGGGCGTGATTGGTCGGGAGTGACGCATATCTCAAGAGGCGCCATGAACTCGATCACAATTTCCTTATATGTTGGCCACCCACCAAAGATGGCATTCACAGACCTTCCATCAAACTCTTGTCACTCGAGGACGGCCACCATGTTGTCATTGAAGCCCATGTCTTCCAACAACTATCGATCACCGTATCTCGTGGGAGTGAATGACCTTTTGGCAAGCTCCTCGTAGACCTTCTGCACTTCCGTCGTAGGGTGGCTGAGTAGGGGTCATGGCGTCAAACCTCCAGGGAGTCCTCCTCTTCTTTCCATGATGATGAAGTGATCAGGGAAGGAGATTGAGAAAAGAAGAGCTCGATGAAGCTTCTGGATGCTCAGAGTAGTTGCTTGTGCTTGGGGGAGTAGTGGTTCTTCAATTTGTGAGAAAAGATGAATCCACTACTTCCCTTTTATAAACTTGGTGCTGCCCTACTGTGATAGAGTCAGTGGAACCGACTAAGAGTCGGTGGCACTGACTTCTGGGGGTAGATCCGAACCCTCAATGCATCGACAGTCGTCGGTGTACGATCTTGACTTGGAAGATTGTTGATGAGTCAATGGCACCAACTTGGTGTCGGTGGCACTGACTATTAGGCGGGATTGTTGCTGCCAATCGTTGACTTGGGATGAATCTGGGCCGTAGATGATGGAGCCCACAGATTAATGTTTTCTTTGGTCGATGGCATTGACGATCTTGTCGATGGTACTGACTTGATCAATCAAATTTTTTATGAGATATCAGTGCACTGACGCACCCACCGAACCTTGGGCACTATCTGAGTCAGTGCCAGTGACTTGTGTGTCGGTGGTACCGACGACTTATCAGTTATCCGTGCCCATTTTTCTACACTTTCTTCAGAGATGTTGGTGGCACCGACATGGATGTCGATGGCACCGACTTGTGCTAGTCGAATTTTCCCCTTTGTCTGACCTGATCTCGGTGCCATCGACTTGGAAGTCATTTTTACATAAAATTTTTGAAAAACAAAGTACTACAAAAACAACATAATGTAAATGAATGAAACAAACATCCTAATGGCTGGGTTGCCTCCCAACAAGACCCTTGTTTAACGTCCTAGGCTAGACAAATTCATTTTTGATATTAATTAGGGGTAATAAGTTTCACCTCATTCTCCTTTCTATTGAAATCTTCCCCAAAGTAGTGCTTCATTCTTTGGCCATTAACCAAGAAGGATCACTCTCCTTCTTTGATTCTAACCACTGCATGTGGAAACACTTATTCAATGATAAATGGTCCACTCCATCTAGATCTCAATTTCCTGGGGTGTAATTTCATCCTTGAGTTAAAAAGCAACACATTCTCTCCCGGGTAGAAAACTCTCCTTGCTATATGTCGGTCATGTATTTGCTTAGTTCTCTCCTTATACAATCTTGAATTCTCATAGGCATTCATCCTAATTTCATCAAGCTCATCTAACTCTAGCATCCTTGTCTTACCTGCTTCATTAAGATCAAAATTGAGCCTTCTCAATGCCCAATGAGCCTTATGTTGTAATTCCACAGGAAGATGACATGCCCGGCCAAAGACTAACCTAAAGGGTGTAGTTCCTATTGGTGTTTTATAGGCAATCCTATAGGCCCATAGTGCATCAACCAACAACTCACTCCAATTCTTTCTACTAGATGACACCGTCTTCTCAAGTATATTTTTAATCTCATGATTGGAAATCTCTACTTGTCCTTGAGTTTGTGGGTGATAGGGTGTACCCACACGACATGTCACTCCATACTTATTCAAAAGTGCCCCCAAATTTATGGTTGGTGAAATGAATTCCCCCATCACTTATAATCATCCTTAGCATTCCAGATCTGTAGAAAATGTTATCCTTAACAAATTCACATACAACATTTGCATCATTGGTGCGGGTTGGAATCGCTTCCACCCATTTTGACACGTAATCTATAGCCAACAAGATGTAAAGGTTAGAGTTAGAGGACATAAAGGGTCCCATGAAATCAATACCCCAAAAATAAAAAACCTCCACTTCTTGAAACACATTCAATGGCATCTCCTGCCACTTTGATATGTTTCCTGACCGCTGACATGCATCACACCTATGCACAAAATCATACGCATCTTTGAATAGGGCCGGCCAATATAACCCGCTCTCCAACACCTTTGCGGCTGTCCAAGAACTGGCATGGTGTCCACTTGTAAACAATGTGTGGCAATGTTTCAACACACTCTCATAACCGCCTTCAGGTACACATCCTCTCAAAATTCCATCCCTGCACTATTTCAACAAAATAGGATCATCGCAAAAATAATATTGTAAAAAATGAAAAAATCTCTTCTTTTCTTTATACCCCCAATCAGTCGGCAATTCCTTGCAAGCTAAATAATTCACAATGTTAGCAAACCAAGGGTCTTTTTGCTTAAGGGTGAATAATTGCTCATCAGGGAAAGTCTCTAGAATGGGTATATTAATATCTTTCTCATCTACCCTCTCTAATCAATATAGGTGGTCAGCCACCACATTCTCTATCCCTGCTTTATCCTTGACCTCAATGTCAAACTCTTGGAATAAAAGGATCCGTCTAATCAATCTTGTTTTTGCATCCTTCGTATGCAACAAGTATTTAATTGCCACATGGTTAGTCCACACCACCACCTTAGCTCCCACAAGATATTGTCGACATTTCTCAAAAGCAAAGACAACAACTAATAAATATTTTTTAGTTGTGGTGTAATTTAGTTGTGTCGTTAAGTGTTTTAGAAGCATAATATATGACTCTAGGAACTTTGTCTAGGTGTTGCCCCAACACTGCCCCCACTGCATAATCTGATGCATCACACATCAACTCAAATGGTTGGCTCCAATCTAGAGCCTGCACAACTGGTGCGGATATGAGTTTCTCTTTCAAAATCTCAAAAGCTTTTAAACATCTCTCATCAAAATTCAATTCAACATGCTTTTCCATCAGCCCAAACAATGGTTTAGCGATTTTTGAGAAATCTTTAACAAATTGGCGATAAAACCCGACACAGCCTAGAAAACTCCTAGATGGCTTCATCGATGTTGGTGGAGGAAGTTTTGAAATCACTTCTATTTTAATCGGATCCACCTACAATCCTTTGATAGACACCTTGTGGCCTAGCAATATGCCCTCGCGAACCATCATGTGACATTGTTCCCAATTAAGTACTAAGTGTGTGTCTTCACACCTTTGCAAAACCTTATCCAAATTTTTCAAACAATCATCAAAAGACGTCCCATAAACCAAAAAATCATCCATGGAAACCTCGAGACATCATTCCACCATATCTGAGAAAATCGCCAACATACACCTCTGAAAAGTAGCGGGTGCATTGCACAACCCGAAAGGCATGGGGCAGTATGCAAAGGTGCCATAAGGGCAGGTGAAGGTGGACTACTCCTGGTCCTTAGGCTTGATTGAAATCTGGTTATAGCCTGAATATCTATCAAGAAAACAAAAGTGGGAGCGACCGACAAGTCACTCCAAAAAATCTGATCAATGAACGACAATGGAAAATGGCCCTTAAGTGTGGTTGTGTTCAATCTACGATAATCAATGCAAACTCGCCATCCTGTCACTAATCTAGTGGTTATTTGTTAATTAGATGAGTTTGTAGTGACAGTAATTCCTCTCTTCTTTGGCACTACCTATGTTAGACTAACACACATGGAATCATAAATAGCATAGATTATACCTGCCGACAGTAGCTTGATTACCTCCTTCTTTACTACCTCCATCATGATTGGATTTAAGTGACACTGAGGTTGAATGACTAGCTTCGCTTGTTCTTCTAGCCGAATCTTGTGTTGGCACAAAGTGGGAGAAATCCACTTGATGTCATCCACAGACCACCCAAATGCACCTCGGTGGCTCTTTAGCACAGTGGTCAATTGTTCTTCTTCCTAATCACTTAGTGATGGCGATATGATGACCAGTAGCTTCTCCTCTGCATCTAGAAAAACATACTTTAGATGAGGTGGTAGTGGCTTGAGCTCTAACTCGAGTGGGCTTAGGAGTGAAGAAACCAATGGCGGTGGCAGTGGTCCCAAGTCCTCAATGTGCCTTGTATAATGACATGGAAAAACCTTCAATAGTCTTGCACATTCTTCTAGTGACCGATCCCAAACACAATCATCCATGAAGTTCATTAGACAAGCCTCGAGAGGGAGCTGTGGATGTATCTAAACTAGGGAATCCTCTCCATCCTTATCTGCAGTAGATGAACCCGATTCCTCATCTTCATCATCCATATACCCTAATTCCTTGGAAAATGAGACCACCTTAGGGTTCTACATGATGTCCATAGCTAGGGTACCCTTGTCCACCTTTTTCATAACATGCGCCATGTCCAAAAATGGTTTCCCCAAGAACAACAAGATATTTCTTTACATGTGCTTCATCATATTGCATTGCTCCTAAGTAATGGATGACTTGGAATTATTCAGCATGGTTATCTCAAACATGTCATCTTTAATTCCCATAGTCAAATGACCTCTTCCCATCTCCAAGATCATATCATTTGTTGCTTGGAAGGGTCTTCCTAATAGAAGCTCATTGCCATGTTCAGCTTGCATCTCCATCACCATAAAGTCTACCGGAAAAACAAAGTGGTCTACCTTGACAAGTACATCCTCGCAAATGCCATACAGTGTCACCACTAAATTGTCTGCCAATTGTATCATCATGCTGCTTCCTAGATGTCTTGAGACCAAGCTTCTTAATGGTAGATAAGGGCATCAAGTTGATACTTGCCCCTGAATCACAGAGTGCCTCGACAAACTTTGTCTTCCCGATGTAGAACATGATGTTGAAACAACCAGGATCATGTCCCTTTGGTGGTAGTATACCTAAGATGAAGGCGCTTACTTGCTCTCTCAGTACAACTACCTCAGAATCTGGTATCTTCCTCTTCTTGTTAATGATATCGTTCAGAAATTTACTGTATGAGGGTATTTGTTCAATTGCCTCAATCAATGGTATATTCACAGAAAGCTTTCTAAAGCTATCTAGAAACTTCTTGAAATATTGATCCACCTTTGGTGCCTTCAAGATATTAGGATATGGAACTGGTATCGTCTGTGTCCTTTGATGTGGTGGCACATATGACGTCCTCTTTTCCACCTCAGATTCTAGATTTTTCTCTTCCCTTGTGTTTCCTACCTTTGGTTTTTCTTGTACCTACTCTGCTACTGAGTCACCACTATTAGTGGGCTTGGTCACCTCAGTCTCCACAATCTTTGGAGTCAACGTCTTCTTCCCACTTCTTAGTAGTATGGCCTTGACCAGCTGGTTTCCTGTTGGAGTGTCAGTATTTCTTGGAAAACCTTGTTGTGTAGGCTTCTTCAAAGCCGCCACATCTACTTCTAGTTGAGACAAAGTTGTCTCAAAGCTCCTCATCTGGACCCCTTGGTTTTGGAGATCACATTGGAAGTTGTTTATCAATTGCTCATTTTGCTTCACTATCTAGTTGAGAATTTCATTCGTGCTCTCCTCTACTACAGGTCACTACAGGTCATTATTCCTGTGTTGGTTTTGTTGATCAAGATCTTGTAGGAAATTGTTTGGATCCTTCCAAGAGAACTTGGGATCCTTTCTCCATGCGTAGTCATTGTTCCTATAGCCTTGCTACCTCATGTATTTCACCTGGCCTTCCTCATCTGATGAATTGTTATCTTTCTCTCGGAGCTTTTTTTCTATCAAGTCTAACTTCTCATTCAAATAGGTGATAACTTTAGATTCCCCTATGCTTTTGATTTGCTCTGGATTGTCTCTCTCATTACCCCATGCCCGATTCTTCACCATATTTTTCAAAATGTCTTGGCAAGTTGAGGGTGGGTTGTTGAGAAAATACCCCGAGCCTACTGTAAAGAAGTGAAACCACTTCTCTACTAAAAATTTGAACAATAAAACCTCCAGTCCAAACACACTCAGAAGGTATGATGGAGTGGGTGTAAAATTTTCAAATCTTTATATAATGGTAATAAAAGACCAAAGTATAGCTACGGAATAAAAACTTGACTATATTCAATTATAAAATGAATGGTTACAAACTTACATGACAAGGATCCATGTATAGGAAATCTAAACCACCTCAATATTGTCTCCAAGCTTTAACTTCACAATCTAAGTTCGGGTCCACATGTCAAGACAACCATATCCTCCACCTAGGGTTGGAAGCATACCCCAACAAAAGAGAAATAATAGGATACACCAGTAAAGGCTAGTATGTGCATACTAAAAGGAAACTGTGAGCAATTTAAGGAAATAAAGGAAATCAAATGTAAAGGCTTACCATGCAAGAGATAAGTACCACCCAAACGGGTATCAAGAGAAAAGAATCATAACAAAAGGGATACTTGCCATAAAACAACATATAAAAGTGGTGCCACATAAGCACATATGAAATTAGGGCACATAACCCTTCAAGATTTTTGGGCACATAACCCATCATCAATTAGGGTACATAACCCATCATAAATATCATCAACCAGCATGAATGTGAGATAAGCATAGCCCTAGAACAATATAAACACAATTGGCAGCCAACCCTCATAAAGTTGAAACCTGATAGAGAAAGGAATATTGTCAATCTCCCAAATATATATAAAAACATGGGCCAAGAATCACGCATCTTGCCCTGGGTACGAGGTTCCTTGCCATACCAAAAAGAGAAGGAAATATCACATCTGCTATAAAAAAAACCACTGCAATTTACACTACTCTAGTGCTACTGAATCACATAGCATTTCAACGTAGAGGCAAGTAGAAAATATAGTCATAATAAACAATGTCACCATCACACAATGGACAACTCAAACATATAAACAAATCCACTTCAAAGTGGGATTATATCACCAAGTAAACTTCCACATCATAGTAGGAATATAATATCAAAAGTCCAACATGCACCAAGGCATATGAAACACAGTTAAGAGAATATCCATGATCATTAGATTAATAATCACAAGAACCATGATATAAAAAGATAAGAGCAATGTGTATAGGCTATTGTCCATAGGACAAAGAGAAAGACAAAATATAGGTGAATTGCTCAACATAGAATAATAAGGGATGCAACATACCTCAACTTTAGAGTCTACTCTATCCAAAGACCAGTCTAGCTCCAAGCTTAGGCCTTCAAAGAACCTATTAAACATATAGGTAGATTTGTATCAATTCATGTACATTATCAAAACCCTAAAAACCACCTTTTTACCATTATGTGAATTTGGTTTCCAAAACCACTCCATATTTTAGATTATACTTTTTTTAGTTCAAAACATATTTTATTGTATTTTTCCGACTTATAGATAATTTGTTATGATTTTTTACAAGTTAATATCCAATTGGATTAATTCCAAGAAAATCACATATTTTTATCATAGGCTTTAGGTTATCAAACTAATACCATTGGAAAGCTTACCATTTTCTGATTCCAATGCATATTTTACTTTATTTTTATGAGTTATGGATTAATTAGTATGGATTTTACAAAAGCGGACCAATAAGAGAATAGCAATAATCCAAGTGATCGAAAAATCCCAGTCAGCGGGTCAACCAGGATGAGTTGGACCAATCATAGGTGACCAACTAGTTGGGGACCAATGCCAATAGGGAACAAGAGCACAACGTGAGAAAAGAACTCGTTATGATGTGAAAAGACCATTTTACCCCTGAGGGGAAAACAAAAGTGTGATAGAAAATGAAGGGCACATTGGACTATGGTTCATCAATCCTTAGATACAAACACAAGAGAGCCGCGAGAACAAAGAACAACAGAGAGACGTACACCAGATCAAATCATGTTACATACACATCTTCTTTCCAAGAGTCCATGTCCAGCGATCTAAGGGAATCAAACCGAAGTCATAGAGCCAAGAAGATGAGGAGGTGATGAACCAAACTGAGAAAATGATCAAAATAACAGGTTCATATGATCGAAAGGGGGAAAATGAGAACTACCATGAATGGGGTCAAATTGGGACAGGGAAAAGCTTCATCGGTCCACACAAAATCTACTTGCACTGAATCCTTATATGGAGATGACCCAAATCATCACCTCAGCCTCACCACCTTCTCCAAAGGCAGCCGGAGTAGGGGAGCCATGACCAAAGCTTGATGGGGCCAAACCAAGGCAAGAAAGATGGAGCTGGGACCCCAACAGATGTGAGGGAATCATTCCTTCATTGTCCAATGGCCCAGGGCGACACGGAGATGAGAAGAAGCAGGAAATAGGGGAAAATAGAGCACCAGTGCAACGCTAGTAGTTGTGGGGAAAGGGGGTGACAAACCCTACTTTTATATGGTCATCAGGTGCGGAGGAGAGAGAGGATGGTGAGGGCAAAAAAATCAGGTAGGAAGGTGAAGAGGGAAGAGAGGAATCAGAGAAGGAAACTGGAGAGAGAAGTTCCCCATCACTGCATGTGAAAACAAAAAGGGGAAAGGAAGAAGAGAATCCAGCTGTCGTTGGATCAAAATCCAAGGGTCAGGATTGAACCTGAGAAAACTGAAATAGGAAAGCAAGAGTGACTTATCAAATACGATTAAAACTAAAGTGAGATTAATTTAATGTACATATTTTCTCTTTACTCTTTTAAGGGTTCTATTCTTATCTAAATTAGACCAAACTTGACATGCAAGTTAATTTAAACATGTAGATTCCGAATCTATAATTAGATTTCACTTTTGGAAACTTTAGATGTATTATTTAGTATATTCTTTATTTCTCTTTCCTGATGCATTAATGACAAATGGATTATCCAAATTAGGTGAAATTTCATCCACAAGTTAACTTAAGTGTATTGAATATGAATTTGCCTTTAATTCCAACTATTGATGTCCTAAATTATTTTATTGAGCATTAATGCATTTTATCAACTTTCTCTCTCCTAAACATACCATGTTATTACAAAGTTGTCCAAATTAGATGAAAATTGACATGTAGGCTTATTTTGATGTGTAGATTATGAATCTAAGATTATTTTCCTCTTTTGAAGTCATTTATTATTTATTTGATATTTTGGGGAAAACACTCATCTTCTTTTCCAATTTGAATTAAATGAATTATTATTATGTGAATAAAGTGAAACTTGACTCCCAAGGTAATTGGGACCCAAGGAACACGATTTTAAACTTATATTTCAGTTTTGGGATTTCTTTTTATGAGATATGTCATATGGCCCATTAGTGGCCCATTAACTTATTTACTTGTTCAATTAAGTTCTTTATCATCTTATTATCACCAAACAAATTATGTGGCATATTAGATTACATTATTCATGCATTATATTGTTAGGATCATCCTAACCTTAACTTTTTTGGTCAAACCCAAAAGGTCAAACTACTAGGGTAGGGTCTAGGATTCAGTATGTTACAACACTCTGCCCCTTAAAAGGATTTCGTCCTCAAAATCTATAGATCCAAACATTAACTATCAACTATACTCCATACCTTAAAAAGGTTCAACCTAAAAAGTCAAACTAAACAACTTTTTAGAGCTACCCACATCTTTTAGTTGTGAAGGTTTTAGAGATTTATATGTTTTTCAGGTATCCAACTAAAAGTCACCATCTACAGTTGAGTTTTAGGTCCGAGTGTCTCTAACATATCAACCCTACATGAACTTCCAAAAGTCATAGGGTAGGTCAACTACACCTTTATATCAATCCTAGTCATAAACTACAACTAGTTTCATCTCAAATTAGAGTTTCTCTTCATTGTGACTTAGTTCAAGAAAACATCGATAAATCTGAAAAGAAAAAAATTGTACATATAGTAATATAATTGAAAATATGTTTTCCTTCAAAGAATTATACGATATGAAACAATGGTGCACTCAAAATCAATGTGGAAACCAAGTCACAATTTCCATAACAAGACTTCCTATTCTTATCCTCAAACCAAACCTTATTGCATAACAAGATCATTATTGGTCAAATCTAGGGTCACAACTCTTTTAGAGCTAACTAGCAAGGTCAAGGGTTCTAAAGGGAGACAAAATTGAAATACTCAGATTCCGACTACCATGGGCTCTGATACCATGTTGTAAAGAAGTGAAACCACTTCTCTACTAAAAATTTGAACAATAAAACCTCCAGTCCAAACACACTCAGAAGGTATGATGGAGTGGGTGTATAATTTTCAAATGTTTATATAATGGTAACAAAAGACCAAAGTATAACAGCAGAATAAAAACTTGACTATATTCAATTATAAAATGAAGGGGTACAAACTTACATCACAAGGATCAAATTAGAGGAAATCTAAACCACCTCAAGATTGTCTCCAAGCTTTAACTTCACAATCTAAGTTCGGATCCACATGTCAAGCCATCCATGTCCTCCACCTAGGGTTGGAAGCATACCCCAACAAAAGAGAAACAATATGATACATCAACAAAGGCTAGTATGTGCATACTAAAAGGTAACTGTGAGCAATTTAAGGAAATAAAGGACATCGAATGTAAAGGTTTCCCATGCAAGAGATAAGTACCACCCAAATAGGTATCAACAGAAATGAATCATATCAAAAGGGATACTTTCCATAAAACAACATATAAAAGTGGTGCCACATAAGCACATATGAAATTAGGGCACATAACCCTTCAAGATTTTTGGGCACATAACCCATCATCAATTAGGGTACATAACCCATCATCAACGTGCATGCATGTGAGATAAGAATAGCCCTAGAACAATATAAACACAATTGGCGACCAACCCCCATAAAGTTGAAACCTGATAGAGAAAGGAATATTGTCAATCTCCCAAATATATATAAAAACATGGGCCAAGAATTACACATCTTGCCCTGGGTACAAGGTTCCTTGTCATCCCAAAAAGAGCAGGAAAAATCACATATTCTATAAACAAAACCAATGCAATTAACACTACTCTAGTGCTACTGAATCACATAGCATGTCAATGTAGAGGCAAGTAGAAAGTATAGTCAGAATAAACAATGTCTCCATCACACAATGGACAACTCAAACATATAAACAAATCCACTTCAAAGTGGGCATATATCACCAACTAAACTTCCATATCATAGTGGGAATATAATATCAAAAGTCCAACATGCACCAAGGCATATGAAACATAGTCAAGAGAATATCCATAGTCATTAGATTAATAACAAATAAGATAGTTCACAGGAACCATGATATGAAAAGATAAGAGCAATGTGTATAGGCTATTGTCCATAGGATCAAGAGAAAGAAAAAATATAGGTGAATTGCTCTACATAGAATAATAAGGGATGCAACATACCTCAACTTTAGAGTCTACTCTGTCCAAAGACCAATCTAGTTCCAAGCCTAGGCCTTCAAACGACTTATTAAACATATAGGTAGATTTGTATCAATTCATGTACATTATCGAAACCCTAAAAACCACCTTTTTACCATTATGTGAATTAGGTTTCCAAAACCACTCCATATTTTAGATTATACTTTTTTTAGTTCAAAACATATTTTATTATATTTTTCTGACTTATAGATAATTTGTTATGATTTTTTACAAGTTAATATCAAGTTGGATGAATTCCAAGAAAATCACATATTTTTATCATAGGCTTTAGGTTATCAAACTAATACCATTGGAAAACTTACCATTTTTTGATTCCAACACATAGTTTACTTTATTTTTATGAGTTATGGATTAATTAGTACGAATTTTACAAAAGCGGACCAATAAGAGAATAGCAATAATCCAAGTCATCGAAAAGTCCTAGTCAGTGGGTCAACCAGGATGAGTTGGACCAATCATAGGTGACCAACCAGTTGGGGACCAACACCAATAGGGCACATGAGCACAACGCGAGAAAAGAACTCGGTATGATGTGAAAAGACCATTTTACCCCTGAGGGGAAACAAAAGTGTGATAGAAAACGAAGGACATAGTGGACTATGGTTCATCAATCCTTCGATACAAACACAAGAGAGTCGTGAGAATGAAGAACAACAGAGAGACGTACACCAGATCAGATCTTGTTACTTACACATCTTATGCCCAAGAGTCCATGCCCATCGATCTCAGAGAAGCAAACTGAAGTCATAGACCCAAGAAGCTGAGGAGGTGACGAATCAAACTGAGAAAATGATCAAAATGACAAGTTCATATGATCGAAAGGGGGAAAATGAGAACTACCATGAATGGGGTCAAATTGGGACAGGGAGAAGCTTCATCGGTCCACACAGAACCCGCTTGCACTGAATCCTTGTCTAGCGATGACCTGAATCATCATCACAGCCTTGCCACCTTCTCCAAAGGTCGCCGAAGTAGGGGAGCCATGCCCAAAGCTTGATGGGGCCAAACCGAGGCAAGAAAGATGGAGCTGGGACCCCAACCAAGGTGAGAGAACCATTCCTTCGTTGTCCGATGGTCCAAGGCGACGAGGAGATGAGAAGAAGCATGAAACATGAGGGAAAATAGAGCACCAGTGCCGCACTAGTAGTTGTGGGGAAAGTGGATGTCAAACCCTACTTTTATAGGGTCATCGGGTGTGGAGAAGAGAGAGGATGGTGAGGGCAAAGAAATCAGGAAGGAAGGTGAAGAGGGAAGAGAGGAATCAGAGAAGGAAACTGAAGAGAGAAGCCCCCCATCACCGCGTGCGAAAATAGAAAGGGGAAAGGAAGAAGAGAATCTAGCTGTCGCTGGATCAAAATCCAAGGGTCAGGATTGAACCTGAGAAAACTAAAATAGGAAATCAAGAGTAACTCATCAAATGCAATTAAAACTAAAGTGAGATTAATTTAATGTACATATTTTCTCTTTCTTCTTTTAAGGGTTCTATTCTTATCCAAATTAGACCAAACTTGACACACAAGTTAATTTAAACATGTATATTCTGAATCTATAATTAGATTTCACTTTTGGAATCTTTAGATGTATTATTTACCATATTCTTTGTTTCTCTTTCCTGATGCATTAATGACACATGGATTATCCAAATTAGGTGAAATTTCATCCACAAGTTAACTTAAGTGTATTGAATATGAATTTTCCTTTCATTATATCTTTTGGTGTCATAAATTATATTATTGGGTATTAATGCATTTTATCAACTTTCTCTCTCCTAAACATACCATGTTATTACAAAGTTGTCCAAATTAGATGAAAATTGGCATGTAGGCTTATTTTGATGTGTAGATTACGAATCTAAGATTATTTTCCTCTTTTGAAGTCATGTATTATTTTATTTGATATTTTGAGGAAAACACTCATCTTCTTTTCCAATTTGAATTAAATGAATTATTATTATGTGAATAAAGTGCAACTTGACTCCCAAGGTAATTGGGACCCAAGGAACACAATTTTAAACTTATATTTCACTTTTAGGATTTCTTTTTATGAGATATTGCATATGGCCCATTAGTGTCCCATTATCTTATTTACTTATTCAATTAAGTTCTTTATCATCTGATTATCACCAAACGAATTATGTGGCATATTAGATTACATTTTTCATGGATTAGATTGTTAGGATCATCCTAACCTTAACCTTGTTTGGTCAAACCCAAAAGGTCAAACTACTAGGGTAGGGTCCAGGATTCGGTATGTTACACCTGCACTATCCAAGGTGGTCTGTTCACTTTTGTGGAGTCCAAAGTAGAACATCTTTACTGAGCATGGTCTGAAAGCACTCCCAAGCCTCAGAATAAGATTCAGATGCATGTTGCTTGAAATTGTGAATGTTTCTAATCAGCTCATTTGTATTTTCTTGAGGAAAGTATCATTCAAAGAATGCTTCTACTATTTGATCCCATGTCTCGATCGAATCTTTTGGCAAGTTGTGCGGCCATTCCTTTGCCTTATCTGCTAGTGATGATGGAAATAGTTTTAGATATATGGATGTCTGTGGAAACCTATCCACTTTGACCATATCACTGATCTCCACAAAATTGTTGATATGCACCACCGGGTCTTTATGAGTGTTCCCATAAAATGCTTGTGAATTGATGAGGGAAATCAAACTTGGATCAATCTTATATTGAGCTACATTCACATTCTGCTTCATGATAGGCCCTGTTTGTGCAGCTGAAGAAGATGCCTTTATCCTCCCCTATATGGTCCTCTCTACTCATGGATTATCGTCCCCCATTGCTTGTTGTCTGGGTTGTAACGGTATGCCTTCTGGTGCGGTTGTTCGAACTGGAACCTCGACAGTGACTGGGACCTCAGATGTAGATTCTCCGTAATTATTGGTCCGTGTTGTCACCATGCACTAGTAACTGAAAATTTGAAATCAGATAGTATTGGTACATAATAGAGAAAATTTGTTTTAAATGTTATATGCACTAAAGTTCCTATTGTTAAAATTGCAAGAAATAAAAGGTGGCATAGAGTGGCTGCCCACAACACTCGTAGTGTTGAAACTTCGCCGTCTCCCAGGCAACGGCACCAAAAACTTGACATGCTAAAATCGTGCATAGAAACGCAAGTGCACACGTCGAGTAATATAGGCCTATGTGAGGCCTGAGTCAAACTCAGGGAGATGTAGTCTCAGTGACTACTACTAGATACAATGCGATCAACTATGCCGATTAAAAAGTTGAATTTGAGTTTGAACAAAATAAAAGAAAATTAAAAAGAAATTAAAAATGGTTGATTCAAAAGAGATGAATTCCTTAGGGTAACCGATTTCACCATAGGGACTCGTCATATCTTATTTCTACCAAATTAATATAAATTCCTACTCCTACCCTAGATAGAAAGCCTGTAGTCAGAATTTCCTGATTCCGCGGTGCAATTCACTACCTAGATCTAAGACAATTTCACGTCTGTAGTAATTTATCTCTTAGTCTAGGTGCATTATCGAAAACTCTGGGTTGCCTTTTCCAAGGAACGCATAGGAAATTGTACAAGTTATAGTTTTCTAACCTTTAATCTTCATTTCAGAATAATTATCGGTCTATAATCTTATCAATGGTGATCAAGCAATGATAGGTCATTCAAATCCACACTTATATATCCAGGAATAAAGAGAAATTTATACTAATTCATGTGAAAAGTCAATACAACGATTCCGCGGGCTACTCCCGGGTCCTAAGGAATGAAGGGGTTTAGCCCCGCATAGTTTTCAATTGCGAATACATAGAGAGAGAGAAGAAAAATGTGGGAAACATGAAGTAAGTTCATGAAACCCCTGGAGAGAAGGTGTCACAAATGATCCTCCTCGAGAAACGCACATTCTACAGTATTTCAACAGCAAAATCATTCATCAGAGGTTCTCACATCTCTCGGTTGGCATCCTTCAGCTCCTTGCTTCTCTCTCTCTTCTCTCTAGACATCATGTAGTGCAATGTGATTCTTCCCTTTGGTCTGGTCGTCCTCCTTTTTTGTCCTAGGTCACTTATGGTACCACATAGCGTGGACCGTTGGATCAAGATGCTTAGATCAGATTGCTGAAATCTGACAAAGGTAGTGGCACCGACCTGGGTGTCGGTGGCACCGACAGCATCGGGATTGCAATCTTCCTGTGGTAAAGTTGGTACCACCGGCTCTAAATGTCGGTGCACTGAGATGGTGCACAGTCTTGCTTTGCCTCTCTCATTCTCTCTTGGTGGAATCGACTATTGTAGTCGGTGGCACCAACTACTTCTGGTCATCTATGGCCCGGTCCTTGAGGCAGTCTCGGTGGCACTGACCTGGGTGTCGGTGGCACTAACTCCTCATGTAATTGGAAAATCCTAAAAATCCATAGAGACAATGTATGAGGCTAAGGAATGTATAAAATACTATAAATATGATAAAATGAGCACCGTTTGATGCATACAAAATATACAAGCCAATAATAATGATTTATGTAAATATGATCAAATAATTGACTAACAAATGCATAAAACAAATATAAAATAGTCTTGTAAAAAAGACTCAAAACCCATACATCACTGGGCCATGTTAAATCTGTAAAAGGCATTTGTGTTGATACTAAGAAAGTGGAATATGTACTAGAATGGGAACAACCAAAGACACCGACAGAGATCCGTAGTTTCCTAGGTCTGGCAGGTTACTACAGGAGGTTCATCAAAGACTTCAGTTCTATATCATTACCCCTAACTAGGTTAACCAGGAAGGATGTTCCTTTTGCTTGGAATGACAAGTGTGAATGTTTTTTCTGAATATTGAAAGAAAAGTTGACTAGTGCTCTGGTGTTAGTACTACCAGAGCAAGGAAAATGCTATTTTATATTTTGTGATGCTTCAAAGAATGGGTTGGGATGTGTGTTGATGCAGGATAAAAAATGTGACTTTTATTGCTTTGTGACAACTTAAGAAACATGAGGAGAATTACCCAACACATGATCTGGATCTTGCAGCGGTGGTCCATGCCTTCAAGATCTGGAGACACTATCTTTATGGATAAAAGTGTCAGATCTTCGCTGACCACAAGAATCTACAATATATCTTCCCAAAATAGGAGTTGAATATGAGGTAGAGGAGATGGATGGAGCTGATTAAGGATTATGATAGCACAATAGACTACCATCCAGGGAAAGAAAATGTGGTAGCTGATGCATTAAGAAGAAATTCATCTTCATTATCAACGGTAGATAATGCACAATTAAATTCATTGATGTGCCATAAGAGAGATATGCTAGTGTCTCTACACTAGATGAATGTAAAGCTAGAAGTTTCCTTGCTGGTAGGATTGTTGGCACAGTTACAAGTGAAACATACCTTGAGACAGCAAATTCATGATGCACAACAGAATGTTACTATGATACAGAATATCCAATCAGGGATTGGTAGTGAAAAGTATGATGGCTTTCATGAGGCATAGCTTCCAAAAGCTTGTGAATTCACCTATGTTGTAAATCGTAGATAGGTTTTTGTGGTGAATATTCTATTCAATATCTGAAATTTGTTCCTCCTTTGATTTGAATCAAAATGGATATCAAATCACCTATTTTCTCTTTCTTTCTCTCCTATTCTTCTTTTCTGGAGTTTCTTGGTTAATAAGAGCAAAAATGGATTAAATTCTTTAGAGGTGGTTTGGTTTCTCAAAATTCAGAGCATGGGCAATGTTTTTAAGGTTCTAGAACCATTCGTGAGTGTCTACCACCCTATTAATATTTGTAATCATGTTAAAAGCCAAATTTGCATCAGACTAAAATTAACAAAATCCTTGCTTATATTTGTATACCATTGGGATTCAATAGGGAATATTTTGAGGAAATGTTTCTATTGATTTATATTCTTTGTAATTTTTGTTATCGTCTAGTTCCATTCTTCTAATTTAAGATATTGCCTACAATGTTATGTTATAAAATTGAGATAAAATTGTATAGGATCATGTTTGAACTTAATAAGAATGAGTTATCATATCAGATATTTTCTAGCATTACATATGACATGTACGTAAAGATCAATATGAGGGTTTGAAATGGAGGTATTCCATGTCTATGATTAGTTTAGAAGAATTGAATCAAAAGAGACAATGAGTTCGATGCATACTGAATCGATGAATTGTGTGGAGATGTAAACTAGGGTTTCCATGTGTCTTAGATAGCCTTAATGACCTCTATACACCCTGATGAGGTGAGCAAATTATACTTTTCTTATGATGTATTGAACTAAGCTGACTTCTTAAAACCCTAGAAATTTAGTATTAAGACAATAATGACTGATGAATCCAAACTTGTATATAATCTTGTACATGTGAGGAAAATACCCAATTATAGGTGTTATTACTTCAATTAAAGGTGATGAGTATTGCTAAAATGATCTAATCCTAACACATATATTCTATTATAATTTATGGAATAACTAGTAAAACTCACATGAATGCAAGTCTTTTATACAAGTCACATAATATACAAGATGGCTAATGATTGAATAGGTATGAAGAAGTAACTATAGTCCATTCTATTTCTCTACAGTTACTAGTCTTGTAGAAACGTAAGGAGTTTTGTTAATTACCAAAATGCCCATTCGATGTCAATGACATAGCACACTCATCTAAATACAAGAATAAAAATGGAATAGAGTGAAATGAATGGTGATGATAAGTTATGCGTGAAAATAATGAAATGGGTGTTATTACATCTATAATTTGTTAATTGCAATTAAATGTTGGTTGACCTAAATGCAATAAAATACAGTAATATTGAACTTTGATGATGTCAATGAGAGAAAAGCATTGTAAATTAAATTAATTAAGAATGATTGATTCCATTATTGTAATGTATATGAAATGAAAGAAGATAATATTATCAAACCATTTATGGGTAGAAAACCAAGTAGTTATCTTGGTGGATCTAAGAACCTAACTCAAAACCTAATATGATGATCTACATGATAATAATGATTAACTTTCTAAATGAGGGATTAAGGATATATAAATAGGTATAAGTAAATGCTATTAATAGATGAAGTTCAAGGATGTGAATTGATCGATAAATATGCATTCTTGCATTGTAAGTCTGTTAGAATACTTGTATTTCGAGAATGATCTTTTATGATGAATTGAAAATGAGTTAATATGTGTGTTCTATAGTAACCCAAACTGAAGAATGGTAGACATTAAAACATGTCAAATAAATGTGCTATGTACATTTATTCATTGATATTTATTCATATTTGTAGAGATCTTAAGGAATAAGTATATATTCTATAATAAACATGTTCTGAGCATGATGGGTGACGTGTGATGTTTATATGTTGATAGTGTTGTTAGTCCTAATAATAGATCTGTAAATATTTATTGAAATGTATGAGATGAAGTAAACTAACAATAGAAATGATAGGATTGAAAGAAGATGTTTTAATTTAACATTGAGAAATAATTTGGTCCATATTGGGTAAATGAAATAGATCTCCTTGTAGTAATCTAAGAGTTAAGTGAAGGATTTCTAGGGTGTGGATCGAGACCTTAAAGGTTAGACCATTAGGATTTCATAGTGAGTAATCAACACTAATCCTAGCCTAAATCCTCTACTTTAAAATTCCATGTCCATGAAGAATAGATCTGGATGAAATGGAAGCAGTGAGACATTAGAAATATGATGAAATGTAATATTATGATATGGTTGTTCCTATCTCATGTACCCTAGATGATGATGTGATCCTCTTTAGGAAACCATGCAGTGAAACTGAGTCTATTTTTGATATCTTAGGGTGGTTGGCTAAACCCTAAAACTATGGCGGTTAGTTGTTCACATGAGAATGTGGCGTGGTGGATTCTACTTGGTGAGGTACAAGTCAAGTAGTTTTAGGAAAAATGAATAAAAGATGAGAAGTCGTGTCGAATATGAGTTGGTTTTGGTTACATTTCTTTTTCTTCTAGCAGACAGACTTGTTGTTGTTGAATATGTTTCTTTTTGTATATGTTAGTCATTCTTTTATAGAGATAATGTATGTAATTCCACATCTCTATATCACATAGACAACAAGTTGCCACGTGAAAATGTGTGGAAACGCCATAAACCACATATTACCAAAAACACAAGTTAATTAAAATAGTTTGTGGAAAGTAGATAAATGGGATCTATTACATCCAGATCCTCATCCTCCAAGGAAACATGTTATATAAATATTTACAAGCCTTGATATGTGTCCACGACCTATAGGATCCAGCTGTCACATAGGCACAAAGAGTTCATCACCTGCTTATACATACATAACAGGCCACATCAGGCCAGTAGTAGGATAAACGAGCTACATCAGCTAAACATCATAAATCATCATTGAAACACCTCCGAGGACTTGAGAGTATAGGGATGACTCTAGGACTCTACTACAAAACAAAAAAAAATAGCAGCATATCCATCTCTTGCCTCCTACTGCTCTTCTTGCTGCTCGGCCGCAACCTCACGACCACCACCACGTCTAGTAGAATCACCTAAAAAGGTTGTAAACCAACAGGGCGAGACACACAGTCCCAACGAGAAACATAACTCTCCACCGAAACCATAAAACTTCAAGAAAAGCAGGTAAAGCAGATAACTGATATCAACATATCATAAGAGCAGCATCCTAAGAAGAACTTACTTTATGAACAATCTTACCAGATATCTAGGAGGCGTATAACCAAGTATTTCTTTATGGAACATGATTGACAACATAAGATTTATAAGAACTTATCACAAAGTATAAGGATCGTATAAATAGCTTCAAGGTATAACTAGATTAACTTATACAAGCAAGGACTTAATAAATGTTTCATGTTTTGCCTTAAGCAATATATTCTATACGGATGGATTATGATTTATTATGCCCTGAGGAAGTCAGTCATCCCGCTCAAATTCAACCTTTGGCTGTGAAGCCCAAAACCGGTGTCATTCAAGGCCATTGGGAGAGTCGGACTCCATGACCTCACCTCTTCATGGTTAGTGCATGTTAACCAAAGCAGGACAGCAGTCTCTTACTAGAGTGGCCTCAGCTATAGGGTTAGCTCACGCAGTCTACCCTTTTTATTATGAGCCACGGGCCTATTCACGGTGCTCCTAAGCCATGAACGCATTCATGCTCCTTCACACTGAGCCATGGACCTGATCACCATGCTCTTATACACATCTTGAGTTCACAACCGCAGTTTCACTCTAATCCTCCTATTTTTGGCTAGGAGAAACCCCGCATATTCAACAATATGCGCTCCAGGTAATCCCATAGGATAAACCTGTTCCACCATCACCTACTACTGATGAGATGGAACTATGGCCATGGAAAACTACATGAAATGTTCCACTATAATTAATTAGTATATTTTAAGTAGATTGTTGAGGCAACCAAGTTATAAAACATAACAGCATTATGTCACATTGTTACTGTCATCATCACATGACCATGGGATCTCAATCCCTCATCACAGAATGTCACTGCCTCTCAAGGCTTACATCATCACCATGGGATAGCAATCCCTTATCTCAACATCAGAGGATAACACTTCAACTAGGAAATCAGCCTTTATTAGGTCAACAGACCTTTTCACATCATATTGGTGATACATGTTACCTTATCAACAAGGATTATCATCATTGAGTGTTATACAGAAAACATACACCTCATATCTCTTACCTGACTATGAATTCACTTGATTCACCTGCATGGTTAGTATGCATATCAAGAGAGATAACTGAATCACCCAACATAGATCTTTATGATTATCATGCTATTAGGGTTGAAGGTACATGATTGGAACAACATCCATGATCATAGCTACATGAAGCACAAAGTTGTATCTTTAGACAAATTACATTATTGTAATCAAACCATGAGCATTCATTATGCCATGTTACTTATGTATCAAACATATCATTGGTTACAACCTATCATAGTCACAACATCATGAATAAGATATGGGCTCAAGATGATTGATTCATTCACTAGGGTTTCCCGAGTTAAGAATAACCCTCACCAAAGACTCCACCTTCCTTCACCAAAGGTGTGGTAGGCAATGTTGTCCCTCACTAAAGGGGTATCGGGTAGGGTTACCTCCTACACCCAAAACCTATCGGCTAGGGCACTTAGCCACACATATATCGTCCACCATCACATTATCATGTTGTGCACACTTGTTCAAGGGTCACAAGTAGACCAGGGCCAATATCGTGCAACATGATCTAGGGGGTGTATCATGCACAAGGACACACTCACCTATTGGCCATGACCCTATCGACCAATAGGGTTAGGGTTACCTATCGGCCATCCTCATCACCATATTTTCTATGGCCATATCAGTCAAGGCCATGGCACCCAAGGTCATGCCAGCCAAGAGCAAACCCTAATGCCCAACAAGCTCTTCATGACGCCCAAGGGATTCTAATGCCTCCACCATGTTGCCCAAAACACCGTATCATCCAGCTAGGGTTTGGGTCCACATATCATCCAAGACTTAGCCCTTCAACTTATATCGTCCAAATCACCATCCATACTCAACACATGCATCGGCCTAGCTCTTTATCCAAGCTATAAAGAACCTATTCATGATGAGTAATTGACCAAAAGGAGACATGTGATGGGAAAGGTAGATCGGTCAATGGGTAACTCACCTCCATATGGGGTATCAGCCAGGCACTTAACCCTGGTGTTTCCCCAAGCTAGGCACACTTACACACTTCCAACACTCTAGGGTGGTTGATATCGGGCAACATGTGGGCATCACATGCCGGTCACCTACCATGGCGCCCAGGGGCCTATCGTCCAACTAAGGTAGGCACAACATATCGGTCAACACTAGGGCATCTATCTAGGGTTCAACACCCAGGCACCATATCGAGCAATAAGGTTAATACAACCCAACTAAGCATATTTTCTAAGACAAACCCTAGATGAGAGGTATCGTGCAAAGCACAAAAAAGGGTATCGTTCGAGGGTATAAGAACCACATTAGTTTGGTCAAATTCAACCTTAAGACCAACATCATCAAACCCTATAAGATCAAGAGAGTTGGCTCACCTCTCAACAACCAAGTGAGAGGGGTTTTGCACAACCTCCATCACATATCGGGCAACACTCCATCCTCAACTAGATCATCAACAACCAAAGGCTCACCTCTCGAATCCATGGTGAGAGAAGGGTGTTGTCCAAGCAACTAGAGTATAGACTCACCTCTCAACAACCAAGTGAGAGGGGTTTTGCCTTCACCACTAGAGATCGAACTCACTTCTCAAAACCAAAGAGAGAAAGGGGTATTGCCCCAAAGGAGACCCTAAACTCATGGTTCAGCTACCGAGGTCAACAACACATCAACAACATATCCATCATATTTAACAAGATCAAAGGGTCCATACTAGGGCAAGAAACATATCTAACAAGATGCATGGCCGATCAAGATGAAACATAAACATGAAACAAGAAAGGAAGTAGTATAGCTAGGGTTAGGAGTTATGTAACCCGCCTCAAGAAAGATCCTTAAGCTCTAAAGCTCCAAGCACCAAGCTTTAAGCTCTTATCTCCAAATCACCCCACCTTCGGCCACCATAAGAAGATAAACAAATCTCATAACCACCATGGCCGAAGAACAAGCAAGAAGGAGAAGAAGGTGCTAAGGAGAGAAAGAAGATGCTCACCAAGGAAGCAAGACCCTTCTAGTGTTCGGACACCACCTATAGGAAGAAGAAGAAGGAGATTCCACCAAGGAGATCGGCCACCAAGATCCACCAAAGAGGGGTATCGTCCACCAAGGAAAAGGGAAGGAAACTAAGGAGATAAAAGGGATCCCAAGAAAGAGAAAGGAGAGGCATATATAGAAGAGGGTGAAGAGGAAACTAAGTCAAGGTGTCATCCAACCTAGGGACATTTGTCCAAATCCATGCCACCTTGCTAAACCTCATGCACATGTCATGCCACCAACTAACAAAGGATCGACCACTTGTCCAAGGTATGGTGACACAACCAAGGCAAGGTCAAGGTGGTCACATGGGCGAAACACCCCACTGGTTGACACACTCCTTGGCGACACAATCCTGGGTGAAATAGCCCTTTGGGAGACACAGAGCTTCAAGCTCTCCTATACATAATACAAACCCTTATCAAGGCAAAGCAAAGCAAGGCCAGGCCCATTAAAGCTCATCAAGGCCCAAAACTACTCAAGCAACAAGCCCAACTCATCCTCTCAACCCTAGAGGATGCAAGGAGAGAGAAAACATCTCTCAATGTGACAAACTTGCACATCAACGCTAAAACTTGGGTCATTTGCAAGTAGCACCTCCAACTTCCAACAAAGCACAAACAAACCCTAATCACAACCTCAGGTGATTAGCAAGCATCTAAACACAAGGTTTAGGCAAAGCAAACATGGTAAACCCAAAATGAAGGACAGGGTTCTTACAAGCCATAAACCCCTACAAATGGATTTTGCCCCCAAAATCTGAAGAAAAAAGCGAAGGGTACTTCTTCCTCGTCTCTTCCTCGAGCTCCCATGTGGCTTCCTCAATGCCATGATGATGCCAAAGAACTTTCACAAGCACTAGGTCCTTCCTTTTCAACTTCTTCACATGTTTGTCAAAAATCAATACTGGACCTTCCTCGTAGGTCACATCTTCATCAAGCTCAACCTCAACTGGTTGTATCACTGTCCCTAGGTCTGGATGACTTTTCTTCAGCATACTGACGTGGAACACCAGATGTAACCTATGCAATTCTAACGATATTTCTAACTTGTAAGCTACCTTGCCAACATGTGTTATTACCAAACATGGCCCCATATACTTGGGTGCCAGCTTGCCTTTCTGGCCAAACCTCAGCACGCCTTTCCATGGTGAGACCTTGAGATACACTTTGTCTCCCACTTGGATCTCTAAGGGTCCTCGGTGATTATCTTTGTATGACTTATGTCTGTCCTGTGCCACTTTTAACTATTGATGTATCACTTTGATCTTCTCTATTGTCTATTGTACTAACTCAGGACCCAAAAGCTGATATTCACCAGACTCATACCAACATAGAGGAGATCTGCACTTCCTACCATATAAAGCCTCATAAGGAGCCATGTCGATGCTCCGCTGGTAACTATTGTTGTAGGCAAACTCTATCAAACTGAGATGCATGTCCCAACTGCCTAGGAACTACAAAACTCAAGCTCGGAGAAGATCCTCCAAAGTCTGAATAGTCCTTTCAGACTGCTCATCTGTCTGTGGGGGGAAAGCAGTACTGAATCTCAACTGCGTTCCCAATGCTTTGTGCAACTGATCCCAAAAACTAATCGTGAACTGGGGTCCTCTGTCAAAGACTATCGTTGTGGGTACACCGTGCAAACGCACTATCTCATCCACATACACCTAAGCAAGCTTCTCTGTTGTATGCATTGTCTTCATAGGTATGAAATGAGAAAACTTTGTCAATCTGTCCACTATCACCCAAATGGAATCATGATTCTTAGTTGTCCTCGGCAGACCAACTACAAACTCCATGGTTATATGATCTCATTTCCACTATGGTATTGGCATGGGTTGCAACGTACCTTCCGGCTTTTGATGCTCATCCTTGACTTGCTGGCATACCGCACACCTAGCCACAAACTCGGCTACATCTCTCTTCAAGACAGGCCACCAATACAGGTCCTTCAGATTATGATACATCTTGGTGACACCTGGGTGCATAGCATACATCGATGTGTGTGCTTATTCAAGCACTATCTTTCTCAAATCATCAACATCGAGGACCACCATCCTACCATGATAACAAACTAGTCCATCCTCAGACTCATGGAACCCATCACGCTTTTCGCTGCCAAACTCTGATTTGATTAACTAAACTGAAGCATCTTCCTGTTGTACATCTTTGATCTGTTGTCTCAACATAGGATTTACTTGCATCTGTGCCAAAAATCATGCTAACAAGGAGACTTCAAGTTGTACGTTCATCTATTGCAAAGAGACAAACATATCCCATCTATGGCATACCAAGGAGCTCAATTGTGCCTTCTTCATAGGAAGAGAAAAAGACTTCCTGCTAAGCGCATCAGCTACCATGTTCGCCTTACCAGGATGATACTCAATGGTGCAATCGTAATCATTGATCGGCTCCATCCAGCGATGTGTTCGCATTTTCAGCTCACTCTACGAGAAGATGTACTTCAGGTTCTTGTGATTTGTAAAGATCTGATACACTTACCCATAAAGATAGTGTCTCCAAATCTTTAACACTTGGACCACCGCTGCTAGCTCGAAATCATGTGTCGAATAATTCTCCTCATGTTTATTAAGTTGTCACGAAGCAAAATAAACCACATGATCTTCCTGCATCAGCACACATCCTAGGTCTTTCGTGGAAGCATTACAAAATACCACATATCCTTTCCCAAGCTCTGGGAGCACTAACACTGGAGCACTAGTCAGATTCTCCTTCAAACTTTGGAAAGCTTGCTGACAATAATCATCCCAAACAAAAGGTACATCCTTCCTGGTCAATTTTGTTAATGGCAACGCGATCACACTGAAGTTCCTTATAAACCTCCTATAGTATCCTGCTAAACCCAAAAAACTACGAATTTCTTTCGGCGTCTTCGGTTGCTCCCAATCTGTAACTGACTCCACCTTCTTAGGGTCCACTCTAACTCCTTCTACAGATATCACATGACCCAAGAAAGTCACTTCTTTCAACCAGAACTCGCACTTACTGAACTTGGGATACAACTGATGTTGGTGAAGAAGAGTCAACGCTTGTTGAAGGTGTTATTCATGCTCTTGACTACCTCGACTATAGATCAAGATGTCATCTATAAAAACTGCAAAAAACTGATCCAGAAATAGACGGAACACTCTATTCATTAAATCCATGAAAGTAGCAGGTGCATTGGTTAGCCCGAATGGCATGACAACAAACTTAAAGTGACCATACCTCATCCTAAAAGTTGACTTTGGTATGTCATCCTCCTTAATCCTCAATTGATGATATCCATACCATAGATCAATCTTTGAGAACACTGTAGCATCACACAACTGATCTAACAGATTGTATATCCTCAGTAACGGGTACTTGTTCTTGATCGTAACTTTGTTCAACTGTCGGTATTCTATGCACAAACACATCGATCCATCCTTCTTCTTTACGAACAGGACCGGAGCACCCCAAGGTGATGTGCTCGGTATGATGAAACCTTTATCTAGCAACTCATGTAACTACTTGTTCAATTTTGCCATCTCATCTGGAGTTATCTTATACGGTGTCTAAGAAACTGGTTGTGTCCCTAGTACTAGATTGATCTCAAATTCAATCTCTTTAGGTGGGGGAACACCGGGAAACTCATCGGGAAACACATATGCAAACTCTCGGATAGCATGCACCTCCTCAAGGCTAGGACCTTTTACCTTGGTATCCACAATGTGAGCTAAGAACGTCTTACATCCTTGCTGCAGCAACTTCTCTACCACCATAGCTGACACTAAACATGTCGGAAGGATCTTTCTATCTCCCTGGAAGATCCACTTCTCACTATTGTCATCAAACACTGCTTGCTTGGAACCATGGTCCAACACAACCTTATACATTTCTAAGGTATCCATCCCAAGGATCACATCAAATCCATGCATATTAAGTGGTATAAGATCCACTTGTATATTGTGTCCTGAAAAAGATAGAACACAGGACAGACACACCTCTCAAAGCATCGAGGAACCATCAAGAGGGGTTTCTAATAACAAGTTATCCTTCTTACAGCTAACAGGTAAAAGACAGCTATCAAGCATAGTACGTGTGATAAAAGAGTGTGTAGTGCCCTGGTCAACCAGAATAGATATAAAGCAAGAAGAAGACAAATCAGAATGAAATAACTCCATCTAACCTGCCACCACTCGCAGGTTGATTATCGCCTCCGGCTGACTCATAGCATAGAATCGAGTCATTGCTTGTTTTCCACGTCCACTATGTCCTTGAGCAAACGATCCCTCTAGCGATGCTTGACTGCTTCCTCACCCTCTGTTACCACTAGATTGTTGTCTATCTGACCCTTGTTGATTTAGCCTCAGCTACTGTGTCACTTCGACATCTTTCCTTGGGCAAACTGACCTCAAATGCCCGATTTGTCCACAGAGAAAGCATGACATGTCCCCTAACTGCGACCTAGATGGCCCTGTCACTGTTACTGAAGTTGTGTTGTATGCTCTGGATGGCGAATACCCACACCCTCTTCCTTTACTTGGTGACCACTGTGATGGTGCACTAGAACCTTGCCTCACAAAAGGTGTAGAAAACCTCAGCTTCTTGTGTCTATCAAACCTCTATTTCTAAAACTGAGCATGCCTTTTCTTATTCATAGTCTCTTTCTTCTCTTAGACTGACTATTCAATCCTTCGAACAGACTCCACAAATGTGGCAAACTATTCTCGATTCTCCAAAGCAGCAGTAGGTGTCGACAGCTCGGCACTCAGACCTTTCTTAAACCGCCTGATTCTCTCATCATATGTAGTCGCCATGTGAGGATAAAACCTCAACAGGTCCATAAACATGGCTTCATACTCGATGATTCTCATCGATCCTTAGCGCAGATGCTCAAACTGGTTGGTCTTCTCATCCAGATACATCTTTGGGAAGTATTGGCTCACGAACATCCGTCAGAAACCTCCCAATAGATCACCTCAACAGGCCGCTTCTCCTCTTCGATGGCCCACCAGTGGCCAGTACGACCTTTTAGAAGGTAGACAATGTGCTTTACTTTGTCTACTTTGGGGATGTCAAGGATCCAGAAGGCCTTCTTAAGACATATCAGCCACAGATCTGCATCTGTTGGATCTGTCGCTGCAGCATAATCCGAAGCTCCAACTCGGCGAAGCCACTCAAAGGTCTTCCCAATGCCCAAAGATTCACCATGGGGAGTTGGTGCTCTTGGCGGAGGCACTGGCAATCTATCCACCATGTGATCCATCATAGCCATTAACTACACCATAAGATGATGATTGGCAGGGTTTTCAAGAATGGTTGGGTCAATATGGGAGACCTCAGGCACCCGATCTTCATGTTCCTACACTCTTGCTCCATAAATTGATGCAGCATTACTGCTCTCGGCAACATGTTCTTCATGGTTTCCAGACATCTTTAAGCTTTATCTTCTGTTGAGGGAAGAAGGTTATTGTAAGAAAATCTAGAAAACTCACAAGAACAGATACAAGCCTAGTCCTAGATCCCTGTAGACTCAGTGAACCTAGAGCTCTGATACCAAACTTGTAATGCCACATCTCGCTATCACACACACGACGAGACACCACGCGAAAATGTGTGGAAACACCATAAACCACATATTACTAAAAACATGGGTTAATTAAAACCATTTGTAGAAAGCAGATAAAAGGGAACTGTTACATCCAAATCCTCATCCTGCAAGGAAACATGTTATATAAATATTTACAAGCCTTGATACGTGTCCACAGCCTATAGGATCCAGCTATCACATAGGCACAAAGAGTTCATCACATGTTTATACATACATAATGAGCCACATCAGGCTAGTAGTAGGATATATGAGCTACATCAGCTAAACATCATAAAACATCGTTGAAACACCTCTGAGGACCTGAGAGTACAGGGATGACTCTAGGACTCTACTACAAAACAACCAAAATAGTAGCATATCCATCTCTTGCCTCGTATTGCTCTTCTTGCTACTTGGTCGCAACCTCACGACCACCACCACATCTAGCATGATCACCTAAAAAGGTTGTAAACCAACAGGGTGAGACACACAGTCCCAGCGAGAAACATAACTCCCCGGCGAAACTATAAAACTTCAAGAAAAGTAGGTAAAGAAGATAAATGATATCAACATATCATAAGAGCAACATCCTGAGCAGAACTTACTTTATGAACAATCTTACCAGATATCCAGGAGGCATATAACCAAGTATTTCTTTATGGAACATGATTGACAAGATAAGGTTTATAAGAACTTATCACAAAGTATAAGGATCGTACAAATAGCTGCAAGGTATAACTAGATCAACTTATACAAGCAAGGCCTCAATCAATGTCATGTGTTTTTCCTTAAGCATATATTCTATACGGCTAGATTACGATTTATTATGCCCTGAGGAAGTTAGCCATCTTTCTCGAATCCAACCTTTGGCTGTGAAGCCCAAAACTGGTGCCATACAAGGCCATTGGGAGAGTCGGACTCCATAACCTCACCTCTTCATGGTTAGTGCATGTTAACCAAAGCAGGACCACTGTCTCTTGCTGGAGTGACCTCAGCCATACGGTTAGCTCACTCAGTCTACCCTTTTATCATGAGACAAAGGCCTATTCACCATGCTCCTGAGCCATGAATGCATTCATGCTCCTTCACACTGAGCCATGGTCCTGATCAACATGCTCTTATACACATCTTGAGTTCACAACCGCAGTTCCACTCTAATCCTCCTATTTTCAGCTAGGAGAAACCCCACATATTCAACATTATGTGCTCCAGGTAATCCCACATGATAAACTTGTTTCACCATCACCTACTACTGACGATGATGGATCTATGGCCAGGGCAAACTACATAAAATGTTCCATTGTAATTAATTAGTATATTTTAAGTGGATTGTTGAGGCAACCAAGTTATAAAATATAATAACATTATGTCACATTGATATTTCCATCATCACATGACCATGGGATCTCAATCCCTCATCACAGAATGCCACTACCTCTCAAGGCTTACATCAACACCGTGGGATAACAATCCCTTATCTCAACATCAGAGGATAACACTTCAACTAGGCAATCAGCCTTTATCAGGTTAACAGACCTTTTTACATCATATTGGTGATACATGTTACCTTATCAACAAGGATTATCATCATTGAGTGTTATACAGAACACATACACCTCATAGCTCTTACCTGGCTATGAATTCACTTGATTCACCTGCATGGTTAATATGCATATCAAGAGAGATAACTGAATCACCAAACATAGATCTTTATGATTATCATGCTATTAGGATTGAAGGTGCATGATAGGAACAACATCCATGATCATAGCTACATGAAGCACAAAACTGTATTTGTAGACAAATTACATTATTGTAATCAAACCACATGCATTCATTATGCCTTGTATCTTATGTATCAAACATATCATTGGTTACAACCTATCATTATCACAACATCATGAACAAGATACGGGCTCAAGATGATTTATTCATTCATTAGGGTTTCCCGAGTTAAGAATAACCCTCACCAAAGACTCTGCCTACCTTCACCAAAGGTGTGGCGGGCAACGTTGTCCCTCATGAAGGGGGTATCGGGTAGGGTTACCTCCCACGCCCAAAGCCTATCAGCTAGGGCACTTAGCCACACATATATCATCCCTCATCACATTATCATGTCGTGCACACTTGTTCAAGGGTCATGAGTAGACCAAGACCAGTATCGTGCAACCTGATCCAAGGGGTGTATCGTGTAGAAGGACACACTGCCCTATCATCCATGACCCTATCGGCCACTAGGGTTAGGGTTACCTATCGGCCATCCTCATCACCATATCATCTATGGTCATATCAGCTAAGGCCATGTTGCCCAAGGTCATGTCGGCCAAGAGAAAACCCTAACGCCCAAAAAGCTCTTCATGACACCCAAGGGATTCTATTGCCTCCACCATGTCGCCCAAAACACCCTATCGTCCAGCTAGGGTTTGGGTCCACATATCGATCAAGACTCAGCCCTTCAACTTATATCATCCAAAGAACCATCCATGCTTAACACATGTATCAGTCTAGCTCTTTATCCAAGCTATCAAGAACCTATTGTAACATCCCAGGATTTGAGGCCTTGGATAGTATGATCTTAAAAGGAATGATTCGACTACCCATATCAGCAAGGTGCAACTCCTTTTCTGGGAGCCCATCACTAAAGAACTCCATAGTTAAGCATGCTCATCTTGGAGTAGTACTAGGATGGGTGACCAGTCAGGAAGTTGATCCTGGCTTGCGCGTCAGTGTGGACAAAGTGCACAGTTAAGGCCAGTGGTGGTTTGTGGGGCCAGTCTTCATTCCTAAAACTCTACTAGAGCCTTGGGCAGTGGGCCCGGGTGTTACAAATGGTATCAGAGACATAACCCCTCCAGTAGGTGGGCCCCAAATGGGCATGTGGCATGCCAGTCTTGAGTCGTGCGGTCTAGGCATGTAGGAAAGGGTTGTCCATGGTGACGTACCCACCCTTGCGCTGGTATTCCATGATCGGGAGCTAGGTGTCCATGGTCCATTGTGGGTCTACACTGAAATGGAGTCAGATTATGAGGCCATATAGTTGAGCCTTGACGAGGATGTTAAGAGTCTAAGTGGGGGAGATTGTAACATCCCAGGATTTGAGGCCTTGGATAGTATGATCTTAAAAGGAATGATTTGACTACCCATATCACCAATGTGCACCTCCTTTTCTGGGATCCCATCACTAAAGAACTCCATAGTTAAGCGTGATCATCTTGGAGTAATACTAGGATGGGTGACTAGTCGGGAAGTTGATCCTGGCTTGCACGTCAGTGTGGACAAAGTGCGCAGTTAAGGCAAGTGGTGGTTTGTGGGGCTAGTCATCATTCCTGAAACTCTACTAGAGCCTTGGGCAGTGGGCCCGGGCGTTACACCTATTCATGATGAGTAACCGACCAAAAGGAGACATGTGATGGGCAAGGCAGATCGGTCAAAGGGTAACACACCTCCATATGGGGTATCGGCCAGGCACTTGACCCTGGTGTTGCCCCAAGCTAGGCACACTTACACACTTCCAACACTCTAGGGTGGATGATATCGGGAAGCATGTGGGAATCACATGTCGGTCACCTACCATGGCGCCCAAGGGCCAATCGTCCAACTAAGGTAGGCACAACATATCAGTCAACATTAGGGCACCTTAGTTGCCTTCCCTTTTCCTTGGTGGATGATACCCCTCTTTGGTGGAGCTTGGTGGCCGATCTCCTTGGTGGAGTCTCCTTCTTCTTCTTCTTCCTCTAGGTGGTGGCCGAACCCTAGAAGGGTCTTTCTTCCTTGGTGAGCATCTTCTCTCTCTCCTTATCACCTTCTTCTCCTTCTTGCTTCTTCTTCAGCCATGGTGATTTTGAGCTTTGTTTCTCTTCTTATGGTGGCTGAAGGTGGGGTGCTTTGGATCTAAGAGCTTAAAGCTTGGTGCTTGGAGCTTTGGAGCTTGAGGATCTTTCTTGAGGAAGGTTACATAACTCTTAACCCTAGCTATACTACTTACTTTCTTGTTGCATGTTTATGTTTCATCTTGATCGACCATGCATCTTGTTAGATATGTTTCTTACCCTAGTATGAACCCTTTGATCTTGTTATATATGATGGATATGTTGTTGATGTGTTCTTGACCTTAGTAGACAAACCATAAGTTTAGGGTCTCCTTTGGGGCAATACCCCTTTCTCTCTTTGGTTTTGAGAAGTGAGTTTGAGCTCTAGTGGTGTAGGTAAAACCCCTCTCACTTGGTTGTTGATAGGTGAGTCTATACTCTAGTTGCTTGGACAATACCCTTCTCTCACCATGGATTTGAGAGGTGAGCCTTTGGTTGTTGATGATCTCGTTGTGGATGGAGTGTTGCTTGATATGTGACGAAGGTTGTGCAAAACCCCTCTCACTTAGTTGTTGAGAGGTGAGCCAACTCTCTTGATCTTATAGGGTTTGATGATGTTGGTTTTGAGGTTGAAGATGACCAACCTAATGTGGTTCTTGTACCCTCGAACGATACCCTTTTTGGTGCTTTGCACAATACCTCTCATCTAGGGTTTGTCTTGTACGATATGCTTAGTTGGGTTGTGTTAACCTTGTTGCTCGATATGGTACTTGGGTGTTGAAACTACTCAAGAAAGAAGCCCAACTCATCCTCTCAACCCTAGAGGATGCAAGGAGAGAGAAAACATCTCTCAAGGTGACAAACTTGCACATCAACCCTAAAACTTAGGTCATTTGCATGTAGCACCTCCAACTTCCAACAAAGCACAAATGAACCCTAATCACAACCTCAGGTGATTAGTAAGCATCTAAACACAAGGTTTAGGCAAAGCAAATAGGGAAAGCCCAAAACGAAGGTCATGGTCCTTAAAATGTACTTCTATATTCTTATTTTTATGGTTTTCAAATTCTCTTAAATGTTGACAAGTGGCTGATGGTGGGAGTAAATATCCATTGTAAATATGATTTGGATTTAATTGTCATTTGAATAGTCATGTTTGGTAGACATTTCTTATGTGTAATTTGACTTCATGAATATAGGATGTGTTACTAGTATGGATGGTGGGGTGTCACAAAGATGATACTATTCTTATCTTGATTCTAGTTGTTAAGATCTTGACTTGATACCCTACAATTGGAGTGTCATTCTAAAGTAATTAGAATATATTTATTTATTCATAAGCATGCTCTTAAAGATGTTTTAAAGTTGGAATTAGCTTACATGATTACCTTATTTTATTGATTATACTATTATCACAAAATAGATGTGATAAATGGTATAATAAAATGCTAAACTTAGTAATATTTGTATGTTTCTTATAAGTTCAACATACTAAATCTGATGCTCATGAATATACTTAGGTTTAGTGGCATGCATCCCTTCTCTGGGGTTGTATATGATTCTAATGATGTTGTTTTAAATGTTTTTAGGTATAATTCTATGCAATCGAGAGGTTGTGACATAAAAGATGTAAATATAATAATGTATATTAGAATGTCTTTATACTCTTTTTTCATGACAGATATTATACCGAGTTTGATATTTCATGTACATGTAAGCAATGTGAAATGAATTGCATATATGTTATAATATTTTATTCTAGTTTTAAAACAATTTAATACAATTTGTGATCAAAGAATATGCTTTCCATGATGTAATATTGGTTTATGAGATTCAATAAGAAAGGAAAAGTAAAAGTTAGTTGTGTTTCTCCTATATTGTTTAAATCATGACTTTTGAGAATCAAGTGTTTTGTTTCTTAATTTGGGTTTAGGTTTAGAGTTTCTCTCTAATGGTTTGAATTTATGCTAATCAAATAGACGGTTCAGACAATGTGGCATCACATCTTAGTTAAATGAGTTTATAGGGACAATATGATCTACAGATAAATGATAATATGAATGCCAAGTGTAACATGAATGATATGCATACTGACTGAAGTCAATATTTGGTTACTCTAGTCAAGTATTTAAGTATTGGGATAAGATAGCATGGAATTAGTGATTGTACTTATTCTGACTGCCTTGACTAGGCATCCAAATTAAGATATTTTGGGAGTATAATAAGATGTAATATGGAAATACAAGGAATTAATGTGATGAAAGAGAAAGTGTTATTAAATTAAATATGGAAGACATGCTCAAAATTTGATATGAGAAATATGAATGAACCTAATAGATTGTAAAGATAATTCCTAATGAATTTGAATTTGAGATTGTATGAAAAAGTTGAAGATTGAAAATCTTGCCCACTAAAATCATCATCTTTACGAAGAGAATTGATGGATGTGGATAATAGTATAGAATGATTCTGATCCATGAGATACACAATAAAAACTCAAAAGAAAAATAAAGTTGGTGTGAATCACCTCATGATAATGATGTATTAACAAGATTGTGAAATGAGCATATGTAATACTCAAGGAGGGATATGATGATTGTAGGGGATGAAATATCCAAATAATGCTATGAAATTCAAAATTGAAATGTAGAAGATCCAAGAAGCAAGATAATGATGCAATATGAAATAATAATGAGAGATATTCAAGGTTATATTATATGTTATTCTTCCATTCCTTTTCTTGGATTTTATTATGAAATCCTTAAAGGATAGGGAGAATTTGTAATAACCCATTTCAACTTAACCATCTAATTAGGATTTACTTGGATGGTTAGATACTTTAAAGATTAATCCTAATATAATCTTTATTAAAGATGGCAGTGTTATTATGATATTATAAACCTAATGAGAAACTCTAAGCATGCTTTGTTTCAAATAATTAGGTTTTGATAAATGGAAATACCTAATTGGCTGAATTGAGAATTTTGAGTGTATAAGAAAATAAAATGCCATAAGTATAGTGGTGTAGTAAATGATTATTAGTATTTTATATGTAACTTTTATTTCTTTGAAAAAAATTGATATATATATAGTTTTAATAACTCAAATATAAGTTCTATTGCAATTTATGAGATTTTTTGGATGTGCAATGAACCCATTGGTCTACCAAGTTTCCTCAGGATAAACACAGTTGACCATTCATTCATGTTGATATATAGCAGTCTCGTATATGATTTATATCTGTTTTTTATTTTTGGAATATATTTTAGAAACTATGGAGTGTGGTGTCAGTCAAGTTTCTTATCATTTTGACTTGGCTGACCATCCCTTCAGAACTAATAAAAATATGCATTGAAAATGGATTATGGATTTTTTTTGAATTGTTCCAAGTGCCTCAATTGGTCTATACTTAAACTTAACACCCTAATATCTCCCACAATTCATCATTCATATCCAACATACAAATTTTGAGAGAGAGGAGAATCAGGAGGGTTTTAAAGGAGAAAATTCTTGGAAGTGCTGATTTGGGGATTTAGATCCCAAATACTGGCAAATTCATCTAAGTTCATAAACCCTTGATAGCTTTCCATGGAAAATATTCTCTTCTATTTCTGAAATTAGTCCCTCCTCTAATTCTAATAAAAAAATATATATCATATACCTATTTTCTATTGATTTCTCTGATATTCTCCTTTGGTAGGGCTTTCTGAAAAGAGCAAGAAATGGATTGAATTCTTTGGAGATCGTTGGTTTTCTAGAAATTCAAAGCACGAGAAACATGTTTAAGATGTATGGTACCTAGGGAGAGTCTTTAAAACCATATTAATCTTTGTAATCATGTTGAAATCCTAATTTCTATTTGAAAAAAATAAACATGATCATTGCTTGTATCTGTTTGTGATCGAGTAATCAATTGGGAAGATTTGGGGGAAATAATTTCTATTAATTTAGAGTTTTTCTCATTGATTTGTGTTTGTCTTGTTTCTTATTTATTGATTTAAGATCTATGAAAAATTATATCGATAAATAATTATGTTGTTTTACACTTATATTGCCTAAAATAGGCCTAATGAATGTTGAATTGAGTTGGCATGTATAGAATCATGTTTGATCTTAAGAAGAATGAGCTCACAATTGTAATTTCATATATTTACTAGAATTACATATGGAATGTACATAAGGATCTGAATGATTGAAATTGAGGTATTCCATGTTGCATTACTTTTTCAGAATGGACTCAAATGAGACAATGGATTTTATGCATATGATAATTAACATATGGAATTGGATGGGAATGGAAACTAGGGTTTCCATGTGTTGTGAATAGCCTTCATTACCCTTGTACACTCTAATGAGGATAGTGAATAGTAATGTTCTTATGATGTATTGAAATAGGATGACATCTTAAAACCCCAATAAATTCAACATTACGAGTGTGACAGATAAAGCCAAACTTGTTTGTAATCTTGTATATGTGAAGAAATTGCTCAATTGTAGGTTTCATTAGATCAACTGAAGCTTTTAAGTTTTATTAATAATATTTAAGCCTAATGTGTCTATCCTAGTATAATTTATGGAATAATGAGTGAGCCTCCCATGAATCATTGTCATCTAACCCTCAATTACAACTATGTTGGGGTCAGCTACTCTGAACCTCCCATGAATGCAAGTCTTTTATACAAGTCACATAATAATGAATTGAAAAGATGACTATAGATTAAGAGGTCAGATTAAGTAACCCTTTTTTATTTATTTAAAGTAAATGGTCGTATAAAAATGGGGATTTTTGTTAATTACCAAAATGTCATTGGAGGTAAATGACATGATTTGTTCATCTAAATACAAGAATGGAAATGGACAAGAGTGAATAGAATGGTGATGAGAAGTTATGGATCAAAATAATGAAATGAGTATGATGAATCCTATAATATATTTATTGAAATTAAATGTGGGTGGAACTGAATTAAATGAAATACTCTAATATTGGACTTTGATGGGTGTCAAAGAAAGAGAAGCATTTTCAATAAAATTAATAAATAATGATGGATTCCAATAATGCAGTGAACATGAAATGAAAGAAGAGTACCAAGCCTAAAAGGAGGAGAAAACCAAGTAGTTGTCCTGATGGATCTATGAACCCAAATCTAATCCTTTATGAATATATATGTGATAATAATGAATAACACTCTTAAATGAGGGATGAAGGACATGTAAATAGGTATCGTTAAATACAATTAAAATATGAAGTTCAAGGATGTGAATGATTTATAAATATGCATTCTTGCTTTGTAATAATTTACTAGAATACTTGTAATATGAGAATGGTCTATTACGACGAATTACAAATGAGTTAAGATATGTGTTGAATACTAACTTTAAATAGTAAAAGAGGACAATTATATGTGATATGTATGTTTATGTATTGATGTTTATTCATATCTATATTAATTAGACGAAACAAGTAGATTTTTTGTAGTAAACATGTTCTGAGTATGATGGATGACACATAATGTTTGTATGTTGAAAATGTTGGTGGTCCTAATAGTTGTGTGAATATTTATCAAAATGTATGATATTAAATGAAATCATAATAAACATTATGGGATTGAAAAAATAAGTTGCTATATGCAATGGAGAAACCCTAATTTAGGGTAAATACAAAAGCATGAGATTATGTCTCAGGATATAGACCACTGATTATGACTCATATGAAATGATATGGAAATGGAAAGGAACATATATGTTGAAAATTACAAGTTGTTGTTCCTTTTGTTTTAATCATTGTCTTTCTTGTTAACCCTAATCTGATTTATGTATATCTAGTTGAGCGAGAATACACACATGAGTAATTATTATTTGAATTATTTTAGTGATGTGTAAGAGGATTAAGTAACAACTGAAACGAAGAATACATCTAGTTAGGTTCCCTAAAACCATGAGTTTCCCCTGAGGTCTATACTAGGAAAATGAAACTAATCCCCTTATAGTAATCAGAGAATTATGAGAAGGATTTGTGGAATAAATACTGAGACCTTAAAGGTTAGACCACTAAAATATAGGAGTGAGTCATTTGGTGTGATTCTATCCCTAAATCATCTTCTGTAAAAGTCTATGTCCTTGAGGAATATAGCCCACAGAAATGACAATTATGAAATGGGAGAAATTTGATGATATGTGATATTATTTTATGTTTGTTCCTATCTTATTTATCCAAGATGAGGATGTGAACCTCTTTAAAAAACCTTGTAGTGGACTAGGATCCATTTTTTATATCTTAGGGTGACTACATAAACCCTATTATAAAGATGGTGAGTGGTTGATACAAGAAGCAAGAATGGCGACCTATACTTGGTGAATACAAGATAAGTAGTCTTTGGGAAAATGAATAAAATATGATAAGCCATGTGAAATATGAGATGAATGTTTGTTACGTCTATTTTACTACATGTTGTAGACCTACTGTTGTTTTTTATGTTTCTTGTTGTGAAAGTTAATCATTCTTTTATAGAGATAATTTGTTTCTAAAATCTTATTTGTCTAGTTTGGAATTTGATCTTAAATTATGAAAAGTGGGCTTCATGTTGGGATTAAATATATAATTTGAATATTATTTGGTATTACATGTCATTTAAGTAGCCTTGTTTGGTAGACATGCATTATGTGTACTTCAGCTTCAGCACTACAAGATGTGTTCCTGGTCTGACTGGTGTGGTGTCACAAAGATGATGTAATTGTTATGTCCTTATTCTAATTGTTTAGATCTTGACTTGTTATCCTATAATCATATTGTAGTTTGAACTTAATTAATACTAATCTATTATTATAAATGCTTTTAAATATGTTTCATAGTTGGAATTGGCCTAAGTGAATGTCTTATATGAACTCTAATATTATTTTTATAAATAGATGTTCTATATGCTAGAATTATTTATTAGACTTAGTAATATCTACAAGCTTCTTATAAGCTTGATATACTTAATCTCATGTTTATGGATGTACTTAGCTTGAGTGGGAGGTATCAACTCACTATGGCTCTATATGAGTCTCATGAGGCTATTTTGAATTTTTTTGATATAATGTTATCTAGCAGAGAGGTTATGATAAAAAAATATATAAATATAATATTGTAGATTACAATGTACCAATACTTTCTCTTTCTTGGAATGGGTAATATATTGAGTTTGGTCTTTCATGTACATGTAAGTAATGTAAAGTTAACTGCATATGAGTAAGACTTGATTCTAGTTTTCATGGAGTTTAGTAAGATTTGTATTAAGAAAATATGTAGTACATGATGAGATACCAAGAGGTTTAATGAGAAAGGAAAAGGAAACATTTGTTTATGTTTCTTGTATACTATTTGAATCATGATTGTTGAGAATGAAGTGTTTTATTTCTTAATTTGGGTTTATGTTTAGAGTTTCTCTCTAATGGTTGCATTTATGCTAATCAATAGAGAGGTACCTGACAATACATTTTTTTCATGACTAGATGAAGTGTGAATTTGGACCCATGTGCTTCACTCAAAACTCTTTGTTTTAGATTTTCAAAATATGGTAACCACAATGTATGGAGACAACAATTACTACTACCCACTGCAATCAATAATTCAAAATACATCTTCTTGATAACAAACTTCATCTAGATAAGATTAACAATGGCCAATTGTGCAATAAGAACTTTGAAATCCATGAGGGGTGATGGTTAGACGAGCCATGTGCACCCTGAGCTTCCCCGTAACAACATCATCCACAATATATGGAAGTTTTGGTCTACAATGGAAAATGTGATCCAAGATCATCAATATAGAATATTGGTACCAATACAATGAAGATTATTCCTTCAACTAAGGGCATCAAATCTTGATGATAAAGTCATTTCCCTTCATGTATTCCATCACTTTCGCTTAGTTTCAAACCCTTATGCATCAACATATATCATAGACACTCAAATACTTCAAACTAAATGGTGTACATATAGTGTATACATATCATTAGATCGTAGATAATGGCTTCTAATTGTAAGTTGTTTTTAGGCTAGCCTTTATCATTAGCCAATGTCTTTCCCTTTTGCACTAGGTCAAAAACCAATACCTTCTTTGAGGCATCAATTAATATGACATAGTTTTTGTCCTCGTCTAGTAGGGTAAGAACAAGAGCATAGTTCAGACACCACTTCAGCTCCAATAAATTCAACTTGTTGTCAGGAGTCCAAACAGACTTTCTTTCCTTTCATGCTATCCTTTTTAAAGGGAGAGGAAATGTAGAGAATACTCAAATATATCTCCAGTAGTAGCTAGCAAGGTTGAGGAATCTATGTATCTCAAAAGGATGATTATAGGGTTGTCACTTTATTACACACACAACCTTGTCTAGATCAATAATGATGTCACTGATTGAGATCGTGTGGCTCAAAATATGACTTCCTTAATCTAGAACTTTCACTTCAAAAACTTTTCTATGTATGATGTTTTTCCATTGATCTTCAAATTGCCCCTCCCCATTGTCAAGGTTCTCACTGCACCATCACATAAAAATGGGTTGGAAACCAACAAGGTGAGACCCATGTTCCATCAAGAGATACAACTCAAAAAATATCTATTGCTTACTAAGGATATGTACTTTAAGTAGTAAAAGCATATAGTATTATAGAGTTAGAAGACTAGAAATTTATATAAAGTATCAGGTATATCTAGGGTTATAAATATAGTTTATTTATCTCGCCCCACTATAAATTGCATATACTACTAAAAGGAAACATAGCAAGGATTATTATCCAATGTGAATTGCCATGTAACCCTAATAGTTATACTAAACAATTAATTATATATTATACTAAGATCTAGGTAGTTTGAGGTGTTTCAGTCAAACTACTTGTTGACCAATGTGAAGTCTAAATCAACATTGTAAAAGATCTAGGAAGACATGAATCCTTAGATCTCTTCCCCTAGATCAGTACTAGTAACAACCATAGTGTCACATTGAACCAACTACTAAAAAATCCTAGTCCATCCTAGGTACATAGACCACAATAGTAGAAACTAGGGTATACATGATCAAAGCCTAAGTTATGAATATAGTCACTCTCAATTACTTCAACATTTGAGACACAACCTCAACCTCTCTCAAAAATCTGGCAATTAGGTTAATAGGGATATACCCTCCCCATACTCATATATACTGAACAATATACAAATCAGAGTTCATTTTGATCACTCGTTTTACTATCCAGTAAATACTAACACTAAGTTAATTTTATGCACTCAAAGCACTACATGATTAATGTTTCAATTTGTTAATTAATCAGTTGAGTATTTTTTATTGCATCAATCAAGTTTCACTTAAACATCTTGAAGGATCTTATAAAATAATTGTGAATTGCAGCTTCTGAAGATATAAAATATATAACATAGGTCCATATAACTTGACTATGACATATTCAACCATCCTTGGCCATAAATGGTACCAAACCCCAATTTGGGACTCATAAGAAAATATTTCATCATTAAAACCAAAACAAAAATAACTCCATGTAGTAACCTCAATAAGACCTCAAAAATTTTCAGAGAGATTAATCGGTCATAGTCAAAGTAGCACCCACAAATTCAACTTAAAATCACATCGGATGTAAAAGTTATGCCATTTATAAGAAGTATGCAATCAAAAGCTTAAAACCTATCACGGACGAGTCATTTTCATTTGTTAGAGTTTTGTCCGACCTTCATTACATCATCACAACATAAATTTTGAGCACAATAAATTCCAAATAATTGCCACCACAAAGTAGGGATAATGCATGGATCATATTTCTATTTTTTAAGCATCATAATGTCACATATATGATATCATTTAGGGGTTATTACACTTGTATCTTGAAATCTATACTTTGTTTGATCAAAGAAAACACACTCTATTGCAGGTTACATTTTCTAAAGTCCAAGTGAAACTTAAGAATTCATACCATCATCTTCTCTAGACTAAATTAGAACTTAAAAGATCATCATTTGGCATGTTTAAGACTTCTTAGAGTATGAGTATACATTGAATGGAGAGAGAGAGAGAGAGAAGGAAAGAAATGTGTTTGAGGTTATATCACTCACCTAGAAGAGAGGGAAAACCAAAGTCTAAGATGGAAATCATCGAAGTCAGCAAGAAAACATCAAGCTCAACCCACCAAAACTCCAAGAATGCATCCTATGTCCACCAATAGGGTGTTTCTGGAGCAAGGAAGGAAGAAATGAAAAAACTTAACTAATAAGCATATGTTTTTAGCAAGGAGACACCATGGAACTTGGTCTTAGGAGGAAATTGGGTTAATAAAAAAATGAAAATGAGTTGACAAACAAGAATGTTACATGAATGGGTAAGGAACATGAATAGTGGCCCTAGATCAGTCCAAGAAGAACTTGAATTTGAACATGCATCCCCAAAATCCCACGACCGCCGACTAGTGCATTTTTGTTGGTCTTTGTCTCACAACAAAAGAGAATAAGGGATGAGAGAAGAGAAGACAAGAGAAGTGAAGAGAGAGGGGTATTTATAGGTGGGCAAACGTCAATGCAGTTTTGTCCCATCATTAGGTAGGGATCTCATCAACCTAGGTTTGATCAGTCAAGAGCACACACACAGGTCCCAAAGCTCTATCGACCAATTAAGTCTTGGTTGGTTTGCCAGAAGTCCAATTGGGCATGGAAGACTAATCAAGATGTGAGAAGTCACTGGGTACCAAGAGATCTTCAGGCACTGAAGACTCACCAAGAACTAAGAAGTCACCCGGAACCAAAAATTTACCAAGCATTGAGAACTCATTGGGCATTGAAAACTCATCGGGAACCAATAATCCATTGGCCCAATGGAAACACTACAATACCACCTCATAAAGCTCATATAAATCCCATGAAGACAAGGTTTAAAAACATCCAAAGGATATGTAAACATGTGAGATTCTTGAGAACATCATGGTGAATCTCAAGCACGTATTACAATTATGTTTATAGCCACTAGGAAAGGGTAATTTGCACAAAGATCCAAAAGTTACATGAATTTGTATAACTGGAGAAAATGGAATTTGAAATGATTCAAATTTTGAACATACCTTTGCATCGTGTTAAAGAATAATTCATAGTTAAATTTCAAAACTACTCATCCAATTAGCTCAAAAATAATTTTTATGAATTAAGAAAGGTTAGGGGTGTTATATGCTAGAGTAGCTTCAACTTGAATTTTGTAGCTCCACTTCCTAGAGTGGGAAACCTTCAAGTTATCTTAATAATTTGAGTACAACCTTGTAATACCACCGCAAGATCATATACCAAGAAACTAATATTTTAAATTCATGAGTAACTAGCTTCCTTATTATAGGAAAGGAGCCAAAAACCTATCTAGTGGACTATCTACCCTTACCTAGGGTTCTATTCGTTCACCTTTCTTAGTGGGGAAAGATCTTCAATAAACCTTTGTGAGGATGATATAGGGAGAGGGAATATACAGCCTAGCAGGGTTACAATTAGGGAAGGATCTTTAAAAAATCTATTTGAAGGGCTTTTGGATATTACACACTATTTTTGACGACACAAACATTGCCCATTTGTTTTACTAATATGTGCAAAGTGTTTCATCTGACCAAGGAACTTAGATAAGATACAAGTTCAAACAAAGTGCATTTATATGTGTCTTTGGATGCTTGTAGAGGAATTTGTACATAAAACTATTACTTGTACATATGTTATTGCACACTTGATAGGAATGATGTATGAACAAGTGATGAGCAGACCAAAACCATCCTAAAGCAATTTTATACTTGTATTAACCACTCAAGATAGGTATAGATTGTTTACCAAATTATTTGAACTATATCCTAAAGTTAGGACTTTTCGAGTCAGATAATTTTTGGTCAAAGTGTATTTCCTATGTGAAAACTACTAGAGGGGGGGTGAATAGAGTTTTATAATGATTTTAATAATAATTTAACTCAAACAACCAATCACAAAAATATTGGACAAGGGGACAAGGATTTAGAGTGGTTCCTGCCTTAGCAAATACTAAGGCAGTCAGTCCACTACCCGGTTGCTTACCCAACCGGGATTTTGGAAAGAATTTAATTTTATTACCTCGCAAGGACTTTACATAAAATTACAATTCTCTCCCTAAACCCTTCAAGCAGCCTTCACCTCGAAGTAATTGCACCAACCTTGAAGCAGCCTTCACCTAGAAGCAATTGCACCAACCTTGAAGCAGCCTTCCTCCTGAAGTAGCTTCCCGTTGCAATAACCTTCTTGAAGTAGCTTCCCGTTGCGATAGCCTTCTTGAAGTAGCTTGAAGTCCACCTTCTCCTCCGAGAAGAGCCTTCTCCAATCCGCAGCCTCCAACCCTAGGAGTAGCAAGGAGAATACAAAAGATACAAAGGAACAAGAAAGAAAATAGAAATTACAATACCACTTGTAGCTCAAGGCTTGATTTCCTATATCAAGCATTTTGATCTCCTAACCAATGTATGTAGAAGTGTAAGTGTTGTGGATAGGAGATACTAGCCTATAGGACTCGAAATGGGAGCAATGGGAATGAATAGCAAATGTAGGAATTGCTCTATTGCTCAAAACAATATTGCCAATGTGTATTCAAGTCAAGTATAGCACAAGTGTAGCTTAGGTGTATTTTGGTGTCCTAAGGCATGTCCTATTTATAGGAATGGCCTATGGATGCTTAAGGACGTTCTAGACAACTTCTAGGGGTTTCTAAGTGCTTAACTACCCGTTAGGAATAAGTTAGGTGCATTAGTAACGGCTAGTTACTTTATTCTGCAGTTGCTGTCAGAGACCATCTCGGTCGACAAATTGTCGACCGAGATACCTACTCGGTCGAAGTTTTGTTGACCGATAGGCTCTCTGGATCAACGTTCATTTGCAACTGCCAACTACTTTGTCAGCTGTGTCTAACGGCTACTTGGGTCATTCTCGGTCGAGAAGTTTGTCGACCGAGAGTGTCTCGGTCGAGGAGTTTGGTCGACCGAGATTGACCCTATTTCAATCTTTCAATTTAGGCACTAAGTAAATGTATGAGTGTGAATATGTGAACCTATTTGAAAGGGATGACCTATCTAAGTGTGGTGATTGGCTAGGGAAGATCTAACGCTTGATTTACATGAGATCTAAGTACTTGTACATTATATGTTTGTACAAGTTTACAATTGATTACATTGCATGACTTTTACAATCATTCAAGCGTATAGTTTCCCTAGAACTTTGTCATCCATTTTATTCCTGCAACACTCAAGTAGCACGTTAGATCAACAAGAATGAAATGTTTGTCATCATCGAAACAAAGGGATTTATCATAATATCCAATTTATCCAACAATCTACCCCTTTTTGAAGATGACAAACATTTCCTAAATATGAAATAAGGAAATATAAAGCATGTGAGTTTCATACCTGAAAATTACCTTTTGTAGCCATTTATGTTTTGCAAGTGAGTGCTGGCCAAGATGTTATGAAACTCATTTATATTTTTGATTTTATATTCTTTCTCCCCCTTTGTCATTTCAAAAAGATATCCAAGTTGAATATTTTATTTTTCTTCTCCCCCTTAATTTTATATTATGCTCCCCCTTAAATAGATATCCTATTAGGAACATGGATTTTTGTCTAATTTATCCACAATTTGTTTCTCAATCATTTGCAAAGGATGTTAAGCCTTGAAATGATATGAGATTCCCTTAAGCTTATGATGAATGTATATTTATTTCTCATTTATCAAGGGATGTTAAGCCCTAAATTAAATGAGAATCCTTTAATCTTAGAGTACATAAAAATGTCTCCAACCAAATGCAAGGGATGTTAAGCCCTGATTTGTTTAGAGAGTTCCTTTAAGTACAAGCTATATCATTTTTATGAAATTCATAGATTTCTTCATAATCAAGAGTAAAAATACTAAGGTCGTAACAAGCTTCAAATGATGTTTACAATGTTTTTCTAAGCTTCTTAATCAATTAAACCAATTTGTCGTTATGAGCTCCCCTTAATCTTACAATTTAAGCAGTTTGATGCTTCTAAGGTCACAAATAATTTTAAATTTTGATTTTGACCTTTATCAAAAGTATACTAAGATTAAGTGCAATAAAATGATGTCCAAATAAGCATTTTGTCAAAGCTTATTTTAGGTCGCCCTTGACTACGACCATGGCGCCCCTTGGTCAATTTTAATTTTAACCAAGAGGCAAATTCTGCAGATTTCCAAGATAAACATTCATATGTGAAGTATAATTTCTACAGATAGCTATAATTATCAATTTTGAAGCACATTAAGATATACCTATTATGAAGACTTAATATGAGCATCATAGTGAAGTCTTTGACCTTGATTTTGCATGTTTTACATTCATTGTAAAAGATGTTTCATATGCTTTGCTATGGGTACATAAATATCAAATCCCATTTCTTCTTATACCCTTATCATAAGATCCTTTAGAAACATACATTTTGAAAGCAAGATTAATATCTTAAAGTCAAGATTTTTGCTTTTGATTTCTTAGAACAAGCAAATAGATAAAAACATTAATATTTTGTTCTAAGAGGCACTGTTTGGCTTGTCATAGCAACATCATCATTACAAGTTGTGTCCACAAGCATTATCTATTATGTCAAGATACTTTTATGCTAATGACATTTGCAATTTTCTGAATCACAATGATCATTCATGGTTTGTATATATGAATCAAAGCTTATTTTAAACCAATGAAACATAATGATCATGATGAAGCATATCTATGATAAACCAGTAATTTCCTTGGTTAAGCCAATCATGATTTTTAAGTTTTAAATCCAACCATTGAGAGTAAACCAAAATAGTCTCATATAAGTTTTCAATTTTAAGACAAACTTTTATAACTGATCATGCCGAAGAAACTTTTCAAACAATGAATAAGGTTTGTTCAAGATTAGTCTTCTCACAGCACTTTTGCAATATGTTTAAGGATTTTCTACTCATAATGTCATATAATGTAAACAATCAATATGTCTTGCTACAAAAATTGTCTTCCAAGATTTTATTCTTGATTTGCATGTTAATTCAATCATCAATAACAATTTGATAGCAAACTAGGTTGATTGAAAAACAATTTCAGAAGATTTATGTCAGACTTGACAACAGAAGCCTGCTCGGTCGACCATTTCTCGACCGACAGATCCCTCGGTCGACAGTGTCTCGACCGAGAAAGGTTCTGTGTTGTTTTAAACCTGTTTTCAAATATTGTTTATAATTAAAAGCAAAAGTATGAAAGTTAAAGCTCGATTTAGTTGAGATATTTAAATATCAAAGCAACATTTAGGTTAAATCTCAACTAATCATATACATTTTGTGAATCCAAACTAAACAAGTAGTTTAAGATGTATATTTGGAAATTTAATTTCTTGGATTAACTTGGTGTCCTATTATGTTAAGTTGAGATAGACATAGAGATATACCACTTAGAGTCTCAACTTAATTTTATCCATTTAGTTTGGGGGTTTTGGAACCCATACTAACTCAACATTCTTTTTCTTGTGTGGGCATGAAAAAGAGTAATGTCCAAGACGTGAGCAATAATGGCAACATATAGAATCAACCTCAAGTCTTTTTCTATGGTTTTGTTCTAGGTTGTTCTTTGGTACAAATGTAGCTTGATGTGCTCGTGTCTTTCTCCAACTAGGTTGTTGATGAGATTTCCCTTTGGGCTTATAACCTAGTCCTCTTCTCCCAATTTGATGATAGGAATCATCCAATATTCTATCAAGGATTCCATTGTTGCTTAACCTACTAACTTCTTGTTGCAACTTGGAGATCTCATCCATTCTTTTCTTAATATCTAGTTTTGCTTGATCTAGATTAGATGATAAAGAATTCCTTTCTTTCACTATATTATCATAATCTAGATGTGTACACAAAACAGGTTGTTTTTGAAGATCATTTAACTTTGCAAGTAGTCCAACCTTTTCTTGATATAGAAGATCATAATTTGTTTCTAGAGTAAAAATCTTCACATCACTACTACTTAGAGATGATTTCAAAGTATGATTTTCAGAAACAATGCTATCTTTTTCAAAACCAAGATTATTCAATTTAGCATATAAATCTTCATTTTCGGATGTAAGAGCAAGAAGTCTAGCATTTAACTCATCGTTTGTTTTACTAGATTTCTTTAATTTCTTCTTGCACTCAATATACTTATTGTGAGTTTCTTCAAGACTAGAAATTAGCTCTTCTTTTGATAAATCAAGAAGGCTTACCTCTTCTTCTTCTTCTTCATTGGTTGTAGCAATAAGGCAATTTTTATGGACCTCTTCCTTCTTTTCTCTCCATGGACAACCAATTGTTGTATGGTTTGTTCCTAAGCACCAATTGCAGCTGGTAGAAAGTTGGTCCAAGTTGCTCCTTTGCCTGCGGTTGTAGTCACCTCCACCCTTCATTCTTCAAGACCTGGTTAGGGTTCCTTGAAGCCTGCTCTGATACCAATTGAAAACTACTAGAGGGGGGGTGAATAGAGTTTTATAATGATTTTAATAATAATTTAACTCAAACAACCAATCACAAAAATATTGGACAAGGGGACAAGGATTTAGAGTGGTTCCTGCCTTAGCAAATACTAAGGCAGTCAGTCCACTACCCGGTTGCTTACCCAACCGGGATTTGGAAAGAATTTAATTTTATTACCTCGCAAGGACTTTACATAAAATTACAATTCTCTCCCTAAACCCTTCAAGCAGCCTTCACCTCGAAGTAATCGCACCAACCTTGAAGCAGCCTTCACCTAGAAGCAATTGCACCAACCTTGAAGCAGCCTTCCTCCTGAAGTAGCTTCCCGTTGCAATAACCTTCTTGAAGTAGCTTCCCGTTGCGATAGCCTTCTTGAAGTAGCTTGAAGTCCACCTTCTCCTCCGAGAAGAGCCTTCTCCAATCCGCAGCCTCCAACCCTAGGAGTAGCAAGGAGAATACAAAAGATACAAAGGAACAAGAAAGAAAACAGAAATTACAATACCACTTGTAGCTCAAGGCTTGATTTCCTATATCAAGCGTTTTGATCTCCTAACCAATGTATGTAGAAGTGTAAGTGTTGTGGATAGGAGATACTAGCCTATAGGACTTGAAATGGGAGCAATGGGAATGAATAGCAAATGTAGGAATTGCTCTATTGCTCAAAACAGTACTGCCAATGTGTATTCAAGCTCAAGTATAGCACAAGTGTAGCTTAGGTGTATTTTGGTGTCCTAAGGCATGTCCTATTTATAGGAATGGCCTATGGATGCTTAAGGACGTTCTATACAACTTCTAGGGGTTTCTAAGTGCTTAACTAGCCGTTAGGAATAAGTTAGGTGCATTAGTAACGGCTAGTTACTTTATTCTGCAGTTGCTGTCAGAGACCATCTCGGTCGACAAATTGTCGACCGAGATACCTACTCGGTCGAAGTTTTGTTGACCGACAGGTTCTCTGGATCAACGTTCATTTTCAACTGCCAACTACTTTGTCAGCTGTGTCTAACGGCTACTTCGGTCATTCTTGGTCGAGAAGTTTGTCGACCGAGAGTGTCTCGGTCGAGGAGTTTGGTCGACCGAGATTGACCCTGTTTCAATCTTTCAATTTAGGCACTAAGTAAATGTATGAGTGTGCATATGTGAACCTATTTGAAAGGGATGACCTATCTAAGTGTGGTGATTGGCTAGGGAAGATCTAACGCTTGATTTACATGAGATCTAAGTACTTGTACATTATATGTTTGTACAAGTTTACAATTGATTACATTGCATGACTTTTACAATCATTCAAGCGTATAGTTTCCCTAGAACTTTGTCATCCATTTTATTCCTGCAACACTCAAGTAGCACGTTAGATCAACAAGAATGAAATGTTTGTCATCATCGAAACAAAGGGATTTATCATAATATCCAATTTATCCAACACTATGGACTGTCTCTCTATTAAATTTGAATTCAACAGTGTATCTGTCCTTTAAATTTATAATTACTTTTATATAGAATTTCATATAGTGGACTATTAGTCATTATATCCGTACTAGATATCATATAATGTTAAGCTCTAAGCTTGTCCTAAACACTCCCAACATACATTTAGACTTTCTCTAAGTGTTTCATATAAATAGAAGTGACATATGGACATGCAAAAAACTTGAATGCTTCCTCTAAATGCTACATCTAGGTTCTTCCAAGGTAGCGTAAGCTTTAAGTCCAGTTCTAAGTTTCTACTTCCCTATATATATCATTATATAAATATTGTGAAGTTGATCATCACTTTTTTTTTGCAGAATAGGTAAATGTATTTCTAAAAGAGAGTATGTCAAATATACACATTACAAAAACATTGCATTTATGAACACAGATCCAACAGAGACACGCCATAAAGGGGGTATATACAAAATCCCCAGCAGGTTCTGGTATTAGATTTAAGTCTACACAAAAAATTACTTCTACATGTGGAGTTGATCATCACTTGTTTTTTTATCATCCTTGTTTGTTAATGATACATATCGAATACATTATGAAATTTTGTTGTACATTGGCTCTTCATTTTTTCCCTTATTTTGGTATAGTTTTTATTACTTATTATGAGAAGAATGCATCAAAGTATTTGGAGCTAGTTTTTGTGAAAAGGATAAATCCAAAGTGGAGATATGACATTTGTATCAATACTGAAAAGGAAATATAACTAAAAGTAAAGAACTAGTTGGAAAAATTGATAGTGGAGATATGACATTTCAACCTAGAACCACTATACATAATTCTGCTATTTTTTGGTTACTTCTATTATCAATTGCTTGCAACACTTTCTACTACATTTTTCTTTAAATAAGTAGCAATCAGCCATCTTTGTTCTATAAGACTACATAAAATCAGATTTTCTCTATGCAACCCCTCCCTATAGAGCTTCCAATTGATATCAGAGAAAGGCTCAAAGATCTTTAACAAATCTTATATATGGGGGGATCTACTAGGACAACTCAAGCTTGAAGAAGCATATGTCTACCAACCCACATATTTGGTATCTTGAATTACACATAGTGGACGTGTTGTATGCATTTCTTCTATTAAGGTTTCATCTTTGAGCCTAATGGTGATTTAACCATATGTGACTCCAGTGATGGATCTTGAGCATTGCGATGTGTCTATTTTTATAATTGCTACATTTAATTTTAAGGTTATGAGTATTTTATATTTTACACTTTCTCCTCAAGGGTTAAATATAATTTCCTATTGTGAAACTACCTACAATTATTGGAGGAAACATTCTATAGCTAATAGAGGAACTAAGAAAGTTAAGGATATGAAAATAATATTCTTTCTCATAAACTTTAGTTGCTTTGAAATGAAAAACATGAAGTTAATTTTATTTGAAATATCTTCAAAATAATGTTGAGAAATAAGAGGTAGTTACTAAAATTTTGAGTTCTCTAACTTATATGTATAAAAAGAAAGATATTGTTGCATAAGAATCTTTTTGTTTTTCAACTTTTTAGCTTGAAGAATGTATAAGTAATCTATAGACATATGAAGTCAAGCTTGGTGGTCTGGAAATGAAAGACGAAGATGAAAATATTGAAAAAAGAGCACATCCCTCAAAGAAAGTGTTTCAAAGAAATGTTCTTATACATCTCATGGATCACATAGTAGCAAGGAAGAACAAGATTCTAAAAGTAAGAAGTCAAATTTTTCTTCTAAAAAAAGTATAGATCCATCTCTTCTAGATGTCATGATTGTGGAGGAAAGAGACACTAGAAGGACAAATGCCCATAACTCAAGAGGAAAAGGAATAAGAAGAAATCCAAGAAAAATATGAAGGCATATCGTGCTTCTTGGAATTCTTCATAGGAAGAAACTTTCCATCATGTAGTTGAATGCCTCACCGGCAATCATGGTGAAAAAGATGAACAAGAAGCAAAACGTGAGCAAAGTGATGATGGTGAGGTATCTCTTTAGCTTTTATTAAATTTGATCTTATTGAACTTACTTCATAAAAGGTTGAAAAATTAAGAAAATAAAAAATAAATTTGTTCTTATTGATGATTTTTTAATGATGAACTTACTAGGCTTAATGATCATTATGCTAGTGGAAAGATAATAATAGCTGACCGTGTTCCTTAAAATAATTATTGGAAAGTTTAAGGACATGGTCCATGGCCGACGAATATCAAGTTGGTAGTGAGTGGTCCACTTTTTAGGCCATGGTATAGGACTATGGCATATAAAAGAGAAGGCAAGATGGCCTGGTGATAGACCATGGTCTATGACTGTAAGATATAAAAGTTTAGATAGACGGTATAATTTTTTGTCATGGTGCATGACTATCTTTGGTAAGGAAAATATGGGTGGACAACCACCCTATTATGTGAAATATAAGTCAACTAGAAAATCATTCATATCAAATAGATCTAGTATGCATAGAGCATGATTTTCTAGTTGACCTCAAATTGGCAGTTTTGTCTAAGTTTGATGAGTGATAGCATTTCAACATAATTGATAGCCTAGGATATGGAGGTATCAAACTAAGATGACGAGTTTTTCAAATTGATAGCCTTTGTAAGGAAAGGGTGTAATTCTACGCGTCTATGGATGTATAGCTTGGGGATCAAGTAGGAGGTTGTATGATATGAAGTTGTTAGTGTTTTGATCATAAAATCACATATCTTGTAGGTGTAGACACACTTTCAACATATGACTAAATTTTTTGGAAATGGGTTTTCATAATGCTTCTTAAAGAGGTTTCCTCAAATTAGGTAGCCTTTCGGTGTGTATGGTTGCTGGTAGATCTTTAAAAGGTGTCAATGATAAGGGCTGCTCAGAATTTAGTGAATTTGAAGAGCCTTTCATTGGGGGCCAAGACTTTAGACATAATTTTTAGGCTCAAGAGAAGAGATCAAATTTGGATAGAATTTGATAAGAATCATGTGACATAGTGGATTTTGGCTTAATTTTGAGGAGAAAATTTCTTTAAGGTGTGTAAGATGTGATGGAGTGAACTTTTGAGGCCTTCAAATATTTAGTGACATAATTGAGTTAATCTTGTTTGGTTTGTATTAAGAACGTCAAATATGTGATGAAGTTTGAAGAGTTTTTGGCATTAATTTTATGGTTGATATCCCTAATTTTATGCCATTTTTGAAGTATTTAATTGAATGGTCAAATAAGTGAGTGTTGACTCTAAAGTTGGAAAGAATGTAGATTGAGTTGTGATAAAGCTATGATTAAGATTTCATGAAGATTGGAGTATCCTAGAGGAAGTTATTACGGTTTGAAATTTGGAAAATTTTGTGCATTAATGATGAAAATAGAGCCAAGTTTGTTGATCAATGATGAGGCACGCGCCCTTGTTTTCTGGACGGGCTGTCTGGCCTATTTCTGGCCTTGGATCTCAGATCCAATGGTTGTTCCCTTTGAGAAGGAAATACCCCAGATTTACTAAGTGAAGGGGCTCTACTTAGCCGTTAGATGAGATCAGACGGCGATAAAATTGTCCTCAAGCAGAAGTTAGGCTAGCCTTTGCGGGTGACTTGAGTTGGCAACTTGGATCGCCGGTTTGTGGGTGATCGTGGTGCTAAAGCCGTGTTCAAAGGAGCAGTTGGTTTTGGGTCGTTGAGATGACTATGACAACCCCTCATTTGAGGACAGTGGATGAGAGACAAGAGAGATCAGACTGAGCTTCCATATGCCCTCTCCACTCGTAGTTACAGGTGGTGAATGGATATAGAGGACTCGTTGTGTGTGTGTGGGGGGGGGGGGGGGGAGCCAGTGTGAGAGAAAATAGTGAGTAAGGCTGGAGGAGAAGGAGTATGGTGTTTTCAATGGATCCCATGGAGTTTTCTATGCATTACGAACGCCAAATGACCGGACGAGAAGACCACCGTAGCAGGGGAATTCATGGATGTTCACACTGCATATGGAGGTTGACAATGAGTTCATGGGTGTATATAGAAGCCCTACAACCGATCAACTAGTTGCATGGCTAAGAGGCTTTTCGTCTCTTTTGCAGTTAGTGTACCTTGATATATATCTAATGAGCTAGTATATATATTATATTTATAATACTAAACATGTATTTTAAGATTTTGGGAGGGGGCAGAAGCCCGGTAGCCCCCCTAGATCCGCCCCTGGTTGCAGCAGCTTTAGCACCGGCAAGAGGAGGAGTTATGGAATCTCATCTGGAGACCAAAGAAGCTGTAAGATAGCAAAGACGACGCCTAAGTTCTTGGATGTACTGATTTTGGTGTTGGATCTAGAGCTATCTCTCGCTGGATATCTTCCCCTTATGGCGGCAGCCGTTTCCAGGGGACAACACATGCGAGAACGGAGAGAGAAAGACCTGAGATGTTGAGGGGATCTATCTGAGGTCTTGGCAGATGATGGTGGCCAAAAGAAATTGACTAGCTGGAATTCCTTACTGGAGAAAACCTGTAGGGCGGCAGCCTTTCTTCACGGAACAGAGCCTTGTGCCAAAGCATCACGATTGGAAACGAGATCGCGAGAAAGGGAGAGCGGCAGACCAGGTGGCAGACCGCCTAGTTGGCTAATTCCCAAAAATCAGATGGGTCCAAGACCAAATCGGACGGCTCAGTGAGAACACGGCACAACAGAAGGAGCCACAGCCATAGTAGCCACGTGGCGGCCCTCGATTGGCCACAAAAGGTAAATATTCATAAAACACTCAGATCTTATATTATTTATAGAAATTAGCTCGATTGTTAGAAAATTACAAGCAAGCTACCAAAATTCTCAGAAAAATGTGTAGAACAACATGAAATCATAATATCATGGTTTTGATGCACGAATATCAGTGATGTCATGTAAGTTGTGAAATTCTTGTTTCATGGATAATAAATATCAAACTATGGCCTAAAATAATCAATAAGTTCCATTAACTTTATAATATGATTTATAATCCGTATGATTTTAGAGATTGTAATATTGATGCACTAAATCACATAAGATGCTTCACATAGAGATTTAGGGCTAATAACCCTATTTAATGTGTAATAATTAGAAATATGCTTAAAGAACCTTGGAAATTACAGAGTCAGCTCATATCAGCAACCAGAAGATAATATGTAAATCTGAGATCAGTTTTATACACAAATCCATGTTCTATGAATATGACTTTTAATACATGGTTTGTAACACTAGTATGACTAATGAATATGACATAAGGTTGTTATGTGCACAAAATGTTGTGAAATATAATCAGTAGTTAATGAACCCCCTAATCACGAACATAATTAGAAAATAAGATCAGTAATATATAAATCCGAATTCACAAGACAAGTGATGATGGGTATGTCCTAATGACTAAGCAAAACCCTAAAATAAGTCATGACTAGGGTTGATGATGAGAACCTAATGATGATACATGATTTTGTCTTAATCAGGATTTTACCAAGAGTGTTAGTTGACTCAAGATTATATGTTGATTAGGTTTGTTCTTCTTAAAGGTGTGCCCTTACTTCTTACATGGCCTACTATGTAATACAGTTGTGTTATGTGTGTAAAAATACTTGGCATATGATATTGGATGAAATGATTGTTCTTGTATGATATCTTACTTGATTTTTCCATACTTATATGGCTATGAACACATGAAACATAAGATATATGTTCCATTATATGATATCACTAAATCTCTTTGGTAGAATAGTGCATTGATGAAAGTACTAAATCTCTTTGGCAGAATAGTACATGTGAGCACTAAATCTCTTTGGCAGAATAGTGCATTTTTTAAAGTACTAAATCTCTTTGGTAGAATAGTACGTGTGAGCACTAAATCTCTTTGGTAGAATAGTACATGTAGTTGATCAACTTTACATATAATGGAAATTGCGCCTAAAATAGTTGTTCTCTTTTGTTAATAAACATCTTTGTTAAGTATATGCCTTTTGTTATATTTCCTTAAAACTGTCAAGTATTAATTTTATTTTATTGCCAAGCTTAGAGATGAGAGGCATATAATAAGACACGTAGGCATACTCAATACAATATTCTTGAATATTGTGATGATGTGTACCACATGTAATCTTTGTTTTAGGTATGTGCTTATCTGATCTGGAAGACCTAGATAGTTGAGATATGTGTGGCGAGCTGATGTACAAGTGGACCTATTGTCTTAAGATCTTGTTGTATATGTAGTACATGTATATATAAAATTTTGTTGTTTAATATGTAATATCAGTTTGTATTAAGTCATCTTGTAATTATATGTTGAATGGTGAACATGTGTTGTGGTTTGTTTATTGTTTATGTGCATGTACTACTGTTGTTTCCTTGTTGACTCCCTCTGATTTTCTTCTTCTTAGCCTATTGTGTGGTGTTTAAATTGGAATTCTAATTGAGGCGAGGTTTCAATTTAGATGTCACACATCAGATTAAGTTTTAGAAAATCTAAGGACATTACAAATCATGTTAGAAAATCTTTGGTAAGGGTTTCCAAAGAATTAGATTTTTTTTCATTTATTTTAGTATCCTTTTGGTGCAAAGTACGCCGCCAAGAAAATGTTAATTATCACCCAAAGAAATTATGGTGTATGAGTATAGTTTTGTAGCCTAACAACCTAGAATGAATTGTGACTATTTTGGGTAAGATTCCTAATTCGGGAGATTGTTAATAGTGACTGACATGATTGTTTTCTATACATTTAATGGTTACTATGCAACAAAAAATCTATGCAAGATGATTAACAAGAAATAATTTAATGGCATAAAGCAAACAATAATAATAAAATTTAAAAAAAACAACAGTCAATTGTAGAATCTAAATATTCTCTAAAATAATCCCACGAGTTTATATCTAGGTTATTGACTCACTCAAGCATGATCTATATTAGAACGGATGGTGCTTAACTTCACTATGTTGAGATAGAAATCTCATAAGGGTAGTGTGGTCTGTTTAGCTACTACTCGTGATACACCTCAAGACTATGATGGATGTAATTATTTGTTAGTTCTAGGAGAGGGCAGTGTCCTCTAGGATTTTTCACATACATCATTGTATTTCACCAAAACCTTTACTAGAATCCCCATGCATCATCCAAAAATAAAACTCGATTAATGGAAACCATGTTGTACACGCATGGGTTTGTAGGAGTGTAAAATGCAAGTGTGCAAATTGTCTGATTTCTAGTGCAATCCCATGATTAAAAAATATAGAATGTAGAGTGCAAGACGCAAACTGCAAGAAAACATGACATCTTCGCCACTTCACCAAAATCAAATAATGGTGTAAGCAAGCAATCATAATTTGAACGGAAATAAAGTGTATGGATCATGACAGAAGACCTCTTTGTTTTATGTTTTATATTTTTTATTTTGTTTTGAAACAAATTACAAAACAAAAGGAAAGCAATGGAAGCCTAACAAAAGAAACCCTACAAAAATGAAGAAATAAAGTTTATTGGAAACCTTAAAACATGAATAAAAATTAAACTTATAACAAACTATAATCAAGCCAAAAAAAGGAAACCAACATGAGAAAAGAAGCATATGGATTTCATAGAAATCAACATTAGAGTCATCAAATTATTTTACCCGTGTAGAACAATACACGAAGAGATAATCTTGAAGGTCAATGTAAAACTAAAATATTACAAAACATAAGGAACTATGAACTTACCAACTTATTATATGGGGAATATAGTGGTTACTATAGATTCTTGACTCAAGGTCTAAATTGACTAATCCTTTATTTCAATGATGATTAGACCATTTAATTTATATGTTCCTAATGCTTCTAATTGAGTCCTAAACTTGCAAACCCTAGTTCAAAGAAATCAAGTCATATCTCTAGATAGATTAAGATAGAAGATTTATTATTTTATCTCTTAGAAAATTTTGTGTAACGATTGTATGACTTGTAGATAAGCAAAAAAGTGTAATAGAATTATTTAGATCGATTATTAATGTACTTTTACACAAATTTAACAAATGTATAACTATGTTTTTCATCATCAATATTTTCTTTGAACTATCTAGATTTACAAGTTGTAAGAGAGCAAGCCCTACATGTTTATCTTATGAGTCTATCATTTCATTACCTCCCAATTTCTCATTATTTATTGAAGATTCTCTTTCTTGGATAAGAGAGGTGAAGAAGAAGAGGAGGAGGCCCTTGGGGAAAAGCTTCTCCCTGGTGAAGGTGAAGTCAAAGGCTGAAGATCCTTGTACGTAATAGGTAAATCCTTAAAGGCCGAAGTCTCATTGCAAGAGTGAGTATGTCCTAGGTGAAGGATGAAGACTTATTGGAAAAGTAGGTAAGTCCTTTTAGAAGGAAGAAAATTCTTGGTCAAGGATAGGTAAGTCCTTTGTAAGATTGATGGCTTCCTTAGCCTAAAATTGATGCTAGATATTCATTGTTCTATAAAAGTGTGGTCTTATGTTGTAACTCTTACAATGTAATATAAGGAGTCATGCATGGATGAAAATCCTAGATATCGATCGCTCTAGGTATTGGAGTACATCTCTAATATAGAGGTTGGACCACTATAATAAATTTCATTAGTTAGCCTGTGTTTAGTGTACTATTGTGGTAAGTCTATTTGTCATGGATATATTAAGCAGTGATATGTTAACTGTATTTAAGACCATTATCATTTGAAATACCAACATATAAACTTGATGGTAAGATGTCCATTTTATGGTACACAAGTAAATTTTCTATATTTGTATAAAGTCTATTATGTTCTATACAAAAATATCATTGTATTTTATTAGGAATATGTTAGAGGGGTTTTGTGGGAAATAGACGTCTATAGTAGATAAACATGCTTTTCTTTGTGTAGAATTTTACACAACATGTTAACTGAAAATTGTCTGGTTAACTATACCTTACAACATATTATCTATCATTCTAACACTATAACAAAAAAAGATAAGTATGTCCCATCCAATTTATTTGTTGTTCCTCCGAACTACTGGTATAAGAAATGAAGCATTAGTGTTTGTCCAATCTCTCTCCCTTACTTTTCATGCTTGCAACATTATCGATGTAAATATATTGAAGGTCTAATGAATTCTGTTCAAGAGGTTTTATTTCTATTCACCCCAGATCTAGTATCCATTATATATCTAACAAATGGTATCAAAGTTATGTCATCTCTAAGAAATACGTCCACATGTAGGAGAAGATGGACAACAAGTAAGATGGTAAATACTAATTCTACATTCCAGTCTTTGATGGAAGAAACTTTCTATGTTAGAAGAGAAGAATGCAATTTTACATTCAAAGATCAAATTTTGAGCTATGGATAATGGTGGATATTCCATCCAAGAAACTAGAGATAAAGCTAGAAGAATGGGATGAGGTTACTTTGAAGAAAGCAACCTTGAATTCCAAGTTCATAAACATCCTTTGTGTATCTCTCTCTTTCCCACTAAGTTTAACTAGATATCTTCTTATGACACAGTTCATGCAATATGTATAAAGCCATGTCACTTATGAGGGAACAGAATAAGTCAAAGAAAGCACACTGGTCTACATGCTCACCCAACTCTTTGAAGACTTCAAGATGGAAAAGTAAGTGTGGTTGCAATGAGTGTTAGGATCAACACTCTTGTGCATTGGATTTCTTCTTTAGGTCATGTAATGGATTAGGGAAATGAAAAGTCAAAGATCCTATGTTCTTTTCCTCACCATTGAGAAAAGAAGGTCACATGCATAGAATAAACCATAACCCTCTCTGTTTTCCTCATCAAAGAACTCATTAAAAATCTACAAGCATATAAGATAAGGCTCAACTCATAAGAAGAGGAGGTTGAAGAAAAGAATCAAAAGGAGGAGGTGATTTCTGTTCATGCTTCATCAAGTCACAAATACTTCCAAGGATAAGAATATTTCATGTATTCTAAAGGTAAACCCTACAAATGCAAGTCTTCATCCTCCACGTTGTGCATACAATGTGGAAAGAATGGTCACTTCAAGGATGAATGCCACACAAGGAAAAAAGACGAATCATTACAATATGACGGAAGAGAAGCAAAAGAGGAAGGAGAAATGACACAAAATCTCTAGGGACTCCTCCAACTCACGTGAAGATTCTAGTAGAGGGCCACCTCAAGCTCTAGTGAAACTAAATTTGAAGAATGCCACTTTGCTCTCATGGAAAGCTCAGTTGAAGATTCAAATGAGGTAAATCTAAGCTCTTCAGATAAAGATTACTTAGTCGAGATAATTTAGTCTACTTTTGCCTTTCTTTTAGTCTTCTACACATGTAAAGAAAAATCTTGCTTTGGTTGCTGATAACTTGAATGAAGAAAAACATGAACTTGAACATGTTAATATTTTCTTGCAAGATGATGTTGACAATCTCCAAAGTATTTATCTAGAACTTGAATTGAAATTCAATGGTATAGATATAGAGATCAATACTTATCTGCGTCAACTAGATTCTCTTAAAGTTGAAACATCTAGTTACTTGACAAGATAATTTTTTTAGAATCTCAAAATTATGCCTAGTTCTGATGAAGATCATGCTAAAAATTGTTGATTATCTCATTTTTATATAAATTTTCTTAATATTGATAATGAGGTAAAAAACTTTGTTTTTCAAGTAATAGAATATGAATATTATGTTTATATTTCTAATATTACTATGATTGAGAATGAAAATTCTTTTATGCCTGCAAAATAAATGTTCCTAAATCTTATTCTAGTTCTTCAAGTAGTGAGAATAATGTTGTTGCTCTTTATATTAAAAAATATTCTTACATAACTAAAGATCTTTTCTAAGAGACCAATATATTGCATGTTAGAGATTACTTTGATCAAATGTTTTCTTCTACTACTTCCCTTATGCATGATAATGATATGTTGAGATCTTCTTTAAAAAGATTCTTATATTGTAAAGAGAATCTTGATCAAATATTGGGCTACGCTAATAAACAAATTGGTAGAGATGATAGGGACTTGATATTAGCTAAAGTACAAATAAAGAAAAAGGACCTCCAATTAAGAATGGAGGATCCTCTAGTTCCAAATCTAAGTCCAATTGCAGTCATTGTAAGGAAAGTGGTCATTATTCTACATAATTCCACTTTAGGAAAGAACCCAAAAGCAACAGGATTTGAGTGGCTAAGCTAACCCCACCGTAACCAAAATATGATAAGGTAGCATTTCAACTTTCTTCTTGTAGATCGCTTGCAAACGAATTTACATGAGCTATTGATTTGTAGATTCGTTCATCAATCCACATAAAAAAAGAAAGGTGAGATGTGTATGGATAGGGAACAAGTGGAAAAGAAATGATAAGACCAAAGGTAAAGATTTTACTACTCATATCCAAACATTTCTTATTTTTATTAAGTTAGTTTGCACTTTACATATGGTTTTTTAGTCAAACTTTTTCATATTATTTTTATCATCATTATCTTTCTCAAAAATTGTCCATGATGTTTCCTAAGCGCATTACCAACTTGTTGATATATGTGTGGATATATGCTTATATTCTTACAGTGTCACTATATATGGTTTCTTGACAATTGTGTATCTTTTTGGAAGAAAAAAAAATTCATCGGTCGAGATTGTCCAGAGTACATCTCAATTGAGGAGGTCTGTGATGACCCATTTTCATATTAGTCATTTAATTAGGGTTTACTTGGGTGATTGTATGCTTAACTAAGTTGATCATTGTTTAAAGCTTGATTAATGATGGTATTTAATTTTGATGTTTTAAATATAATCAGAAGGTTTAATCATACTTTGATTCACATAATTAGGATTAAGATTTGGAAACCCTAATCGGCACAAATTAGGGTTTTGATGACATGTATATGTCTCACTAAATGATTTTTAGTATTTTATGTGTAACTCTGATTTAATTGAAATTTGGATATGATTTGTATATCTCAAATGTGAGAACTATTGAAGAATATCAGAATTTTTGAAGAATGTTTTAACCTATTCGTCAGATGAGTTTCAAACTTGACTGACCATATTTTTTGATTGATATATCAGTGTGGTAATTGAATTTTATCTTTTTATTGGTATATTCAATTGCTCTCAAATTTTAACTATAGTTGGGAAACTACATTATAGGCATACTATTACATTGGCATAATTTTTTGATGATGCTTGATCTCTACAGAGAGGGGTGTCAGTCGATTTTTGTGTAGCACAAACTCGACTAACCTTGATGTAGACTGCAATATAGCAGTGTAGTAATTGATTTTTAGTTATTTATTTCTAACAAAAAATGATATAATATTTTTACTTTAACTTATAAACTAAATTTGAGAGATTGGGTTAAATTTTAATAATTTTTTGATGATTTTTTAGTTCTAAAAAGTGTGTTGTCGGTCAAGTTTATAACTCAGCCGACCAACCAGTTTGAGCAAAATAAAAATACAATGAAGGGCTTGTTTGCAATTGTTATAAGCACCTCAATTCATCTATGTGACTAACCTAACTCACAAGGAGCTCTCATAACTCATCATTCCTATCAAAGAAATGAAATTCTAGAGAGAGAGGAGAGCTAGGGTTTTGAGGAGAGAAAGTGGTGGAGATGTTGACCTAGGGTTTCTCTATCCAAGATATGATGAAATGAAGTATGTTTAGCTTCTTTACATAGAATTTCATGGTAATTCTTCTCTCACATGTCAAGATTCCATCCCTCCTCTGATTTGATTTGAAATCACATCAAACCTCCCACTTGTCTCACTCTTTCTCTTCGAATCCCCTTTTCTAGGGTTTCTGAGTTGAGAGGAGAAATAATTGGATTCATTTGCAAGAGTTTGAGTGGGTTTCCAAAAATTCATAGGTTGACCTACATTTTTAAGGTGCTTGGCACCTGAGGAGAGTGTTTTTCTCCCTCCTAAGCTATGTATTCATGTTGAAATCATAATTCTATCTGGATAAAATAATTAGAAACCTTGCTTGTATATGTATGTGATTATGATCTGGAAACGATATTGGAGGATCCAATTCTACTCATTTTGATAATTTCTCGTTGATTAGTTCCTGATATATTGATTGAGGATTAATGGGTAATCTTATAGGTAGATGACAATGATATTTCATGTTAATTTTGCCTAAAAATCAGCCCAATGGCCGATATGCTTGGAATTGAATTGATATGTATAAAATCATATCCGAATTGTACTAGATTGTATTATACAAGTGTATTGTTGAATGTTAATGGAATTGAATATAATATACATACAAGGATCAGTATGAGGGGACCACATATCCTGATTAGGGTTTGCGTTGAGGAAGTGAATCAAATGAGTCAATTAATCAATCTATACTTATGATTGATGAATGGAATATGTGAAAATGGAAACTAGGGTTTGCATGTCTGTGAATAGCCCTAATGAACCTTTATGCATCATAATGAAGTTACTTAGTGATGTGGATCTTATGATGTGTTGAACTAAGGATGACTTCTTGAAAACCCTAGATGTTTAGTATTAAGACGAGTATGAGTGATGAAGCTATAACTTGTATATGACGTAGTAAATATGATGAAATGCTGAATGTAATTATTAATACTTCAATTAAAATTGATGAGTCTTACCAATATGATCCAAGCATAATGCATCTGTTTTAGTACAATTTATGGAATAATGAGTAGCCCTCATATGAATGTTGGTCCTTTTTATACAAGTTACATAAAAGTGATTTGTGAAGGTGATAAGAGATTATGATGTCAGAAGATGTATTCTAAACCATTCTTTAATCTAAAGTGATTAGTATAATAAAGAATGATCCAGATGTACTTGATGGTGATTGCAAGTTAAAGGTGAAACTAATGAAGTTAGTATGATGAAGTATTTTATCTTTTATTTTAATTACATGTGTCTTAACACAAATTAAATGAAATATACTAAGAACTAGACTTTGATAAATGTTAAGTAGAAGAGAAGCATTGTTTGCAAAGTGAATAAAGAAAGATTGGTCCAAATAATGTAATGAACATGAAATGAAAGAAGTTGAGACTACTGGATATAAAATGAAGGAAAAAGATGGGAATTAGTAGATGATTATAAGAATGTAATTCTTACCCTAAGATGATGAGTTTGATGATGCTAGTGAATGAAAATCTCAAATGAGGGATTAAGGGATGCAGATAACTGTAATTGAATTCAAGTATTTGAATTGATTTACAAGAATGTGTTCTTGAATTGTGACTTGTAATCCAAGAATGGACTACTATTACAAACTTCAAATGATAGTCAACATGTGTTGATTACTAACCCCATCTGAAGAATGTGAAATAAAAGAAGAAGAGAACTAAGTCTGTTATGCATGTATATGCATGAAATTTATTTGCATCTATTGAGATTGGATGGGTCAAGCATATGTTGTATGATAAATCTATTCTAAGTATGATGAATGATACATTATATCTATATGCTTTTACTGTTGCTAGTTCTAATGCCTTTGCTAATATTTGTTAAGAACTATGATATAAAATGAACTGATAAGAAATATGTTGAAATTGAATTTAATATGCACTCCTTACATTTGGGAAACCCTGATCAGGGTAAATGTTGCATAATGAGATTATGTAAAGGGATGAAAGCCCACTAATGATGATAAAACCCTGATGGGGTGAATGTTGGACAATAAGATTATGTCTTGGGCTGAAAGCCCAATGTTGATGATTGCTATGAGATGATGTGGAAGATAGAAATAATCATTTGTGTTGAAATCTACATATTTATTGTGCTTCTTGCTTTGATCATTATCCTTATTGATAAACTTAATATGTTCCATGTTATTCTAGTTATGTGAGAATGATAGATATGATATACAATGTTTTGAATTCATTTAAGATGAGTAAAAGAGATTAATAACAAGTGAAATGATGGAACATCTAGTTATGTGCCCTGAACACTGTGAATTTCCCCCGAGGACCACACTGGGGAAACAAAATGGATCTCCTTGTAGTAATTGATGAATTATGAAAAGGATTTTTAGAGTGTGGATTGATACCTTAAAGGTTAGACCACCAGGATTTAGGAGTGAGTAATCTAGAGTAGATCTGGCCCTAAATCCTTGTTGTGAAAGTCTATGTCCATATGGAATAGATTCTGATGAAATGAAATATGTGAAATGTGAAAATATGTGAAATACTATGATATGTGATATACTATTTTATTGGTTCCTATCTCGTGTACCAGAGATGAGGATGTGAACCTCTTTAGGAAAAATTGAGGTGGCCAGGGTTTGTTGTTGATATCTTAGGGTGTCCGGCTAAACCCTAAGATAGTGATGGTGAGTCGTTGATATGAGAAACAGGCATGGTGACTTCGATGTGGTGAGGTACAATCTAAGTAGTTTCAGGGAAAATGAATAAAAAATGATAAGTCATGTAGAACATGATTTGAATGGTTGTTACATTCCTTGTGCTGCTACTTGATTATTTGTCATTGTTGATTATGCTTCTTGTTGTGGAAAGTAATCATATTGCTATGGACATTTTCTATTTCATATTATGATATGTCATGTTGATAAGTTATAAATGATGGGATTTATATCCATTTTGAATATGAGTTGGATTGCTTGCTATTTGATAGTATTGTTTCGTAGATTTGTATTATGTGTACTTCAGATATAGGACTGTAGGATGTGTTCCTGGTCCGACTGATGGAATGTCACAAAGATAATGTTATTATTATGTATTTATTCAAAATGATTAGAACTTGATTTATGTCTCATGCAGTAGGGTTCTTAATTTGAATTAAGAAGTATCTACTGTTTTGTTCATAGACATGCTATAAAAGATGTTTCAAAGTTACAATTGGTTTAAGTGATTACCTTATCTGTTGGATTAGATTACCATTGTAAGTTAGATATGACATATGATAGAACTATCTACTATACTTTTCAATATATGCATGTTTATGTTAAGTATATTATACTTAATTTGATGATGATGCATGTACCTAGCTTGAGCAGGAGGTTTCCACTCACTGGGGATCTATATGAGTCTCATGAGGTTGTTTCTAATGTTTTTTGGAATAATTCTATCTGGTGGAGAGGTCATGACAAAGAAGATATAAATATCATAATCTAGATAGATTAGAATGTCCCTATACTCTCTCTTTCCTGGGATGGGTTGTAGAGTGAGTTTGTTCATTAATGTACATGTATCTAATGTAAACTGAACCGCATATGAGAACAAGATTTGATTCTAGTTTTAATGGAGTCGAATAAGTTTTGTTATATCTAAATGTGATGTCCTTGATGTGACATTGATTTATGAATTTGTGAAGAAAGAAAAATAAAAAAATTATCTATGTTTTTCGTATATTGTTTAATCACCTTTGTCGAGAATTCATTATTTTTTTTCATAATTTGGGTTTAGGTTTTGGGATTATTTCTAATTTTTGGTATTTATGCTAAAAAAATAGAGGTCCCAACAAGGTCCATGGGAACTTTCCTTTCTACTATTACCTATCGAGAAGTTCCACCTAAGAACTCAATTGATGGTACAATGTAGTGATACACATATTGGTTATTGAAGGAGATCTCAACTAGATTGTCTCACTCAATGCCTTAATCTTACTGAATGTTCCTTAATACCTTGATTTTTTATGCATATTGCCATGATGTAACTTTTCTATATTGCATACAACTATATCTTTGAAATCTCTCTAGCATTTGATGTATATAAATATATTAAAATTACTTGTCTTGAGTTGTTATGCATGTTTTGATGATAATCTCTTTGGATTCTTTGTAACCTGCTTCTTTTTTACTCTAACATGTTACATCTTTCTAGTTGGATATCTAGTCTTGATGCAACCCTGAGATTCTTAGTTGTAATCATCTTTTGGTAGTGATACATATTTTCTAGTAACTAATTTCTTTTCATGATTCTTGGTGTCATATTTCTTTGTATGGATCTCTATCTACATCTACTCATACTATGTCCTATATTGTGCATCATTTTCTATGACATTGATCCTACTAGTAGTCCTAACTTACTAGTAGTCTTTCAACATGTTGTTCTATTAGTATTCAATATATGCCATGCATGCATATTGTTTCATACATACTTAGACTTTTTTTTCTTGTTTTTCATATCTATTAGTTTGAGTTACTTGATTTCAATAGAATTTCCTTAATTAGTTCTAGAACTACATCTAGGGTTTTTCAAATTCATTTATTATATTGCTTGACATACATTGTTTGGAAAAACCCTTTTGTCTTTTCTCTTATGACCTCCATTTATTACAAGTTATGTGTTAGCTCTTCAAGCCAAACTTTTTGGTATGACAAAGAGGGATAAGACATGTCTTATTTAAAGGGAATCCATGTAAGTATATAGGGAAAAGATATAATTTCTATAAATGTTGTGAAAGGTAGACTTGTAAAAGAAATAACTTAAATTGAAGGGTATTACATGAAGTCAATTAGCATAAATTTATTTTGAGCATATGAATTCAAATTCTATTAGAACCCATAGGTTTTTCCAAAGGTGTGATATTACTTATAAGGTTTCAATACATTTATGGAATGGTCTATCAAAGTCAAAAAGGGGAGAATGTTAACTCAAGGTCTAAATTGACTAAACCCTTATTTTTATGATGACTAAATTATTCCACCTATTCATATATAATGCTTCTACTTGATTGATTCCAAATTAGATAGACACATTGAAAGAACCAAAACATGAAAAACCTAGTTTGAAGAAATCAAGTCATACTTATAAAAAGATCTAGATTGAAATTTACAAAGTTTATTTCCTTAGGTCATTTCTGTAATCACTTGCAATGATTGTATGACTTTTAACTAATCTATAAAGTATAATGGAATTATCTAGATTGATGATTAATGCACTTTTACACAAAATCATCAAAATGTATAACGACATTTTTCATCGACCAATGAGTTAAATTCTTGATCATGCATGATCACCGATCGAGATGTTAATTGCCATAGTATCACAAAAGATGACACTAAAAGACTTGTCTTTTAGTGTCATGGGCCGATAGACCCTCCTTACATCTCATCCAATGACAATGTCATTATAAAGTGTGAAATAGTAGTTAGAGAGAGAGAAATAGTGAAATAGATCTATTGAACTCACTCCCAAGTAGATAGAATTTGTACTAAATGATTCTAATAGCTAGGAGGAATCCTCAACTATAAATAAGACCCCTTGGGATTCATATCATGGTTTGAAAAGAATTATGAAGACCGTACACTATAGTTGAAGGAGATTTGCCCCAAAGATCCCTCCCCTCCTTCCACAGTCATGAGTCTATTCACTTGCTACATTCATTAGAGAGAGTAGGAAATCTTTGAGAGATCTAGTACTCAAAAAATTATATCTTGTGAGTCACTCATTCATCTGCCTCCCATATCTTATTATCTCTTGAAAATTCTCTTTCTTGGCAAAGAGAGGCGAAGAAGAAAAAGGGCATGAGGCTGTTGGTGAAAAGATTCTCTCTAGTGAAGGTGAAGTCAAAGACTAAAGATCCTTTCAATAGAAATTAAGTCCTTGAAGGTTGTAGACTCATTGAAAGAGTGGGTAAGTCCTTGGTGAAGGATGAAGACTTGTTGCAAGAGTATGTACATCCTTGGAAAAGAGCAAAATTTGGGGCAAGGATAGGTAAGTCCTTTGTAAGATTGTTCGATCCATAGGTGTTGGGACCTCCTTTCTAATACCAACACAACCTTAGTGCAAGCCTTTCTTTTATTAGAGATCATGAAAAATCATGAGATGATATGATTAACCATGAAAACCCATGAAATAACATAAACCACATGGTACTCAATTCCATGTCAAAGACAAGGGACTCTAAATCTAGCATAAAAGAGTTCACAAACAAAACTCCAACCTAACATAAATAAAAAGAAAAGATAACTATTGGGAATGTCTTTCCACCAAGTAGGATCTATTAACTATCTGGGAGCTGATGTACGTGGCTTTAATTCTTATATTTCTCCTCACCTGCAAACATCTCGTCCCCAGTCATGCATATAAATGTAAAACATGTAGCTGTGTTGAGTAGCTATACAAGAAGATAACTTAAACTTAAAATGACATGAGAATGACTAGAATGATAGTTACTTAATATGACTAACATGACTACATAATAAAGTATGTTTTAACTTTAGTTAATTTAGTCTCTCTCCTAATGCACCCATAATTCTCATAAGTCTAATTAAGGCTCACATAAGAACAATTAAGGCTCACTTAATGATCCCATAGAGCTCATAAGGTTGGTTAAGGCTCTAATAACATGATTGAAAGGACTATATAAACATAGAATTATTTCCTATACTTAAACATGGTTATCATGATAATATGATAGATTAGGATGGTAGTGATTCTTAGTATCTGAATTGAAAGCATAATCAACAAATCAATAGAAAAATATCAATCCATAGTATGTGTATGATTTTCATGAGCATAAATAGAATAATAGCATAGTTGCACTTTAATTGACTAATCATAAATACATAAATGAATAATATAAACCCATCACCATAGAATTATAGTCGGTGTGCACAATCCACTCACTTAATCTGATGGAGTGAGACTAATCACTAGATTGAACCATGATAAACCCTAAAGTCATGTATCTAAAATAATCATCTCTTAATTACATTTGATTACCATTTGTCAAGGTTTCTAACCAAACATGGAATTTATGTTTGGAAATGTGGTATGTTTCTAGGTCTGTAAGGTAACTTGTCCCAAGAAATTTACAATGACTATTTACACTAATTTTTTTGGCATTGGGATGAAATGATATGAATTTCCTAGGGTCTATCAAATAAGACAGAAGAGAAAAATATTTAGAGGTCTTTTTGAAAAAATATATATGTCAACTAAATAAGCATTGAGATTACTCATATTCCCTAACATGCCATGCACAACTTTTGGTGTGTGACATGGAACTATAGTCAAACAATCAAAATCAATCAACACGTTTGCATGAAAGAATTTGTGTAAACATTGCACTTGTAAATTGGGAATCATATCGGTCAGTAGTCAAAATTTCAACCCTAATTCTAGTTAGATTTCATCTTTAGATAACACATGAAACTCATCATTGAAAACACTGATAATTTCAAAACCTAAAGACCTATTATAGTGGTCAAATGATCGCCAAATGCAATAACAATTGTATATTGACACGACTATAAAGATGGTGAAAACACAACAATCGTCGTTGACTAGAACAATCATCGAGTCAAGGAGGACTAGCTGAAATCAAGGGAACAAGCATCGTCATCTATTGAATTGAGACTACAATCATATAGGTGATGCTCTAGATTATAGAGAAATGGGACTCACTTTGGGGAAAATACGATCTTCTTCCATGCAAAGGAAATTAAGTGGATATACAAACTCAGGGTGGTATATCAAAGTCATTGAAAATGTTTCCAAGTCCTTACCACAAACATGGTGGTTGGAGGATGAGAAGACTTTACAGTCATGGCAAAGAGCTTCATAGGTAGGCCATAAGAAAGTATTGTGACATATTTAGAGGTAATGGAAAGCTACATCTGTGAACAAAGATTCTTACCATGAAGTCAATGGATTTGTGGCGGCCGGAGCTTTATGCCTATGTTCATCATTGGTAGGGAAAGAGGTCAAAGATGAGGCTCCTCTACTAGCCTCGACGGAAACCGTTGGCTGAAGGAGGTACTTTGGGGTCTATGAGAGGTCCTCAGATTGCCTGGAGTAACCACAATGAGGCTTGGTCACCTAGGGGTGGATCTGTTTAAATGGAAAAGAATGAGAATTGGGTGTTTCTACAAGGACATGCATTAGACTCTAATTTATGGATCGTTGGATTCAGAGTGATCTCTTGAATGTGTTAGTGATAAAATAAAGAGAAAATATCAAGAGAAGGAGGAGAGGTTGTTGGGTAACAGGTTGAGCTCCTATTCCCTCCTCTACGCAGACCCTATGCGAGTTAGGGGATGAAGTCCCTCCCTTCATATTCACATCTAACTACTATAATAGAGCTTGAGATTATATTAACTACATGTAACGTGTCTGGTAGCCCATTAACCCAACACTAGTTGTATTTAGGATAATCATGTCTCTATAGAATCCTTGGTTCAATAACTAACATTATCTCTCGCTTTCTTCCATAACATCCCAAAAAATACAACTATTTAAATGTGGTTATTCTTAATAAAATACAATGGAGGGTCTTAATGTAAAAAATCATGAAAATAGTATTCCTTTTGGAATAATGAAATAAGAATATAAAAGGAACCCAAAACACTTTTTCTATAATGCAATAGTGTGTTTCAACTATTTCAAAATATGATAAATATTAGTTTCCCATATTCCTACTAATGATTAACATTGATAAAAGAGAAACTCAAAAGACATGAAATTCAAAAATATAAATTGGTAAATTATACAAGTAGTTTTTATATTTAAATAGATTTTAAAATAAATATCATGAATCTCTTTATTTCTCTCTTCTCCAAGATAATTTACTCTAAAAAGGCATAAAAATAATGTATAACACAAATCTTGAGTGGTTAATAATTATTTATCTCGAATTTGGACTCATCTAAATAATTAAAGAAATTTGTTTTAGTTTATTTCATTTTAGTGCATATAAATTAATATAATGACATATTATGAATTAATGGATAATATATGTTCAAATGGGGAGCTTATTAGATAAGAAGGATGTAGAGTACCTAATTAATTTTTGTTCAAATTTGGAACCGTTTTGACTTTGTTTGACCACTCAAACAAATTTACACAGAAGGAAACACAATGTCAATCCATTTAATGCATGCAAAACAAAAAAAGTAAACATTGATTAATTTTAGTCGAAATCCAAACAATGACCTAAATCATGAGAAATGAAATATATTTCCCTTTTCCCTACACGTGAATAAATTTTTCTCTATCTCAAAAGATATCAAGACAAGAAACTATTTTACCTTTACTCTTTCACTTTATTCTTTTTCTATTTATAGAAGAAAGGAATCCGTCTGATGTTGAATACATGGGGAAGAAACCAAGCACATAAAATCACATTCTACATTCTTTCTATACATCTAATGCATGTACAAATGAACTAAATTTCTTTTCCTTTTTCCTCCCTTTCGTGATTTCTAAAAAGAAATAATGTGTCTTGATTTTAGTTACATGGTAAGAAGTAATCACTTGATCAAGACATTATGTAATTGTGAAAGGAATGGTACTATTCCCCGCTCTTCTCTCCCTTTAAATGTGATTACAAAAGGAAGTAATGATAATTTAGTTAATGACACAATTTAAAATTTCTCAAGAAATAGGGATAAATTATTTCCTTATCCCTTATACATAATATACACATAAAAGGAAATGATGATACATTCTCTTTTCTTTCCTTTCTCCTACTCTTTAGAATGTTTAAAAGAGACAGATGAAAGGTAAATGAATTCAATTTTTATGATGTGAAATAAACCACTTAGATAAGAAATAATGATAATGTTTTATTTTTATGGATACTTTTAACATAAAGAATAAGTACCATTATTCTGTATCTTTTGTTTCTCCTACTCCACAGAATATGAAGAAGAGATAAAGTAAATTATCAATGACATGAAATCTTGAATATATGAAATTACATATTTAACATATGGAAATAGAAACATCCCCTTTATCTTTCCTCTCACAACAAATAACTCATCCAAAAGTTATTAAAAGATAATAAGGGAAAGTAACCAAAAAGAAATAAATACCTTGAACACAAATTTGGAATCTAGTAATTAACAAAGAAAAATACGTTTTACCTTGTCGCATCTTTTAATACACTAAATCAAGACAACGACCAATGTGAAATTGAAGGACAAATGATAATCCAAGTCCAATTGGTTGAGAAGATTCTAGACCTCTAAAACCTATGAAAGAGACCTTCTCCATGATCCTAGCATACCTAATAAAAGAACACTAGCACATGTTCTTCACAAATCCCATCCAAGTAGTGCTTCCCTACTTTGTCGACAACATCAACTAAGTCAGAGTTTGTCTCCATACATTAGACATGCGGGATGGTCTCTGGTGCTTGAGGACTTCTCAACAAGTTTCTAGGGAGTCCTATCAAAAGTCTATTCAACCTTCTACCTAGATGATTAGAGTTCTTTGAACCTAAGAACATCAACTAGGATCTTTCTCTCAGAGAGGTAAGTGGCGCATTCACTTTGAACACAAGTATTGTTTGATTTTATGTATGTATATACAATGTACATATAATGCTATGAATGTTATACATGTTGTTTCAATTCCTTAAAGTCATGGAATATGTAATGAACGGAATGTAATGTTTATTGTCAATATTTATTCTATCATCTCTCATTCACACTAAGATTGAAGAATAAAATCTAAGATCATGTTAAGAGTTTTTAAGAGAAAAATAATGATAAAAGATAGCTTATATAAGATCCTCACGAAGAGGCTTGTTGGAGAAAAATTAAGAGGCACTTCATTGCATAAGATAAGAGGGACTTCCGTGCAACCCAAGAGGCATTTCAGTGTAAATGAGAAGAGGCACTTTTTGCAAACCCAAGGATTATTATATAGGTAAAAAAATGATCTAAAAGAAATTGCATCTCTTTTTTTGAGTTTTAATTTTTAAAGTTGATTTTCAGTTTACATGTTCTCTTTAAGATATATTATGTTCAATTCCACTTACAAATTGTTTGATGCATGACTAGGGGCATGATTCCATAGGTAAGAAGCAAGCATAGAGGAGTCGAGCTTGAGGATCTTTAGAAAAAAAAATCTGGTGGGGTGCCAACTATACCTAGCTTAGATTTCTTTTCCTAATTATGAGAAACATATCATATTAAGACTAGACCTTGTTGAGTAGTTGAGAATGAGAATTGTTATCATTATCTTGTGTTGGTTTATATAAACTCTATTTTTCCAATTAATATCATGTTTTTGAATTCTCCCTTGAAGTGAATGCAAATGTATTCTTTTTCTCTATGTTATGCATGTTTTACAAGTGGGTTGCTACATCTTCCTAATATCTTTTCAAGCATTCACGATTGTCTAAATCTAACCACATTTGGTGGGTTTAATAATTTGACATGAGGAATACAAACTGTGGTTAGATTTTAATTTTGAGATAAGGAATCATGTGTTTTACATTATTAGCTACTTATGGTAATAAACATATTAATAATTACATAAAAGGAATTGCGTTACCAAATTATGTGATAAGCTTTAATATATTATTATCTACGCATATGTCAATTAGGGGGATGCATTATTCATGTATGTTGTGGAATTTTTCCATTTATGCTTTAAACGGTTGTCCATGAATGTATAATGCTAATCATGTGCAATAATTGACAGAGATATCAATTAGTGTGATAAATCATTTATATGATCCCTTTAGGGCTTAAAATATATCTTTGTGTTGTATTCAATCATTTCAGACATAGTAAGTATCCACAGTCTTCAGCTTAGATGATGGGGTATATGAGAATCAATCAGTCTACTTAGCATTTCATCTTATTAAACATAGACAAATTTTGGGACTTTATATTTTTAATCATATTTATTTCTAGGTTAAATTGAAGGTCATTACAATATACCACCTTATATGAATTTCTTCCTCAAAATTTTTGTTTCAAAATATGGTACTACCCACCTCAGGGTTTCACATAGATATACACTAACTCATTAAACTAGTCATAACATGTTTAAACATGCACTAATATGTTCATGATATGATATTCACATGGATAACCATTGCATTATTTCTAACATGACATAGTTAAACTAATGAGTGCATGGGTCATTGATATAACTTGAAAACTAAATTGTACCTTCATCATCCAGCACATCAAAAATCTTATCTTTTCTCTTCTCTGGGGCACTTGGGCTAGGGTTCTGACATGCACCCTTCTTTGTAGCTAACCTAAGGAAATTACCCTTGAGGTTCCCTTCTCCTCCACAGTAGAAGAAGACACCTATGCCCGATCTGCATGGCCCTTCATGAGACTTTCCACACTTGGGGCATGCATCCCTCACCGGAGGATCCTCTAGGGCCTTGCACTTTTTATGATCATTGTGGTGCTGGTCCTAATTATTGTGTCCATGGTGGTAATGATGTTGGTGGTGATCTTGTCCACTGTGGGATTTCTTCTTCCAAAACCTCCATGGGTAATCCTCAAGCTCAAGTTCCACATCGAGAGCTTCTTGCATCATCTTATGGCCACACCAAAAAGTGAGTAGCTGATATCATCCTTCAGACTTGTGATGAACTTCTTGGGTTTGCCTCATCTTAGTTGTATCATCCCTGTAATTCTTGACAATATAGGTATTCATGGCATACCAAGTCACTATCATGTCTCCATGCTGACGTAGATAGACAAACACTTCCTCCTTTTGGTTGATAATGAATTAGGCACACAGTGGCCCTTGAAAGCTTCTATGAAGTCATCTACATGAGGAACACTTTATCTATGCTTCCTTTTTGTTGATAATGAATCAGACACATAGTGTCTCTTGAAACCCTCTATGAAGTCCTCCACGTGAGGAACGCTTTATCTGGGTCTCCAGTGTCATGTAATTTTCCCCACCAAACTCTAGGGTGGTCCTCCCAACATGTGCATCCTAAACCTGATGCATGACTCTATAACGACCCCGCTTCCTGGTAACCCCCAATTAAGGGAGACCCGAAGGTCAGAGCCGTTATTCAATTAACTGGATAAAAGGTTTGATAAATAATCAATAACAATTATGAAATTCTACTAACTAACTGGAATTTGGTATGAAATTAAAACTTTACTTACCTTTGAAAACCTCAAAAATCTATCTATCATGGTCTTGAATTATTCTATCTAATCCTCCTTGCACTTTATTTCTTTTTCCGCAATGTGTCAATTTACTGTTTGTTCTTTCAATTGTTGTTCCTAAAACGCCGACAAACAAAATGTCGGTCAGTATATTGAAATATACTGGTATGTGGGAACAACCAAAATCTTGCAAATATGGCTAACAATTTAATAATCACAATCAAATTAATTAACAAGCGAGTTTACACTTTTCAGTATGACATTCTCCACCGCTTTTTCCCTAACCCTGGCATACCCACCTTAGGGTGCCCTTTACTAATGACTTAAGGCCACCTTCTCATTCCCGAGCTTGGTGCCTGGGGGTCACCACTCATGGTGCCCACTAGTCATGCAATATCATAGGCCACCTTCTTGGTGCCTGGGGTCACCACTCAAGGTGTCCATCGGTCTACCCATCTGGGCCTGACCTTTGGCATCATCCATCAGGGTGGCATGTAGGTGCGAGAATCCATACTTCTATTTTTTTAATGTGATAATCATAGTGACTTTATGATTAGCAAGTATGAACATCCAACTAATAATATGCATTCAATGTGGTTAACCATCCGGAAAATCATCGAGAAACTAAGGTGGTTATTCATAATTAACCACATACCTGATCCAGAGAAACTTGATTGTCCAAGCAATAAGGATAAAGAATCAATCAACAAGAAATCAACAATATCTTGAAATTAATGCATACAATCCAAGTGTTATAGTTTATCCAGAACATTCTAAAGCTAGACTTTGATTCCACCTTAGGCTTTCTAGACCACATTAGGGTTTTATTAGGGTTTTTGCCTCCATAACACTTTTATCATATTAAATGCTCTCTTAGTTCATAAACCCTAATTTCAACATCATAAGCCCAATTAAATTCGATTATTTCTCTTTTATACCAAAACCACCTTTTGTATCCTTTCAAGTTATTTCAAGGTCATTATACTCAATTATCACCTTTAATTTCTTTCGGATTAAAAACTCATAATTCCTTATGATCTAATTCACCTATGAACTCCATTTATTAATAATTCCAACTTTATCCATTAGAAAACCCTACTTATCATATTAAGGTTATTTATCCATGATTAGGATCTTTTATACTAAAACCATCATGTTTTATTCTTTTTAGGTCATGTCAAGATCATTAAGGCCAATTATCATTTTCAGGTTCTTTATCAATGATTATAGTTCAATTGACAACTGTACCTTAATTACTATTTATCACATCTGCTAGGTTAATAAACCCTAATTTAACATTGATTGCACTTTAGCACACAGGAAAACCCGAATCAAGAAAATCATGGGTTTTTAAACTGAAATTTTATTCCTATTATCCTTTTTATGTCAAAAGGTCCAATCTTGATTCAGAATATTAAACTAGTCATTAAAATCACCACTAAACAAATCTAGGATTTTAGATTCATTTAAAGCATCAAAGTATTAACTTTATGTACTTTTCGAACTAGAAGTAAAACTAGCCTCTACTAGTATTTTTATTGTATTCCTCGTACTTTTCTAAGCAAGATTCATGTATTAACTTTCCTCATCGGAGTTTTCTATCAAAAGATATGATTTTAATAAGAAAACTTCCTTTTCTAGTTTATTTGCTAATTTTAGAAAAACACAGATCGTCCGATTAATGGATCGCTGGTCCACTTAGGATCCAACGTTCACAGATGCGCGTGCCCATTGTTATTAAAAGGATCAAAATACAACTTTACCCTTACCTCTTCATTGTGCGCACAAGGGCAAGGACGCCTTTTAGCCCTTTATCTTCTTCTTCTTCCTTACGACTCCTGTTCACGATCCAGTGTTGTCCGGCGGTCAACTACTGGGTTGACTTCGGGGTTCCGACCATCTGTGAGTGAGCTGGTCATCCAGGGAGCTTCTCCTCCCTTCACCAAACTTGATCATCACCTCAATTGTTCACCATGAACGCGCTGTGACCACCTCCTATCCACCGGACTCCGGCGGGGTCTTCTGAGAAGCTGGAGGTGAGGGTCAGGGTAAAAGTTGGAATCGAGGGCTTTAAAACGCCCCTCTCGGTCTGCCGCAAAGTTCAGACCAGCAAAATGAGATGCTACTACTCTCTAATACCGTCCCCTATATATATGTGGAAAGTAGGCTTGAGATATTTGGGGGTTTCCCAAATCGGCGACCAAAGCCAATCGAACCGGGGATGATTCCCCACGGTTTCATCTCCCAAAACTAAAGGGACTAAAAGTAGCTTTGTACATCCACTGGATTGCAAGAAATCCAGGATGGAAGATCCTCCTGTAACCAGAAAAGTCCCAGTTCGCGTGGGACTTTGAAGATGAGCGATCAACGTTGGATTGAGATCCAACGGTCCTCGGCGCACGCGTTTCAAACAAAAAGGAAAATACATTTCTAAATTCAGAATTATCCTCAATTTTGGCAAAAACTTGAGAAATTCGTATCTCGCAATCCCTTGGTCCTTTTTAACTCAAATTTTAAGGGAAGGTTTGTCTTAGCATTATCTAGCTTTTTACAAAATTTGGGAAACAAATTGTAATATATAAGAAGTCTTCTTTCTCTCCAAAGTTATCCCTTTAATTACTCAAAATTAATTATTAAACCTTTTCCTTTTGCCATTATCTTGTTATTTTGGGTCCCTTGGACCTCAAGAAATCCCAAAGGCATGGATTCCCATATTGGGGAAAATCTATTTGCCTTTATCTTCTTTTAATTGTCAATTACTCATATTTCCCTAACTCTTTTCATTAAATTATTCCTTTTTGAGGATTCCTCTTTATCTCCCTTATTATTTCTCTCATTGGCATTCCTTTTATTATTAGGAATCCTTTAGATACGAAAATCCACCAAGGATAACTCAATTGTACCTCTTTTAACTCATTTTCCACATTTTATCATTATTTTCAACTTCTTTCTTAATAAAGAAATATCTAATTGATCTTTTCTTTTCCTATTGCTTTATCTTTGCAATTTTGGACTCCTTGGGACCCAAGGAATCCTAGAGGCAAGCAATCCAACTTTGGAATGTTTTCTTTTCCCTTCTGGAGGTTTCAACACCTTTCTTTTCTCAAAAACTTAATTATTCATTTACTATTTGAATTTCCTTTCTATTGGGCCCAATAGCCAATAAAGCCCACAAATCAAACAACAAGGCTATTTTAAACGAAATCCATTTATTCACAACAAATTATATCATTATTTGTCCAAATATCTTTAATATAAGAAATTACATTTCTCACCAAAGGAACCCAAAATTTGGGTTTGTAACATCCTTCCCCTCTTATGAGAATTTTGCCCTAAAAATTCTATCAAGCAAAAAAACAAAATGGATAAGCCTTTCATGTATCCATCATGGCTTTTATGTGGCTTCACCCTTTCCATGGTGCTTCCCAAGAACTTTCATCATCTCATTTTCTTCCATCTGAGTTCTGTCTTACCTTGGTATATCGTACCCTCATAGGTGACTTAGGACATTCCAGCCTCAAAAGCTAAATAGGTTCAGGGCTCAACACATGGCTTGGGTACCTCACATAGTGCTCTAGATCAGACTCATGCAACACATCATTTTATCCTGAGGGGTAAGGTTAAACACAACCATCTCCACCAATCCATCTCAAATGTACCCATATATCGGGAACTCAGCTTTCTCAGTTGTAGCTTAGAGGGGTCAGATTTTCACATCACATATTCTCCCACAGTGAACTGCATATCAGTCTGCTTTGCATCAGCTCGTGACTCATGTCACCACCGGGCTCTCATTCTCAGCCATTGCACGATCAAAGCGACTTAATCTGCACACACTTGTGGTTCTTTTCTGACCTTCACGAGGCCTCCTTCACCAAGATCATCATAATGAAGTGGTGACCGACACAACCTCCCTATAGAACTTCTTTCATCCCGATAAAGGCTATGGTGGGTAACATCACATCTTAAGAATTGTCTCTATGTATCACCCTAAATGAGCACACATGCTCTCATCAGACCCTCTAGTCCGGATCATATTGTCCATTAGTATGGGGTGATAAACTGTACAAACATTGAGCTCTTCATGTATCTACTTCCACCTCATGGAAGTGAACCTTTAGGTCACATCAAGAACTTTTGAATTTGCATCATGGTGTAGTTGAACCATCTCTTTTCATATGTAGTTCAACCAGATCTGTCCCTTGATAGAACTCTTCCTTTCTCATGTCATCTAGGTAAGGCGATCTACCATAACCCATATTGTATCTTGACATTATTGGTCTAGCAGAAACTCACAACATCCATAATGATGAACTCCCATTCCCTCTCGGGAACTCTTTATACTTTATATCCATGCACTGGGTTAATGGTGTTCGTCCTTCACCTCCTGGCTTGCATGGCCACATGCTACATGCAACTTTGTTTTAAGCATCCAGAATGCTACCATCACTTACTATCTTTATAGTACCAAGGTATATCATGTCCTCCTGTATTGTTATGATTCCTCAAGCTTGATACCTCGGAAACCCTAAACCACTCTCAAAAGGGTTTTATTACCTTCCTATCCAAAGAAGTGTATCTGAGGTTCTATCATCATCCTTTTACTACCTCAAGGACTAAACTGGATACCCAAACAACCATTAACTTGTTCAACATATCTTATTACATCCGAGTGTTAGCCAAAACACATCTTCTTTCCAAACATAGGGTTAGTCAAACAACCTCAACTTCTTCTAGCTTCCTGCTAGCTATATCTCAACCAGAGCATTCATTACCACTCCTTATCCTTAGGTGTTAGTTAATGTTGAAGACATACACCTCCATGCATTATACTTATCATCTCATATCAAACTCTAAGTTTGTCTTCATCAATAAACTCTAAGCTCATCCTCATGGTGATCAAACTCAACCTTGTGATTCCTTGTAACACTTGCAAAAAATCCACTTAGTTCAAGATAAAAAATCCTCACAAGATGATCTCCTTAATACTCTTAGTGTTTGTAAACCATACATGTATTATTCTCTCCACAAAGGTATGTTATCATCTCTATCCTCATACCTTGTAGCAACGTTCCAACTTCCAACATATTTATCCTTGGTGTAAGGCATACATATTGTCCTATCTCTCACTCCCATAACAAGAGGAAATAAGCATTTGACTGCAGTCCAAATACAGAGTTCTTCCTATTCCAAGAGTAGAGATGGTACAACCCACCTTGCCAATACACTTTCAAATCCAAGTTGAAACGTGCCACATATGTCTCTACATCACAAACATCATGATATCAAAAAAAATTACTTCCATGGAAAACTGATCTGAAACCTACTTGGGTTACCACACAATCCTTAGTCATCTCCTTTAGGTCTATAGGGTGCCAGAACTTTTGGGGTCATCCCTCTTCCCTTATGCATCCAGAGAGTACCCTACTCATCTGCCCTTTGGGTCCCATGAGTTCATGAAGGTGATCAATATCCTAACCCATGGCCCTTAGACAATGATAGTTGTTACCTCCCGACCCTATGGTCACGTGCAACTAGGGAATTAGGCAACTCCTTCTTCCATCGATGTTATCCCTACCTGACCCTAGGATAGACTTATGATTCTATTATGGTACATGTTCAACATAGAACCTTACCCAAACATTCATAATCTCTCTTCTTGCATTCATGGGCTGACTTTCATCCTTTCATAAGGGTCATGGCGACCTGCCTACCTTGGTTGAGCCCCATACCGGTTACCTCCATGGTAACACATCCACATGCACATAGAGATGGTTATCTATGGGTCTATAGGTTCATTCTCATGCCATGTACTCTTCGCTTAGCTTCTCAAGATCCTACTAAACCTTCGTAGGTTACCTCAAAACCAACCAAACTGGTAAACTCCCTACCAAAGGGTCGCTCTCCCAGGATGGGAGGAAACTACACCTTTATAACAAAGGTCACAAACATCCTTAGGGTTTACATCCATATAAGCATGCTTAAAACAACAACTACTAAGGCACAAGCGTACCTACAAAACCATGCTAGGTCACACTTGTTCTCATCCTCAACATTACATCAACTTAGTTGTGTGGGGTTCATCAAACATCCCCTTAACGTAAGGGATTTCCTTTACCTCTACACATGAGGAGTACCATGCTTGAACCTATAGAGACTCAAATCTCATCATGAGCATCGAATATACTGCTTCCCCTCTTAGGCCTAGGAACCCTAGGTTCTCCTCTGGGCATCCAACTACATGCTCAACCTCTTAACCACGAATCAGGCATGTCCAAGGTATGTCATGTACCTCCATGATCTATCTACTCGAGCAACGCTTCGGAGTTGAGTCCTCTTCTAGGGCAACCAACTAGGTATAACGCCTCACAACTGGTTACTTAAACCTCCTCAGGGTCTAAAGCACTCTTTATCTCATCCAGCAGGTAACCACTTATACCATGGGTACTAGAAGCATCATCCTCTCTCTAGGGTTTGGTTCCTCTAAAGGCAACCAAGATATCATCAACCTCTAGGAATCAAGCATAAGGCCACCACTATCATCCACGTAGGTCGCATCCTTAACTCCCACTATTCTTCAAGTTTCGGGGTTTTAGACTTCCAACCTCCTTGTTGGGGGGTCCTGCTTCCTCTCTCTAGAGCTAAAACCACCTCCAGCCATACCGACTAGAGGTCCCTTCTCCATGCAGGCTCATGCTCTCAAGAAAACCCCTATGTGGTTGAAGCCTATGCTCAACTCATGTTTGGCTCAAGATTATTCATATCTCCTTATGCTTATCTCATAAGCCATCCATCATGCCCTTTTGGCCAGGGTTTCAACCTACTACCGTACCACTGACGTACTCTGGGGGCATGCTATCCCTCATAAGCCATAAGGTTTCTATAGGTACTTCACTAACTTCATTCATGAAGGAACTACCCCTTTTCTCTTGCATGCATGACCCTCTCCATGGTTGGGTCGCCAAAGGTACTAGGTCATCTACCCTCTTATGGCATCCCAAAGGCATGACATCGAACTCATCATGTCAACTCTCTCTCTAACCTTCACTTAGGGTTAGGGTTAACATCATCCTTAAAGGATATGCTAGGTCTCTACTTTAATGGAGATCTCTACCTCCAAGACTCACTTTCTCTACTCATCCTCCTTACACGAAGGTCTAGCCTTAGGTCTCTCCTGGGGCAATGACAACTTATGTCATACGACCTAAGCATGTATCTATTCTTTAGTTTGCACTTAATCTATTAAGCTTATGTCCATGACATCTTATTTACATGCTTTTCATTAATTTGGTGGAGGATTCCTTAGACCTTATTAACTTTACCCATACCTCAAGAGGGTGAGGAGAAGAGAGAAAACCCTAATCCTTAAGGTCCTTAATAGAATTTGAGTTGAGAAGGGATAAAAAAGATGAGAGAATCCTAAAGGTATCTTATTTCGAGTCATACCCTAAGACATCGGCAAATGTGGCTAACAATTTAATAATCACAATCAAATTAATTAACAAGCGAGTTTACACTTTTCAGTATGACATTCTCCACTGCTTTTGCCCTAACCCTGGCATACCCACCTTAGGGTGCCCTTTGCTAATGACTTAAGGCCACCTTTTCATTCCCGAGCTTGGTGCCTGGGGGTCACCACTCATGGTGCCCACTAGTCATGCAATATCATAGGCCACCTTCTTGGTGCCTGGGGTCACCACTCAAGGTGTCCATTGGTCTTCCCATCTGGGCCTGACCTTTGGCATCATCCATCAGGGTGGCATGTAGGTGTGAGAATCCATACTTCTATTTTTTTAATGTGATAATCGTAGTGACTTTATGATTTGCAAGTATGAACATCCAACTGCTAATATGCATTCAATGCGGTTAACCATCCGGAAAATCCTCGAGAAACTAAGGCGGTTATTCATAATTAACCACATACCTTATCCAGATCAACTTGATTGTCCAAGCAATAAGGATAAAGAATCAATCACCAAGAATTCAACAATATCCTGAAATTAATGCATACGATCCAAGTGTTATAGTTTATCCAGAACATTCTAAAGCTAGAGTTGAATTCCACCTTAGGCTTTCTAGACCACATTAGGGTTTTATTAGGGTTTTTGCCTCCATAACGCTTTTATCATATTAAATGCTCTCTTAGTTCATAAACCCTAATTTCAACATCATAAGCCCAATTAAAGTCTATTATTTCTCTTTTATACCAAAACCACCTTTTTTATCCTTTTAAGTTATTTCAAGGTCATTATACTCAATTATCACCTTTAATTTCTTTCGGATTAACAACTCATAATTCCTTATGATCTAATTCACCTATGAACTCCATTTATTAATAATTCCAACTTTATCCATTAGAAAACCCTACTTATCATATTAAGGGTATTTATCCATGATTAGGAACCTTTATACTAAAACCATCATGTTTTATTCTTTTTAGGTCATGTCAAGATCATTAAGGCCAATTATCATTTTCAGGTTCTTCATCAATGATTATAGTTCAATTGAAAACTATACCTTAATTACTATTTATCACATCTGCTAGGTTAATAAACCCTAATTTAACATTGATTGCACTTTTGCACACAGGAAAACCCGAATCAAGAAAATCATGGGTTTTTAAACTTAAATTTTATTCCTATTATCCTTTTTATGTCAAAAGGTCCAATCTTGATTCAGAATATTAAACTTGTTATTAAACTCACCACTAAACAAATCTAGGGTTTTAGATTCATTTAAAGCATCAAAGTACTAACTTTATGTACTTTTCGAACTAGAAGTAAAACTAGCCTCTACTAGTATTTTTATTGTATTCCTCGTACTTTTCTGAGCAAGATTCATGTATTAACTTTCCTCATCGGAGTTTTCTATCAAAAGATATGATTTTAATAAGAAAACTTCCTTTTCTAGTTTATTTGCTAATTTTAGAAAAACACAGATCGTCTGATTAATGGACCGCTGGTCCACTTAGGATCCAACGTTCACAGATGCGCGCGTCCATTGTGATTAAAAGGATCAAAATACAACTTTACCCTTACCTCTTGACTCTGTGCACAAGGGCAAGGACGTCTTTTAGCCCTTTATCTTCTTCTTCTTCTTCCTCGCGACTCATGTTCGCGATCCAGTGTTGTCCGGCGGTCAACTACTGGGTTGACTCCGGGGTTCCGACCATCTGTGAGTGAGCTGGTCATCCAGGGAGCTTCGCCTCCCTTTGCCAAACTTGATCATCGCCTCAATTGTTCACCATGAACCCGCTGTGACCACCTCCTATCCGTCAGACTCCGGCGGGGTCTTCTGAGAAGCTGGAGGTGAGGGTCAGGGTAGAAGTTGGAATTGAGGGCTTTAAAACGCCCCTCTCGGTCTGCCGCAAAGTTCAGACCAGCAAAACGAGATGCTACTACTCTCTAATACCGTCCTCTATATATAGGTGGAAATCAGGCTTGCGATATTTGGGGGTTTCCCAAATCGGCGACCAAAGTCAATCGAACCGGGGATGATTCCCCGCGGTTTCATCTCCTAAAACTAAAGGGACTAAAAGTAGCTTTGCACATCCACTGGATTGCAAGAAATCCAGGATGGAAGATCCTCCTATAACCAGCAAAGTCCCAGTTCACGTGGGACTTTGAAGCTGAGCGACCAACGTTGGATTGAGATCCAACGGTCCTCGGCGCACGCGTTTCAAACAAAAAAGAAAATACATTTCTAAATTCAGAATTATCCTCAATTTTGGAAAAAACTTGAGAAATTCGTATCTCCCAATCCCTTGGTCCTTTATAACTCAAATTTTAAGGGAAGTTTTGTCTTAGCAATATCTAGCTTTTTAAAAAATTTGGGAAACAAATTGTAATATATAAGAAGTCTTCCTTCTCTCCAAAGTTATCCCTTTAATTACTCAAAATTAATTATTAAACCTTTTCCTTTTGCCATTATCTTGTTATTTTGGGTCCCTTGTACCTCAAGAAATCCCAAAGGCATGGATTCGCATATTGGGGAAAATCTATTTGCCTTTATCTTCTTTTAATTGTCAATTACTCATATTTCCCTAACTCTTTTCATTAAATTATTCCTTTTTGAGGATTCCTCTTTATCTCCCTTATTATTTCTCTCATTGGCATTACTTTTATTATTAGGAATCCTTTGGATACGAAAATCCACCAAGGATAACTCAATTGTACCTCTTTTAACTCATTTTCCACATTTTATCACTATTTTCAACTTCTTTCTTAATAAAGAAATATCTAATTGATCTTTTCTTTTCTAATTGCTTTATCTTTGCAATTTTGGACTCCTTGGGACCCAAGGAATCCTAGAGGCACGAAATACAACTTTGGATTGTATTCTTTTGCCTTCTGGAGGTTTCCACACCTTTCTTTTCTCAAAAACTTAATTATTCATTTACTATTTGAATTTCCTTGCTATTGGGCCCACTAGCCAATAAAGCCCACAAATCAAACAACAAGGCTATTTTAAACGAAATCCATTTATTCACAACAAATTATATCATTATTTGTCCAAATATATTTAATATGAGAAATTACATTTCTCACCAAAGGAACCCAAAATTTGGGGTTGTAACATCCTTCCCCTCTTATGAGAATTTTGCCCTCAAAATTCTATCAAGCAAACAAACAAACAGGATAAGACTTTCATTTGTCCATCATGACTTTTGTGTGGCTTCACCCTTTCCATGGTGCTGATAACACCAATTTTGGTGACGTTTTTGCCCTTTATTCTGTTATCAAAACTGCCCTTTTCTGCTATTTTCCTCTCTTTTATAAGCACTTTTGTAATAAATGGCCAAATCACGCTCTTAATCCAATACTTCCATCTTTTGCAGTGTTTTTCCTCATTTTGGTATGTTTTATCATCAATAAGGCCGTCCCGGCCCACAAATAAGTCCAAACTGCATCGGCCTTCCTGACACCTGATACAACCTCAGCCCGATAGGGCGGAGCGACACAACGACGCGTGATATGGGGACGCCGCACAAGAAGAAACTGACGGACGACACGTCTTTTACCCGACCGAGAGCCGAGCTCGCCACGACAACACCAGCTTGTCGCGCGACACAGGCCACCCACCGGCAGGCGCTGCCCGTCACGTGACCGACAGCTGGCACCCACATGCTGAGCGATACCTGTATCGGCAGTCCACCGACCCGTGAATAAGGACGACATGTGGCTCTTCGAGCACTATAACTTCCCCCAACCGCTGCCTATAAATAGCAGCTACAGGAAGCCGAAAAGACAGTTCGGACAGTTGGGAACTTTGAGCTATCTTCAGAGGAAACTACGAGAGCGAGACTATCGCGCCCCAGTGCTCGTGCTGGGCAACACTAGGTGAGCTTTTTCTCATCCTGAGAGGGAGGGGATGGTTCACTTAGGACCCCCCGAGCGACACTGCGGGCCGATATCGGCCAACATAGAAGAGCAACACAAGTGCGCGACAGCAGAACGCGTCACGCCTTGCCCGACACGATATCGAACCCGATACGCTCCGCCCGTCATGCGTGCCGCCCGAGAGGGTGCGCCGCCCGACATGAGCGTATTGGCCAGGGTCCTTGAGCGATACAGTCAGCCGTCACGGTGTGGCACCCGAGAGGGTGTGCCGCCCGACACTACTGTATCGGGCTTGGCTCCTGACCGGTATCGGGCTGGAGAGCTGCAGTAGCATGTCATCTTGTAGCTCTAGTTGGAGATAGTTTTCTTTGTTTTGTTTGTGACATCTTGTTGTTTCCCTTTTGGGAATTTATTATCTCTTTACACCTGTCGGAGAGTAGCGTGTCGATTCTGGGTTCTCAACACTACCACCCTTGTCCCTGTGTTCAACCCCGTATATCTACTTTGACCCCGTAAACAAAGTTGCGGGGGCCTAGAAGGATTCAGATTATAAATGTAAAAGCCTGACTAACTTCAAATCCGCCTCCAATTTTGGGCGCGTGATTTAGGTCGGTCAACTTTTTGGTGTCGTTGTCGGGGATAAGGCAAAATGGTACTGCTGACGAATCTGAATCCACTAACTACACTCTCGTGCCTCAAGCTTAGAAATGAGCTTGACAACACTCTTTTCTTTCTCTTGTTATTTTATTATTACTCTTTGCAAAAAAAAATTAATTCTATTTTCTAAACTTGATTTCTAGTTTTACCAAACATGCGATGCCAAGTCTGTAATCAAGCTATTCGAGAAGACTATCTTTCCTCATTTTGGTGTACCGCACACTGTTATAAGCGACGAAGGATCGCACTTTGGAGAGAGACAGTTTGAAGCACTCCTGCGCAAGTATGGAGTAAAGCACAAGATCGCTACACCCTACCACCCACAGATGTTAGGGCAAGTAGAGGTTTCCAACAGACAAATCAAGCAGATCTTGGAGAAAACTATCGGCCGAACTAGGAAATACTGGTCTATGAAGCTTGACGACGCGCTTTGAGCCTACCAGACTGCTTACAAATCGCCCATTGGAACCACCCCCTACAGACTTATCTACAGAAAGTCCTGCCATCTACCTTTGGAATTGGAACACAAGGCCCTTTGGGCAATCAAGTTCCTAAACATGGACCTCGACAAAGCAGGAGAAAAGAGATTTTTGCAGCTTCAAGAGTTCGAAGAGCTGAGGATGAACGCCTATGAAAATGCAAAAATCTACAAACAGAGGACCAAAGTGTGGCATGATGCCCACCTCAAGAGAAAAGACGTAAGGGAAGGGGATAAGGTCTTGTTATTCAAGTCCTCCATTCGTAGTTTTCCTGGGAAGATACAAACGAGGTGGTCAGAACCGTTCACTATGTCAAAGATATACCCATAAGGAATGATGGAGCTCTACGACAAGGACGATCTGACTAAAGTCTTCCAGGTGAATGGGCACAGAGTGAAGAAGTTTTATGAGGATGAAGCTTTTGTCAGGAGAGCAGAAACCAACTTGCAAGATATGGGTACAATCAAAGGCCAAATGTGATGATCTTACACTGGTCGAGCTGGCGACGCAAACTTCAGCGCTCTTCGGGAGGAAGCTCGAGTTTTTCTTTCTTTCCTAGAGTAGGATGCCTTTTTATTATTACACTTGTAAAAGACAAATATTATAGATTGTAATAAGGCCCGAGTCTGCGCATGCGCCAAGCGTACCGACTCTTCTATTTTATGGGCCACTACTCTATTGAGGAGTAATACCATCTGAGGTCGGGGACTTTTCTCTAGGCCAATGATGTTTTACCCTTCAGTAGCTATTTCTTCGCCTAGTTTTTAGTTTTTGCCGCTTACCGCACCGGACAGCATCTCAGCTAGGCGTAGAACCGCTTGTATCAGGCGATGGTTTCCCAGGCGTCATAAGGGCAGCAACAGACGACAGCCTGACATGCACCCGTATCGTGCATAAGAGTTTTTGCCCTTGATTAGACCGATGGGACTGCGCGTCTCGGGAACGGCCGGTCTAAACGATCGACGCACGCCCCAGGAATGCCTGTTTTACCCCCAGCTGAGTTTGCTATATATAGTAAGGATGGCTCAACGTTTCGGGGCACTACACTTACTCTTTTAGCCACTTGTACCACATGGAGTAACATACTTTTTTCTCGTGTGTCGGCCAGCTTGCCTTTACCCTTGTATCGGGTGATGGCTCCAAAGAGCAAAGGTATAGCCCGACATCTTGTTTGCCTGACACGGGGTTTATATCGCACGCTGCTTATCGGGGTTGACGAGCTTAGTCGATTTATCTTGTAACGCCCGACACATGTGAAGCACGACACATCGGCCGATCGCGTTTGCCCGATACGCCATATCGGGCGACACATTTTTCTTCTGAGACGACCTATCGGGCAATTGTTTTCATGCAACCGTATCGCCCGACATGCCTGTCCCGTGTCGGGCAGTTTGTTGTGTCGCGCAGCTCTCTTAGTATCATCCAATCTTGTATCGTCTCGAGTTTTCTTTTGATGGACGATACCCGAATTTTGAAATAAGTTAAGTCTTATCGTGATTCCAGTTTTTTCCCGACCTAACATTTAGATGACAATTGGACTTGATAACAGGGATGGCTCACACAAGGCAAACCTCCAGTCGAGCTGAAGCAACAACTGTCAGACAGAAACGTCAGAATCCCTAGGCAGCTAGCCATCAACAACCGAAGATAGAGAGATGGTGGATTTTTCTTGATTTGGTAGCTCGGAGGAGGATCACTTCCTTATCATAGTCTGTCTTCTTTGGTGGTTTAGGACCATCTACAGAGACATCACGAGTCTTTTTCCGGTGGCCTCCGGATGGAATCTGGGCATTTCGGTTCCATCTTCTAAAAAAGGGGGGAAGTATCCACAAGTGTTTCCAAGAGCTCTCTATCTACTATGTACGAGCTTCGAGCTTTCTTCTTGAGAGCTTTGCACTTATTCCGGCTGCATCCAACTGGGGAAATAAAATGGCTGCAGCAAAGAAGCATATTGCAGCTTTTCCAAGGCACAGACGAAACAACCATCTAACCTTCACTGGACTAGCATGACCTCAGCCTGTCTACTTCACTATTCTGGGATAGAGTGTGGAGTAAGTTTGGGGGGGGTACCCATGTACCAGTGAAGGAGGTATAAAAATTCTTGTGCCATTTTGTTCTTCTCCTATATCATGTGTATGTACCCATGCTAGTATAAAATGCCATGTTCATATAAAAATTTTGAAAAATTTTGTTTTTTTTGTTCCCATACATATATACAAATTCGCTATATTAGTAAAAACCTGATGCGACTTCTTGCCAAGTTTGCTTTCTATGTGCTCAACGAAATGCAGGTTTTGTAATATCTTTCTGATAATGCTGCTTCAAACAAACAAAAGATTACATTTTTCCCGCGCCAAAAATTTCGAAAAAAAAATAATAATCTCACAACAGCTAAGAGACGAGTATGGAGAAGAAAAAAGCTGCCCAAACAGCAGAAATCTCTTTTGTTTTCCCTTACCCAACAAAAATCTCAAAAAGAGAAAGAAGCTTTATGAGTGTGAATAAAAGCATGAGAGTTGTGCCCAATAAAAGAAAAAAAAAATATACACACTTGTCCTCCAAAAGTACCCATCTTTAGGCATGGTAGATCCGGGGCAGTGGTACGTAGGATGTGAAATCACTGCTCTAAAGCCAACTGGCTTGGACTGTAGGGACCACTTGCCCATTAACAGACCCTTACCTGGATGGACTGATGGGAGACAAGAAAAATCTCAAAAAGCCTTAGCCTACCCTATACACAACTTTCTGACCCAAAAATAAAGTTGTTTGGTGTGTAAGCAAACTTCAGAATCATGCACCAAAGTCTCACTGAAGCTGTAGAGAAAAATTTTACTGAAATAATAAGGCAGGAAACGCAAGGTCTTTTGTTTGTAGTGAGGCAGCATCATCTCTAAAGGCATTACGATACTTGTTTTTACCGCTTGACCTGAAAGCTACGCCGGGCAAGAAGAAGCATCACTAAATAAAGTTTAAATATTGATTGAGGACAATCAAAACGCTAAGTTTGGGGGAGTTGATAACACCATTTTTGGTGACTTTTTGCCCTTTATTTTGTTATCAAAACTGCCCTTTTCTGCTATTTTCCTCTCTTTTATAAGCACTTTTGTAATAAATGGCCAAATCACGCTCTTAATCCAATACTTCCATCTTTTGCAGTGTTTTTCCTCATTTTGGTCCGTTTTATCATCAATAAGGCCGTCCCGGCCCACAAATAAGTCCAAACTGCATCGGCCTTCCTGACGCCCGATACAACCTCTGCCCGACAGGGTGGAGCGACACAACGACGCACGATATGGGGATGCCGCACGAGAAGAAACTGACGGACGACACGTCTTTTACCCGACCGGGATCCGAGCTCGCCACGACAACACCAGCTTGTTACGTGACACAGGCCACCCACCGGCAGGCGCCACCCGTCACGTGACCGACAACCGACACCCCCGTGTCGAGCGATACCTGTATCGGCCGTCCACCGACCCGCGAATAAGGAGGACATGTGGCGCTTCGAGAACCATAACTTCTCCCAACCGTTGCCTATAAATAGCAGCTACAGGAAGCCGAAAAGACAGTTCGGACAGTTGGGAACTTTGAGCTATCTTCAGAGGAAACTATGAGAGTGAGAGTATCGCGCCCTAGTGCTCGTGCCGGGAAACACTAGGTGAGTTTTCCTCATCCCGAGAGGGAGGGGATGGTACACTTAGGACCCCCCGGGCCACACTGCGGGCCGATATCGGTCAACATAGAAGAGAGACACAAGTGCCTGACAGCAGAACGCGTCGCTCTGTGCCTAACACGATATCGAACCCAATACGCTCCACTCGTCATGCGTCCCGCCCGAGAGGGTGCGCCGCCCGACATGAGTGTATCAGCTAGGGTCCTTGAGAGATACAGTCAGCCGTCACGGTGTGCCACCCGAGAGGGTGTGCCGCCTGACACTGCTATATCGGGCTAGGCTCCTGACCGGTATCGGGCTGGAGATCCACAGTAGCCTGTTATCCTTCTACATCAAGAAGGCGACACATATCTTTAATTCTGTTATTTAATTCTTTATTTACGCAATGTATTAAGACCTTTAATGTTTATGGGAATGGAAAAGCTTAATTACTTGCTTCTCTATGCTTGGTGCAAAATGTTGGATGACTGCTATGTTTGATATATGAACTCTAGCTTGCATGTTTGGATCGCGTTTCGCTTAGCTACCGAATCGTGTTTCCCGTCGCAACAACTTTGAGAGTTTTGTTGTGGCTCTAGTGTTTGGTCTGATTCTAGAGTATGAGAGTGCCTAGAACGGAGTGGTTTCAGTACCATTCCACTCTAACTTAAGTCCAACAATCTCGAGAGGGGTGTTGATGCTTGGTTAGAGGTACTCGCTATGAGAGGAGGGGTGCAGGATGTTACTGCTACCGCTTGTTTTACTGAAGTCTTATCCTTCGTACCTTGCTCTAGCTCTAGTTTTATCTTTCTGTTCCTGTTGCATGAAAACCCCTAAAAACTGCTAAATGACTAAAACCTTAAATCTTTCTTGTAGCTCCAGTTGGAGATAGTTTTCTTTGTTTTGTTTGTGACATCTTGTTGTTTCCCTTTTGGGAATTTATTATCTCTTTACACCTGCCGGAGAGTAGCGTGTCGATTCTGGGTTCTCAACACTACCAACCTTATCCCTTTGTTCAACCTTGTATATCTACTTCGACCCCGTAAACAAAGTTGCGGGGGCCTAGAAGGATTCAGGTTATAAATGTAAAAGTCCAACAAACTTCAAATCTGCCTCCAATTTTAGGCGCGTGATTTAGGCCGGTCATGTGCTTCCCAAGAACTTTCATCATCTCATTTTCTTCCATCTGAGTTCTTTCTTACCTTGGTATATCGTACCCTCATAGGTGACTCGGGACATTCCAGCCTCAAAAGCTAAATAGGTTCAGGGCTCAACACATGGCTTGGGTACCTCACATAGTGCTCTAGATCGAACTCATGCAACACATCATTTTATCCTGAGGGGTAAGGTTAAACACAACCATCTCCACCAATCCATCTCAAATGGACCCATATATCGGGAACTCAGCTTTCTCAGTTGTAGCTTAGAGGGGTCGGATTTTCACATCACATATTCTCCCACAGTGAACTGCATATCAGTCTGCTTTGCATCAGCTCGTGACTCATGTCACCACCGGGCTCTCATTCTCAGCCATTGCACGATCAAAGCGACTTCATCTGCACACACTTGTGGTTCTTTTCTAACCTTCACGAGGCCTCCTTCACCAACATCATCATAATGAAGTGGTGACCGACACAATCTCCCTATAGCACTTCTTGCATCCCGATAAGGCTATGGTGGGTAACATCACATCTTAAGAATTGTATCTATGTATCACCCTAAATGAGCACACATGCTCTCATCAGACCCTCTAGTCCAGATCATATTGTCCATTAGTATGGGGTGATAAATTGTACAGACACTGAGCTCTTCATGTATCTACTTCCACCTCATGGAAGTGAACCTTTAGGTCACATCAAGAACTTTTGAATTCACATCATGGTGTAGTTGAACCATCTCTTTTCATATGTAGTTCAACTAGATCTATCCCTTGATAGAACTCTTCCTTTCTCATGTCATCTAGGTAAGGCGATCTACCATAACCCATATTGTATCTTGACCTTCTTGGTCTAGGAGAAACTCACAACATCCATAATGATGAACTCCCATTCCCTCTACAAGGTGACTTCATTCCTCCTATAATGACAACCTATGTGTCTTCATCTAATGGCATTAGCAAAAGCTCTAACCAACATGTTACATGAGACCAGAGGGCCTGCTCCATGCGGGATATCCTCATATGAAAGTCATGATCAATATTTCCACCAAAGTGTGGGGATGACTTGTAATGCTCAAGGTGACACTTAGGGTCCATCTAGAAGAGAAAAAGAGGCATTCATAAGCATGTAGAATAACTTATAAGATCCTACAATGATGACCATTCTAATATTTCTAAACCATTTTTGTCAGACTCCTATGTAATATTGTGACACCTCATCATGCTTAACGAGATTACTCAAAACACAAAACACGATCAACTACTAATTTATCACATAGTAAAAAATGTGGAATAATTAAAACTGATTCCAACAATGTAAATAAACTCTAGAACATTTACAAAAGGTCCATCATTCCATTCTCATTAACTGTAACAAGTATTTACATATGGGTCCAAAGCCCTCTGTCACATCCTGAATACAAAAGATATTTCACGTGTACATGCCATATATTTACAAACATTGGCATACTACAAAATCTCGTGTCGATATGAGTATATCATCTAGAAAACACATCCCATACCCAGACATGAGAGTACAGGGATGACACTAGGACTCTACTACTGACATCTACAACTAACCAACCTTATAAATCTATTAATCACCAAGTTGGTTCTCTTTCACAACACGAACTCAACCTCATTGCCCATGACCACCTAAAAAAATGTGGTGACTCACGAGTGAGACCCAATTCCAGCGAGAGATTTAACTCTCGCCAACATATATTGATTATAACATATTAATTAATAGTAAATACATTGAGTAGTTAGGGTATTGAATAAGCAATATGAATAGATTGAACAGTTTAAGCATACTAAACAGTTAAGAAAATAAGTTGTAACATCAAGTAGAATTGCACAATTTTCATAAGTCTGCATCATGTAAGAACTATGTAGTGTAAAGAAAAGACAAGGGTTAATTAACCAATGTGATACATATTAAACCCTAGCAATCATACCACACAACTAGTATCACTTCTTTTATTACATTGCCCTGAGGGATTTGAGAAATACCACTCAAATCCCAACTAACCACTACTAAGTCGAAATCAGTGCCATACAAGATCTAAGAAGAGCCAGACTCCTAAGATCTTCTCTTCCCCCGGTTAGTATGGGTCCTTCACAACGAAACATAAGGTCAAGCTGCTAACAACCTAGTCCGTCCTTGGTATAGGTCACGACACTAGTGAAAAGAGGCAGGTACGCATACCCTACCATCTGAGGTACAACCACAGTTGTCCTCCAATCTCATATATATATATATATATATAATCATCAAGACATGACCACAAACATTCTCAAACTGAGGGCTAGGTATGACCACTGTCATCCTCCCTAACACTTGAATTCAGGATGACAAGCACCCCGCATACTCATCAGTATGCACTCCGAGTATCCCTTAGAATTACTCGTTTCACTATCTGGCAATTTCTGACACTCAGATAGATCTATGGCACATGGCAGTACATGATTAGAGTTTCACTTCATTAGTTATGCCAATTGGGTGAATTAATGCTAAATCATACAAATGGACATTCAAACCCTAATTCTTTTCTAACAAGAGTATATGTATAACATCTTCAAAAGATATAAAACAATTGAGATATAAATCTTAATCACATTACCACATGCTATAATTCATTACAAATTAATGGATCATACTTATCATCATACTTTTACAAGATACCAATATCTTATCACAAGTTCCAGGGTTTTAACCCTTATTGGAACATGAAGAGGATTTCACCTTAATCATGGATTCAAACATGCCCGAAGGTCATTAAGACCATCACATTATTCAGAGAAAGGTTATCATCATCATTCCAGGTCTTAAACAAGGATCAAAAGATCATTATCACATATGTGTCCATAGATACTAACATGGCAAGGCACTATGATATTCAAATAATACTACAATGCAATTTCAACACAAGAAGAGTGTAATTCATTATCACATTAATCATTTAAAGAGGTCTGACTATAACCAATCCACATCATATAATTACACTAAGGTTAGGTATAACAAGCAAGATCACATGGGAGTTACACATCCACTTATTATAGCGATTTATCAAATATAACTATACGATGGCAAAGGTAAGACTACAAATTAATGGTATTGAACCATCAAAATATCATCACTAGGACCCACAAATAATGTTGGGTTTTAGGGGAGGTAGAGAAGGCAGTGGAAACAAAAATTTCTCCCCCAAACCCGGAACAAGGAAACGCGTCAACGTCTATATAATAGGAAAGGGATGGTTTGTGGAATCATACTTTGTCCCGAGGCTTGCTCGGTGATAATACCTCGCGCCTTGCGCAGTCTTCAACTCCGGTCTTGGACGGTGTCTGTGCAGCTCCTGGTTACACTGGGACTGACTCCTCCTCCTCTCACCGGGACTGTCGGGGTTGACAGTTGTCCTCCTGAGCGGCAGAAACCTCCCGCCTATGAAGTAGTCCACACATACCACCTGGAACTCCACACTCCTTGTCCCACAAGGAATTGGAAGGAGTCACACCCTCCTGTTGACGTACTAGTCGCCAACACACTCTCCTGCCTCCAGTTGCAACTGCAGTTTCCTTTCCCTTACTGCACCTCCCTTTTCGAGTAGCACTTGCTCGGGATCTCTCTCGGTTACCAAAACCAGAGAGAACGACAACTTTCCAGAGAACCTGGTTGCACTGAGTTGTTCTTTGAGAAGCCCCCAATACCCGTATATATATAGGAGGGTCATGGGACATGGTTCTCTATCCCGGGAAATGCGGGACTAAAAGCAGGAGTAGAAGGGTTCAAGATTTTCCATAAAAGCAACCAAATCGCAACCTGAACCGATCGTTTCAAAACTGAAACAGTCAGTTGGGGACCTGAACCGGTCGGTTCACAAGTGAACATATTACAACCCCAAATTTTGGGTTCCTTTGGTGAGAAATGTAATTTCTCATATTAAAGATATTTGGACAAATAATGATATAATTTGTTGTGAATAAATGGATTTCGTTTAAAATAGCCTTTTTGTTTGATTTGTGGGCTTTATTGGCTATTGGGCCCAATAAGGGAAAAGACAAAAGAAATTCCACTATTATCGAGTAAATAAGAAAATAGAGAAAAGGAAAAGTGTGGAAACCTCTAGAAGGAAAATACAAAGAGGGATTTCGTGCCTCTTGGGTTCCTTGGGTTCCAAGGAGTCCAAAGTTTCATAGAGAATGCAATAAGAAAAGAAAAGACCAATTAAGTATTTCCTTATTAAGAAAGAAATTGAAAATAATGATAAAATGTGGAAAATAAGTGAAAAGAGGTATAATTGAGTTATCCTTGGTGGAATTTCGTATCCCAAGGATTCCTAATGTTAAAAGGAATACCAATGAGGAAAATGAAAGGGAAATAAAGAGAAATAAATAGGAATCCTCAAACAGAGATATTTCGATAAGAAATAAATAAGATAATGGGAAATAAAGGATAAAAGATAAGTAAAAGGCTAAGGTATATTCCCAAGATGGGATTTCGAGCCATTAAGGTTCCTTGAGGATCAAGGAACTTAGAATAATAATTTAATAGGAAGGGAAAGAGAAAATAGGTGATATATATATATATATATAATTAAGTGATATCTTGCAATTAAAGAAAAGGCATGTTTCCTTTTAGATAATGAGCCCAATTTTGGTAGAGAGGTAGATTAAGTGATGATGCACTTTCCCTCAAAATTTGGGAGCAATTGGACCCTTGGTCAACTTCGAAGGTGTGAGGTGAAGCTCCCTAGCCTATCACGCGGCCCGAAGGTGGCCTAGAGTCTGGAGTCAACCCCCGAGTTGACCACCTGGACCTGCTTGCTCGACGCAAGGTAGAAGAAGAGCATCATTGGTCTTTTACCATTATGCCCCTCTATGCCTTAATAGCTGGTAAGGGCTTCCCCGTCTTTTTTTCTTTTAATTGCTAGGAAGGGAGCGCGTGATCCTGGCCGTTGGATCCTAAGTGGACCAGCAGACCACGGATCAAACGATCTGTGTGTTTCGCAAAATTAGCAATTAAATCTAAAAAGGGGTTTTTCTTATTAAATTTGTATCTTGAGCTAGAAAACTCAGATGCAGAAAGTTAATACATGAAAAATGATCAGAAAAATATGAGGAATGCATTAAAAATGGTTTGTACACCTAGATCTGTATATTTTGCAAAAGTTCATATTTTGTATAGAAAATGTATTAATTTGTGATAGAAAACCCTAATTGTTAACCAAAGATGGTTTTAATCCTGCAAATAGATTAATTCGAGCATGGTTTACTTGATTAATGATTAAGATAGTTTTTAACCTATTTTGAAGATGGAATTGCAAAGTTCAGGGTTTTAAACCAAATATGATGGTTAATATGCTTAGAAACCCTAAGTAAGAGGAAAGTAAAGAGAAGTACTTATAATCCAAAATTATGGTTTCATATTGCTAAAAGACGATCTTAGGATCTTAATGGAAAATAAAAAGAGATAATTAGGGTTTGATGGATATTTTGATAAAAGTAAAGTAAAAGTGGTAAAACGGAAGTGAAACCCTAATTATGGTCGAAACCCTAAAAAGGGCTAGTAACCCAAGGGCACGATTAGGTCTTTTAGACTTGAATACCATGATCGATGATAGAGAATATTGGATGAAAATTTCAGGATTGAATTGTGCTTTCTTGATTTACTTTGGAATACTTGATTGCTTGGAGTTGTTGATTCTGCATGTACAGGTATGTGGTTACGCCTATGAATATCTCAAACTAGATTCCCGAGGATTTTCAAGGTTTTATCGATGATTTGAATTAAACTGTTGGATGCATTTAATTCTTGCACATTATAATGTGAATATGACTATCACCTAAGATATGTGCATACTAGCTCAGATCCTAGTCCCCTCTGTAGCTTTATAGATTGACCTAGTAAATGGCTACCAATGGGGTAGGTCCATCAGGTCATTAATTGACTTAGTAAATGGCTACCAATGGGGTAGGTCCATAAAGTCATCATGACTCAGGGATTGGTCTACCTTTGGGTAGGACCATGCGACTCCATAACCCTAGGTATTGGCTACCTATGTGGTAGGGCCATGGGGGTAAGGATCTACCATATGAGAGAGGTGGTATCCATGTCTACTGTAGGGACGTTACAGAGAAAGGGGATAGGCAAGGATTGAGTAGTATTGCTTAAAACGTAATCTTGGATGTTAAATGATATTTGGTTGATTACATTGTTAACATAGTTGCAAAATTATTGTTTCCCCCACATACCAGCTTCTTGCTGACCGACGTTTTGTTTGTCGGCGTTTTAGGTACAAATGAAAAGAACAAATAGTAAAGTGGCAGATGTGAAATTAAATGAGATATAACGTGCACAGGAGGATTAGTTAGTTTAGCATATTCATGGATAGAAGCTTAGGAATCTGAGTTTCTCCAAGGTAAGAAAAGTTTTATTTTATAACAGTTTTCGGTTTAGTTGGTAAAGTTTATTAATTGTTATTGATTATTTGTCGAACCTTTGATCTTGTAATTGAATAACGACTCTGTCCTTCGGGTCTCCCTTAATTGGGGGTTACTGGGAGGCGGGGTCATTACAATTAGTATCAGAGCATAGGTTCCTCACTTAATCTTTAATAATTATTAAATTTTACAAACTCCATAGAACCCAAGGGAGTTATTAGAGGATTATCTGAAAGATGGAGGTGTCTAGAAAAGGATCACAACCGGGGGCTGGCAATATTTTCCTCCACATCGCTAGTCGGAATACGAGGACTCCTGGATCTGTGTGACTTCCTGGCCAATGTCTTAGGGTATGAATCGAAATAAGATACCTTTAGGACTCTCTCATCTTGTTCATCCCTTCTCAACTCAATTCTATTAAGGACCTTAAGGATTAAGGTTTTCTCTCTTCTCCTCACCCTCTTGAGGTATGGGTAAAGTTAATAAGTTCTAAGGAATCCTCCACCAAATTAATGAAAAGCATGTAAATAAGATGTCATGGACATAAGCTTAATAGATTAAGCGCAAACTAAAGAATAGATACATGCTTAGGTCGTATGACACAAGTTGTCATTGCCCTCAGGATAGACCTGAGGATAGACCTCCTTGTCAGGAGGATGAGTAGAGAGAGTTAGTCTTGGAGGTAAAGATCTCCATTAAAGTAGAGACCTAGCACATCCTTTGAGGATGATGTTAACCCTAACCCTAAGTGAAGGTTAGAAAGAGATGACATGATGAGTTAGATATCATGGTAGACTGGATGTTTAGATAGACATGCATGGGATGTCATATGAGCCATGAGAGGTTAGATGGCCTAGTATCTTTGGCAACCCAACCCTGGAGAGGGTCGTGCATGTTTGAGCGAAGGGTAGCTCCTTCATGGAGGAGGTTATAGAAGAACCTATAGAAACCTTATGGGTTGTTGCAAGTAGGATATAGCTTGCACCCAGAGTATGTCAGTAGTGTTTACAGTAGGATGAATCCCTAGACAAGGGATCAATATGGATGTATTATGGGATAAACATAAGGGGCTATGGATAATCATGAGCAAACATAAGTTGGGATAGGCTTCACCTGTGTAGAGGTATGCCTGTGAGCTCAATTCCCCATGGAGAGAGGACCTCTAATAGTGAGGATGTTGGTATGGTTAGCTATAGAGAGAGATAGCAGGACCCTGGCAAGAAGGTTGGAAGCCAAACACCCCGAGTATAAGGAACAAGGGGGATGATAGTGGTTGCCTCATGCATGATCCCTGGAGGCTGATGATATCTTAGTTTCCTTTAGGGGAACCAAACCCTAGAAGAAGGATGATGCTTCCAGTACCTATGTACCTATGGTATAAGTGATTACCTGCTGGATGAGATAAAGAGTGCTTTGGACCCTGAGGAGGTTTGAGTAACCAGTTGTGAGATTGTATATCTAGTTGGTTGTCCTTGAGGAGGACTCAACTCTGAGGTGTTGCTCATATAAAAGGATCATGGGAGTACATGGCATACCTTTGACATGCTTGATTCATGCTTAAGAGGTTGATCATGTAGTTGGATATCCAAAAGTGAACCTAGGGTTCCTGGCCGAAGAGGGGAAGTGGTGTACCTAATGCTCATGATGAGAATTGAGTCTTTATAGTTTCGAGCATGGTACTCTTCCCATATAGAGGAAAGGGAAACCCCTTAATTTAAAGGTAGGTTTGATGAACCCCTCACAACTAAGTTTACCTAATGTTGAGGAAAGAAAACAAGTATGACCTAGCCTGGTTTAATAGGTGACCTGCTTGTGCCTTAGTAGTTGTTGGGTTAGGCATGTTCATGTGAATATAAACCCTAAGGACGGTTGTGACCTTGTTGTCAAGAGTTGTAGTTTCCTCCCATCCTGGGAGAGGGACCCTTTGGTAGGGTGTACACCAGTTTTGCTGGTTTTGAGGTAACCTAATGAAGTTTCATAGGATCTTGAGAAGCTAAGTGAAGAGTACATGGCATGAGAATGAACCTATAGACCCATAGATAACCATCTCTATGTGCATGTGGATGTGTTACCATGGAGGTAACCGGTATGGGGCTCGACCAAGGTAGGCAGGTCGCCATGACCCTTATGAAAGGATGAAAGTCATCCCATGAATGCAAGAAGAGAGATGATGAAGGATTGGGTAAGGTTCTAAGTGGACATTTACTATAGTAGAATCCTAAGTTTTTCCTAGGGTTAGGTAGGGATAAGACCGATGGAAGAAGGAGTTGCCTAATTCCCTAGATGCACAAGACCATAGGGTCGGGAGGTAACAACTATCATTGTCTGAGGGCCATGGGTTAGGAGATTGATCACCTTCATGGACTCATGGGACCCAAAGGGCAGATGAGTAGGGCACTCTCTGGATGCATAAGGGAAAAGGGATGACCCCAAAAGTGTCGGCACCCTATAGACCTAGAGTAGATGACCAAGGATTGTGCTTGGACCAAGTAAGTTTGAGACCAGTTTTCCATGGAAGTAATTTTGATATCATGATGTTTGTGATGTAAAGACATGAGTTGCACGTTTCAACTTAGATTTGAAGGTGTACTGGCAAGGTGGAATGTACTATCTCTACTCTTGGAATGGGAAGAACTCTATATTTGGATGGCCGCCAAATTCTTATTTCTTCTTGTTATGGGAGTGAGAGATAGGACAATACGCATGCCTTACACCAAGGATAAAGATGATGTAAGTTGGAATGTAGCTACAAGGTATGAGAATAGAGATGATAACATACCTTGGTGGAGTGAATGATACATGGATGGATTACAAAAACCAAGAGAAATAAGGTAGTCATCTTATTAGGATGTTTTTAGCATGAGCTATGTGGAATTTGCAAGTGAAACAAGGTTGAGTTTGATCACCATTAGGATGAGCTCAGAGTTTCTTGATGGAGACAATTTAGACTTTGAGATGAGATGATAAGTATACTACATGGAGGTGTATAATACCTAACACCTAAGGATAAGAAGTGGTAATGAATGCTCTGGTTGAGATATAACTGCCTAGTTTAGTTGGAAGCTAGAAGAAGTTGAGCTGGTTAGGCTAACCTTAAGTTGAGAAAAAGAGATAAGTTTGGCTAACACTCTGATATAACGAGAGTTGTTAACCAAGATTAGTGGTTGTTTGGTTAGCAAGTCTAATCCTTGACATAATGAAAGGATGGTTTAGAGCCTCAGATACACTTCTCTGGAAGGGAATGTGATGTAACTCCATTTTGAATGGTTTAGGGTTTCCGAGGTATCAAGTTTGAGGAATCATAACAATGCAGGAGATCATGATATGCCTTGGTACTAGAAAAATAGTAAGAGATAGTAGCACTTTGGATGCTTAAGATGAAGATGCATGTGGTCTATGGCCATGCATGCTAGTAGGTGAAGGACGAACACCAGTAACCCAACGCTTTTACATAGAGGATAGAGAGTCCCCGAGAGGGAATGGGAGTTCATCACTACAGATGAGGTGATAAGTATTCCCTAGACCAAAGAAGGTCAAGATGCAATGTGGGTTATGGTAGATCGCCTTACCTAGAGGAAATGAGAGAGAAGGAGTACTATCACGGGACAAATTCAGTTGAACTACTTAAGAGGGAAAGATGGTTCAACCACACCATGATGAGATTTCAAAAGTTCTTGGGTATGACCAAGGTTTACTTCCATGAGGTGGAAGTAGATACATGAAGAACTCGATGATAGTACAGTTTATCACCCCATACTAATGGAAAGTATGATCCAGACTAGAGGGTCTGATGAGAGCAGGTATGCTCAATCAGGGTGATGCATAGAAATAGTTCTTAAGATTTGATCTTAACCACCATAACCTTTATCGGGATGCAAGAAGTCTTATAGAGAGGTTGTGTCGGTCACCACTTCATTAAGATGATGTTGGTGAAGGAGGCCTCACAAAGGTCAGAAAAGAACCACAATGTGTGCAGATGAAGTCGCTTTGATCATGCAATGGCTGAGAGACAGAGCCCAGAGACGACATGAGTCATGAGCTGATGCAAAGTAGACTGACATGCCATTCACTGTAGGAAATGTGAAAATCTGACCCCTCTAGGCTACAGCTGAGGAAGCTGAGTCCCCGATATATGGGTCCATTTGAGATGGATTGGTGGAGATGGTTGTGTTTAGCCTTGGCCCTTAGGATAACATGATGTGTAATGTATTCCATGAGTTCGATCTAGAGCACTATGTGAGGTATCCAAACCATGTGTTGAGCCCTGAACCTATTCAGCTTTTGAGAGGCTGAAATGTCCTGGGTCACCTATGAGGGTATGATATACCAAGGTAAGTAAAAAGGCAGATGGAAGAATATGAGATGATGAAGGTTCTTGGGAAACATCATGGAAAGGGTGAAGCCACATGGGAGCCCAGATGGACATAAGAAGACTTATCCTGTCTGTTTGCTTGCTTGATGGAATTTTGAGGGAAAAATTCTCATAAGAGGGGAAGGATGTTACAACCCCAAATTTTGGGTTCCTTTGGTGAGAAATGTAATTTCTCATATTGAAGATATTTGGACAAATAATGATATAATTTGTTGTGAATAAATGTATTTCGTTTAAAATAGCCTTGTTGTTTGATTTGTTGGCTTTATTGGCTATTGGGCCCAATAAGGGAAAAGACAAAAGAAATTCCACTATTATCGAGTAAATAAGAAAATAGAGAAAAGGAAAAGTGTGGAAACCTCTAGAAGGAAAATCCAAAGAGGGATTTCGTGCCTCTTGGGTTCCTTGGGTTCCAAGGAGTCCAAAGTTGCATAGAGAATGCAATAAGAAAAGAAAAGACCAATTAAGTATTTCCTTATTAAGAAAGAAATTGAAAATAATGATAAAATGTGGAAAATAAGTGAAAAGAGGTATAATTGAGTTATCCTTGGTGAAATTTTGTATCCCAAGGATTCCTAATGTTAAAAGGAATACCAATGAGGAAAATGAAAGGGAAATAAAGAGGAATCCTCAAAAAGAGATATTTCGATAAAAAATAAATAAGATAATGGGAAATAAAGGATAAAAGATAAGTAAAAGGCTAAGGTATATTCCCAAGATGGGATTTCGAGCCATTAAGGTTCCTTGAGGATCAAGGAACTTAGAATAGTAATTTAATAGCAAGGAAAAGATAAAATAGGTGATATATATATATATATATAATTAAGTGATATCTTGCAATTAAAGAAAAGGCATGTTTCCTTTTAGATAATGAGCCCAATTTTGGTAGAGAGGTAGATTAAGTCATGATGGACTTTCCCTCAAAATTTGGGAGCAATTGGACCCTTGGTCAACTTCGACGACGGGAGGTGAAGCTCCCTAGCCTATCGCGTGGCCTGAAGGTGGCCTAGAGTTCGGAGTCAACCCCCGAGTTGACCACCTGGACCTGCTTTCTCGACGCAAGGTAGAAGAAGAGCATCATTGGTCTTTTACCATTCTGCCCCTCTGCGCCTTAATAGATGGTAAGGGCTTCCCCGTCTTTTGTTCTTTTAATTGCTAGGAAGGGCGCATGTGATCCTGGACGCTGGATCCTAAGTGGACCAGTGGACCACAGATCAAACGATCTGTGTGTTTCGCAAAATTAGCAATTAAATCTAAAAAGGGGTTTTTCTTATTAAATTTGTATCTTGAGCTAGAAAACTCAGATGCAGAAAGTTAATTCATGAAAAATGATCAGAAAAATATGAGGAATGCATTAAAAAAGGTTTGTACACCTAGATCTATATATTTTGCAAAAGTTCATATTTTGGATAGAAAATGTATTAATTTGTGATAGAATACCCTAATTGTTAACCAAAGATGGTTTTAATCCTGCAAATAGATTAATTTGAGCATGGTTTACTTGATTAATGATTAAGATGGTTTTTAACTTGCTTTGAAGATGGAATTGCATAGTTTAGGGTTTTAAACCTAATATGATGGTTAATATGCTTAGAAACCCTAAGTAAGAGGAAAGTAAAGAGAAGTACTTATAATACAAAATTATGGTTTCATATTGCTAAAAGACGATCTTAGGATCTTAATGGAAAATAAAAAGAGATAATTAGGGTTTGATGGATATTTTGATAAAAGTAAAGTAAAAGTGGGAAAAAGGAAGTGAAACCCTAATTATGGTCGAAACCCTAAAAAGGGCTAGTAACCCTAGGGCACGATTAGGTCTTTTAGACTTGAATACCATGATCGATGATAGAGAATATTGGATGAAAATTTTAGGATTGAATTGTGCTTGCTTGATTTACTTTGGAATACTTGATTGCTTGGAGTTGTTGATTCTATATGTACAGGTATGTGGTTACGCCTATGAATATCTCGAACTAGATCCCCGAGGATTTTCAAGGTTTTATCGATGATTTGAATTAAACTATTGGATGCATTTAATTCTTGCAAATTATAATGTGAATATGACTATCACCTAAGATATGTGCATACTAGCTCAGATCCTAGTCCCCTCTGTAGCTTTATAGATTAACCTAGTAAATGGCTACCAATGGGGTAGGTCCATCAGGTCATTAATTGACTTAGTAAATGGATACCAATGGGGTAGGTCCATCAAGTCAACATGAGGCAGGGATTGGTCTACCTTTGGGTAGGAGCATGCGACTCCATAACCCTAGGTATTGGCTACCTATGTGGTAGGGCCATGGGGGTAAGGATCTACCATATGAGAGAGGTGGTATCCATGTCCACTGTAGGGACGTTATAGAGAAAGGGGATAGGCAAGGATTGAGTTGTATTTCTTAAAACATAATCTTGGATGTTAAATGATATTTGGTTGATTACATTGTTAACATAGTTGCACAATTATTGTTTCCCCCACATACCAGCTTCTTGCTGATCGACGTTTTGTTTGTTGGCATTTTAGGTACAAATGAAAAGAAAAAATAGTAAAGCGGCAGATGTAAAATTAAATGAGATATAACATGCACAGGAGGATTAGTTAGTTTAGCATATTCATGGATAGAAGCTTACAAATCCCAATTTCTCCAAGGTAAGAAAAGTTTTATTTTATACCAGTTTTCAGTTTAGTTGGTAAAGTTTATTAATTGTTATTGGTTATTTGTCGAACCTTTGATCCTGTAATTGAATAATGGCTTTGTCCTTCGGGTCTATCTTAATTGGGGGTTACCGGGAGGCAGGGTCGTTACAGAACCGGTCGGTTGGGACACCTCAACCGTTCGGTTTACAGGTGAACCGGTCGGTTGGTGGTCCTGGTCGGTTCCTGGTTGACTTTCCTTCTTTTGTTTCTAATTGGTATCGAATACCAATCCTATTTCCCAATCAAATTGGGCAACTGAAACGAATGGAAAATTCTCACCAATCCTATTTTCCCAAGTTGCTCGGTTGCACCAGTTGAATCGATCGTTTCAACACTTGAAGCAATCGGTTCACCCTGGACTTGAGCTGATCGGCTCAACACTTGAGCCGACTAGTTCAGCAACCTTAGCCAACCGGTTCATCACATGAACCGATCGGTTGGGAGTGCAGGTTGTGCAGAATCAGTAAATTGCGATTTCAATCAATCTGATACTCCAATCAATGTGTCCAACACCTTGAACAACCTGATATTGATCTATCAATTGATTGAGTGTTTAATTGAACTACTAAACTCCTTTAGTAATCAATCTAAACATTTCTTGTGGACAACACTCCTCTTCCAGGTTAAATCCTTTGTGTGTGACCCTACAGGTCCATTTCACGTTGGCAGTGAAAGTCCATAACACTTATGACTTCACAAGAAAAGAGCGGTGCCTAGTCACACATCAGTGCTACCCAAGTGAAAGTAGAAAGTTGGAGAACAACTTTCAATCCTACAATCCATGAATGGTGTTACAGAGAATGTATAATTCCTTTATCACTGATATCCCAAATGAACTCAAGGCATGGAACAGTCATCCTGTCAACGTTCATTCACTTTCTTGAACTCAGAGTAGATTGAACGAGATATGTATGACATCAATATCACATACTGATTCACACATGCGTGTGCACGCCTATCTCAATCCTACTCATCAAGTGGCCTTGGATATCAAACTCCCTCAGGAGGGACAAATCCCATAACTATCACTCACCCCTCAAAAGCCCCATGTGTCAAAGCCACCCAATCATCACCTTTATTACAATCCAGGTTTCAGGACTGCGTTTGATGATGTCAAAGTGTGCCCAACGACATGTGTTGAGTGTAGTGATTTCAGGTCAAAGAATCACATTCACCACCATCACTGTGAGTATAGACTGTGACTACCATGTCATGGTTCCATGTGTCAAACTCACAGTGGGTCTGTCCGGTACAATTGTTCTCTAAAAAGTACCTATGTGTTTGGTTTGATATCTCTATATCATGACTAATGAGATTCTATCATCAACCAACACCACAATCTAGTCTTGTGTGTCATTTCTGTCTATCTACCTTCCACAATGACATCCGACTAGGGACATAATAAGAATGTACAAACTCTTAGCATCTGTATGATCTCATCGTTCATGTCCTCAACATGAAAGCATACGTCATTGAGTACTGTCATTCTCTAGACATTCAATTTGTTCTATCACTATCTCATATGACTGAACCAGAAAGAATTGGAAGCTTGCCTTTGATGTTTATCAAATCAATCTTATTATATCCCACCAATCATCCCATGATTGGCTCTTAGGACATACATACCAACAGAATCCCACTTGCACTACGAGCCAATCATCCTTGAATCATATTCATAGTGATCTTCAAGCATGTCCTACATGTTACTGTGCTCTAGTGCCAACATAGTGAGTAATGGCAATACTTTGCCAAAGTCAGTATAAATTGCATGTCTCTCATCTCTTCGCTGTACGTCATACATATGAGATGGAGTTGCCGTAATATGCGATCTTGTATTCCTTTGCTAACCTTTATCCACATTGCATGATCAAGGATTCCAGACTTGTCATCAATGAGCGGAATATCTATAAGTTCATCTCATGAACTTCTAGATCCATATAGTATCCACTGTTGTTCTCTAACACATAGATACTCGACATTCCCTTTTAAATGGTTTTATTGGAACACTTCCAATTATCAACAAACTTTCACTTTTATATATCCTATATATATTTTGCGATTAATTTTCTGTCATTTCATAAGTTCGCATCAATGTAACTCTTTACATTGAACTCTTCCTTATTTCCATAGAACTAGTACTTCTCAAGTACTTATCAAGTTCTCATGGTATTCCAGTAACCCTTACTGGAGGTAGACATACATCCACTCGTCATGTCTCACATACGAGTTATCAGGATGAGCACATCATATTGTCATGTCCTACATACAAGATGATGAATGCATTTTATTCTTGCCATGTCCATACATGCAAGATAATGGGATGATTACATACATGATAGATCCATATCTATTCTTACTGTTCCCATTCTTCATAATAAGTGGACACTTGGCCTTGGGATACTAACTCCATGTAACATGGACAAGTTTTCTCCCACTGAATCTGTGTACACTGAACCCTTCAGTACATATTTCCAATGTATGCTTTCTCTTTTTAGGTCAAGAGGTTTTCGAGAACTGTCTCTATAGATCTCTATTCCTATCACATAGGAAACATCTCTATCTTCCTTAAAGATAATTTCCACTTTTGGATTTCCATTCTAGAACATTTCCATTTCACATCAACATGTGGAATGTGAAAACGCTCCCACTAAATCACATATCCCTTCTTTATCTTTGACATATCAGTCAAACCATTTGACTATATCATCAAGGTAAAGATCCAATTTTGAGTTGCTTGTACTCAATCAATCACATTGATTAGTCCATTGCAACTTATAGACTTCATTTGCATTTTTGGATTCATAAACCTTATAGGTTGTGTCACGTACACATCCTTGTTTTATTCCTCATAGGAATGTGGTTTTAGTATCCATATGCCAAATGCCTTAGTCATTAAGGTTGCAATCAACAAGCATCATCCTTCTCAAAATGTTATCCATGTGTCTTAACACTTAAGACTTATTTGCACTTATGGATTTCCTCCAATGGGTGCTACCATCAAGGTCATACCTTATGGTTCACATGGATGTCATTTAGGATGTAATGGTCATAAACCATAGCTCATGGTATTCCAGTAACCCTTACTGGAGGTAGACATACATCCACTCGTCATGTCTCACATACGAGTTATCAGGATGAGCACATCATATTGTCATGTCCTACATACAAGATGATGAATGCATTTTATTCTTGCCATGTCCATACATGCAAGATAATGGGATGATTACATACATGATAGATCCATATCTATTCTTAGTGTTCCCATTCTTCATAATAAGTGGACACTTGGCCTTGGGATACTAACTCCATGTAACATGGACAAGTTTTCTCCCACTGAATCTGTGTACACTGAACCCTTCAGTACATATTTCCAATGTATGCTTTCTCTTTTTAGGTCAAGAGGTTTTCAAGAACTGTCTCTATAGATCTCTATTCCTATCACATAGGAAACATCTCTATCTTCCTTAAAGATAATTTCCACTTTTGGATTTCCATTCTAGAACATTTCCATTTCACATCAACATGTGGAATGTGAAAACGCTCCCACTAAATCACAGATCCCTTCTTTATCTTTGACATATCAGTCAAACCATTTGAATATATCATCAAGGTAAAGATCCAATTTTGAGTTGCTTGTACTCAATCAATCACATTGATTAGTCCATTGCAACTTATAGACTTCATTTGCATTTTTGGATTCATAAACCTTATAGGTTGTGTCACGTACACATCCTTGTTTTATTCCTCATAGGAATGTGGTTTTAGTATCCATATGCCAAATGCCTTAGTCATTAAGGTTGCAATCAACAAGCATCATCCTTCTCAAAATGTTATCCATGTGTCTTAACACTTAAGACTTATTTGCACTTATGGATTTCCTCCAATGGGTGCTACCATCAAGGTCATACCTTATGGTTCACATGGATGTCATTTAGGATGTAATGGTCATAAACCATAGCTCAAAATTCGGTTCCTCAAGTTCATCTAGATAGTTGACTCATCACATGAACAACTTATCACATAGATAAACGAGGTGTATCTGTCAAGGATATAAGAACTCACAACCCTTGTGATTCTTAATTTCCTTTATTAGTGTGGGGTATTCTTTTATTAAGAAGAATTCATTTATTCGATAATTATTCTCTAACTTCTTAGAGTATGATTCCTTCTTGATTTAGACATCACCATGCCTTAATCATGAGTTCACTATGATACACTATCATAATCACTCATAAGGATCTCAAACATTTGGTCTAAGTATTTTATTCATTGATCTCATCAAGAATTAACACTTTACCAAATTTCCACTTCATCTATGATAATCTTGAACACTTCAAGATATTCATATTGGTATTTCTCTAACCACCATTTGAAGTATTAGCATTTATTCCAATAGGTATGGAAATACATCACATGTATTATACCAAATAGGATAATCATTCTCCCACTACTTTAGTGAAGATTGATTAATCATGTCCAAGATATTCATGTCTCTTACTGGTTCTCTAACCAAAAGAGTCTAGATTTATCCATCATATGGAAACTAGAAATGAATTTATCATGATTGATGCTAATTTGATTGTTTGAGTTATCTATAACTTTTAGGTATCATTTTATCTCATGCATATCAAATACCACAAAATAAGCAAGGCATTGCCACAAAGATCACATCTTTAAAAGATTGAAACATCAACTTTATTGATTGCCAGGACTGTCATACAATATGCAAAAATAAAGTGTTTCTATCTATTGGCAAATATGAAATAACAGTTCATAACTGTATTACATGCCTTTTAGGCTGAAAATAAACTAAAGTACTCCTATCTATGGTGGCAACACTTGCCCCAGTTATGAGTGCTTTACACTTTACATCTTGGTATCATATACCTCAAAAGTGTTACAAGTTTACTTTCATGACACCTTTAAGTGGAGACATCAATCGCCTCCTTCTTCTTTTGTTCTTCCAGATAGAGAGGACAATTCCTTTTCCAATGTCCTAGCTTTTGACAATGGTGGCAATTTCCTTTCTTGGTCATGCCTCCCTTGGCCTTGAAAGCTGAAGACGTCTTGGGCTCCTGGCTAGCATCAAAACCTTTCTTAGCTTTGCCCTTGCCCTTGCGCTTGGACTTGCCTTTCTTGCCCGTGATCACCATCACAGACTTAGGCTTGTCCTTCTTCATCTGTATCTCGGCTGTCCTCAACATGCCCAACAACTCTTACAGTGGCCTATCAAAGTTGTTCATGTTGTAGTTCATCACAAACTGACTGTAAGATTCTGGGAACAATTGTAGTATCATGTTAGTAGCCAACTCTTGGCTCAGTGGAAATCCCAGTCTCTACAGGTTCTCCACATACCCAATCATCTTGAGTGTGTGAGGACCAACTGGATCTCCTTCTGTCATGACACACTTGAACAGTGCCCTTGAGACATTGTATCTCTCTTGCCGTGCCTGATCTTCATACATGTTCCTGAGATGCTGAATCATCTCAATGACACCCATGTTCTCATGCTATCTTTGCAACTCATGGTTCATTCAACATAACATCAAGCACTTTGCATCAATGGCATCATCAAAATGATTCTTATAAGCATCCCTTTCTGCCTTTGGTGCATTAGGAGCGGGTTCCTCTGGAATTGGAGTATCCAGGACATAGAGCCTACGCTCTTGAGTGAGAACAATTCTCAATGTCCGATACCAGTCGTGGAAGTTTGTCCCATTTAGCTTGTCCCTGTCAAGGACCGATCACAAAGAAAAGTGATTGTTGTTTGTTACTATTTGTACTACAAAGGAAAATATGCAATTTTAATCCAAAAACTCATTTTTGACTTATTTGATTGATTTGAAAAGTTGACGATATAATTAGGCCTTTAATTGATTATCGCTCCCACCATTTTATTTCAAATTGATAGCCCTCACCATCAATTCGGAAGATTGCAGCGTACAACCTTCTAGTGGGCAAGATCTTGAAATCCTATAAGTCATGGACCAGCTAGGACTGTCACCCACAACATAGATCTCTCAGGTGGGCAACTCTTGCCAATTGCATCATATGCAACTCTTGATAAGATGTCATATGCAACTCCTTGCCATAATCATCTCCATGCCTCAAGGTGCTAGATCCTATCTACGTCACCTTGTTAAGTCTGACCCAAAGCAAACACGATGAATATGCACCCTGCTAGGGCAGACCCACACATTCATCCTTCACGCTTCCACGAGATAGACGGTGCACCACGCTAGGGTGTGCCCACACTTGGTCGATCAAGCTTTTCACATGTGTCGCATTTGGAAGGCATCTAAAACTTAATATTTAATGAGGGATTTGGTTTTTATATACATATACATATCCAATCACCACAATACATAGTATGTATCATATACATGCTATATCCCACAAAAACATGCAAAATGATAAAAGCGATGATTATGGCCATCCTAATGTGATTCCTCGAGCCAAGAGGAATCACGGTCATCTAGGTCTACATCACATGCAACATTTACAAGATGAACTCTGTGCTTTGCCTTCGGAGTAGATCAACTCATCACATGATTGACTTGCTCGTTCTAGCCCGGTCGTTTGGGTGCCACCAGCCGATTGGTTGGCTCCTCCAATCGATCGGTTCGCCTGGTCATCGTACATCTCTTCATGGCCGCCACCCGCTCGTCTCGCTCCTCGAACCGGTCATCAACCGATCGGCTCACTCCTTGAACCGATCGTCTGGAACGTCAACCGATCGGTTCACGCCTTGAACCGATCATCTCAGCTGTCGTCAGGATGTCCACCGATCTTTGACATAATAGGAAATAAAAATCTATCCTATTTTACATTGTATAAAAGGAGAAACCCCGAGTTACATTCGGGGGGAGCAAAGGTAGGAAAGAATCTCAAATTATTTCGAGCTACATTAGGAATAGGAGAAGGAAGATCGGTGTGCAGACTGAGATGCAAGCAACCACATACAAACACACACAGATATAGGGGTTTATAGGCCATAATCATGCTACACATCCACCACAAAACTTTTTTAAGGGCGACGCGTATCGAGTGCATTAATAATACATATCATATATGTAATTGGGATTTGTGGATTTAGGATTGGACATGCATAAAGACAATTTTATTCGCATTGTATGCAATAAATAAAGGCAACAAACCAAAATCGATCATATCGATATTCCTAAAATATAGAGCAGTTTACGTGGCTCTGATACCACTGTTGGGTTTTAGGGGAGGCAGAGAAGGCAGGGGAAACAAAAATTTCTCCCCCAAACCCGGAACAAGGAAACGCGTCAACGTCTATATAATAGGAAAGGAATGGTTTGTGGAATCATACCTTGTCCTGAGGCTTGCTCGGTGACAATACCTCGCACCTTGTGCGGTCTTCAACTCCGGTCTTAGACGGTGTCTGTGTAGCTCCTGGTCACACCGGGACTGACGACTCCTCCTCTCACCGAGACTGTCGGGGTTGACAGTTGTCCTCCTGAGTGGCAGAAACTTCCTGCCTCTGAAGTAGTCCACACAGACCACCTGGAGCTCCACACTCCTTGTCCCACAAGGAATTGGAAGGAGTCGCACCCTCCTATTGATGTACTAGTCGCCAACACACTCTCCTGCCTCCAGTTGCAACTGCAGTTGTCTTTCCCTTACTGCACCTCCCTTTTCGGTTAGCACTTTCTCGGGCTCTCTCTCGGTTACCAAAACTAGAGAGAACAACAACTTTCCAGAGCAACTGGTTGCACTGAGTTGTTCTTTGAGAAGCCCCCAATACCCCTATATATAGGAGGGTCATGGGACAGGGTTCTCTATCTCGAACAATGCAGGACTAAAAGCAGGAGTAGAAGGGTTCAATATTTTCCACAAAAGCAATCAACTCACAACCTGAACCGATCATTTCACAACTGAAACGGTTGGTTGGGGATCTGAACCGGTCGGTTGGGACACCGCAACCATTCGGTTCACAGGTGAACCAGTCGGTTGGTGGTCCTGGTCGATTCCCGATTGACTTTCCTTCTTTTGTTTCTAATTGGTATCGAATACCAATCCTATTTCCCAATCAAATTGGGAAATTGAAACAAAAGGAAAATTCCCACCAATCCTATTTTCCCAAGTTGCTCGGTTGCACCAGTTGAATCGATCGTTTCAACACTTGAAGCAATCGGTTCACTCTGGACTTGAGCCGACCGGTTCAGCAACCTCAGCCGACCGGTTCATCACATGAACCGATCAGTCGGGAGTGCAGGTTGTACAGAATCAGTCAATTGTGATTTCAATCAATCTGATACTCCAATCTATGTGTCCAACACCTTGAACAATAAGATATTGAGCTATCAATTGATTGAGTGTTTAATTGAACTACTAAACTCCTTTAGTAATCAATCTAAACATTGCTTGTGGACAAAACTCCTCTTCCAGGTTAAATCCTTTATGTGTGACCCTGTAGGTCCATTTCACGTTGGCAGTGAAAGTCCATAACACTTATGACTTCACAAGAAAAGAGCGGTGCCTAGTCACACATCAGTGCTACCCAAGTGAAAGTAGAAAGTTGGAGAACAACTTTCAATCCTACAATCCGTGAATGGTGTTATAGCAAATGTATAATTCCTTTGTCACTGATATCCCGAATGAACTCGAGGCATGGAACAGTCATCCTGTCAACATTCATTCACTTTCTTGATCTCAGAGTAGATTGAACGAGATATGTATGACATCAATATCACATATTGATTCACACATGCATGCGCACACCTATCTCAATCCTACTCATCAAGTGGCCTTGGATATCAAACTCCCTCAGGAGGGACAAATCCCATATCTATCACTCACCCCTCAAAAGCCCCATGTGTCAAAGCCACCCAATCATCACCTTTATAACAACCCATGTTTCAGGACTGCGTTTGATGATGTCAAAGTGTGCCCAACGACATGTGTTGAGTGTAGTGATTTTAGGTCAAAGAATCACATTCACCACCATCACTGTGAGTACTGACTGTGACTACCATGTCATGGTTCCATGTGTCAAACTCACGGTGGGTCTGTCCAGTACACTTGTTCTCTAACAAGTACCTATGTGTTTGGTTTGATATCTCTATATCATGACCAATGAAACTCTGTCATCAACCAACACCACAATCTAGTCTTGTGTGTCATTGATGTCTATCTACCTTCCACAATGACATCTGACTAGGGACATAACAAGAATGTACAAACTCTTAGCATCCGTATGATCTCACCATTCAGGTCCTCAACCTGAAAGCATACGTCATTGAGTATTGTCATTCTCTAGACATTCAATCTGTTCTATCACTATCTCATATGACTGAACCAGAAAGAATTGGAATCTTGCCTTTGATGTTTATCAAATCAATCTTAATGTATCCCACCAATCATCCCATGATTGGCTCTCAGCGCATACATACCAACAAATAATACCATGTGATTTATTCTAATCCATTGGATGTTAAAGCATACAATACTATTCATTGGATCAAGTTCATTGTTCAAGGTTATCAATTGAAGTATAGATCTAACCATTAGATCAATTGAAATGAGGGACCATTGGTTCAAGGTTTAGTCAAATCTACAATTTCATTCATAACTCATAATACATGGTGATGACCTAATCCACCATTAATTTTGATCCTTAGGTCAGTGTTAGTTGTTAGACTAGTTATACATTCCATTAACACCATCAAATATTAAGCTAATGTCATCATCAATTGAGAATGTCATTAGAATACTTCATAAATGATAATTAAATGTCAAATTGAGCCAAAACCTGACCTAAGGGGGTGACCATAGGTTGTCACCTTAAATTTGACACCCTTGATCATGAACATCAGTTGCCAAGATAGCAATACCATTGGTTTTTGAATGGTATGACCATCAGTTGTGTGATAGGGAAGGAAATAGCTTGACAACCCTAATTTGAACCATCAATTGTTTTTTGCTTAGCACCATAGATTGTTGCTATCAACCTATCCCAGATCATGTTACACCTTAGAAAGATCGTAGACATGTTTACAAGTTCACATAGAACTGGAACAAAATAGGGAAAACCACAAAAATTCGTAATTCTAAGCTAGCATGGTTTCTCTATGCTTAATTCAACACATTAAGGCATAAACATGAACTAACAAGCTTTTAGTAAGCAATATAAGTGAAGAATGTTATATAACTTGCATATATTGAGTAGGTCAGATCCCAAACAGAAATAATATCAAGAAAATAGGGCAAGAAAACCTTGGATTCAGATCTAAACTTGGCCAAATAAGAACTTCTCTCCACAAGGAAGCAAAACCCTAGAAAAAGAAACAAGAAGGATAGATATTTGAGTTCTAGAGCTAGTATCATCATGGAACAACAGCCAACCTGGAGGAAGGTCTAAGGAAGGATAAGAACAAGAAAAATGAAGAAGGAAGGAAGAAAACAACTTGCCTTGGTTGAAATCCCTAAAAGATGACATTGGAAACCCTAAGTAGGGCTAGATGGAGCTCTAGGAGACTTTCTTCTCCAAAAAGAGGTTGTCTTCTACCTTAGAGCAGTTGGTTCCATAGAAAAACCAAGTGGATTCATTGCTCAAGGTTAGAGGAAAGAGAAAGAAAGCATAGTTTCGAATTTGGGTAAAGAAGACATAAATATAGCCCATGGATAAGGATAGAAGCAAGCATGGGGTGTAAAAGTAGCTTCCTCATTTGTCTATGGCCTTAAATTATTAAGAATATACAAGCACACACACAAGAAGCTCCCCCACCGTCCTTATTGATCTTCTTATCTTTCCTTTGTCGAATTTCCCAGCCAATCACATAATTCATTAGTTGGTAGCTACAAAAGGTAGCTCATCCATGAAGGGGTAAACCTTAAAATACCCTTGAGGAACACGCCTTCAAACCATGGCTCAACTAGGATCCCCATTGATAAAAAAATCCAAAGAATGATAATATAACATATAAGTAACATAATGTATGTGACAAATTGCAAATAAATTCCCTCAATTGGGTAAATTGCATAAAAGTCCAAAATATATAGAAAATTGCATAACTTGCTCAAACAATGTCCAAATTGGACAAAATTGAAACTTAAGCTTGTATTATGATTTCAAAACATATCAAGAGGTTATATTAGGGTTATAATCATTCAATTATGGTAATTAAGCTCATTAAAATCATTAAGCAAGTTTAGGGGCCTTACAATTATAAACCCCTAACAAGGATTTCACGCTGAAATCCTACACAAAAAGAGATGGGTATTTTCTAAACATCTCATTCCCTAGTTCCCATGTGGCGTCCAATATGCCATGATGATTGCACAAAAATTTCACTAGTATTATATCTTTTCTCTTCAGCTTTTTCGCCCTTCTATCTAGGATCAACACAGGACCCTCAACATAGGAGATATCCTCATCTAACTCAACCTCTACTGGTTGGATTGTCTGGTTAGTATCTGGATGGTATTTCCTCAACATAGAGATGTAAAAGACATTATGTAATCTATGTAGCTATGGTGGTAGCTCCAACATATATGCTACCTTTCCAACACGAGCTAGGATAGGGTATGATCCCATAAATCTAGGAGCCAACTTACCCTTCTTTCCAAACCTCAACACACCTTTCCAAGAAGAAACCTTAAGATATACTCTATCTCCCACTTGGAAATCAAGTGGTCTGCATCAGTTATCTGCATAAGATTTCTGCCTGTCTTGGGTTGCTTTCAACTGTTGTTGTATCACTTTAATCTTTCCTATAGTCTATTGTACTAGCTCAGGACCCAAAAGTTGATATTCACCTGTCTCATACTAGCAAAGAGGAGACTGACATCATCTCCCATACAGAGCCTCATAAGGAGCCATATATATGCTTCTTTGATAGCTATTGTTGTATGCAAACTCTATTAGAGTTAGATGTACATCCCAACTACCAAGAAATTGCAGCACACATGCCCTCAAGAGATCCTCTAAAGTCTGAATAGTCCTTTTAGACTGGCCATCAATCTGTAGATGAAAAGTTGTGATGAATCTCATCTATGTTCCCATTACAGAATGCCGATGCTCCCAAAAATGATTTGTAAATTGTGGACCTCTATCATAAACTATAGTCACTAGAATGCCATGCAGATGAACTATGTCATCAACATATATTTGTGCCAATTTCTCTGCTATAAACATCGTCTTAACTGGCACAAAATGAGCTGACTTAGACAATATGTCTACTATCACCCATATGGAATCATGAACCTTGGTTGTCCTAGGAAGACCAACCACAAAGTCAATAGTAATATGATCCCATTTCCACTATGGTATTGGCAAGGGTTGTAATGTCCCTACAGGCTTTTGGTGCTCAGCCTTCACCTACTGACAAACAGGACATTTGGCAATGAGCTCTGCCACATCACGCTTTAGACCTGGCCACCAATATAATTCTTTCAAGTTTTGGTACATCTTGGTACTTCCAGGATGCATTGCATACATGGAGGAGTGAGCCTCCTCAAGTACCATCTTCCTCAACCCATCAACATTAGGAACTACTGTGCTATTATGGTAACAAATTGTACCATCGTTTCCAAATCAATATTTTTGACAATTTTCTCCTTCAAAATCATAATTCCCCTCTCTCTCTCTCTAATTTTGTGTATTTGATAGAAATTATGGATTGTGGGAGATATGAGGGAGTTAGGTTGATGATATAGATAAACTAAGATTCTTGGAACAATTACAAACAATTCAAAAAAATGGTTCTAGTCTTTTTTAATTTATTCTAAATTTTGGACAACCAAGTTTTTACTGACAAGAAATCAACCAACACCACAATTTGTAGTTATGAAATATCATTATAAAATTCTAATAATTTAATATGGTCTCTAAAATTGAGTTTCCAAGCTACAACTTAAATTTCATATCATGTGGATGTACCAATAATCATATAAAAACCAAATAATAGAATGTAATATTTCATCCTATGCATGGTTGGCTGAGTTAATCCTGGGTAGACTCAGTCAACAAACAAGTCCACCGCTCATCCAAAAACTTTGATATTCTTAGATATAAACTAGTATTAGACTTTTGTAAACAATTACTAATTTCAAAGAAATTAAAATTGAAGAAAACACTAAAAATCATTTAGTGCACCACTATACTGATGATACTTTTAATTTATACACTCTCAAAATTCTCAATTTGGCCAATTAGGAGTTTCCCTTTCTCAAACCCTAATTATTCAAGAAAAGGCATGATTAGAGTTTCTGATTAGATCTAAAACATCATAACTAGACTACCTTCTTTAATCAAGATCAAATTAGGATTTATCTTCAAAGTATGAAACCATCCATGTAAACCCTAATTATATGGCTAAGTTGAGAATGGGTCATTACAATTTTCCCTTCCTTTTAGGATGTTGTTGCAAAAACAAAGAGAAGGTATGGAAGAATAAAATAGAATATAAATATGCATCTCTCTCGAAGTTTTGTTAGAATGATTTTCTTTCATATTACATCATTTTCTTGCTTTTGAATCTTCTACATTGAAATAACAAATTTAATGGCATTAGTTGGATACTTCGTTTTCTATGAGCATACCCCTCTTTGAGTATTGCATGCACTCATTTCCCAATCATGTTATACATCAATATCATGATGCGATTCATATCACTTTTCTTATTATTTTAAAATTTTATTATATAATCTATGGTCTAAGATTATAATTCAATTTATATTATTATCCACATCCATCTTTTCTCTTCATAAAGAAGATTATTTTATTGGGAATAATTCTCAATTATAAGATTTTTTCATACAATTCCATATTCAAACTTGTTTTTAAATTCACTACGAATTATCTTCACAATCTATTAGGCTCATTCATCTTTATCATATCAAATTTCTAGCTTCTCTTGCGTTCCATACTAGTTATATCATACTTTATATTTCATGTATGTCATGTATTTCAATATTAATTTTTATCATACTCCCAAACTATTTTCATCTAGATGTTTGGTCAGGGTAGTACGTAGAAGTACATTCAGTAGTTCCATATTTGGCTCATCCTTAATACTCTGATACTTGACTAGAGTAGTCGAATACTAAGTGCGATAAGTATGAGATTATGTTTGACATCCATATTATCAACTAGCCAAATATCCTATTGTCCCTACAAATACATCTAACCTAAGAGTATATTGTTGGGACCCTCTATTTTGACTAACATAAATGCCAACTATTAGAGAGAAACCCTAAATCTAAACCCAGATAAATATACAAGACACTACATTCTTGAAAATTACAATTTATATTGTATTCAATAAACACGATACATATTTCTTATCCTTTCTAAGTAAACCCCAAAAACCAATCTCACAACATGGACAACATATTTCATTGTCACAAATGTTCTTCAACTCCACTAAAACAAGAATTAGAACTTATTTTGCAAATATATTCCATTTCACATCAATTACATATATATGAAAGAACAAACTTGGTATACTACCTATCCTAGGAAAGAAAGAGTACATGGACAATCTAATATGCATTATTCTATTTACATCTTATTTTTTATAGCCTCTCCTCTAGATAGAATTATACCTAGAAACAATTGAAAAAATCTCACGAGACTCATGTAGATCCGTAGTGAGTGGATATATGCTACTCAATATAGTGCATACATCAACATCATATTAAGTATATTGGACTTATAAGAAACTTGAAGATACTGATAGATCTAACAAATAATTCTAGAATTTTGCACATCTATTATGATAATAAACTAATCAATCAGATAAGGCATTCACTTAGGACAATCCCAACTTTAAAGCATCATTTAAAGCATGTCTATGAATGTATCAATACATGCTAACAACTTTTAAATGACAATCTACTTGTAGGAGTAACAAGTCAAGATCTAAACGATTAGAGTAAAAAAATATCAATAATATAATCTTTGTGAAATCCCACTAGCCGGATGATATAGATATTATCGCACTACAAGTTCACTGAGAATTTAATTCCCAGAGTGTACCAAAACTAATGTGATATAATACCACATGCAAGAGGATGGATCTTATTACAATACAGTTGAGGATCAAATCACAAAGGACAACTTGTTTAAGAAATATCTGACCAAAGTAACCTACCAAGAACTAGTATTTAACACAAAGTTTGAGTTAGTTTGTTTAACTAAGATTGCATGAATAAAAAAATCTAGATTTAAGGTTATAGTTATGCATAGGTGGAACCACTAGAGTGGAATTGGGTTTCACCACCACTATCCAAACCTATGCATTCATTCAATTCAAACAAGTATGAAGATATAATTGGAGTTATTCTAGTGTCCCATTTGGCATCAGAAACTTGCATGAGTAGATATCTATAATGGAATAGTTTATTATCCTAAGTTCACTCTCCTAATAGCAACATATATAAAGGCGAATGAACTTGAGCGTCCGTCCCTAGAATGGCACATAGTTTCACTATAACACCCAAATTTTCATACCATATGAGCAGAAACAATATTTTTGGGTGTCACAAACATGATTATCATTGCAACGAAAGTAAATGAAACACCTTGCATAATTGTAAAAGTGATCCATACATAGTTTTTGTCAACATGAAAACTACATCATGTTAAACCATAAAATCTAATCTAATTGACAGCATAACAAGTCATGATAAAAAGATGTCAAAACTCTAGATCGTCTAGGTAAATGGCACCCCACTAGGCTGAGCTTGAAATCTTCTAGTTCTTTAATAGTTCTTTTGATCCTCAACTGCTCCAAATCCTACAGACATCGCGTCCCCAGCCATGCATTGGGAAAAATAGTCGTTAGAGTAAGTGTCATGAGTATTCGAAAATATACATGGCTAAGGAACTAAAATATTACAAAAGATTCTTGAAATCATAAATATGAAACGAACATTAAACTTTGATTAAATCTAGAAACATATTATCTCTCATTTATTAAACTCTTATTTTCTACTCTATCTTTTCTAAAGACCTATACTCTGGGTCTCTTGGCCGACACCAAAGTGTCTGGATCACAAATATCTTATCTGAATTCCTCTCATCACACTCGTAGATGAGATTATAGACATGCTCTAATCTTAAGTATCTTTTACTTATGATTTTTATCTGTTTGTGGCCACCATTATACAATAAGTCCTCCTATGTTGATACCGAAGTGTTCTCTTTGGTGCAACACACCCTCTGTTGGCACAATGTGCCCTCTATTGACACTGAAGTGTCCTCTATGGTGCAACGCACCCTCTGTTTGCACAAATGCCATCTGTGACACCCGCAGTGTCTGGTGTAGTGCGCCCTCCGAATCATCCTAGGACTCTTTGGTGAGGACTTATTATATAATGTATTATGTGAAGGTTTTGAATTAATTATCTTAAGTCTATACTTACTAAACTCTGAATCTGAACTTATTTGAAATTGAGTATTGAACATGTACTAAATTCTAAATCTGAATCTCTGCTCTTAAATTCTGAACAAAATCTATTACTAAATTTGAATATGTATCTCAAATTACAACATAATACAGTTTTGGTCTATAACCCTTAGCATGTATCTTTATTCAATATCTGACTACTCAGGCACTGAGTAATTTAAGTTTGAATCTAAATATGGTATTCTCATTACTTGGGTAAACTTTATTCTAAAACTCTAATTTGGTAAACTTACTTCATTTATACCAATTATGTGATAAATGAGTCTAATACCTTAGGAGAAAGGATCTAAAATGAATATAGAAATACTAAGTATGCCAAGTAGCTTAAGTCAAGTTTAAGAAAGTATCTTAAGTACAACATATCTAAAATATGAATTCTGACAAGATGGTTCAATCCTTATGATTAAATATGATATTACCCTGAACCTTAATGTTTAAATATGAACTTACATATTAAACATTAAATATCAAAATAGAAATATTATAAAACATTGTCTTACAACTTAATCATAGCTTAATGCATCGTCATCTCATTTTACAATTTATTCTGATCCCAATAAAACCTCTATTCTAAAAATTGGACCATATCTTAATATGTTCAAAACTTATATTTTTCACATTATAGTTAACTTATAGATATTACTCATTATAAGAAATCTAATTAACTTATTTGCTCTTAGATTCTTATTTTTTAAGAGAAGCGAGGAGGCTATTTATTCATCTCACCCTCCTCTTGCAAGCCAATAAGGATAACAAATACATGAACTAGCATCTAATGGAAATTGAAACCTGGTAGTACTACTACCATTACAATTGTCTTCAACTAAAGCATTCCTAACACACTCTGGTGGTCTGGTATAATTAAAGACCCCCGTTTTTTGCTTTTGGTGATATTTAGCTAAAGCATCTGCTACCTTATTACTTTCCCTTACAACAAATTTGATAGTCCATTCCTTTTTCTCGCGTAGTTTGCATTGTATTCTTTCAATGAATCTGGCGAACTTTGGGTTATCCCTTGGATTGTTCTGCATCATATCTACAAAAATCTTGCAGTCAGTTTTAATGACCACCTTGGGTATGCATGACTGGCGGGCCATTTCACAGGCCATGTCCACTGCCAAGATTTCTGCATGTAAGGAGGATTTTGCAGTTGTGTCCCTTACATGCGCACCTTCCCATTTTCCCTCATGGTCCTGAATTATAATAGCTACGATAGTCTTGTTCTTATTCCATGCCACATCTGTATTAATCTTCAAGAAACCCTTTGTTGGTCTTTCCCATTGTTTCCTACCCACAGACGTCATCTTCTTGTGATTTTCTCTGCCCCATGCCAAATCATTTAGCTTGACTTCTCGTGCGATCCTCTGGACAAGGAGTTGGGATGGTAGGTTGGTTTTCTCAAACACTTGGGCGTTTCTTGCGCCCCATAGAAACCAACATGTTATCAGGAATGTAGTAGCATTTAAACCTTTATTCTTCAGTTGTTCTCTAAACCATTCATCAGAGCTGGACTGAAAGAAAGGATCTGTTTGGGTGATGTTTAGCATGGCCAACCAAACCATTTTTGAATATGGGCAATCTCGTAGTGCATGAGTCAGTGTTTCCTCTCCGTTTGTGCATCTATCGCACTTAGCATCCCTAGCCAACATACAATGAACTCTTCTATGATTTGTGAGAATTGCACCATGTATAGCAAGCCAAGTGAAGTACTTGATCTTTGCAGCTATTTTCAGACTCCATATCAAGCACCAGTCTCCTTCTGTCCTAACTTCCCATTGCCGCTGAAGAATTGTGTATGCAGATTTAGTTGAGTAGTTTCCATTCGTTGTTTCTGCCCACATTCTGAAATCTAATTAACTTATTAGCTCTTAGATTCTCTACATATATAAGACATCTTAATCTCATATTTCTAATTGAAATCTAAATACAACGTTATATCTATAAATATGAGAAATCCTAATAGAATAATTATACTTTAAATCTCAATATAAAGTTATCCCAAATGATTAATTAAGTATGATTATATTACTTTCATATCTTATCTCGCAATCTTTAAATCATCACCACCAATAAATCTTATAAGAACTTGATTCCTTAATTTTTCCCATGGACCTAGCCCATGAGTCACAACCATAGAGAGCAACATATCTCTATTTGAGATTTTGAGTATATGAACTTACATAAAGATAGAATTATGGGAATGATCCTATTTACACATCTTAATATTAAGGTCTTAGCATATTGAATCACATAAACCATAAAAGTCTTATTAAGTGACATGTAAACATATTGAGCTTAAAACATGAGTACTCATGGGCATGGACCACTTACCTTTATATTGAAGATATTCTTGATGTATCCCTATTTCCTTGATTCACAACATATATACCTAGTCATCAGCAAAATTGTATAAGTCCATGTGTAATCTCCTCTCTTCATTTCTAAATCTCAAACCCCATCATCCTAATCTACTAGACTAAATTAGGAATCATATCTAACTAAGAATAACTCTGATTTAAAGCACGTTTCATGTTTAAACATTGAATTAAACTTGATTCACACATTATATGGCATACACATTATACCAAAAATATCATATACACTAATATATAAGTATATACCTCATATACTGAGATTAAACACCAAACATACTCACATATACTACTCTTACTGACTCATTTATAAAATTAGATGAAAATATAATTATAATAATTTTCCATACTAAATAGGCACATAGAATACATGTTGCCTCACAAATACTCATGAATCATCTTACATAATGGCCACTTAGGCCAAAAACTAAATACAAATCCAATAATATATGAAACTCCATCAAAACTTTTAGAAAAGTAATTATAAAATCTAGAAAGATCATGTATTAAAATACCAGGTCATTTCGTAATCAAATAATGGGTGAAATACCCAAAATACCCTTGTTAGAGTTTAACTCAAAAAACTTAATAAAACTTCATATAATAAAGATCAGGCTTTGAAATCATGTTAAGCATATTGAGATAAAGATTCAGTAAAAATTTTATGAATTTATAAATTCGTTTTCTATTTTTTAATTGACAAATAATCAAAATCATATAATTTTGGCTACCCAACTTATAATAAATAATAAACATCCAAATCATATTCTGGAGATATTTTTAGAATATAGTACATTCGAAGAGCTTTCCATAGGTACCTTATTTGATCAATTTTGAGTTTTCAATCTCAAGACATGAAATTTAGAAGTTTGCCTAACCTTGGCCAATCTCGACCATCAAGATCTGATCTCGTGGCCCTCATCTCATGTACATCCCAGGGCTAGGGCCGCTGCTTCATCCCTTTCGATTGGAGTCTCCATGTGCGTAGACTCAGAAAATAGAGTGCCACCAGCCCATCACCTCTGGCGAGGACGATCTTGCATTTGAGGCCACGAGACCGCGAGGGAAACTGTGTCTCATCTCCGTCCTGTCCTGATCAACAAGGGCAACGCTACCTCCTTGGTTTGGGTGGCCGAGATTAAGGAACACCCATGGCACATTGTTACAGCCATTGGAAATGGCACCCCCTCTTCTTCTTCATCTCAGGTTCTCTCTTCCTCACAACTTCGTGCCAAAACCCTAGCTATGGACACATCTAATCCTATCTACATAGATTCTAAGGCTTTTATAGCCTTCCATGATTAAAATCAAGGGCAAGGCTCCCTTTTTGTGGGGGCTATGTTCCGCCCCCTGTTCTGCTAGGCACGGCTCTTGAGTTCGATACGGACCAGAGTTGCCCCCTTATAAGAAATATTTATACAACCCACTCTATAGCTGAGTTTGACTTTAGATTTTGGGGTAAATACTATATTATCATCAACTTCATATGAGCAAGATTTTAAGTAAAAACTAGCTGTACAAACACTCCAAACATGTCTTTTAAATAAAAATATTATAATTACTAATTTAATTACCTTGGCCACTATATACATCAAAATCATATGAAATTTCTCCCACCATCTTATATTCTAAATATTATTCTATAAAAATATTTTGAGCATTCATTATGACCAAGAAATGCTTAATTCTCAATTTGTACTCCAAGGACCTATTTGTAAAACTTAATTGGTCCAATAGGGCTGGAATTGGACTCTAGGGAACATGGCCCATCCCTTAGTATTTCAAAGGGTCCATGAGCTTAATTGCATTCCAAATCATTAAAGTATGTCTTCAATCAATATAATTTCTCAATTGAAGCTCATGTATGACACATGTGATCAATATTTCTTTAGTTACATAAGATGAAGACCTAAGCTAGGTCTAAGGCTCAAGCCATGAAATGGACTCATCATATTATATATTCATCATATTATTGTTCATAGGAATAATTCATTTATATTCATATAAAACCGACTACAATCATACACATTTAAGTCATTATGTGTGTATTGGTTGATCAGATGGCTTGTATTACATATTTTGTGAACTTAATTACATACCTAGCCATGGTAATGTTCATTACATCCCTTAGCATGCCTTTACTAGAAAACCCCACATTAAAGGATTACTTTAGCTATGAAATTGAGGATGTTACAATGCTGCCCACCTTAAAATAAATATCATCCTCGAAATTTCTCTAGGCTACTACTCACCTTAGGGTTCTTCTTACCTCTTCATTTATGGTAAGGCACAATTATGTTCAAACTTTTGCATGAAAAGAGATATGTAATGTATTTTCATAAAACAATATGTGATTATTATCTATTACCTTGATCTACTTATCAACTCATACTTAGGGTTTATGAAACTAAACTTGGCTCTATACTTAGGGCATCTACCTCAACCTTATCATGAATTCCTAACATTAGTTGCACATGACTGTCTAACATTGAGTCCTTTAGGTAACTCCTACATTCCTAGATATGTGGTGATCAGGCACATACCCAGAGATGTGGGATCCTGACATACTATCCCTCACTAACCCACTAACACATGTGTCCCATAGCACATTGGCTAGTAAGAAAGGAGAGATGCATAAAAGTCTAGTACTTATGATTTTTCTTTTCAATTCTCAATTGGCTAGCCATAACGACTGAGAATGGAGAAGAAACCTCATTATCTAGGTTTAGGTTGCTATTTAGATCTAAACAAGGATGACTTCTACCTCTAAGATATCTATCTATTCTAAGGTTAAGACACATAATCACTCTAGGTTATGGTATTCTTCTTATGGAATCTATCCCTAAACCCTAATATTACCTCTTCACTCGAGGGTGACTATGAGAATCATGTTTTCCTAGTGGCCATTTACCAAATTGCTCTGATACCATATTATAACACCTAGATTTTCATACCATATGAGTGGAAACATTTTTTTTGGGTGTCACAAACATGATTATCATTGCAATGAAAGTAAATGAAACACTTTGCATAACTATAAAACTGATCCATTCATAGTTTTTGTCAATAGAAAACTACATCATGTTCAACCATAAAATATAATCTAATTGACATCATAACTAGACATAATAAAAAGATGTCAAAACTCTGGATCGTCTAGGTAAATGGCACCCCACTAGACTAATCTTGAAATCTTCTAGTACTTTACTTGTTCTTTTGATCCTCAACTGCTCCAAATCCTGCGAACATCGTGTCCCCATCCATGCATTGGGAAAAACAGTGATTAGAGTAAGTGGCATGAGTATTCTAAAATATACATTGCTAAGGAACTGAAATATTACAAAATATTCTTGAAATCATAAATATGAAACGAACATTAAACTCTGATTAAATCTAGAAACATATTATCTCTCATTTCTTAAACTCTTATTTTCTACTCTATATTTTCTAGAGACCTATACTCTGGGTCTCACGGCCTACACCAAAGTGTCTGGATCATAATTATCTTATCTGAATTCTTCTCATCACACTTGTGGATGAGATTACAGATATGCTCTAATCTTAAGTATCTTATACTTACGATTTTTATCTGTTTGTGGCCACCATTGTACAACAAGTCCTCCTCTGTTGACACCGAAGTGTCCTCTATCGTGCAACACACCCTCTATTGGCACAACATTCCCTCTGTTGACACTGAAGTGTCCTCTATGGTGTAGCGCACTGATCGGCCTAAATCGTGTGTCAAAAAGAGAGGATTAAAGTAGTCAGACTTTTATAGAGATAACCTGACACTCAGGCCCCCGCAATGATAACAGGGTCCGATGTAGCAATCAGGGTCGAACACATGGACAAGGTTGGTCGTGTTAGGAACACGGAATCAACACCCTCTACACTCCATCATAAAATATAATTAAAAAAAGTGTTCCCAAGGGAACGGTAGTTCGAGAACAAGAATAGTAGGACAAAAGAAGTAAAATAAACAAATTTTAACAAGTATATGGGAAAACTCGGGTTGGGGCTCACCAACCAAGGTGACTCTCCAACAAGCATACTATCTCTCTCTCCTGGATACTCATATCAAGATTACAAGCAACCATAAAATGTCTATTCCACTCTCTCTCAAGATGAGGATAGATCTAGGCCTAAAAGAAGCCTCTCTCTCGAGATGACAACTCAAAAACCTCACATCAAAACATATGGTTTGAAGCATTTAGCATTCCAACACTCTCGTACATTCATACTACTACATGACACGGGATAAAAGTGATATTACTCTATAGAGATATCAACAATCAAACATCACAAGATGGTAGCTAAACATACAAGTGAAGCATTAAAACAAGTGTAAGGAGATAATCTTGATAAGAGCATGTATATTCGAAAGAAAGAGACAATATACATGTTGGGAGAGCCTTAGTGGCTACTCCCAACCTAAGTTATGGTGTTTAGCTGCTCATGCTTGTGGGTAACATGGTGACGCTACAGAAAAAATAGATCCATGAGATACCATGAAGAATGGAGGTGAGTACAGCATGAGGAAATGATAGATCTAGAGGAGAAGAAACGTGATACTACACACTACTTCTTCAGATATGGATCTACTATGGGGATGTCTCCTTCTCTTGAAGAAGCGACAGTCACAGGAGGTCATCTTCTCTCTCCTCGGCCTTCGCTCCAGAGATCCAAGACTGATGGATGGTCGGCGATGGGTCTGGGATGCGGCAATGCTTCGTGGTATCAGGATCGGATCTCTCTGATCTGATGTCCTAACAAGATAGGTGGGGGTGCTATTTATAGGTGCCTTCCACTGAATTAAGACCATGGTCGTGATCTTTCCACTGACTTAAAACTGTGGTTGTGGTCTTTCCTTTATTCCTTCTTGGTCACGATCTTTCTTGACCGTGATCTTCCCTAGGGACTTGGTTGCAATCTATGGAGGAGTCACGGTCGAGATCTTCGGAGAAGTCACGGTTGCGAGCTTTGGTGAAGTCACATCCGCAATCTAAGGAAAAGTCGCGATCGCGATCTAAGGAAAAGCCACGGTCATGGTCTTTGGTGAAGCCACAATCACAATCTTTGGAGAAGTCACAATCGTGATCTAAGGAAAAGAAGTGGTTGTGATCTAAGGAAAAGCCACGTTCGCAGTTGGCTGACTCCTCAGATCACCAAAATAAGGCTTTAGTCCAGAAGATAGATAAAATGTCTGCAAAGTTGACTAAAGTTATTCTAAAAGTGGTGTAAAATATATGCAAAAAAATGTAAAGTGAGGTGTTATAAAAAATATGCTAGGTGGAAAAAGCAGCTTTCCGTAGCGATGAAGGAAGAGCTCGAAGTTGAAATAAAACTCGTTGGTGTGAAGAAAGATGAACGAGCAGGTTACCTGATCAATGGGAGAGGATGTGATGATGGAAAATATCACAAATGGCAAGGTGAATGATCCTGGCAGACACGCGGCAATGACTAGCTCGGGCGTCGGATGGCAGAATCATGGTTGCAGCTGTGGTTCTCGAACGAACAAACTAGGAAAATCTAAGGGGTTGCACGAAAGTGAAAGAGCATAAAGATTCTGTTGTTCGACGACTTAAAAGTACTTATACTCATTTAGATCGCTCTGACTTAACCGAGTAAAACATCGCGGTTGCGATTTTTATCGTGGTCGCGATGTTCAAGAAAGGAGCCATGGTCACGATATTTGCCACGATCGTGATTCTTTGAAGAAAACTATGGTCGCAGTTTTCAGCTAAGAGAAAAGATTGTGGGCTTGATAATCCGATAAGCACGAGCAAAGCCACGATCATGATTATATCCGCGGTCACGGTTATTATTCGCGGTCACGATTAAGCAAGATCACCATTCTTTAAATCCAAAAAGAAAACAAAAACGATCAGAAAAGGAAGAAAAACTTAAACTAAAGGAAAGAAGGAAAGATAAAGCAAATATAAAATGAAGAGAGATCGAAAACTTGGGTTGCCTCCCAAGAAGCGCTTGCTTTAAAGTCTCTTAGCTTAACTGCATAAATCTTTCACTCCTCTGGTCCTTCAGTCGGATGAGGCAACTGTCTATCTTTCTCTTTGTTGAGTAGGGTTGGTTCATCTAAGTTGATCTATGATTTTCTTACAAAGTCTTCATCCTCATAGAATCTTTTCATCCTGTGGCCATTGACCTTGAAGATCCCATTCTTTTCTCCTTGAATCTCCATCATTCCTGATGGATAAATCTTTTCCACAAAGAAAGGGCCTGACCATCTTGTTCTGAGCTTCCCAGGAAAAAGCCTGATGCTATAATTGAAGAGAAGAACTTTGTCTCCTTAATGAATGTCCTTGTTCCTTAGGTGGACATCATGCCACACCTTGGTCCTTTGCTTGTAAATATTTGCATTTTCATAAGCATGCAATCTTAGCTCCTCAAGCTCATGTAGCTGTAGATATCTCTTTTGCCCTGCCTTTTCCAAGTCCATATTTAGAAATTTAATCGCCCAAAGGGCCTTGTGCTCTAGATCTAAGGGTAAATGACAAGACTTTCCATAGATTAGCCGGTAAGGTGTGGTGCCTATGGGTGCCTTGTAAGCAGTTCTATAAGCCCAGAGAGCATCGTCGAGCTTCATGGACCAGTCTTTCTGAGTACGGTTGACAGTCTTTTCTAAGATTTGCTTAATCTGCCTATTAGATACCTCCAGCTGTCCAGAGGTTTGAGGGTGATAGGGCGTTGAAACCTTGTGCTTAACCCCATACTTCTTCAACAACACATCAAATTGCTTCTCCCCAAAATGTGATCCGCCATCGCTTATCATGGTGTGGGGTACTCCAAAACGTGGAAAGATGGTTTTCTTAAAAAGCTTAATCACAGACTTTGAGTCACAAGTTTGGGTAACAACAACCTCTACCCATTTCGACACGTAGTTCACAACCACTAATATGTACTCATAACCTTTTTACGAGGGGAAGGGACCCATGTAGTCTACTCCCCAGACATCAAAGATCTCAACTTCTACCCAGTCTATCATAGGCATTTCGTTCCTTTTTCCAATATTTCTGGTTGATTGGCACTCCTTGCAAACTTTTACGTAAGCAACATCGTCATTGAATAGTGAAGGCCAGTAAAATCTTGATTGAAGCACTTTTACTGCAATTCTGTCCCCACTATGATGCCCTCCATAGGGTGAAGTGTGGCATTCCTTCAATATTAGTGAGACCTCTTCTTCCGATATACATCTTCTATACAAACTATCCAAACATTTCTTGAATAGTAATCGATCGTCCCAATAGTAGTTCCTCACATCAGACAAGAGCTTCTTTTTCTGGTTGTATGTGATGTCCGATGGTAACTCCCCACAAGAAAGGTAGTTGCAAATGTCCATGAACCATGGCAAGTTTTGTTCTTCAACTTCTATCATGAGCAAAGCCTCATCTGCATAGTTATCATTAACATGTGGCTCATTTTTGTCTTTGACAATAATCCTCGACAAATGGTCAACCACTATGTTTTCTGCCCCTTTCTTGTCAATGATCTCATGATCAAACTCTTGGAGTAATAGGGCCCACCTCAATAACCTTGGCTTAGTGTCCTTCTTCTGCATTAGGTATTTGATAGCTCAGTGGTCAGTATAAACCACTACTTTTCTCCAATTAGATAAGACCTAAATTTGTCAAAAGCAAAAACAATAGCTAGAAATTCTTTCTCTGTGGTAGTGTAATTTACTTGTGCCTCATCTAGGGTGCGGCTGGCATAGCAGATAACATGATTTCTGTTATCCTTCTTCTGCCCTAGGACTGCCCCCACGACATAGTTACTAGCATCACACATTAGCTTGAAGGGTAACTCCCAATCCGGGGCTTGGAGAATAGGTGAGGTTACTAGGGCTTCCTTTAGGGTCTGAAAAGCTTTCAGACAAACACCTATAAAATCAAATTCTGCATCTTTAATCAGCAGATTTGAAAGGGATTTTGATATCCTCAAAAAATCCTTGATGAATCTTCTATAATAACCGGCGTGACCAAGAAAACTTTGCACCCCTGTCACAGACTTAGGTTGAGGCAGTTTGGAGATGGCTTCAATCTTGCTTACATCTACTTCAATACCTCTCTTTGAGACCTTGTGCCCCAGGACTATGCCTTCTTGCACCATAAAATGGCATTTCTCCCAGTTAAGGACTAAGTTCTTCTCTTTGCAGCGTTGTAAGATCAACGATAGGTTTCTCAAACAACCATCAAAATCTCTTCCATAAATAGAAAAATCATCCATAAAGACTTCCACAATGTCTTCTAGAAAATCTGAGAACATCCAGATCATGCAATGTTGGAATGTTTCAGGGGCATTGCATAGTCTGAATGACATTCATCGGAAGGCATAGGTACCATATAGACAGGTGAAGGTAGTTTTCTCCTGATCGTCAGGTAGGATGGGAACTTGGTAAAATCCATAATAACTGTCCAAGAAACAAAAATATTCATAATGCACCAGCCTTTCTAGCACTTGTTTGATAAAGGGAAGATGATAGTGATCTTTCTTCATTGCTTGATTCAGTTTTTGATAATCGATGCACATTCTCCACCCGGTTATAGTCCGGATGGCTACTTCATCTCATTTATCACCCTTCACCACTGTCATTCCCCCTTTCTTTGGTACAACATGAATTGGGCTCACCTAATTGCTGTCGCTGATCGGGTAGATAATACCCACATCTCTTAGCTTGATGACTTCCTACTTTACAACTTCTTTTAACATTTGATTCAGCTTCCTTTGGGGTTGAACCAAAGGTTTTGCTGATTCTTCTAGATTCATGTGGTGCATACATAGAGTAGGGTTAAGCCCCTTGATATCATCCAATGAATAGCCTATAGTGTGCCTATAGAGCCTTAGCTCCTTAAGAAGTCTTACCATTTTCTCTTCGGTCAGGCTGGCATTGACTATGACATGATTCCTCTCTTCAAGATCAAGAAACTCATATTTCAGACCTTCCGGTAATTGTTTAAGTTTAGGTTTGGGTTTTGGTACTTTCTCTTATTCCCTTGTTAGTTGTAGAGAAGCATACTTGACAACCTCGACAACTTCCTCTTCGTTGCTCAAATCCCCTACATCTCGATTCAGGCATTTGAGGATCTCAACAATCTCAGGGTTGTCGATTTCTGAATCTTCTTTGTTTGACGCCTCATAAGAGGGTCTACCACCACTGTGTCTTCTTCTACTTCTTCGCAATATTGGTTGTATCTATCCAAAAAGTAAGTAGATTCGAGCAGGGATGGTCCTTTCATAGCATCTTTCACCTTGAAATATATGTGATCATTTCCAACCCTCAGAGTTATGTTGCCTTCAACGACATCAATCAGTGCCCTCCCAGTCGCTAAGAAAGGACGTCTGAAGATAATAGGGAATTTAGGGTCTTCAATAGTGTCAATGATAACAATATCACATGGGATGGAGAATTTCCCCACGCAAATCGAAACATCTTCGACTACTCCCACTGGACTTTTGAATGTGTGGTCCGCCAACTTGATTCTCATATTAATCCTGACCATCTTAGTCAGTCCTAATCGTTGCGCAAGGCTTAAAGGAATTAGACTGATGCTAGCCCCCAAGTCAGCGATACCCTTTCTTTCGATGTTATCTCCTACGACAAAAGGTATAGTAAAGGCTCCAAGGTCCTTCTTCTTGCTAGGTAGCTCCACTTTTATGAAAGTTGTTGACATGCTGGCTAGGTGTACAGTTTCGATCCTTCCCCCTCGTCTTTTCTTTGTGACAAGATCCTTGAAGAATTTGGCATAGGTCGACATTTCTACCAAGGCATCCAGAAATGGTACCTCCAGGTGGAGCTTTTTCACTCATTCCATGAACTTCTCATACCTCTTCTTGAGGTGAGCCTTTACAAGCTTGTAAGGAAAAGGTAATCTTGGTGAGTACTGACTCCTCTTGGTGAACAATTCTTCTTTAGGTTCTGGTTCCTTAACTGGTGGGTGCTGGTTCTCTCCCTTGGATGGGTTCTCTACAATATTCTCTAGCTCTGGTTCTTCAGGTCTTATCGCCTCAGGGCGCTCTATTGTTCTTCTCGATTTAATGATCACCATCTTGGCAGATTCTGTGTTAGAAGGAATCTTTCCCGAGGGGTTCTTTACGAGCTCAAACAACTGAGCGAGTTGTTGGTCTATCTGGCGTTGATGTGTTTGCATAACCACCATTTGTACCTGCATGGTGTTCATAACGCTAGAGTTGGATAGTGCACTTTGTGCAAGTTGATTGTTTATCGTGTCCTGTCTCTTGATGAAATTGAATAGTTGGCCTACTAAGTCAGGCTGATTAGTGCTTCATGTTTGACTCTGTCCTTGAACTTGTCCTTTTCCTTGACTTGCATTCACAGCTTGGCGGTTTTGATACTTACCTTGACCTTGATAGTTGGTTTTGTTTGTCTAAAAAGTGCTTGTCTTGGTGTACTGTCCTTGCCCGCTCTTCTTCTCTAAACTTGGTGGTTGCTTGGGTGGATTATTCAATTGATGTGAATTTTCTGCAGCATCCTTGTTGCCATAGCTGAATCCTGGGTGCTCTGTTCTCTTAAAGTTAGCATAAGATACATTTTTAGCTTCCTCCTCTTCAGACTAGCTTTCACTAGATTCTTTGGGTCGGGTATATATGCAATTGTCTATCCCATGCCAACCTTCACCACAGGTGACACATTTCATCACCTTCTCAATTGGCTTCTTTCCTTTCGTTCCTGATTCCTTCAGTTGTTTGACATCTGTGGCTATCTTTTGTATTTGAGACGTGATTTCTTCAAGAGCCTTCGATTCAACTGATGGTCCTTCATTGGTGGCTTTCTTAGCATATCCTCTATCGGTCCGGTCATAATCAGTCCCAACTTGTAACTCAACCATGTTTTCTATGATCTTTTTTAGATCTACTAGGCTTTTTTCTGAGAAAGTCACTTCCAGCTGCTGCATTCAATGAGACTCTCTCTTCAGGGGTTAGACCATTGTATAAAGTTATTATTAAGAACCCTTTCTTGTAATTGTGGTGAGGACAGTCTCTCTGGTACTCTTGATACCTTTCCTAGGCTTCATGTAGATTCTCACTTGGCTTCTGCATGAAAGACGTGATTTTCTGCAAGTTACGAACGGTCTTCTCGGTGGGGTAGAACTTGTTCACGAAAGTGTTTGCCAATGCGTTCCATCCATTCAAAGCTTCATGCGGTAGCACAAGGTACCGGGATAGTGCCTTGTCCTCTAAAGAGAAGATGAAACCCTTACAGTAAATGACTTCTTGTGGAACTCCCCGCATCTTGATGGTGTCACAGATATTCTTAAAAGCGTCGAGGTGATGATAAGGGTTATCGTTCTTTGAATTCCCTCAAAAGCTTTTGTTCTAGATCATAGATATTACATCTGGCTTCAATTCAAAGTTTGCTGCATTGAACCTTGGGATGACCACATGACATCTTGAGTTGTTAGCTTTTGTAGCTACCGACTCCCGAAAGGTCTTTTCTTCCTCTTCATCATCTTCGCTGGCGTTGTCCCTGTGATTTCTCTCTTGGTGGTTTCTTCTGTGCCTGTGGCAATGACAACACTCCTCATGGTGATGATCATCTTCAGGTTGTTCTTGTTCTTCATAGAGATGATCGTCATTATAATGGCCATCTTCATCAGTTTCTAGCGGGGGTGGGTGTTGTCTGATCCTCACGTTCCACTCGTTTATGGAAAGGGGTGGTCCCACGTGAGGCGGCATGGTGAGCGGAGTTAGAATGTGTAACATCCCTGACCTGGGTTATGCCTTAACCCTAGGTGTTTTGTTTTAGAAAGATAATTAATTTTGGTGATAATCTAAACCTCATACTCCTTCTATTTCTAAATCAAAGTTTATCTTTAACTTGCACTAATCATAATGTGGATGGTTCACCTAGACCTAGGGTTTAATGGTGATACTTGTACTATATAAAATAATGGCATGCATGTTTGGAAGTTTGGAACTTTGTTTGAACTAAGTGAAACCCAAATCCAGGGGAACATCCACATTGAATATATGATGCTTATATTATCAAGTCCTTATTGATATAAGACCTCATGTTATACCTTTTGCATCTTAGGTCCCCTTGGGATGGACTTTCTCTAGAAATCTTATCATATATTGCACGCTACTCACAAGGTACACTTAATATCTTGACCCTACTATGATATTGGCTTGCTTGAATGTATGATTGTATGTATGCTTGGCTAGATAATGACTTGTTTGAGATACTATTTCCTATGAGTACTACTTTCATGTTGATTATAGTATGTTGACAAACCGTGAACATAACATAGAGAAATCCATTATATAACCTATTCTACCTACCTGAATTCTTAGGGTAAAGACAGAAGGAACAAATGAAATAGGATTATCTCATTGACTTTGGTCTTGAGGCCCCTCATGTAGAAATAGGGAATATATATGTTTTGAACCTCAGATGCCTTTCACGGACCCTTGCTTTAGTGGTGGTCAAAGGCTTATGTTGATATAATGGATAAAGAAACCTAAAACATGCTTTATATAAAATAATGTCATTAAATGTTCTTTCCTTATTTATACTACTTTCTTATTATGATGTTTATAGCCAAGAAACTTTCATATTGCTCTTAAAGTATGATTACATGTCTTTCATAGCATACTCAATACACTCACATTGATATATCTTGTTTATTTGTATTTTCAAAAGTGAGATCCTCTACACCCAAGACTCATAAGCTGTGAAATGAATCACCAATGGGTATACTTGAATCCAGAAATGGGTACATATCTCTTATCTCCATGTTTGGTACCGCATTATTTCATCTTTGATATTGCTTTTTCATATATATTTCTAGTGTGAATGTAACATCCTCAATTTCATAGCTAAAGTAATCCATTAATGTGGGGTTTTCTAGTAAAGGCATGCCAAGGGACGTAATGAACATAACCATGGATAGGTATGTAATTAAGTTCACAAAATATGTAATACAAGCAATCTGATCAACCAATACATACATAATGACTTAAATGTGTATGATTGCAGTCGGTTGTATATGAATATAAATGAATTATTCCTATGAACAATAATGTGATGAATATATAATATGATGAGTCCAGTTCATGGCTTGAGCCTTAGACCTAGCTTAGGTCTTCATGTTATGCAACTATATATTGATCACATGTGTCATACATGAGATTCATTTGAGAAATTATAATGGTTAAAGACTTATTTTCATGATTTGGAATACAATTAAGCTCATGGACCCTTTGAAATACTAAGGGATGGGCCATGTGCCCTAGAGCCCAATTCCAGCCCTATTGCACCAATTAAGTTTTACAAATAGGTCCTTGGAGTAAAAATTGAGAATTAAGTATTTTGTGGTCATCATGAATGCTCAAAATATTTTTAGTAGAATAATAATTAGAATATAAGATGGTGGGTGAAATTTCATATGATTTTGATGTATATAATGGCCTAGGTAATTAAATTAGTAATTATAATGTTTCTATTTAAAAGACATGTTTGGAGTGTTTGTACAACTAGTTTTTACTTAAAATCTTGCTCATACGAAGTTGATGATAATATAGTATTTACCCCAAAATCTAAAGTCAAACTGAGCTATAGAGTGGGCTGTATAAATATTTCTTATATTTGGAGTTTTATCAAAAATAAGAAGAAAAAGAAAAAGAGGGGGGTGGGGCGACTTTGGTCTGTATCAGACTCAAGAGCCGCACCCAGCAGAATAGGGGACGGAATAGAGCCCCCACAAAAGGGAGCCTTGTCTTTGATTTCAATAATGGAAGGCTATAAAAGCCTTAGAATCTATGAAGATAGGGTTAGACGAGTCCATAGCTAGGGTTTTGGCTCAAAGTTGTGAGGAAGAGAGAACCTGAGATGAAGAAGAAGATGGGGAGCCATTTCCAGCTGCTATGGTGGTGCACCATGGGTGTTTCTTAATCTCGGCCGCCCAAGCCAAGGAGGTAGCCCACGCTTGTTGATCAGGATAGGCCGGAGACGAGGCACAGTTTCCCTCGCAGTCTCGTGGCCTCAGACGCAATATCATCCTCGTCAGAGGTGATGGGATGGAGGCACTCTATTATTTGAGTCTACGCACACAGAGACTCCAATTAGAAGTGATGAAGCACCGGACCCAGGCCTGGGATGCACGTGAGATGAGGGCCACTAGGTGAGATCTCGATGGCCAAGATTGACCAAGGTTAGGTAAATTTCTAAAATTTATATCTTGAGATTGAAAACTCAGAATTTATCAAATAAGGTACCCATGGAAATCTCTTCAAATGTACTATATTCTAAAAATATCTCCAGAACATGATTTGGATGTTTATTATTATTTATATTTTAGTTAGCCAAAACTATATGATTTTGATATTTTGTCAATTAAAAAATAGCATACGAATTTATAAATTCATGAAAATTTTACTGAATTAATGTGCTTAACATGATTTCAAAGAATAATATTTATTATATGAAGTTTTATTAAGGTTTTTGAGTTAAACCCTAACAAGGGTATTTTGGCTATTTCACCCATTATTTGATTATGAAATGACCTGATATTTTAATACATGATCTTACTACATTGTATAATTACTTTTTTGAAAGTTTGATGGAATTTCATATATAATTGGATTCGTATTTAGTTTTTGGCCTAAGTGGCCATTATGTAAGATGATTCATGAGTATTTGTGAGGCAACATGTATTTTATGTTCCTATTTAGTATGGAAAATTATTATAATTATACTTTCATCTAATTTTATAAATGAGTCAGTAAGAGTAGTATATTTGAGTATGTATGGAGTTTACTCTTGGTATATGAGGTATATACTTATATATTAGTGTATATGATATTTTTGGTATAATGAATATATTAGTATGTGTATGCCATATAATGTGTGAATCAAGTTGAATTCAATGTTTAAACATGAAACATGCTTTAAATCAGAGTTAGTCTTAGTTAGATATGATTCCTAATTCGGTCTAGGAGATTAGGATGATGGGGTTTGAGATTTAGAAACGAAGAGAGGAGATTACACATGGACTTATACAATTTTGTTGATGACTAGGTATATATGTTGTGAATCAAGGAAACAAGGCTATATCAAGAACATCTTCAATTTAAAGGTAAACGGTCCATGCCCATGAATACTCATGTTTTAAGATCAATATGTTTACATGTCACTTAATAAGACTTTTATGATTCATGTTATTCAATATGCTAAGAAATTAATGTTAAGATGTGTAAATAGGATTATTCTCATACTTATATCTTTATGTAAGTTCATATACTCAAAATCTCAAATAGAGATATGTTGCTCTCTATGGTTGTGACTCATGGGCCAGGTCCATGGGAAAAATTAAGGAATTAAGTTCTTATAATATTTATTGGTGATGATTTAAATATTGTGAGATAAGATATGAAATTATTATAATCATACTTAGTTAATGATTTGGGATAACTTTATATTGAGATTTAAAGTACAATTTTGCTATTAGGATTTATCATATTTATAGATATAATATTGTATTTAGATTTCAATTAGAAATATGAGATTAAGATGTCTTATATAAGTAGAGAATCTAAGAGCTAATAAGTTAATTAGATTTCTTATAATGAGTAATATCTATAAGTTAACTATAATGTGAAAAATATAAGTTTTGAACATATTAAGATATGGTCCAATTTTCATAATAGAGGTATTATTGGGATCAGAATAAATTGTAAAATGAGATGACGATGCATTAAGCTATGGTTAAGTTGAAGGACAATATTTTATAAAATTTCTTTTTTGATATTTAAGGTTTAATATGTAAATTCATATGTAAACATTAAGGTTTAGGGTAATATCATATTTAATAAGCAGGATTGAATAATCTTGTCAAAATTTATATTTTAGATATGTTGTACTTAAGATACTTTCATAAACTTGACTTAAGCTACTTGGTATGCTTAATATTTCTATATTCATTTCAGATCCTTTCTCCTAAGATATTAGACTCATTTATCACATAATTGGTATAAATGAAGTAAGTTTACCAAATCAAAGTTTTATAATAAAGTTTACCCAGGTAATGAGAATACCATATTTAGATTCAAACTTAAATTACTCAGTGCCTGAGTAGTCAGATATTGAATAAAGATACATGCTAAGGGTTGTAATTTGAGATACATATTCAAATTTAGTGGTAGATTCAGTTCAAAATTTAAGAGTAGAGATTCAGATTCAGAATTGAGTACATGTTCAGTACTCAGTATCAAATAAATTCAGATTCAAAGTTTAGTAATACTAGGCTTAAGATAATTAATTCAAAACCTTCACATAATACATTATATAATTAGGTCCTCACCAGAGAGTCCCAGGACAATTCATAGGGCGCAGTGCGCCAGACACTGTGGGTGTCACAGAAGGAATTTGTGCCAAAAGAGGGTGTGTGATAACACCTCACTTTACGTTTTTTTGCATATATTTTACACCACTTTTAGAATAACTTTAGTCAACTTTGCAGACATTTTATCTATCTTCTTGACTAAAGCCTTGTTTTGGTGATCTCAGGAGTCATCCAACCGCGGCCGCAGCTTCACCAAAGACCGCGATTGTGGCTTTTCCTTGGATCACGACCGCGACTTTTCCTTAGATCGCGATCACGACTTCTCCAAAGATCGCAACCGCGGCTTCACCAAAGACCGCGACCACAACTTTTCCTTAGTTCGTGACCGTGGCTTTTCCTTAGATCGCGACCGTGACTTCTCCAAAGATTGCGACTGTGACTTCTCCGAAGATCTCGACTGCGAGTCCTCCAAAGATCGCGACCAAGGCCCTAGGGAAGATCGCGGTCAAGAAAGATCGCGACCAAGGAGGAATAAAGGAAAGATCGTGACCGTAGTTTTAAGTCAGTAGAAAGATCGTGAATGCGGTCTTAAGTCGGTGGAAGGCGCCTATAAATAGCACCCCCACCAGTCTTGTCAGGACATCAGATCAGAGAGATCTGATCCTGATACCACAAAGCACTGTCACATCACAAACCCATCACTGACCATCCATCAGTCTTGGATCTCTAGAGTGAAGGCTGAGGAGAGAGAAGATGACCACCTACACCCGCTACTTCTTCGAGAGAAGGAGACATCCCTATGTTAGATCCAGATATGAAGAAGTAGTGTGTAGTATCACGTTTCTTCTTGTCTAGATCTATCATTTCCTCAAGCTGTACTCACATCCATTCTTCGTGGTATCTCATAGATCTATTTTTCTATAGCGTCACCATGTTACCCGCAAGGATGAGCAGCTAAACACCATAACTTAGGTTGGGAGTAGCCACTAAGGCTCTCCCAACATGTATATTGTCTCTTTCTTTTGAATATACATGCTCTTATCAAGATTATCTCCTTGCACCTATTTTAATGCTTCACTTGTATGTTTAGCTACCATCTTGTGATGTTTGATTGTTGATATCTCGAGAGAGTAATATCACTTGTATCCCGTGTCATGGAGTAGTATGAATGCATGAGAGTATTGGATTGCTAAATGCTTCAAACCATATGTTTTGCTGTGAGGTTTTTGAGTTGTCATCTCAAGAGAGAGGCTTCTTTTAGGCCTAGATCTATCCTCATCTCGAGAGAGAGTGGAATAGATGCTTTATGGTTTCTTGTAATCTTGATATGAGTATGCAGGAGAGAGATAGTATGCTTGTTGGAGAGTTGCCTTGGTTGGTGAGCCCCAACCTGAGCTTTCCCATATACTTGTTACAATTTGTTTCTTTTACTTCTTTTGTCCTACTGTTCCTGTTCTTGAACTACCGTTCCCTTGGGAACACTTTTTTTTAATCCTCTTTTATGCTGGAGTGTAGAGGGTGTTGATTCCGCGTTCCTAAGATGACCAACCTTGTCCCTTTGTTTGACCCAGATTGCTACATCGGACCCCATTATCGTTGCGGGGGCCTGAGTGTCAGGTTATCTCTATAAAAGTTTGACTACTTTAATCCACTTTTTTTGACGCGTGATTTAGGATGGTCAACTTTTTGGTGTCGTTACCGGGGATAAGGCAAAATGGTACTATTAAGGAAACCGAGTCCACCCACTATACTCATGTGCCTCAAGCTTAGCAATAAGCTCGATAGCACAACCACCCTATGTCTTCTAACATGAACCTATGTAGAATAGTTTGTCTTCATCAAGCCCAGTTTTCTAACTTTATCGTATGTTCTATCCAGGTACCCAGGGAAGAAGTACTTCGCCCATTCTGTGGCATCCAACTCACAAAAACAAGATTAACTAATGCGGAAGCGTATCATTTTCAATGGATTACTAAAAATCACTAAAAATTAAAACCTTTTTTCAAAGAGATCCAATCATAGGAAAACTCTTTCAACAAGAACCAATGGATTACATTTACATCCTAGTTCATAAGTACATAACTTGTACCATCTCTTCTCGAGTTTTACTATATCAACTGCCTTGTTAAAAACTAAACACAAACAACAGAAAAACCTCGAGGCATCAAGCCAAAATCTCGAAATGATTTATTAAAAGCACTAATTATTAACTTCGAGGACCTGAGAGTACAGAGATGACACATAGGACTTATATAGACATGACACGACAGATAGTACACTCAACCTGAGTTGTCACTGTTGTCCCTACTGCTGTTGTAGTTCTTCCTCTGCAAGATGTTCTCACTCGCCTCTGTGCTTGTCCACCTAAAAATGTTGGATCCCATGGGGGTGAGACAATTGTAATTGCCCCAGCGGGAGATATAACTCTCCGCCAAAACATTATTATTGCAGTTTAATGATATAAAACTAGGCATAGGATAAGCAGTTTAAAACTTTCTCATCTTAAAGTATTGTAACCATTTATGATAGAACAATAGATCAGATATTCTCTTAATAAGGAATAGAAAGGACATGTATATCATTTATCCATCATGAATATACATCATGTCAAACTTCTCTTGTGACATTCATTCTCTTAATATGTCACCCATGAAACATTCTTGTTTCATCTGTTGGCCTTAGCCAATCTGCTAAACAGATATGGAATTATATTTACCATATACTCATATATCATCAACACATGCATTGGGTTATTACCAATCTTATGTCATCATTATAGGCATTGGGTTATTACCAATCCTATGTCATCATTACATGCATTGAGCCTCTACCAGGTATTGGATTCTTCCAAACCTGATTACACCGTCAGGCATTGGACACTACCAATCCTAATTTCACAGCCAAGCATTGGACTCTAACCAATCTTGATTTCACAGCCAGGCATGAGACTCTAACCAATCATGATTACACATCCAGGCATTGCACTCTAACCAATCCTGATTACATCACCATGCATTGGCTTTTACCAACCCTGATTACACAGCCAGACATTGGACTCTAACCAATCATGATTACACCGCCAGGCATTGGACTTTAACCAACTCTGATTACAGGCTTCATGCCTCTTACATGTATTGAACTTTCACCAACCCTAATTACATGCTTCATGCCTCTGCCAGGTATTGGAATTTAACCAAACTTGATTACACCACCAGGCATTGGACTTTAACCAACCCTAATTACAGGCTTCATGCCTCTGCCAGGTATTGGACTTTAACCAAACCTAATTACACAGCCAGGCATTGGACTCCAACCAACCCTGATTACAGGCTTCATGCCTCTGCCACGTATTGGACTTTAACCAAACCTGATTACACCGCCAGGCATTGGACTCTAACCAATCCTGATTACAGGCATTACACCTCTGCTAGGTATTGCACTTTAAAAAAACTTGATTACATCGATCATGAAATACAAATTCCTTTGACCCATCATTAATCATCACATCCTTCCCTAGGCTCTGAACCCTGAGGTTTAGCCTTCATAGATTTTCACATTCTTTACTGAATGCAATTGTTCCTTTTACTAAGTTTATTAAAACGTTATCATTTCTTACAATAAAATTTTATAATTATATTGGTTCCTCTCACTAGACCACAATTGTTCTCATGGCTCATAAGGCCCATAAAGCATCGTGTCACCTCTCACTAGGCAACATATAACCATATGGCTCACAAGACCATTAAACATCTTGTTACCTATCAATAGGCAACATCTAACCACATGGCTCACAAGGCCATTACACATCTTGAGTATTCAATAATGTTTATTACTCTTATCATTTATCATTAAATGATTATCAATATAAGGTATGAGTTCATTTCTCATCCTTATCATGGTATGATTAAATCATACTCATTAGTTTGGCTAACCCCTTTCTCAACGTACATTAACCTATACTTATCAAAGTATATCAAACTTATAACATTTCATTGTAACAATTTACATAACACATTTCATGTGTTTCTTGTCCAAGTATATTGAATTTGAGATGCATCAAGGTATATCAACCCTGGAATGCTAAAAGTGATATCTATCATATTTTGATGTACCACTTTCCTTATCACTTCCATTTACTTGAGTTATTAACTTATCTTGTATTAAGGTACATCCCATCTTAATACTTCCATCCACTAACATATCACTTTTACCATGAAGTGCATAGGTCACACACAAGCATGGTCCATCTATCTTCAATGATATGGACTCATTTCAGGTTACTGCATTGCTTACTTAAGGTTGTCTAGAATCAACTATTTGGGATAATTCACCTTTATACGACATTACTCACTATTTTAGTATTAGGGATCTTTCATACTATTACCTAGTACCTAGGTTTTTGGTTTATCATCATATTTCCCAAGAATTAGGGCTTCATGTATTATAACTCAAAATTAGAGTTTCACATACCTTCACCCTGTATTAGGGCTCCTCATCATATTATTTGCATAGGATATGACATCACCCTCAATTAGGGTTTCTCATGGAATCACCCTTAATTAGGGTTTCACATGGCATCACCCTCAATTAGGGTATCTCATGGAATCACCCTCAATTAGGGTTTCACATGGCATCACCCTCAATTAGGGTTACATCCCTACCCTAGATTAGGGTTACACCTAGCATTGCCCTTGATTAGGGTTAGGGCTCATTAACCTTCTTAATTAGGGTTCGTGGTCTCTGTATCAACAATCATATCCCAATTACACATTCATATATGTTGAAAGTATTGGGACTTAACCTCCGCATGATTGTCATTCATGTAAGAAGTCCTCTCTCTCTCATCCTTTACAACATGACATTTGCATTAAACATGATTGGATTAGGTCAACTCAACTTGATTGAAGGCTTGACACCATGTATTATGTCATTACTTCCTTGATCATAAAGGATTAATCATTCACAATGTATTAATCAACCTATCTTATTAAGGGTACAATCACTATAATCACCATCGGTTCACATCATATAATGTTCAATTATACAATTGATCTTTAAACACCTTAAGTGTCCATGCGGTTTGGGGTTAATTACATCCAAATGGTCTTGGTCACTTAGACCCCAAACGGTCTTGACCAACTAGACCTCAAATGGTCTTGCATGGATAACCTTCAAATGGTCTAAGTCTAGCAATTGAATCCGTTTAGCAAAATAGGTACTTGAAACTGTTTGCTAAAGTAGATACTTGAAACCGTTTGATAAAGTAGATGTTTGAAACCGTATGAGTCTCAATCGGTTTGGGATTGTTTGGTCCCAAATGATGAGACCGTTTGGTACCAAATAGTCTTGAGACTGTTTGGACTCAAACGGTCTTGAGACCGTTTGGTCCAAACCTCCTCAAAACCGATTGGACCAAGAATTGTCTCAACCACTAAAATTGATTTAGGGTTTTCATGGTTAACTCCCTCATCAATTGAATCTATATAATTACTTATCAATTGAATCTAAGAATCATGCTTCAATTGAGATAATAAATCATCCTTCAATTGATTAAACCTAAAATTGGTCATCAATTAGGGTTTTGAACCCAATTGGATTATGGCGGAAATCGATGAACCTTCTATATTAGACATTGTGGAACTAATTGCTTTAAAATCTTTGGTCCATCATTCAAATTGGGCACGACCTGAACTAAAACGGTCTTGAGGTCCTATGGATGACCTCCAAACGGTCTTGAGACCATTTTCCCAATCCATCATAAAAAATGGTGAAGTTCAATTAAGGTTTGCATCATTGGATTGCCCATCAATCTAGTTATTGATTGCATTACAACTTGATATCTTTGGATCTTCAAATACTCAACCATAGTCAAACCTAGACCTCCAAATGGTCTTGGGTGACCTCCAAACGGTCTTGAGACCATTTGGGTGATCTCCAAATGGTCTTGAGACCGTTTGGGTTAATCAACCCAAAGAATTACATTAATCAACTACAAAATCAGCACTTAACCCAATTAGGGTTTCCAATTAGATGATTGTCTATTCATTGATTTAATCAATTGGAACCATTTGATCCTTATCCAACATGTTCTAGGATTCTGACCTCAAATGGTCAACCTTCTTAAACGGTTTGGGATTCCAAACCCCAAACGGTTTGCAAACCGTTTGGTCACCAAACGGTTTGGTGAAACCGATTCGACCCAAATGTTGAAACCGTTTGCACAAGATATTTGGGGAGGTGTGTGCTTATGTTGATGTAATCATCATCAAGCTCTAAACCCATGAATTAAATTGTGATTTTCATGGTGATTGCATCATTCAACCAAATAAAATTTCAAGGATAAGAAAGAATCAACAATTTGATAAGGAATTGAATGCAATAACAATATTAAGGGTTCAAGTTATAAAACCCACCTCCAATTGAGCTTCAAAGCTCCAAGTTCACATCAACAATGGTGGATGAAACTCTTTTCACCATCCCAAGGTTCGTCCTCAAGCTTTGAGTGAAATGGCTAGGATAGAAGATTGCATGGAGAAAAGAAGAAAACCATGATTTATTTTTGATTTCCACCATGAAATCATGGTGAAAGAAGGTCAAGAAGCTTACCAACAGGTTGGGGCTCATTCTGTTGGTATGTATTCCCTAAGAACTAATCATGGGATGATTGGTGGGACACATTAAGATTGATTTGATAAACATCAAAGGCAAGCTTCCAATTCTTTCTGGTTCAGTCATATGAGATAGTGATAGAATAGATTGAATGTCTAGAGAATGACAGTACTCAATGACGTATGTTTTTAGGTTGAGGACCTGAACGATGAGATCATATGGATGCTAAGAGTTTGTACATTCTTGTTATGTCCCTAGTTGGATGTCATTGTGGAAGGTAGATAGACAACAATGACACACAAGACTAGATTTTGGTGTTGGTTGATGACATAATCCCATTAGTCATGATATAAAGATATCAAACCAAACACATAGGTACTTGTTAGAGAACAAGTGTACCATACATACCCACCATGAGTTTGACACATGGAACCATGACATGGTAGTCACAGTCAGTACTCACAGTGATGGTGGTGAGTGTGATTCTTTGACCTGAAATCACTACACTCAACACATGTCATTGGGCACACTTTGACATCATCAAACGCAGTCCTGAAACATGGGTTGTTATAAAGGTGATGATTGGGTGGCTTTGACACATGGGGCTTTTGAGGGGTGAGTGATAGATATGGGATTTGTCCCTCCTGAGGGAGTTTGATATCCATGGCCACTTGATGAGTAGGATTGAGAAAGGTGTGCACGCATGTGTGAATCAGTATGTGATATTGATGTCAAACATATCTCTTCCAATCTACTCTGAGATCAAGAAAGTGAATGAACGTTGACATGATGACTGTTCCATGCCTGGAGTTCATTCGGGATATCAGTGATAAAGGAATTATACATTCACTATAACACCATTCACAGATTGTAGGATTGAAAGTTGTTCTCCAACTTTCTTTTTCATTGGGTAGCACTGATGTGTGACTGGTACCGCTCTTTGCTTGTGAAGTCATAAGTGTTATGGACTTTCACTGCCAATGTGAAATAGACCTGCAGGGTCACACACATAGGTTTTAACCTGGAAGAGGAGTTTTGTCCACAAAGAATGTTTAGATTGATTTCTAAAGGAGTTTAGTAGTTCAATTAAACACTCAATTAATTGATAGCTCAATGTCATAATGTTCAAGGTGTTGGACACATTTATTGGAGTATTGGATTGATTAAAACTGCAATTGACTGTTTCTACACAATTTGCACGTCCAACCGATCAGCTCATGTGATGAACCGATCGGCTGAGCTTGGTGAACCGATTGGCTCAGGTGGTGAGTTGATCGACTCATGGACAGGGTGAAATGATCAGTTCAAGTGTTGAAACGATCGGTTCAACTGGTCCAACCGAGCAAGTTGGGAAAGTCAGGTTGGTGAGAAATTTATTTTGTTTCACTTGCCCAATGTGATTGGAACAAGGATTGGTATTTGGTACCAATTAGAAACAAAAGAAGAAAAATCAATCGGGAATTGATTAGGACCATGAACCGACCGGTTCAGAAGTGAACCGACCGTTTCATGGTTCCCAACCGATCGGTTGAGGTTTCAACCGACCAGCTCAGGTCCCCAACTGACCGTTTCAGAAATGAAATGATCGGTTCAGGTTGCGCAATTGGTTATTTTTGTGGAAAATCTCAAACCCTTGTACTCCTACTTTAGTCCCACATTGCTCGGGATAGAGAACTCTGTCCCATGACCCTCCTATATATAGGGGTATTGGGGGCTTCTCAAAGTACAACTCAGTGCAACCAATTGCTCTATAAAGTTGTCATTCTCTCTGGTTTTAGTAACCGAGAGAGCCCGAGCAAGTGCTACCCGATAAGGGAGGCACAACAAGGAAAAGGCAACTGTAGAAAGATTTTGGTGGCAGCAGAGTGTGTCGGTGACTAGTATGCTGACAGGAGGGTGTGACTCCTTCCAATTCCTTGTGAGACAAGGACATTGGAGTTCCAGGTGGTCCGTGTGGACTACTTCAGAGGCGGGAGATTTCTGCCGCTCAGAGGACAACTGTCAATCCCAACAGTCCCGGTGAGACCAGGAGTCATCAGTCTTGGTGCGACCAGGATCTGCATAGACACCGTCCAAGACCAGAGGTGAAGACCGCGCAAGTCGTGAGGTATTGTCGCCAAGCAAGCCTCGGGACAAGGTATGATTCCACAAACCATCCTTTCCTATTGTATAGACGTTGACGCATTTCCTTGTTCTGGGTTTGGGGAGGAGAAATATTTTGTTTCCGCTACCTTCTCTGCCTCCCCTAAAAACCCAATAGTGGTATCAGAGCCACGTCAACTTCTCTATACTTTAGGATTATCGATATGATCAATTTTGGTTTGTCTCCTTTATTTATTGCATTCGATGCGAATAAAATTGTCTTTATGCATGTCCAATCCTAAATCCACAAATCCCAATATACATATATCATATGTAATATGAATACTCTTGATACGCGTCGCCCTTAAACGAGTTCTGTGGTGGATGTATAGTGTGGTTATGGCCAATAAACCCTATCTGTGTATGGTTGTATGTGGTTTCTTGCATCTCGGTCTGTGCACTGATTCCCTTCCTCCTATTCCTGATGTAACTCGAAATAATTCGAGATTTCTTTCCTACCTTTGCTCCCCTCGAATGTAACTCAAGGTTTCTCTTTTTACAATGTAAAATAGGATAGAATTTTATTTCCTGTTATGTCAAAGAATGGAGGAAATCATGACGACAGCTGAGATGATCACTTCAAGGCATGAACCGATCGGTTGACGTTTGAGACGATCAGTTGAAGGCGTGAGATGATCAGTTGATAACTGATTTGAGGAGCAAGATGAGCGGGTGGCGTCCATGATGAGATGCACGATGACCAGGCGAACCAATCGGTTGGAGTAGCAAACTGATCGGCTGGTGGCACCCAATCGACCGGCCTGATGGCGAGCCGATCAGTCATGGGATGAGTTGATCAAACCCAGAAAGGTAAAGCACATAATTCATCTTGTACAGGTTGCATGTGATGTAGACCTAGATGACCGTGATTCCTCTTAGCTCGAGGAATCACATTAGGATGGCCATAATCATCACTTTTATCATTTTGCATGTTTTCTATGGGATATAGCATGTATATGATACGTACTATGTAGTGTGGTGATTGGATATGTATATGTATATAAAACCAAATCCCTCATTAAATATTAAGTCTTATATGCCTTCCATTAGCGGCACAAATGAAAAACTCGATCGACCAAGCGTAGGTTATGCCAAAGCATGGTGCGTCGTCTATCTTGTGGAAGTATGAAAGGTAGACATGTAGGTTCTGCCAAAGCAGGGTGCATGTTTACCGTGTCGGATTTTGGGTTAGACTTAACTGGTGATTCTTAGAGCATCTAAGCCCAGAGGCAAGGAATGTTCATGGCAAGGTGTCGCACATGTTCATTCATCAAGAGTTTCATATGATGCAATTGGCATGATGGCCTACCTAAATAGTCAAGATTGTGGGCGATTAGCCAAAGCTGACTCATGACTTGATAAAATACAGATCTTGACCCACTAGAAGATTGTACACTGCAAACTTCCGAATTGATGGTGAGGGCTATCAATTTGAACTAAAATAGTGGGAGCGATAATAAATTAAAGGCCTAATTATATCATCAACTTTTCAAATCAATCAAATAAGTCAAAAATGCGTTTTGGACTAAAATTGCATATTTTCCTTTTGTAGTACAAATGGCAACAAACAACAATCATTTTTCTTTGCGATCCGTCCTTGAAAATGACAAGATGAATGGGACAAACTTCCACGACTGGTATAGGACATTGAGAATTGTTCTCACTCAAGAGAAAAAGCTCTATGTCCTGGATACTCCAATTCCAGAGGAACCAACTCCTAATGCACCAAAGGCAGAAAAGGATGCTTACAAAGCATTCTAATGATGCCATTGATGCAAAGTGCTTGATGTTGTGCTCTATGAACCACAAGTTGCAGAGACAACATGAGAACATGGGTGTCATTGAGATGAGTCAACATCTCAGGAACATGTATGAAGATCAAGCATGGCAAGAGAGATATGATATCTCAAGGGCACTGTTCAAGTGCGTCATGAAAGAAGGAGATCCAGTTGGTCCTCACACACTCAAGATGATTGGGTATGTGGAGAACTTGACAGGATTGGGATTTCCACTGAGCCAAGAGTTGGCTAATGACATGATACTGCAATCGTTGCCAGAATCCTACAGTCAGTTTGTGATGAACTACAACATGAACAACTTTGATAGGCCACTGTCAGAGTTGTTGAGCATGTTGAGGACAACTGAGACACATATGAAGAAGGACAAGCCTAAGTCTATGATGGTGATCACGAGCAAGAAAGGCAAGTCCAAGCGCAAGGGAAAGGGAAAAGCTAAGAAAGGTTCTAATGCTAGCCAGGAGCCCAAGTCATCTTTAGGTCTCAAGGCCAAGGGAGGCATGACTAAGAAAGGCAATTGCCACCATTGTCAAAAGCCAGGACATTGGAAAAGGAATTGTCATCTCTATCTAGAATAACAAAAGAAGAAGGAGGAGAATGATGTCTCCACTTAAAGGTGTCATGAAAGTAAACTTGTAACACTTTTGAGGTATATGATACCAAGATGTAAAGTGGAAAGCACTCAATAAATGGGGCAAGTTTTGCTGCCATAGATAGGAGTACTTTAGTTTATTTTCAGCCTAAAAGGCATGTGATACAGTTATGAACTGTGATTTCGTATTTGCCAATAGATAGAAACACTTTATTTTTGCATATTGTATGACAATAATGGCAATCAATAAAGAGATGTTTCAATTTCTAAAGATATGATCTTTATGGCAATGCCTTGTTTATCTTGTGGTATTTGATATGCATAAGATAAAATGATACCTAAAAGTTATAGATAACTCCAACAATCAAATTAGCATCAATCATGAGAAATTCATTTCTAGTTTCCATGTGATGGATAAATCTAGACTCTTTTGGTTAGAGAACCAGTAAGAGACATGAATATCTTGGACATGATTAATCAATCTTCACTAAAGGTAGTGGGAGAATGATTATCCTATTAGGTATGATACATGTTATGTATTTACATACCTATTGGAACAAATGCTAATACTTCAAATGGTGTTTGGAGAAATACCAATATGAATATCTTGAAGTGTTCAAGATTATCATAGATGAAGTGCAAATTTGGTAAAGTGTTAATTCTTGATGAGATCAATGAATGAAATACTAAGACCAAATGTTTTGAGATCCTTATGTGTGATTATGATAGTGTATCATAGTGAACTCCTGATTAAGGCATGGTAATGTCTAAATCAAGAAGGAATCATACTCTAAGGAGTTAGAGAATGATTATCAAATAACTGAATTCTTCTTAATAAAAGAACACCCCACACTAATAAAGGACATTAAGAATGACAAGGAGTTGTAAGTTATTATATCCTTGAGAGATACACCTCAATTATCAATGTGATGAGTTGGTCATGTGATGAGTCAACTATCCAGATGAATATGAGGAACTGAATTTTGAGTTATGGTTTATGACCATTACATCCTAAATGACATCCATGTGAACCATAAGGTATGACCTTGATGGTAGCACCCATTGGATGAAATCCATAAGTGCAAATGAATATTAAGAGTTAAGACACATGGATAACATTTTGAGAAGGATGATGCTTGTTGATTGCAACTTAATGACTAAGACATTTGGCATATGGATACTAAAACCGCATTCCTATGAGGAATAAAATAAGGATGTGTACGTGACACAACCCATAAGGTTTATGAATCCACTAATGCAAATGAAGTCTATAAGTTACAATTGACTAAACAATGTGATTGATTGAGTACAAGAAACTCAGAATTAGATCTTTACTTTGATGATATAGTCAAAGGGTTTGACTGATATTTTAAAGATAAAGAAGAGATCTGTGATTTAGTGGGAGCATCTTCACATTCCACATGTTGATGTGAAATGGAAATGTTCTAGAATGGAAATCCAAAAGTGGAAATTATCTTTAAGGAAGATAGAGATGTTTCCTATGTGATAGGAATAGATATCTATAGAGATAGTTCTCGAAAACCTCTTGACCTAAAAAGAGAAAGCATACATTGGCAATCTGTACTGAAGGGTTCAGTATGCACATATTCAGTGGGAGAAAACTTGTCCATGTTACATGGAGTTAGTATCCCAAGGCCAAGTGTCCAATTCTTATGAAGAATGGGAACACTAAGAATAGATATGGATCTATCATGCATGTAATCATCCCATTATCTTGCATGTATCGACATGGCAATAACAAAATGTATTCATCATCTTGTATGTAGGACATGGCAATATGATGTGCTCATCCTGATAACTCATATGTGAGACATGACGAGTGGATGTCTGTCTACTTCCAGTAAGGGTTATTGGAATACCATGAGTACTTGATAAGTACTTGAGAAGTACTAGTTCTATGGAGATAAGGAAGAGTTCAATGTAAAGAGTTACATTGATGCAAACTTCTGAAAGGATAGAAAATTAATCGCAAAATATATATAGGATATATAAAAGTGAAAGTTTGTTGATAATTGGAAGTGTTCCAATAAAACCATTTAAAAGGAAATTTTGAGTATCTATGTGTTAGAGAACAACAGTGGATACTATATGGATCTGGAAGTTCATGAGATGAGCTTATAGATATTCCTCTCATTGATGACAAGTATGGAATCCTTGATCATGCAATGTGGCTAAAGGTTAGCAAAGGAATACTAGATCGCATATTACGGAAACTCCATCTCATACGTGTGACGTACAATGAAGAGATGAGAGACATGCAATTTATACTGACTTTAGAAAAAGTGTTGCCATTACTCACTATGTCCGCACTAGAGCACAGTAACATGTGGGATATGTTTGAAGATCACTATGAATATGATTCAAGGGTGATTGGCTCACAGTGCAAGTGGGAGTCTATTGTTATGTATGCCCTGAGAGCTAATCATGGGATGATTGGTGGGATACATTAAGATGGATTTGATAAACATCAAAGGCAATCTTCCAATTCTTTCTGGTTCAGTCATATGAGATAGTGATAGAACATATTGAATGTCTAGAGAATGACAATACCCAATTACGTATGTTTTCAGGTTGAGGACCTGAACGATGAGATCATACGGATGTTAAGAGTTTGTACATTCTTTTTATGTCCCTCGTCGGATGTCATTGTGGAAGGTAGATACACAATAATGACACACAAGACTAGATTGTGGTGTTGGTTGATGATAGAATCTCATTAGTCATGATATAGAGATATCAAACCAAACACATAGGTACTTGTTAGAGAACAAGTGTACCAGACAGACCCACTGTGAGTTTGACACATGGAACCATGACATGGTAGTCACAGTCAGTACTCATAGTGATGGTGGTGAGTGTGATTCTTTGACCTGAAATCACTACACTCAACACATGTCGTTGGGCACACTTTGACATCATCAAACGCAGTCATGAAACATGGGTTGTTATAAAGGTGATGATTGGGTGGTTTTGACACATGGGGCTTTTGAGGGGTGAGTAATAGATATCGGATTTGTCCCTCCTGAGGGAGTTTGACATCCATGGCCACTTGATGAGTAGGATTGAGAAAGGAGTGCACACATGTGTGAATCAGTATGTGATATTGATGTCATACATATCTCTTCCAATCTATTCTAAGATCAAGAAAGTGAATGAACGTTGACAGGATGACTGTTCCATGCCTGGAGTTCATTCGGGATATCAGTGACAAAGGAATTATACATTCACTGTAACACCATTCACGGATTGTAGGATTGAAAGTTGTTCTCCAACTTTCTTTTTCACTTGGGTAGCACTGATGTGTGACTAGGCACCGCTCTTTGCTTGTGAAGTCATAAGTGTTATGAACTTTCACTGCCAACGTGAAATGGACCTGCAGGGACACAAACATAGGATTTAACCTGGAAGAGGAGTTTTGTCCACAAACAATGTTTAGATTGATTGCTAAAGGAGTTTAGTCGTTCAATTAAACACTCAATTAATTGATAGCTCAATGTCATAATGTTCAAGGTGTTGGACACATTGATTGGAGTATTGGATTGATTGAAACTACAATTGACTATTTCTGCACAATTTGTACTTCCAACCGATCGGCTCATGTGATGAACCGCTCGGCTGAGCTTGGTGAACCGATCGGCGCAGGTGGTGAGTCGATCGGCTCATGGACAGGGTGAAACGATCAGTTCATGTGTTGAAACGATCGGTTCAAATGGTCCAACCGAGCAAGTTGGGAAAGTCAGGTTGGTGAGAAATTTATTTTGCATTTCATTTTCCCAATGTGATTGGAACAAGGATTGGTATTTGGTACCAATTAGAAACAAAAGAAGAAAAGTCAATCGGGAACTGATCAGGACCACGAACCGACCGGTTCAGAAGTGAACCGACCATTTTATGGGTCCCAACCGATCGGTTGAGGTGTCAACCAACCGGCTCAGGTCCCCAACCGACCATTTCAGAAATGAAATGATAGGTTCAAGTTGCGCAGTTGGTTATTTTTGTGGAAAATCTCAAACCCTTCTACTCCAGCTTTAGTCCCACATTGCCTGGGATAGAGAACCCTATCCCATGACCCTCCTATATATATAGGGGTATTGGGGTCTTCTCAAATTACAACTCAGTGCAACCATCTGTTCTTTAAAGTTGTCGTTCTCTCTGGTTTCGGTAACCGAGAGAGCCCGAGCAAGTGCTACCCGATAAGGGAGGCACATCAAGGGAAAGGCAACTGTAGAAAGCGACTGGTGGTAGGAGAGTGTGTCTGTGACTAGTACGACGACAGGAGGGTGCGAATCCTTCCAATTCCCTATGAGACAATGATATTGGAGTTCCAGGTGGTCCGTGTGGACTACTTCAGAGGCGGGAGATTTCTGCAGCTCGGAGGACAACTGTCAATCCCGACAGTCCCGGTGAGACCAGGAGTCGTCAGTCCCGGTACCATCAGGAGCTGCACAGACACCGTCCAAGACCGGAGGTGAAGACCGCGCAAGCCACAAGGTATTGTCGCCGAGCAAGCCTCGGAAGAAGGTATGATTCCACAAACCATCCTTTCCTATTGTATAGACGTTGACGCGTTTCCTTGTTCTGGGTTTGGGGAGGAGAAAATTTTTATTTCCTCTGCCTCCCCTAAAAACCCAACACGTTCTCCTCTTGCTCCCAAGCTGACAAGGTCGTTTTTCAAGCAAAGGGTGGAAGTGAATTCAAAATTCCCCTTTTACTCTATGGATAAATGAGGTTATATGCAATTTTTATTAAAAATTCAATTAGGAGAGAGAAAGTAGGAATTATCTCCCCCTTATCCTTGCCACTTGCCCCCTTATCTTCCTTAGGGACAAGTCTATCTTCTTTGACTCTTATTCCTCTCAATTATCTATGATTTAAAGAAAAGAAAATTAAGCACCTTAAATCATTTTATAATAATATCCATAAGTGAGTGGATATTTCTTTTTCTTATAATAATGTGAGTGAGTTATCCACTTCCTTTGGATATTTTCGTTCCATTACAAGGCACAAGGTCATCCAACCTCTTTGCAAATTCATCCCTCAACTTTTGGTTGAAGGGATCTTTAATTTATATATTTATTTTTGTATTAAATTGAAGTAAAGTTCCAATTTTGCTTAAATCTTGATTATTTTAATATCAAGATTGTCTCTCCTCCAAAGAGATACAAATGAGATGCCCCTCTCAATTTATTTGATCTACCTGATGCCAAGAAATATTAGAGACTATTTTGAAGTGGTAATTTTTATATTTAACCCTAGGTTTTGGGTAAATTGCACATTACACCAAAACTAGGCTTTAATGTACAAACATTGGTTTATTAGCTCTTTCTTGGTACTCAGGTTACCACAGTCCATGCCACTGCATCATTTTCATCCTTATGATGATTCAAAACTTGAGGAACATCTTATCATGCAACATTTGCAATTTAACCCTTCAACTTGGGTAATTTGCACTTTAGTCCAAAATAGGTAAAACATCATTTTAACATTGTTCAAGAAGGACTAAAATTGAAACATAAGTTCCTCTTGAGCCATAATTACTTTTCAAAAGATAAAATCAAACATATAATTATCTTTCTTAAACAAAACACCTAGGGTTAAGGCATAACCCATGTCAGGGATGTTACAAATTGTATACCCCTAACAATGATTTCCTCTCTGAAATCCTAGATAAAAGGGAGACATATATCATTCATACATCATCTCATAGAGTTTCATAACATCTCAATGTCATGTTTATGGAAGGCATAAACCCCTAACATATGATGTCCATGCTATATTATATAACCGATCTAATTTCACAGTTAACCACTCTAGGTGGTCAATATACTTTATCTGATACCAGAATCCCTTACCTTGGTATCCATTACATGTGTTGGAAACACATCACATATTCTTCTTTATTTTATCCTGGGACAATACTTGTTACACATGTCTTTTTCTTCTATGTATCCATCAAGTAAACATTTTAATTGTGCACATCAAGTATCCTAAGACCCACTTGATTGTCATGTCCCTAAAAGGAAAGAAAACAAAGAATCATATTCTTCTTTTACTTATAAGTTGTTTTATAATTAAATCAAATTCCTTCGTATATCAATAAGAATGTGGTAGAAATATCCATGCCACATCTCCTTCTTGATTAGGCTTCTTTGGATTGTTTCAAAATGATTACTTGATCAGAGTAATCAAAAAGATAACAATCTAGGTATGTAATACTTACCTTGCCTTCAGTAAATGTATACCTGGCCAGGGTATTCAAGAACTGAATTTAGGTAGTATGCTTTTATTTTATTTTATGTTTTCATTTCTTTAAATTTGATATACTTAATATCTTAGATTTTCTCTGAGTTCCTCTTTCATTTCTTCCCTTCCTTAATAAAGAAAGAGAAATTTCAAAACATATAAAAGAATATTTAAACTAAACACAAGTTTTCGTCCTACTTATCTCTTCCTCATATTCTCAAAGGATTATAAAGATGAACTAAACAACAACTACCCTTCTTATAGTAGAGAGTGCAAGATAATTCAAAATAGAAAGTTCTATCTTGATATGTCTACTTATTACAGGTTATCTAGTGTCTTGTCTGTTGAGTCACCTCATCACTTTCTATTTGGACATTGCCATCTCAGATGTCCTCTTTATCCACATCTATAGCATGCTCGAAGCTTTTTAGGTGACTGCTGTTCAGGTGCACTATATTGTACTTGAGTTGGTACTACTGAAATCTTTGATTCTTTAGTACCACTAATTCCTTGTTCTTGTAACTGTTTAGACTTCCTTTTAAGGTATGTCTCATGTTTCTTTGTCATAGACCCTTCTATCCTTCAAATTGACTCCACAAATGTGGCAAACCTCTCTCTACTTTCTAGGGCAGATGCCGGAATAGACATCTCAGCATTCAATCCTTTCTCAAAACGTCGAATCTTTTCCTCCTCAGTAGAAGCCATCTGAGGACAAAATCATAAAAGTTCCATGAACTTAACCTCATATTCACTTATTGACATGGCTCCCTTTCGAATCTTCTCAAACTGTGAGATCTTTTCATCTAAATAATTCCTTTGAAAATACTTATTGACGAATTCTTGACGAAATTCCTCCCATTCAACCTCTTTATCATTCCTTTTTATTTCTTCTATAGCCCACAAATGTCCAGCACTACCCTTCAAAAGGTACACAACATGTTTAACTTTGTCAACATCTGGGATACTAAGGATCTTAAAAGCCTTTTCGAACTCAGTGAGCCATAAATCAACATATGTTGGGTCAGATGTTCCAACATATTCTATGGCTCGTACATGAAGTAGTCATTCAAAAGTCTTACCAGACCCATATCCCTCATTGGGAGCTGGTGCCCTAGGTGCAGGTGCTGGCATCCGGTCTGCCATATACCTCAGTGTGGTCATGAGTTGCCCAAAAAGATTATGATCATCTGGGTTTCCTCTCATGACTTCATCAACATGGGGATTTTTAGGCACTGGTTCCTCCCTTATATGATCCCTTGCACCTCCCACTGGTGCAGCAACATTGCTCTCAGCAACGTGTTCCTCGTGCTCTCCTGACATCTTGGAGTTATATATCTTCTTATGCATAAGCAAAAGGCACTATAAGATACACTGAGGTACACTTAGAACAGACTCGATACCTTAGTCCTATGTATCTGTAGACTCAGTGAACCTAGAGCTCTGATACCACTAAATTGTGGCATCCAACTCACAAAAACAAGATTAACTAATGCGGAAGCGTATCATTTGTAGCGGATTACTGAAAATCACTAAAAATTAAATCCTTTTTCAAAGAGATCTAATCATAGGAAAACTCTTTCAACAAGAACCAATGTATGACATTTACATCTTGGTTCATAAGTACATAACTTGTACCATCTCTTCTCAAGGTTTACAATATCAACTGCCTTGTTAAAAACTAAACACAGACATCATAAGAACCTCGAGGCATCAAGCCAAAATCTCAAAATGATTTATTAAAAGCACTAACTAGTAACTCCGATGACCTGAGAGTACAGAGATGATACATAAGACTTCTATCTACATGACACGACAGAAAGTACACTCAACCTATGTTGTCACTGCTGTCCCTCCTGCTGCTGTAGTTCTTCCTCTGCAAAATGTTCTCACTCTCCTCCGTGCTTATCCACCTAAAAATGTTGGATCCCATAGGGGTGAGACAATTGTAATTGCCCCAGCAGGATATATAACTCTCTACCAAAATATTATTATTACAGTTTGATGATATAAAACTGGGCAGAGGATAAGTAGTTTAAAGCATTCTCATATTAAAGTATTGTAACCATTTATGATAGAACAATAGATCAGATATTCTCTTAATAAGGAATAGAAAGGCCATGTATATCATTTATCCATCATGAATATACATCATGTCAAACTTATCTTGTGACATTCATTCTCTTAATATGTCACCCATGAAACATTCTTGTTTCATCTGTTGGCCTGAGCCAATCTACTAAACAAATATGGAATTATATTTACCATGTACTCATATATCATCAACACAGGCATTGGGTTATTACCAATCCTATGTCATCATTACATGCATTGGGTTATTACCAATCCTATGTCATCATTACAGGCATTGAGCCTCTGCCAGGTATTGGACTCTTCCAAACCTGATTACACCGCCAGGCATTGGACACTACCAATCTTGATTTCACAGCCAGGCATTGGACACTAACAAATCTTGATTTCACAGCCAGGCATTGGACTCAAACCAATCCTGATTACACAGCCATGCATTAGACTCTAACCAATCCTGATTACACCGCTAGGCATTGGACTTTAACCAACCCTGATTACACAACAAGGCATTGGACTCTAACCAATCCTGATTACACCACCAGGCATTGGACATTAACCAACCCTGATTACAGGCTTCATGCCTCTACTAAGTATTGGACTTTAACCAACACTGATTACATGCTTCATGCCTCTTCCAGGTATTGGACTTTAACCAAACCTGATTACAACGCCAGGCATTGGACTTTAACCAACCCTGATTACAGGCTACATGCCTCTGCCAGGTATTGGACTTTAACCAAACCTAATTACACCACCAGACATTGGACTCTAACCAACCCTGATTACATGCTTCATGCCTCTTCCAGGTATTGGAGTTTAACAAAACCTAATTACACCGCCAGACATTGGACTCTAACCAATCCTGATTACATGCATTACACCTCTGCCATGTATTGGACTTTAACCAAACCTGATTACATGGATCATGGAATATAAATTCCTTTGACCCATCATTAATCACCACATCCTTCCCAAGGCTTTGAACCCTGAGGTTTAGCCTTCATAGCTTTTCACATTCTTTACTGAATGCAATTGTTCCTTTTGTTAAGTTTATTAAAACATTATCATTTATTACAATAAACTTTTATAATTATCTTGGTGCCTCTCACTAGACCACAATTGTTCTCATGGCTCATAAGGCCCATGAAGCATCTTGTCACCTCTCACTAGGCAACATCTAACCATATGGCTCACAAGGCCATTAAACATATTGTTACCTATCATTAGGCAACATCTAACCACATGGCTCACAAGGCCATTACACATCTTGAGTATTCAATAATGTTTATTACTCTTATCATTTATTATTAAATGAATATCAATATAAGGTATGAGTTCATTTATCATCCTTATCATGGTATGATTACATCATACTCATTAGTTTGGCTTAACCCCTTTCTCAACGTATATTACCCTATACTTATCAAAGTATATCAAACTTATTAGATTTCATTGTAACAATTTACATAACACATTTCATGTGTTTCTTTTCCAAGTATTTTGAATTTGAGATGCCTCAAGGTATATCAACCCTGGAATGCTAAAAGTGATATCTGTCATATTTTGATGTACCACTTTCCTTATCACTTCCATTTACTTGAGTTATTAACTTATCTTGTATTAAGGTACTTCCCATCTTAATACTTCCATCCATTAATCTATCACTTTTACCATGAAGTTCATAGGTCACACACAAGGATGGTCCAGCTATCTTCAATGATATGGACTCATTTCAGGTTATTGCATTTCTTACTTAAGGTTGTCTATAATAAACAATTTGGGATAATTCACCTTTATAAGGCATTACTCACTATTTTAGCATTAGGGATCTTTCATACTATTACGTAGTACTTAGGGTTTTGGTTTATCATCATATTGCCCAAGAATTAGGGCTTCATGTATTATAACTCAAAATTAGAGTTTCACATACCTTCACCCTATATTAGAGCTCCTCATCATATCATTTGCATAGGATATGTCATTACCCTAAATTAGGGTTTCTCATGGAATCACCCTTAATTAGGGTTTCACATGGCATCATGCTCAATTAGGGTTTCTCATTGAATCACACTCAATTAGGGTTTCACATGGCATCATCCTCAATTAGGGTTACATCCCTACCCTAGATTAGGGTTACACCTAGCATTGCCCTAGATTAGGGTTAGGGCTCATTAACCTTCTTAATTAAGGTTCATGGTCTATTTATCAAGAATCATATCCCAATTACACATTCATATATGTTGAAAGTATTGGGACTTAACCTCCACATGATTGTCATTCATGTAAGAAGTCCTCTCTCTCTCATGCTTTACAAGATGACATTTGCATCAAACATGATTGGATTAGGTCAGCTCAACTTGATTGAAGGCTTAACACCGTGTAATATGTCATTACTTCCTTGATCATAAAGGATTAATCATTCACAAGGTATTAATCACCCTATCTTATTAAGGGTACAATAACTATAATCACCTTTGGTTCACATCATATAATGTTCAATTATATAATTGATCTTTAAACACCTTAAGTGTCCATGCGGTTTGGGGTTAATTACTTCCAAACGGTCTTGGTCACTTAGACCCCAAACGGTCTTGACCAACCAGCCCTCAAACGATCTTGCATGGATAACCTTCAAACGGTCTAATTCTAGCAATTGAAACCGTTTAGCAAAGTAGGTACTTGAAATAGTTTGCTAAAGTAGATACTTGAAACCGTTTGCTAAAGTAGATGTTTGAAACTGTTTGAGTCTCAATCGATTTGGGATCGTTTGGTCCCAAACGGTCTTGAGACCATTTGGTACCAAACGGTCTTGAGACCATTTGGACTCAAACGGTCTTGAGACCGTTTGGTCCAAACCTCCTCAAAACCGATTGGACCAAGAATTGTCTCAACCACTAAAATTGATTTAGGGTTTTCATGGTTAACTCCCTCATCAATTGAATCTATATAATTACTTATCAATTGAATCTAAGCATCATGCTTCAATTTAGATAATAAATCATCATTCAATTGATTAAACCTTCAATTGGTCATCAATTAGGGTTTTGAACCCAATTGGATTATGGCTGAAATCGATGAACCTTCTATATTAGACATTGTGGAACTAATTGCTTTAAAATCTTTGGTCCATCATTCAAATTGGGCATGACCTGACCTCAAACAGTATTGAGGTCATTTGGATGACCTCCAAACGGTCTTGAGACCGTTTGCCCAATCCATCATCAAAATTGGTGAAGTTCAATTAAGGTTTGCAACATTGAATTGCTCATCAATCTAGTTATTGATTGCATTACAACTTGATATCTTTGGATCTTCAACTACGCAACCTTACTCAACCCTAGACCTCCAAACGGTCTTGGGTGACCTCAAAATGGTCTTGAGACCGTTTGGGTGATCTTCAAATGGTCTTGAGACCGTTTGGGTTAATCAACCCAAATAATTACATTAATCAATTGCAAAATCAACACTTAACCCCATTAGGGTTTCCAATTAGATGATTGTCCATACATTGATTTAATCAATTGGAACCATTTGATCCTTATCCAACATGTTCTAGGGTTCTTACCTCAAATGGTCAACCCTTTCAAATGGTCAACCTTCTTAAATGGTTTGGGATTCTAAACCCCAAACGGTTTGCAAACCGTTTGGTCACCAAACGGTTTGGTAAAACCGATTGGACCCAAATGTTGAAACCATTTGCAAAAGATATTTGAGTAGGTGTGTGCTTATGATGACGTCATCATCATCAAGCTCTAAACCCACGAATCTTTCTGTGATTTTCATGGTGATTGCATCAATCAATCAAATAAAAATTCGAGGATAAGAAAGAATCAACAATTTGATAAGGAATTGAATGCAATAACAATATTAAGGGTTCAAGTTATAAAACCCACCTCCAATTGAGCTTCAAAGCTCCAAGATCACGTAAACAATGGTGGATGCAACTCTTTTCACCATCCCAAGGTTCGTCCTCAAGCTTTGAGTGAAAAGGAATGGCTAGGATAGAAGATTGCATGGAGAAAAGAAGAAATCCATCATTTATTTTCAATTTCCATCATGAAATCATGGTGAAAGAAGGTCAAGAAGCTTACCAACAGGTAGGGGCTCGTTATCCTCTTTCTCCCAAGCTACCAAGGTCGTTTTGCAAGCAAAGGGTGGAAGTGAATTCGAAATTCCCCTTTTACTCTATGGATAAATGAGCTTATATGCAATTTTTATTAAAAATTCAATTAGGAGAGAGAAAGTAGGAATCATCTCCCCCTTATCCTTGGAACTTGCCCCCTTATCTTCCTTAGGAAGTAGGCTATATTCTTTGCCTCTTATTCCTCTCAATTATCCATGATTTAATGAAAATCAAATTAAGTACCTTAAATCATTTTATAATAATATCCATAAGTGAGTGGATATTTCTTTTTCTTATAATAATGTGAGTGTGTTATCCACTTCCTTTGGATATTTTTGTTCCTTTACAAGGCACAAGCTCGTCCAACCTCTTTGCAAATTCATCCCTCAACTTTTGGTTGAAGGGATCTTTAATTGATATATTTAGTTTTACATTTTATTGAAGTAAAGTTCCAATTATGCTTAAATCTTGATTATTTTAATATCAAGATTCTCTCTCCTCCAAAGAGATACAAATGAGATGCCCCTCTCATTTTCTTTTCTCTACATGATGCCAAGAAACATTAGGGACTATTTTGAAGTGGTAATTTTTATATTGAACCCTAGGTTTGGGGTAAATTGCACATTACACCAAAACTAGGCTTTAATGTACAAAAATTGGTTCATTAGCTCTTTCTTGGTACTCAGGTTACAACAGGCCATGCCACTGCATCATTTTTATCCTTATAATGCTTCAACACTTGAGGAACATCTTATCATGCAACATTTGCAATTTAACCCCTCAACTTGGGTAATTTGTTCATAGGTTAAAGTACCTCCTGGCTTAATTTAATAAAAAAACTTGGGTAATTTGCACTTTAGTCCAAAATAGGTAAAACATTATTTCAACATGGTTCAAAAAGGACTAAAATTGAAACAGAAGTTCCTCTTGAGCCTTAATTACTTTTCAAAAGATAAATTAGTCATATAAGATCCATTTCAAGAAACATGGTCATATATCCAAGTCATAGAAATATTAAGTAGATCAAGTTAGGATGTAGAGGTATAGCATGATAATCTACTAATTTGAAGTATTAAGATACATGTGTAACATTAGAGCATGTTCTTTGCAAGGTTAGATTCCAAACTAGCAACCTATGTATTTAGATCACACTAGGTGTTACATATAGTCAATAAGGCACATTAGTTCACAAAATTGTCATATGAGTCCAACATAGGAGAAGGGAATGATCTTGGTTTAAAGAGGTATCAAACACCACAAAGTTCACTGATTTCAAACTAGAGGTTCATGCAAATACGAAATAGTATTTATGCTATATTATATCAATGCAAGAAATGATACAAGGCCCTATTTATGCTTAAAATATGAGTGCCTAAGGTCTAGCATGGAGAACATGACATTTAGAACAAGATCTAGGTTGAAATTAAAACAAGGCATAATATATTTACTGATTTTTGAAGTATAAACATATCATGATGATATAATAGGCCAAAGCCACCCATATGGTCAAGTTCCCTCAAATAAGCATATAAAAGGTCCAACTTTCAAGTCATGATAGGCCAAGACTTTAGGGTGCATATGACTATTCCATGACATTATATCACATTCACAAATGATTGAAGTTACAGATTTTTTGGGGATATGAGGGCCTAGAGGTCATAATGATACATATAGTGCATGTTCTAGGTTGATCAAAAAGCACAAGGTCATAAACAGATCATTCTTTACCAAAATAAAGACTAAATATGTAAAATTAGAAAAGTTGTCTGTTCTATTAGAAAGTTGACAATTGTTTGATCAAAATGGTATATTACATCATAGATATTGATTAGGAGACCAAGGAGATGAACAAATTTAAATTTGTTCTCATTAAAAGGGTATTTAGTATGATTACCATTTAAATGGGCCGATCTGGAGGGAAAAATGGTGGTCGGCTTGTAGTTGATCCGCTGGGCACGCTCCCTGGCTAGAGACTGTGGATCGAAACCCTTGTTGCCCGTAGGGATGGTGAGAGGCAGACTGTGTCAGGGAGCAACTTTGTGTGGTGACCGAGTACAATGTTGGGCATCCATGCACGATGCTAAGACCGAGATAATCCTAGGTGTTGCCACACAACTGAGTGGCAGGACTAGAGGGAGACGCGTCATGCCATGACTGGGAAGGACATCCATAAGGTCTACATAAGAGAGTGAATGTGACAAAGAGAGAGAGATAGAGAGAGAGAGAGAGAGAACAAGAGAGAGAGAGAGATAGAGAGAGAGACTAAGAGAACGCGTGAGACGAGAGGATGATCTGGGCCAAAAATACTCGATCGGACACCTCTCAGCTCATCTTCTTCCTTATGGTTAGGGTTTTGAACCCTGATGCTACACTAAAACACTTCACAGAGGGGAAATGAGGGGGTGATTCTAGGGAAAATAATGAGAGGTCAGGGGAATGCACCATGTATCTTATGGCGAGTTTTATAGTGGAAAAGGGGGGTTTGGAGATGAGTTGTTAGGGTTTGGGGAGAAGACAACAAATGGAAAAGATAAAAGAAGGGGTGTGAGCACACCTCTAGTCCCACCCCAATTTCTGGCAATGCAATTGTCTAAAGGTGTTGTTCATGAGGACCAAGGGATGACGATGACAAATGAGGGTGAGCGGGTTGTGCATTACCATGGCAGAAGGCAACCAACAAAGCTGCTACATTACATAGGGTAGAGGGTGATCACCGACATTCCGATCCACTCCCAGATTTGTGGCTTGTGTGATCCAACTTCCCTCATTGACCCTAGGAAAGAAGAAAATAAAGAGAGGAGGGGTTACCAGTGGGCCCCAATCATGCATCCTCTATTGGGCCTTGCTTGTCTAGCCCACGAGTCAAGAGACAACAAGGGGAAAAAATAGGTGAACAACAAAGACTAAGAATTAGGTTTTTCAACTGACCATAACTCACTCATTCAAGATTCTATTGAGGTGAACTTGGGAGCATTAGAAACATGAAAGAAATATCTAAAACATTATTATAAGAATATATTAAATTTATACTCAAGGGTCAAAGAAAAATCATAGGGAAAAATTGTGTTGAGTACTAGAAAGCAGACTTTATTTCATCAAATTGAGTATCACCAAAGTGATAAATGCAGACTAGAGGAACCAATTATGTAGCGAAACCCTTAAAAACATGAAATTGAAGGTGATAAAAGGAGAGACGTCAAAATTAGAGGTTAGATAGAGAGGGTAAAGTTATATAGATTATCACATCCTCCTCATATTAAAAGAAATTTTGTCCTCAAAATTAACATAACCCTTGTGACAAAATGAGTTTTTATAATATTTTCTCCCTCTTAAAAGTTTTATTATCAAATTTGGTGACCAAAATACCCTCATATACTTCCCTCACTCAATTGGACAAATATGTGTCACAAATTGCAAAAATATGCGAACCCTAGTATGATATTACGATAAAATACACATGTTAATGTATTTAGTAAATGAACACATAAATTATTCGAATTTGGATCTCAAATTTATATCATAGTAGTATAGTTACCTTATGAAGCTACCCCTAAAATTTCATTAAAATTGGGTTTACCAATCAAGAGTTATGGCCAATTTAATTTTGAGTAAATAGATCACCTATTTTGTGACATAGGACTTAGGTTTGTGCTTTATAATGACCCTTTGATGTGTCACGCGACCCAATTAAGGATGGGCGCAGATCAATTGGTGAAGGGCCAATCCTCAGTCGTTTGATATGAGGCCCTCGACTTCCTGCCTTGATCCAACGGATAGGAATCCATCTTCAACCTCCCACAAAGAGCGGGGAAGATAGGGAACTCGATCCTCGTTCCTAGGCGCCACATCCACCCCTCCCACAAAATATCCTTTGAAGGGATATCTCCATCTCGCCAAAACGAAGCCATCTAGCCTTATCTTGACCCCCATAGCCCTCAGAGTAGGAAGAATGAACTCCCCCATTTTCACTGCTCTCTTCCCGGCGGCGGCTGAGTTAGGGCTTCCTCACTTAGCCTCTCTCATGCCTATATAAGGCCTCCACTAGCTCCGCCTCTCCCCCTTTAACCATCCCACATCTTCATTTTCACCCAGGGCACCCCGAGCATACACTCCTTTCCACCTTCTTCAACCTCTAGCCACCAGCACCAAGCGAGCTCCACAACATCCTCTGCTCCCTTCTAACGTCCCCCACACATTCATCTAGACCCCGCACATCCCCCCGTCACCACCACGAGGCCTCCGATCACCTTCCACTTCATATCGATCTCGGCTTCGACAACCTTGCCTGCCCACGTGACGGAGACAAGCTATGCGGGGTCTTGCACCCTATTTTAACCCTTGCTGGATTCATACTGAGCCCCTGAGTCCTTTCCAGCCATCTCTTGTTTGTGGATATTAGCTGAGCATGAGAGAGCCCTCGTCGAAGTCTCCCCTCTTGCTGCTCGAGCCAGCAGCAAGCCAAAGAGGTGTTGCCCACGTGGGAGTTGACCAGCTGCTAGCTGGAAAAATCCTAGGACGCCCAATCAGCAAGCTAGCCCCACCTCTTACAATCGTGGGATCAATCTGAGCCGTTGATCCAGTCTGATCCGGCCATTGATCGAGGCTATTCCTTTCTTTTTATTTAGTTATTCTTTGTATTACTCAAGAAAATACATTACCTTAGAAAAATCATAAAAGATGTCAGGAATATTGTTTTGAGGGAACCTATATACCATTTTGATCAAAAAAATACCCTCTATCCAAATAAAATGATATCAGGACCTAGATCCCTCTACTATTTCAAAAATAGTTGCCTAAAGCCTTAATGACCCCGTTAATTATAATAAATTTTTGATAATAGTTTTCCTTGATGATATCTGACCTTCTAAGGTGTAATTAACCCTAGATAAAACCCTGTTTCTAAATAACTCGAAATCCTATTCTAAGATGATTAATGATCAAAGGATTAGAAGAAACCCTAAATCTAGTTTTCTCTTTCTACTTGAAATTAAAGGTATATCTTTATAACAAAATCTGATATAACAAGATGAGGATTAGTGACCATGATTGGTCCTGAACCCTTAAACGAACCCTGATATGATGTATGATTAATATGTTTAGGTTTGCTTTCCCCTTTTTTGAAACCCTAGTTTATGGAAATCTTCTAATTGATTAATTAAATATTATCTTTTAATCAAAATAGTTTATGATGGATCAGACCTGATGCTATCTCTAAACCCAATTAAAATATGGAAAATCCCTGATCTAAATTAGATAACATAAAAGGAATAATAATGAAGAACATATCTTAGCCTTGGTCACTTGGACCAATAGTAATGTTGTACCCTTGCTTTCTGTGCAGGATGACTTATTTCTTATTGATTCTTAATTCTTGGACATCTGATTTGAACAACCAGGTACGTGGTCTTATAAGTATAATACTAGGTTTCTGGTTGCCTATGATATGTAATACCTTGAATGCTCATAATTGCATATGATTGCTTGGTTGAACTAGTATGAGTTATATTTCACTAAACCTAATAGAACATAAATGATTATGATGGGTTGTAGTTACTAGAGCACATATCCTGGTGTGGATGTATGTTGCCTAACATGGATGTATGATCCCTTGGCCCATGTTAGATGTATGATGATAATATTTTGCCCACACTAGATGTAAGAGAAGTTCATTATGTGTAGTACAACCGCATCAAATTGATTGTAATGAAACAGATGTTTACCTGATTTTCATCTTAAGAAATGGTTTTATCTCTCGTTTCTTCTTGTTCAAATATTTTTCTTTATGCAACCTTATTAGTGTACCTCTTACCACGTACCAGCTTTGCTAATGTTTTATTTCTCATATTTTCTATGTATAAGGAACAATTGACAACCAAAATGTAACAAATGCTCAAAGTACCTGAAGGCACAAATAATAAGCATGGAGGATATATTAGATGGAGCTATTCCTATTATCTCATTTCTTTTAGATGCTAGTTTATTCTTTTCTAGTTGATGTTGAGGATGACTGAGATCCTATGTAATAATGTTATCTTTTCATAGAACGCTATTTTCTCTCCTTATGTAATGACTTTATTTTATTTATATGAATGAATGTTCGTGTGGCAATTTATGATGATGTGGACTTGATCTTGGCTCAATCTCTGATTTAAGTTGATTACCTTAATCTCTTATATTTTCCCTTTTGACATTTATAGATGTGAGTGCACGCATATCTGTGAATGTCACTATGGAAAGTATATAGAAATTGGGGTCGTCACAAATGGTATCAGAGCCAATTCCCCTTCAGTAGGTGGGGCCGACATGGACATGACATACCGGTATTGAGCCGTGCGGTCCAGGCATGTAGGAAAGGGTTGTCCATGGTTGACGTAGCCACTGTTATGCTGGTATTCCATGATCAGGAGTTGGGTGTCCATGGGCCATTGTGGGTCTGCACTGAAACGGGGAAGAGATTATGATGCCTTATAGTTGAGCCTTGACGAGGACGTCAAGAGTCTAAGTGGGGGAGATTGTAACATCCCAGTATTTAAGGCCTCAGATATAATGAACTTTTAAGGAATGATTGGACTACCCATATCACCAAGGTGCACCTCCTTTTCTGGGAGCCCATCACTAAAGAACTCCATAGTTAAGCATGCTCAACTTGGAGTAGTACTGGGATGGGTGACCTGTCGGGAAGTTGATCCTGGCATGCGCGTCAGTGTGGACAATGTGTGCAGTTAAGGCTAGTGGTGGTCTGTGGGGCCAGTCGTCATTCCTGAAACTCCACTTAAGAAAAGGATAGTGGGCCCAAGTGTTACAACCCTTTTATTGATATTGGGAGTTCACATTCAATATCACAATCATATTTCATTTCAATAAGGTATCATCACCACTTCCAATTTTAATCACATTCTAACAAAGAGCAATTAAACATCAAGATCATAGCTTAGTTACATTGATTATCAAGGTGGAAAGTTTATCATATGAGTTAAAAATTTGGAGAGACCATCCTATATATCACAAATGAGGAGAGATCATATTTCAAGTCAATCATATAAAGTTTAAGAGTAAGGAATGACTTTGATTCCCAACATTTATGGTTCTAGCTTTTTCATTGGCCTAGGTGTGGTTATACATCCATGATTGAGATTTCATATCATTCAACAATTTGAGACATACATCATATTTCATTTGTCATTATGTGCTCACAATCAATGGCAGGTCCCACCTTAGCCCATATGAGAGCTCATCTGTTACAACCCCAATTTTTGGGATCAATTGGTGAGAAATACAATTTCCCATATTACAGATAATTGAAAAAAATAATGATATGATTTGTTTTGAGTAAATGGATTCCTTTCACAATAGCCTTGATTGGTTGCTTTGTGGGCTGTATTGGCTATTGGGCCCAATAACAAGGAAATAACAAGAAAATTCAATTAGTAAATGAGTAATTGAATATTTGAGAAAAGAAAAAGATGGAAACCTCTAGAGGGCAAATCCAAAGAGGGATTTCGTGCCTCTTGGATTCCTTGGGTTCCAAGGAGTCTAAAATTACAAAGAAAAGCAATAAGAAAAAGAAAAGATTAATTATGTATTTCTTTATTAGAGAAAGAAATTGGAAATAATGTGAAAATGTTGGAAATAAGGGGGAAAAGGTATAATTAGGTGATCCATTGTGGAATTTCGTATCAATGAAATTTCTAATGATAAAAGGAATGTCAATGAGGAAAATAAAAGAGAAAAAAAAATAAATCCTCAAAAAGGAATATTTAAATGAGAAATAAATAAGAAAATGTGAAATCATGCATAAAGATGCATCTAGAAGGATAATAAGTATCCAATAAAAGGAATTTCGAAATAATGGAGTATCTTGGGACCCAAGGAGTCCCAATAAAGAGGAAAGAAAGAGAAAATACTAAAAAGGCAAAATAAGAGGATAATGTATTGCATTATTAATGAATTATGAGGTATTGTTAAAAAGAAAGTAATTTCTATTAAGGGAAAATAGATTTTCGTGCCATTAGAATAAAGGGCAAGTTTTAAGAAAATGAAAGAAGTAATTTTCGAAATTCTAAGATTTAAAGAAAAAGGAATATCTAAGAGATGATGAAGAGAGAGAGAGAGAGAGAGAGAGAATAAGAGAAAGTTTCTTCTCATTGAAGGAATCATATTCCAATTGGAAAAGGATTGTTTTTCTTCATGGGCAAGGATACAGGGAGCGTGGCTACCCTCCTATATAAAGGTAAGAGCCCATGGCTAAGCCAAGAGGCAGGTTCCACGCACCTCTCCCACCCTTCTTGTAGTTTCTTTCACGTAAAAACCCTAACCATGTAAAGAAACACTCCTATGGGGTGGTGAGGGACCGGAGGACAACCTTGTTCAATGCGGTTCACTTCCACGACATCGGGGGGGAGGTTTTCCTTCAGTTGCACGCCCGGGAGCGCATCTGGCCGCAACAGGATGGCTGCAGGGCCGCCGAGAGGAGCAGGCCCGGCCACCACGAACTGACGGCCTTGGCTGTAGGTTAGTGCTGACCTTGGGTGCGAGGGGTGTGGACGGAGCTAAGGGATGAGTTCCGGATGGAGCTTGTGCGCTGGGGTGATGGGGAGTGGCCTGCTGTGCTCTGCCATGGCTGCTAGGGCGGCCTGCTGCTTCAACCCGAGGAAGAAGAAGAATTTGAAGTCGTTGGACCCTTCTGCCCCTCCGTGGGTCAAAAGAACTGGTTTTAAGTCGAGGGTAAATGGGTCTTTTCGAAATGTTCTAAAGCAACAACGTTGCATGGAGTAGATGACGTGGCGCACCCGGATTGGCTCAAGTAAGTTGAAATTTACAAAATTCATATCTCATGAACCGTAACTCGGATTAATACAAGTAATATATGAATTTTGATCAGGAGAACGAGAGGAATTCAATAAAAATAATATGAAATATTTATTACGTTTCTAATCGCAAAAATACTATAAGTTGATGAAAAGTGGATTAAAGTTGAGTTAAAAATCCTATTTGTAAGTAGAGGTTGAATCTAAGATGATTAATGGGTTCATTGAAATGTTAATAACCTTTTGAATGATAATGGTAGATTCAAACCTGATCTAAATGTAGAATTGCATGCTTTAGGGTTATACCTCGCATGAGAATGATTAAATAATGTAGAAACCCTAATTTAGGGTAAAAGAAGATAAGATCATATTTAGATTGAAAAATGTGAAAATATGATTGTTAAATGATAGTTCTAAGTTATTTATATGAAAGTCCTTAATTCTAGATAAATACCCTAAAAGTAGTAATTAGGGTATTTTCATGAATAAAAGGTAGAAATGATGGAAAAATGAGTTCATATGTTAATTTGACCCTAATGAACTTGGAAACTAATGTTTGATGCGGATAATGATCTCGTTATGGATTAAAAGGATAAATAGTACCTTTAATGGAAAAGAAGCTTAATTGATGATTAATGTGCCTATAATATGAAAATAGGATTATATTTTGGTTAAGATAACCTTAATATTGAATAATAGATGAAATAATTAGGGTTTGTGAGTAATGGCATAAATATAGGGTTTAATATGGTAAAGGATGAAGGAAAACCCTAAATGCAAAACGAAACCCTAAAATGGATACAAAAACCTTAGGAAGCGATTTCAAGTTGGATAGAAAGAATCTTGATAAAGTGTGTAGTAAATGGAATACATGTGTTTTTCAGGATTCTTGAATATGTGGTTGAATTACTTCCTTGGATTGCTTTCTTGGTTGGAATTGATATTAGCTTGAGATATCTACTGGACTGGTATGTGGTTACGCTTATGAATAACCGTTCTAGTTTCACGGTGATTTTAGAATGTTTTACCGGTTGCTTTAAATAAACTGCTGGATGTTTATTTAGTTCATGCAAACTATAATGTGGCTATGACTATCACAAAGAGTATATGCCTACAAACTCAGATCCTGGTTCTCTCTATGGCATAATAGCTAACCTAGTACATGGCTACCTATGGGTAGGTCCATCAGGTTAGAGAAAGACCTAGTACATGGCTACCTATTGGGTAGGTCCATCAGGTCTATGGATGACCTAGTACATGGCTACCTATTGGGTAGGTCCATCAGGTCCATGGGTGACTTAGTACATGGCTACCATGGAGGTAGGACCATCAAGTGACGTTGAGTTAGATATTGGGCTACCTTCGGGTAGTTCCATGCGACTCTATTACCTAAAAGAGAGGTGAAATCTATGTCCACTGTAGGGACAGCCCAGAGTTCGAGAATATGTATGGATTGAGTTGTATGGCTTAAAACATAATCTTGATTGTTAAATGATTAATTGAATGATTATATTGTTAACATAATTGAACATTATCTGTTTCCTCCACATACCAGCTTCGGCTGACCGACGTCTTGTTTGTCGGCGTTTTAGGTGCAATGAAAAGAACAAACAGTAAAGTGACACTTGTGATACTAAAAGAGAATCAAAGTACAAAGGAGGATTAGATAGATTAGTATCGATGTGGTTAGAAAACCAAGTTTCCTAAAGGTATGTAAAGAAAAATTTTATTACCATTTCCAGTATAGTCTGTTAGAATTTAATAATTGTTTATGGTTATATGTCAAACCTTTGATCCAAGATTAATGGGTGCGGCTTCAACCTCTTGGTCTCCCTTAATTGGGGGTTATCGGGAGGTGGGGTCATAACATCATCCCTAAGTCATAAATTGAGAAAGATATCATAATCATCATTTCAAATTTTCAAGGTTTTGAAACATGAAAGTCGTCAATTATATATGGAGGGTGATCTCAAGATCCAAATGAGGTGATCGTAGGATTTGAATTGATATAACCATCATTAAACATGAGTCAATATTTCATTATTCAATATCAAGAGTCAATTTTTGATACTAATGTCATAGGTCCAAACCTTTTAGAATCTAGGGTTTTGATTCCTATTTATACCTCAGGTATGATCATTCATCCATATACAACAACTAAGCAACAATCAAGCAACATTTAGTAGTACTAACGTCAATTTCATTATCATGGTATTCGATGTTGATGAATGCTATGGGTCTAGGTCTTTATAGTAACTTTACCACAAGCTATAGTGAAGATCATCATATCTCAACATCATCACTAAATCAAGATTGAAGATCGAGTATCAATATTATACTAGATTTGACCTATTGGAGTCTTAGGTCAAGCATTCAAAATTGTGTGGAAGGGATTACCTTTCCAAACTCTAAATAATCATGAAATTGGAATTTTAGTGGCAGTCATAATAGGGATGTAAACTTGGTTAGGGGATATACACTAACACTCCAATCTAGCACATTAGTTCTCATAGTCATGAACCATCAAGCATGCCAAAATAGGGAGACTATCAATCATCAAATCATAGCTCATAAAGTCATGCGATCAAAGGTCAAGGTCATATAGGGCAACCATATTCATGATTTTGCAAGATCAAGTTCATCATCATGTTACCTCCCTTTGAATATCAAGGTAAGGGTATATCATAAAATCAATAAGTCAAATTGAGAATGCAAGAGTTTGAGGGTAAAAGGGCTAGAGTGATATCCATGTCCATCATTTTTATTTATCATTGAGATTTCAAAGAGGAATAGTCTCTTGTATCCAATTGATCACATCACGATCTAGAGGTCCAAAGATGTAGTCATGTCAAGGTACATGGCATGATACATATCAATAGGGTGATTTTTACTTATATATGTTTAAGGTTTGACCAAAATAGACACAACATAGGATTAATTAATAGGGACCTCATAAAAAATGAGGTGTAAAATATGAGTTCCATCTTATTTCACCATACCAAGAATCTACCTCAAATATAGAAAGCACTTATATCAGATCAGGTAACATTGAGTGTGTATGAGTACATCACTCTCAAGAGTACTTCCTCAATCAAACATGGTTTTCAATTTAAGATCAGCTCATGTCATTATCACTTTAGTCAACTTTAATGATTTCAAATGAATTTTAGGTTTCCCATGAATGAGATACCCAAAATTGAGAAATCATGTGATTAATAGTCACGAGAGAATAATCACATGAGGAGATGAGAATACTAACTAATTATCATCTATTTTGGTGGCTTAGGTGGTCCTTAAAGAAGAGATGAGATGATAGAAGACTGTCTAAACTCTAAGAAAAGGATTTTAGTCCTCCTTGGGTTCATAAAATTTTTTATGCCTTAAACATATATAGAGGCGTATGTGTATGGCTCTAATACCATTTGTAACGAAAAAATTTATTCCCCTAAGTTCGCACTCCTAATGGCTACAAAGCCAAAGGTGAGTGAACTTGGGCGTCCATCCCTAGAATGGCACATAGTTTCACAAAAGAAATATGTGTGAAAAAGGAAATAACAAAACTAAAGAGATAATAAGGTACTAAACATGGATATAAGAGATACGTACCTATTTCTAGATTCAAGTATACCCATCGGTGATTCATTTTAGAGCTTAAAGTCTTGAGTGTAGAGTATCTTCCTGTCACAGAACCGTTCTTACCCCAATCCCAATTGCACTGCCTAGACAGTGATAAAGGGATTGAAGCGCCCGTCCCTGAGTGGCCCAATAGGATCAATCACACTGGCATATACAATAAGAAATAAATAACTCAAAAATTGGATAAATAAAGAACAAACTAACCCAATATGGAGATATAACCGATTTATCTTTGTCGTCAGAGTGTATGAGTGCGGAAGCGATCTTATTCAATATTCCATTTGTATTGCCTAAAATCAAGAAAATCGAGACACAATCATGCAATTGCACGATGGGGAAGGTCACTAGGCTCATTCTCACCATCGGAACATAGGAAGACAATGTACAAGTCCCACCTCAAAATGAGGGGGTTGGTGTACTCATTATCAACATTATCAACATTATCAATATCATCATTATTATCAATATACAGACAGTCATAATGGGCATGCAATTTATGTTTTCATGTTTTTCAAAATATAGTATAGAAAAATAGAAGACTAATCATAGGGAACAGTAGATCATCCAAATAAATAGCCAAGCATATGGTCAATAGATATATAGAAGTATCTTCAATACAATCAAGGAGGAGTTATATAATAGCGTACATTTCACCGAGATTTTGAGTATAGATCACGAGTAATAGGTCGACCTTTCGAGTTAGATCCTAAAACACAATATTTAGATCAAGGGTCAAGATCAAGATATTTGGATATCATGTTGCAATATTCAAGATTAGGGTTACACTTTTCTAGGTCAACCTTAGGGTTAGGTCAACCACTTATGATCAACCAATATATCAATTTGTCCAACATTATTTCAAATATCAAGTATTTTTTAGTGTGAATGACTTTCCTAGGTTTCTAGGATCATATGTGTTAACCCTAATTTATGGTCATTATCCAAGTCATTATCAATTTCTAGATTATCATCATAGTAATTGGGAATCAAGATCAGATTGATGGGTCAAAACTACATCAAGTGTTTTGCAAGATTAGGATCAAGATTATTCATTATAAAGATTATAACCAAGATTGAATCCAGTAAAAAGATCTAGATCACTAATGATTCATTTTCAAGAGTAGATGATTCAAATATATCAGATATAGGTTACAAGATAATCATTAGAGTCCAAATCTAAGGTTTCCAAAGATTAATCATGATTATGAGTCATTTGATAATTTAAATATACAAAGGATCAAAGATCTAGAGATATCAATGAGAAACATTCATAATCTAGTCTCAAAAGTATTTTTAAATGATCCATTGGATTTTTCTAATAAAAAAGGACTACTCATTCGTAATATTTGGAGCTAGAAAGAATTTTCTATGATTTCAGAAAGATTTGGCTATTTATATGAATTATTTGACAGAGAGAGAGAGATAATTACCATAATTGCTGAAAACTGGGACCGTTCACTGTTAAAAGAACAACTCAGATTGAGCCATGAGAGCAAGTTGGATCAAAGTTCTGGTTTAATCCTTTGATTGGCCGATTCAAGTCCTTGATTGATCGGTTCATATGGTCCAATGCCATTTGGACCGGGCAGTCCAGGGCTCTGCTTCTCCTTCGCGTAGTCTCCCTCGTGAACCCAGAAATAGGGTGGCATAGCTCACCGATGTGGAGAAGCTCCAAGAGAAGGAGGGGGCGAGAGAGAGTGCGAGCAGGTTGGGCGAGTTTTCCTTGGCCTTGCAGACTTGATGGGGGGCAGAGGAAGGGGAGAGGAGGCGAGAAACAAAGATGCCCAAAGGGGGCAGTACAGCAGCGCCGCCCAAGCAGCAAGAGATCGGGGAGGGATTTGGGGGCTTTTTGTAGCTTCTCGGGGCACGTTCACATGGCTAAGGCAAAGGATTGCCTGATACGGGCCCTTGGGGGTGTTTTTATAGCATGAGGCTAGGGTTCGCACTACATAGGACATGGGTCGAGGCCATGGCCGCCGGGCTGAGAAGGGAGAGCAACAAATGATTGTTGGCGACACAACAATGCACAAAATGTAGTCAAAATGGGTATGATTGAGCGTGAAAATACGAGTTGGGAAGTTTTTTTCGTTTTGATTTTCAAAACACGGTCTTAATTGGGTGATTGACCGCTTCAGTTCTATTGTCTCCTCCCCGCAATCAGTGGGAGGTAGAAGACAGTGAACTGGCTATTCGATTGGGCCCTAGTCTGTGGGAGGGTGAATCCAATGGCTGGGACTCACCCCGATCCCTTGCCATGGATCAGTGACATGGAAAAGCCAAATAAAAGAGTAAATAAAGAGCAAATAAAGGGGTTTTAAACCCATTAACTTCAAGAAATCGCAGTAACTTGTAGGAATGCCCAATTGTTCTCAAATTTGGACCACAGCTTCACAAAAATGTGGAGAACACTTACAAAAAGTTTAATAACCAAAATATGAAGTTTGATGTATCAATTTGATTCTTTGAACAAAGTGATGATTGAATCAAATTTGAGGTGTTATAATGTGTATAAAAACTACATTGATCACCATATTTTGGATTTGAGTCTCAATAATGATTATGAAGACAAGAAAAATAATTTGAGATTATGAGTGAACATAAATTGGTAAAAATTGTAATTTCATCATACTTATGCAAAATTCCACTTTGTCACATCCTTTCCTCCTTAAAAGGAATTTTGTCCCCAAAATTCAAAAAATCCTCAAAATTAGAATTATTCAAATCCATAACATATCCTCAATTACTTAAATATCCTCAATTATATAATCAAAATTAAGTCCTCAAAATTCAAGTAGTTAAACAATCACAATTGGAAGTCCTTATTTCATATCATAAATAGCTTGTTACCAACATCATTTCATCATCGAGCAATTGAGTATCAAGGTCAAAACATAATCATTCAAAGTTATCATATGAGTTACAAATATGGAGATAATCCAATTGATCACAAATTTGAAGAGATCATATTTTAGGTCAATAGAGTTCTGTACAAGGTGACTCTCAATCGCATGATCCTAGCTTCTACATTGGCCTAGGTGGGGTTATACATCCATGATTTGAGATTTTATATTTCAACATTTTTGGACAACATCATACTTTCAATATCATGATTTCGAGCTCGAAAATCAATGGGTGGTCCCACCCTAGTCCTAATGAGAGCTAAACCCTAATCCATAAATTGAGAGTGTCAACATAGTCATCATTTCAAAATTTCAAGATTTCAGATTTTGAAGCCATTATTCATATATCTCAATATCCAAATAGTGTGATCATAGGATTTGTATCATTATTGAGATTTGATAATCGTGAGTCACAATATTATATATCAGTATCAAGAGTCAAGATCAAAAGTCATAGGTCTAAAATTTTGAAGATAGGGTTTAGATTCCTATTTAGACCTTATGGTGTATCATTCAACTATATCCAATTTTGAGCAACATTATTCAAGAAATATTCGAGCAACATATCATAATTTCATTATCATGTTTCCAAGGTTGATGAATGATCTAGACCTAGGTCTATCCAGGAAATAATCCACAAGCTATAGTCAACATTTCCATATGTCAAGGTCATTATCAAATCAATATTCAGAAACAAATATCAACCATGGGTTTAACCTATTAGGCTTAGGTCAACCAATCCAAATAGGGTGAAAGAGAATACATTTCCAAACTCTAAATAATCAACAATATGAAAATTTAGAGGTAGTCAAAATAGGGATGTGAGCTAGGTTAGGGGAGTAATGAGTCAACTACTACCCTAATCTAGCACATTAGTCATTATCAAATTGAGTTTATTCAAATACGGAGAGTATCAATGATCAAAGCATGTTTTACAAGGTCAGAACATCAAAATTCAAAATAGGGAAATAATGTCAAGATTTGTAATCCTTTCCTTTCATGATCAAGGTAGTGGTATAATTTGGAAATCGAGGATTTCAATTTGACATTTGAGGAATTAGAGCATAATAGTGCAAAATATATCCCATAATCATCGTATTTAAATTGAGATTGCAAAAGGCATCAATAGTCAATAGGGAAACTGCTTTTTGCATCATAGTCTTACATCATGATTTCGTGAGTCTAAGACTTAGTCATCTGATAGCATGGTCAAGGTGTGTATAAAATAGGATACGAGTTTGCTTAACTATATTTGAGGTTTAATAAAAAAATAGGGCAACATAGATTTAATCAAATAGGGACCTTATTAACAATGAGGCATAAGGTACTAGTCATCCTTTTTTTTCACGAAATCAAGATTTTCCTCAGCATAGGAAGCATGTAGTCTACTTTGGCTAAGTTGAGTTTACATGATATTAGGGGTCATACAAGAGTATTCAAGTTTAATTGATCAAAATCAATTATTCAAATTAAGGTCAGATCATAGTATCAACTTTCAAAATTTAGTGATATTCATTTTTCCCATGCATAAACTACCCATAATCGAGACATCATGTGCCAAAAGGTAATGAGAAGGACCACATGATGGGATGAGAAGACTACCTAATCTTCATCTATATGGGTGGCTTGGGTAGTCCTTAAAGAAGAGATGAGATGCTAGAAGACTCTCTAAGGATTCACAAGAGAACCTTTAGGTCTAGTTTTGGATCAATCAAGGCCAGGTAGAGAGGGGGATCTCAACCACCATGAAGACGGAGAGGAGAAATTATGCCAGAACCCTGAGCCTAGACACCTCAATTTTCACCATTATGGACTTTACGGTTTCTTGGGTGTAAGAGACTTGAGAAATTATTTACTTAAAGTATATGAGAGTGTGTAAGCTCTGATACCAACTGTCACGGAACTGTTCTTACCCCAATCCCAATCGCACTCCCTAGACAGTGATAAAGGGATTGAAGCGCCCGTCCCTGAGTGGCCCAATAGGATCAATCACACTGGCATATACAATAAGAAATAAATAACTAAAAAACTGGATAAATAAAGAACAAACTAACCCAATATGGAAATATACCTGATTTATCTTTGTCGTCAGAGTGTATGAGTGTGGAAGCAATCTTATTCAGTATTCCATTTGTATTGCCTAAAATCAAGAAAATCGAGACACAATCATGCAATTGCACGGTACGCTATCAAAATCAAGTAAAGCAATTTATAACAAAATAGTATACTTCGCAGGACTTATATTCAAAGAATAACAAGCAATTTGCAAAACCAACATTTATTCGACAAGTTTTTCAAGCAATTCAAATTTTATTACGAGTTCCCATTATGATGTAATTTGAGAAGCATGCTTATATATTTTGTGTGACTCTATTACCCCAACGCGATGGGGAAGGTCACTAGGTTCCTTCTCACCATAGGAACATAGGAAGCCAATGTACAAGTCCCATATCAAAATGAGGGGGTTGGTGTACTCATTATCAACATTATCAACAATATCAATATCATCATCATTATCAATATACGGGCAGTCATAATGGGCATGAAATTTATGTTTTCATGTTTTTCAAAATATAGTATAGAAAAACAGAAGACTAATCATAGGGAATAGTAGCTCATCCAAATAAATAGCCAAGCATACGGTCAAGAGATACATAGAAGTATCTTCAATACAATCAAGGAGGAGTTATATAATAGCGTACCTTTCACCGATATTTCGAGTATAGATTACGAGTAATAGGTCGACCTTTCGAGTTAGATCCTAAAACACAATATTTAGATCAAGGGTCAAGATGAAGATATTTGGATATCATGTTGCAATATTTGAGATTAGGGTTACACTTTTCTAGGTCAACCTTAGGGTTAGGTCATCCACTTATGATCAACCAATATATCAATTTGTCCAACATTATTTCAAATATCAAGTATTTTTGAGTTTGAATGACTTTCCTAGGTTTCTAGGATCATATGTGTTAACCCCAATTTATGGTCATTATCCAAGTCATCATCAATTTCTAGATTATCATCATAGTAATTGGGAATCAAGATCAGATTGATGGGTCAAAACTACATCAAGTGTTTTGCAAGATTAGGATCAAGATTATTCATTATAAATATTATAACCAAGATTGAATCCAGTAAAAAGCTCTAGATCACTAATGATTCATTTTCACGAGTAGATGATTCAAATATATCAGATATAGGTTACAAGATAATCATTAGAGTCCAAATCTAAGGTTTCCAAAGATTAATCATGATTATGAGTCATTTGATAATTTAAATATGCAAAGGATCAAATATCTAGAGATATCAATGAGAAACATTCATAATCTGGTCTCAAAAGTATTTTTAAATGATCCATTGGATTTTTCTGATAAAAAAGGACTACTCATTCGTAATATTTGGAGCTAGAAAGAATTTTCTATGATTTCAGAAAGATTTGGCTATTTATATGAATTATTTGACAGAGAGAGAGATAATTACCATAATTGCTTAAAACTGGGACCGTTCGCTGTTAAAAGAATGGCTCATATTGAGCTATGAGGGCAAGGTGGATCAAAGGTCTGGTTCAGTCCTTTGATTGGCCAGTTCAAGTCCTTGATTGATCGGTTCATATGGTCCAATGCCATTTGGACCGGGCGGTCCGGGGCTCTGCTTCTCCTTCGCGTAGTTTCCCTCGTGAACCCAGAAATAGGGCGGCATAGCTCACCGATGTGGAGAAGCTCCAAGAGAAGGAGGGGGCGAGAGAGGGTGCGAGCAGGCTGGGCGAGTTTGCCTTGGCCTTGCGGACTTGATGGGGGGCAGAGGAAGGGGAGAGGAGGCGAGAAACAAAGATGCCCAAAGGGGGCAGTACAGCAGCGCCGCCCAAGCAGCAAGAGATCGGGGAGGGATTTGGGGGCTTTTTGCAGCTTCTTGGGGCACGTTCACATGGCTAAGGCAAAGGATTGCCTGATGCGGGCCCTTGGGGGTGTTTTTATAGCATGAGGCTAGGGTTCGCACTACGTAGGACCTGGGTCGAGGCCATGGCCGCCGGGCTGAGAAGGGAGAGCAACGGATGATTGTTGGTGGCACAACAATGCACAAAATGTAGTCAAAATGGGTATGATTGAGCGTGAAAATATGAGCCGGGAAGTTTTTTTCATTTTGATTTTCAAAACACAGTCTTAATTGGCTGATTGACCGCTTCAGTTCTATTGTCTCCTCCTCGCAATCAGCGGGAGGTAGAAGACAATGAACTGGCTGTTCGATTGGGCCCTGGTCTGTGGGAGGGTGAATCCAAGGGCTGGGACTCACCCCTATCCCTTTCCATGGATCAATGACATGGAAAAGCCAAATAAAAGAGTAAATAAAGAGCAAATAAAGGGGTTTTTAACCCATTAACTTCAAGAAATCGTATTACCTTGTAGGAATGTCCAATTGTTCTCAAATTTGGACCGCAGCTTCAAAAAAATGTGGAGAACATTTACAAAAAGTTTAATAACCAAAATATGAAGTTTGATGTATCAATTTGATTCTGTGAACAAAGTGATGATTGAATCAAATTTGAGGTGTTATAATGTGTATAAAAACTACATTGATCACCATATTTTGGATTTGAGTCTCAATAATGATTATGAAGACAAGAAAAATAATTTGAGATTATGAGTGAACATAAATTGGGAAAAATTGTAATTTAATCATACTTATGCAAAATTCCACTTTGTCACACTTCCTTTGGCAACTACAAATGTGATAAATAAAACATATCAATGCGAGTAAATTTAGTACGCTATGAAAGACATGTAACGACTGTTTAATAGTAATATAAAAGTTGCTTGGATAGAAACAGAAGACAAGGAGTATAAATAAGGTGAGAACACTTAATGATCTTATTTTATACAAAGTGTGTTTTAGGTTTCTTTATCCATCATATTGAGATAGGCCTTTGACCAGATCTTAAGGAAGGGTCTATGAGGGGCATTTGAGACTCAAAACCTATACGCTCCCTATTTCTACATGAGGGACTTCAAGACCAAAGTTGTAATGATCTCACTTTTCAGCAACCCCCAATTAAAAAAGGCTAAAAAGATGAGATCCATTACCTACAATTTGTTTACCTAAGATCCAGATTAGTCAAATAACAAATAATGGAAAGAGTTTCATTAATTCAATAACTTTATTTAAAAAATGCTTACATGAACTTTCTATGCTTAGATATTTACATCTAAGAAGAAATGACTAGCTATTCCTCCTTTTATACTTTACTACCTTCATGTAATTCCCATCTTTATATTCATACCCTTTCTCATGTATATCAATTTATCCCTAAAATGGCATGAAACAATTACACAATCAATATGTTTCCATACACGTACTTGTGGTGATCCACATTGGCAAGTATACAACAACATATAATCCAAAAATTACTTGCAAATGTAAACTGTTATTTTCTTCACATAATCTTTCATTGTGTGATAGTCATAGTGGCATATTAATTTAATAGAATTAAATAAACATCAAACATTTGAATCATTCAATCCTTGATAATCACTCGATAAATTTCGTTCAAATGTAAAGGGTAATCTTAGGTGTGACCATGTACCTCAATGGTGAGCCATGCAGATTATCATGCATAATATTCTTCAAGCATATTATCCAATCAACAAGAAAATAAAACAATCATATTTGATATGCATGTATGTAAATCCTAAAGTATCACCATCACGTTAATCACATTAAACCCTAATTTGGTCATAATCTCAGATTTAGATCATATTCCTTGATATCAAGTTGTCATTAGAGTCATGCTTCAATAATCCAATTCCCATGTTCATTCATTTAATGACTTAGAAACCCTAATTCATATTAGGTGCTCCCATGATTATCAAATTTACCATGTTATTACATTAGAAACACTTATATTAGATTAGTTACATTAAGGTTGTATCAAGTTACATCATTGATGTACAAGATCTTAATTACACAAGTTAAGCATCATCCACTCTAGAAAAGATAGTTTCTCATTATTATAAACATAACCATGTTATATTAACATTATAGTCCACAATATCAGATAATAGCATAAAAGAGTTGTTTTTTTATATTCAATATGTTAATATCCTAATATAGAGTTTTTTTAGGGAAGTCGGACGGTAATTGTATTCATTTTTTCCACCTCGTGCAAGCCCAAGCAAACTAGAATTAAATTTTTTTGAAACTTGTAAGAATTTAAACATGGTAGTACTACTACCATTACATAGGGATACCTGACCAATGTCAAGTATTTCCTTGGGCGACCTTTCATATAAGGCACTGTCATTGTTGTTTTGAAGATGGTACTTAGATAAAGAATCAACCAGAACATTTCATTCTATTTCATAGAAAGTGATATATGTTGAATCCTTCTTTACTGCTTGGATTCCCCTAATCATATTAGCATATCGGTGGTTTTTCCTGTTGTCATTATGGAGCATGATGGTTGCTTGTTGACTATCGATCTCGATGATAGTTTCTGATATAGAGCTCACCATGATGATTTTCACTGCCAGAGCGATGGCCATGAGTTCAACTTCCAGAGGGTTGTCTACATTAATCAGTTGTCCTATTCCTCCGAGCTAGTTATCTCTATGATCTCTGACGATGACAACTATGGCCCCCCTTTCCCTTCTTCTATGTTGTGTTAGTATTGAATTTTATGATTCTTGGGTCAAGCTTTCGCTATTGCAGTTTCCTGTTGTGGTTCGTGTAGTTGTGAGTGTCGTTCCAGGCGATCAAAGACAAGGTGACCTCCTTCTTGATAAAATTTCTTTTCTATTGGAGATTAGTTTCTTTTCCTTCAAACATCGATAGATTGTGTTGTTTCCACATACACCAACATGCAATGATGAATTGACTTTTGTGTTCCTATGACTCCTTGAGGTTCTGACTTATCCACTGATCGAAGTTGGTTGTGGTCCAAAATGTAGTAGGCATATTCGTGTTTAGGAGTCTCAGCCACACTGGATGCACCTTTATACATTTGCATAGTGCATGCATGCTGGTTTCATCCTCGTCATTGCATCTGGTGCAGGTAGAAGGCACCGTCGTCTATAATAAAAATATAGAGTTTTTATTATTTAATAACCACTTAAACCCATCTTTGCACTAATTTTCAAAAAGGAAGAATAATCAAGTCTAAATTATATTTTAGTTGGGCTCCTCTCATTTTCCTGATAATTTTTCTATAGATATTTACTTCAATCTGAGTTACCAACAATTACTTATGATTTTTACAACATAATTACCTTTGAACGAATTAGGTAATGCCACATCAACACCTTAATTGTATCCAAGTTGGTGGCCATTCTGATATTACTCGAGTTGGACCACTGGTTTATTGTTCAAACCAAAACCTCATTACAAGGGGTGAAGGGACCGGTCTAGTTTGAGGCGACCCAACCTTCTCTTTCTACCATGATCATTGCGTGAAATAGAAGGCCGATGTGCATGACCTATAAAAGGAGTCCCTAGCTGACTCCCCCTTCTTCATCTTCCCTTCCATGGATAATGAGAGCATGGTCCTTGGCTCTGCACCCCTCCTTAGAGTGGACCCTCACACATTTTTCTGTAGCACACCCCGCCCCGCTGACCTTCATTGGTCCTGTGCGGATAGTCATAGTTTAGGAGGAAGGCAGAAGATTGGTTGAGTGTGATGCTATTGTCTGACAATTCGACCTCAGTAGGGAAATCACCCTGCGCCTCTCGGTATAGGTCCTACGAGATGACAGTGTTGAAGCAGCTATTCTTCATCTCCTCTAGGTTGTTGGGCTGGCGAGCCATGGCATCCACCTCTAGCCTCGTGGTGATATCAGGACCACTGAACAACAAGCTAGTGATCTGCCAAGACACTTCAAGAAGAAATGGAAAGAGGAGACACACTCCTATGGAACACGAGAATTCTTGCAGATGATGAAGAGGAAGGCAACATAGAATATGGGAGGGTTTAAAAGTTCTGCAACATGATGACAGTGGTGCAGGTGAACGCCCAGAGACAAATTGACTACATTGTCTTCTCCAACTATGGATCACTGGATGTCTGCTAATCCTTTCAGTAGGCCTCAAGGTCTAGAATGCTCTTTGATCATCGACCTATGCTATCTTCTTCTCCCTTCTACCAAAGTCAGGGATAGGTTGATCTGTGGAGGTAGGGATTCCTTTACACTTTATATAGGTTCTAGGGGGAAAACCCTAATTGTTTCCATGCAAAGGTGAAAGCAAGGGAGAGAGATAGTTGTACCCACGATCCACTAAGAAAGGAAGGTGATTACTATACTTTCACCAATGATAAAAATTACTCCTTTCCATAGTCTTTGAACTCGTTTCTTTTATCCTCTCTTTGTTGCATAATAGGCAAGGTAGGGCGTGGTGTCTTTGGAGGCAGCGGTCTTCTTCCTCCCTGTCATTGAGCCCGACTGCAACGAGTTTCCTATCCCCTTTCTCTTTTAGTTAGATTGTTCTCTTGTTTTGTCTATCTTGCTGTTAATGAACGCTGCTTTCTCTTCTCGTGGTAGATTTTTCTTTCTCGGTCAATTTTGTTGTGGAGTTTGTATGGCAGCAAGTGTGTGGAAAATATCCTTTTGGAACACCAATTTGGTGCATATACTCTACCACATACACATACTCAGGTTGAAGGTATTCCTCATAGAAAGCTGCCTTAGCCAGCGAAGGAGAAGAGGGATCTATACATCATTGTCCTTATCAGATTCCGATATGAGTTTTTGTGGTGGTTTGTATCGGTTCTTGATCTTTGTGTGGTCTTTTAGTTTGTTTTTTTCCTCATGTAGATGTCGTATGGCTCCTCCATAATGAAATTTGTCTATTTAACTTCAAAAAAAAATATGACCACCTTTTTATGAGTATCCAAATAAAAGTTCTTTCTTTTATTCAATACTTTCTCTCCAACTAAAGTAGGAAAAAGGCAAAGTATCTTGTTTAGAAACCAATTTAACATATTCCCCTTTTATTCCTTAGTCATATGAACATAGATCGAAAGTGCTTCTTTTACTCTCTTCCTCTCTCTATCTTTCATTAAGAAATCTCTTAAATCAAAATTCTATATTACTTGGTTGACACACCAAAAACCATTAAGGAAAGTATATATGTTTCTTTCACTTTATTAAAGAATTAATACTATATCATTCATCTATTTCTCTCCTTGATATATTTATCAAATTTATCATCTTTTATTCCATGGAAGCTCACTTATGCCGTTATCCCATTGAGTGGTTGGGATAAACAAAACATGATCTTTTAATTTTTATTAAAATATTCTCCACTATCTCATTGAATATCTTTTTTCTCTATAATTTTCATTATTATTCTCAAGTATACCAAAAATAATACAAATTGATGCCTCAAAGCATGTGTTGGCAAACTATCTAGATAATTAATCTTTTAATTATCTAAAACACTATACACTTTATTTTACCTTGGAAACTTACATATTATATTATATTCCATAGTCCAATAATTAATAAAACCATTAATATTTATTTGTACATACAAATCTTATTACTTTTTCTTGTGCTCCAAGGACATAATTGAAATGCAAAAAGTCTCACGAATAATATTGTCATTCTATCAATATTTCCATTGAGAGGGTTATTTATCAATTCATTCTTTAAAAGATGAGTGCCTAAGGAATAGTACTAAGAATATGGCATTTCGTACAAGATCTATCTTAAAAAGAAAACCATGCATAATATATTTACTAATTTTCGAAGTCTAAACACATCATGATGATATAATAGCCCAAAGCCGCCCATATGGTCTAGTTGCCTCCAATAAGCATATAGAAGGTTGAACTTTCAAGTCATGATAGGTTAAGACATTAGGGTGCATATAACTGGTCTAAGACATTAGATAACATTCACAAATGATTAGAGTTAATGACTTAGGGGTTATGAGGGCCTAGAGGTCATAATGGTAACATATATTGCATGGTCTATGTAGATAAAAAAGCACAAGATTATAAAGGCATCATTCTTTACCAAAATAGAGACTCAATATGAAAAATTAGCATACGTTATCGGTAATAATAAAAAGCTGACAATTTATGTTAAAAATGGTATATTACATCATATATTTTGATTAAGAGACCAAGGAGATCAAGGTATTTAAAATTTTTCTCATTAAAAGAGGATTTAGTATGATTACCCCTTAAATGGGTCAATATTGAGGGAAAAATGGTGGACGGCCCACGGTTGATCTACTGGGCATGCTCCCTGACTGGTGGTAGATGACTAGATCCCCAACTTCTCCTAGAAATGGTTAGAGGTAGGTTGCGTCATGGAGCAGCTTCACGTGGTGACCGAGAGCATTGTTGGGACCAAGATGAGCATAGGCGTCACCACATAGCTGAGTAGTGGGACCAAAGGGCGAAACATAGTGCCACAACTGGGTAGGCTGTCCACATGGTGCATCAAAGCACACACTTGAAAGAGAGAGAGAGAGAGATTGAGAGAACATGTGAGATAAGAGGACAATCCATGCCACAAACACTCGATATGATGCCTCTTGACTCATCACCTTCCTCGCGGTTAGGGCTTTGAACCCTACTACTACACTATTGCACCACACAGAGGGGCATGGAGAGGGTGTGATGCTAGGGAAAAGAAAGAGAGGCCAGTGGGATGAACCATGGAGATTATGGTGAGTTTTATCGTGGACAAGGGGGGTTTGGAGAGGAGTTGTTAGAGTTTGGAGAGCCGACAGTTGATGGATGCGATAAAAGGTGGGGTGTAATCACACCTCCTATCCCACCCTAGTTTTTGGACATGTTATTGGCTAAAGTTTCAAGTCAAGAGGAATAAGGGATGATGATGACAAATGAGGGTGAGTGGGTTTTGCTCTGCCATGGTGGAAGGCAAGCAGCAAAGTTGTTGCATGGCGTAGGGTAGAGGGTAATCACTGACCACCCAATTCACTCCTGGGTTTGTGGTTTATGTGATCCAATGAAATTTATCAACCCCGTTAAAGAATAAAAGAAAGGGAGGAGAGGGTACCATTGGGCCCTGAGCGTGCACCCTCTACTGGGCCTGGCTTGGTTGACCCATTAGTCAATAGACAAAAAGGGGAAAAAATTGGTGAACAACAAAGTTTAAGAATTATGTTTTTCAACTGACCACAACTCACTCATTCAAGCTCAAATTTACTAGAAATTGGGATCATTGGAAACATGAGAGAAATATCTACAACAAGATGATGAGAATATAATAAATTTATACTCAATGGTCAAAATAAAAAATTAAAGGAAAAGTGGTGTTGAGTGCTAGAAAGCAGACTTGATTTCATCAATTTGAGTATCACCAAAGTGATATAGGCATACTAGACAAACCAATTATGCATCAGAACACTTTCAAACATGGAATTGAATGTGATGAAAAGAGAGAGGTAAAAATTAGAGGTTAGATATGAAGGGTGAAGTTCTAGGTTATCACAATATCCTATAAGCCTGACGTCTCATTACTTACAGATCCTCTATCCACTACTTCAGAGACTTATCGTAAGAAGTTCTCATTAGGGCATCAACCAAACTAATTGATTTTTAAATCTTAAATGTTGAAGTTCTCATGGAATAAGACTATAATAAATAACATAAAGCATGCGATCAATCCACAAAACATGGGATAAATGATTAGATATGAATTAAATGAGTTCATACAGACATTATAATATGAATGAAATTGCAAGAAGTGGTTAGTGGGGCTAATCCCCACACCCAAGTCAAAAGACTACTCCATTGACATGGAGATATTAATATTACTAGATGAGGAGGAGGACACGATGATGGTAATGACTTTAGGTGAAGTATGTTGGCATGGTGTGCGATGACAACTTCCTTCCATCTCTCTCTCTTGTAGGTACTAACCCTAACTTGTCGTTGAAGTAGGTGGATGGACATGATCTCCAGAAAGAGATTGATCTCCTTGGAAAAGGAGATCAATGGCTTGGAGTTGCTGAAGGTCAGTGGAGGTGGCCAAGTCTATAGATTGATGGCCTAGCTAGGTTAATGGTACTAGATTCATCAAAGGATTTAGACTTTGCTCTAATCTCGGTGGTAACCTTCCGTTGTATTTGTCTCCAAAATTAGAGATGATTTGAACTGCTGCACTTGGGGTCTATTTATAGGGTCATGGTTGTCAACCACTTGTGCTTCCTGTGGATGTCAATCATTGGCTGTTGACTGATGGGTCTTGACTCTTGGGATTCTAGTCATTGACATTGAGGGCAGATGGCATGCTTGATCAGTGGACTGGGTCAATCAGTGTTGGTCGACACCTCTAATTCTGAAGGTTGATGGTAGTTGTAATCATCGATGATAGTATCAATAGTAATAGGTCGATGATCGGATTTCTTCTTAGTTGTAGTGGAAATCAATAGACATGCATGAGAAACTAGTCTATGAATGCAACCAAAATTGGGATGAATATGCATTCCTCAAAATGCCCTGAACTTAAATGTTGCTCGTCCTCAAGTAACACAAAATCTGAACAATCACCAAGTTAGTACTTTCGGCCCATGTGATTGCGTCATGCTCCTATCATGTTGTTTCCTTACCACCTGATATGGTCAATCTACCACAACTTCTTGAGATCACATAACATATATTTCTATATCTCTGGTCTTGATTTCATTTCCAACAATACTTCCTTACCACTGTCCTAACATCAAGCATGTTAAGGAGTTTCATCAGAGTTTGGAGAAACCCACAAAACAAAAAGTATGAACTTGATATGACACTGGTGTAAGTCAAGAGAATGGTAAAAGTTTGAGGCATTCATTGTGTCCATAGGTAGAAAAAAGAGTAAGTGGAGGTATGGAAGGAAGAGATCCATCTCTATTCAACTCAAGATCTTTTTATTTTGTTGTTTGCAATCACATCGACCACACGTTTTGGTGTTCTCTTTGGCATCTTTTCTTGGTAGTACTCCCCTATTAAATTTACAAGGGGTATGTAAGAAGAGGTAGAGGTGGCACCCTGAACTTACAATTGACATATTTTCGTGAATTTTATTTACTTTTTGATGGAATGGAAGGTAAAAAGATGGAGGAAGAAGTCTAGAAGTGAGTTTGGTTTGTCATGCAACTTGATTTAGAATTCAATGCATCATGTAGTTCTCCTTATTAAACTATGTTAAACTAATGACTCAAAGAGGGTATAAATGGCAATAACATGCAATTGTTTCACTAGTCAATAGGAAGCTTGATGTGTGTAACATACCGCAACTTGGGTATATTCTCAGTCTAGCCTTAGTCTAAGTTTTTCATAACCCTTATATTCCTTTTGGTCTTGACGTTTAATTTGTGGAAATATTAATGGTTTGGAATATAATTGAACATTAATTATGCCAATATAAAGTTATATGCATACATATCTTAGTGGATGTTTTAATGAGGGTCTAAAATACAAATTAACCACTTAAGTGTGATATGATAAAATAAATTACCTAGAACTTTCCATGTCCTATTAGAACAAGAAAGATAAAAAGAAATAAATAGAAAATCTATAAACATGAAAATGTCATTAAATGATTTAATTTGATAAGTGATGATAATGTGAAGTAAATTTCCTAAAAATCATAAAAGGAAAACTTAAAAAAATCTAAGTCCAAATGTATTTTTCTTGAGTTAAAGTTTACTTGAATGACAAGTTTCACTATTTTGAAAAATTAATAATTATCTCTACATTAATTGGAATTAGAAAATATGAGTTTTTCTACAAATTATTAAATAAATTATTAAACAATTTCAAAAGTTGAAATAAACCTCAAATTTCGTAATCTACATGAAAAAATGGGTCTATGTGTGAATTTTCATCTAATTTGGAAAATCTTAAATATTTTATTTTACCCATGAGAGAGAAAATAATTTAAATACTAAAAATATTAAATTATATGTTTAAAAAATTAATGTTAAAATCATGTTCCTCACATTTAGTATCACTTAAAATCTAAGTTTCATATTTTTGGAAAGTTTATGGATGCCTCTAATTAATTTAAAAGGTTAAATAAGTGATAATATTTAAATCTATTAAATAAAATAATAAAGTCTTTAAAAAATAAAATAATGCCAAACTCGTGTTCTACATTTTAAAATATATCTTTGGATAAATTTTGACTCGATTTGGAAAATATTTGAATTTAGGAGAGACAAAGTTTGTAGAACCTTCAAATTATTAATTAAAATAACAAATAACTTCAAAAAATAAAAATAATGGTAAATTCATATCCCACAAACTTAATATGACTTAAGGGTGAAGTTTCACTTAAATTGATGGATTCTAGAAGTCTTTAATACATTAAGAAAGAGAAATTGAGTTTTACTTTAAAATAATTAAATAAAATACATATATCCTCAAAAGTAAAAACTAATGCCAAAATCAGATTCGTCATTCCAAAATGAGCTAACATACCAAATTTAACTTTATTTGGAGTTTGTTTTCTCACTCACATTGACTGGAAAAGAAATAAAATAGTTATTTAAATCTCCATTTATTCAAATCTGATTCTGGCTATAGGTACCAATTTTTAGTTTGCGGCCAAAGTGGACCATCCGATTTTGATCGGATGGTGTGTACATCATCTCCTACCTTGGGTAGGAGAGACACGCATGTGAACAGTAGCCGTAGCCGTGACGCCTAGTTTTTTGGATCGCTCTTCCTCGTTTCTCAACGATTTTTCTTGATTTTTCATGCTACAGATTCACAAAAGAATTCCTCATCTAACAAGCCATAATTAAGGTCTTAGTTTCCTATCTTTGCTAAACAACCAATTTGCATATCTGAGTCTCTCAAACCATCTACCGGTAAATACTCTTATGCCTAAAGTCTATATATATTGTGACCTTCCTTAACCATCGGCGACGCTAGTACTACCTTTATCTGGTGCCAACTGGACCTCGCTTTGATGTACCTTCATCTTTGATCAAATTGGATTCTTCAAATAGTCACCTGACCTCTAGTGACCCTTGGGCTTAGCTCACGCCGCTAACGAGCAATAGCCTGGCAGGGTAAGATTCTACACAATGCTCTCGTCAGGCCGATCTTGGTAGTTTTGTTAATTTTGCGCCTCGTCACTTTTCCCTCTTTCCGTGCCAAGATTCACACCTTGCACCGACGACCATGGAAATGATGGTGGGAAAGGGGATGACTTCCCCTGTGTTTTCCTGGCCTTGCTCCCTCTTTCCTTCTTTCTTTGATTTCTCGATCAGGGGAAATAATGTATTTTCTCCGCATCCACTTTGTTTTAGCATGTCTTTTTGGACTTTGACCGACTGACTTGGCCACCTATGATTGGGCCAAGTCATGCGGGTCCGACCCCTATTTCTCCCTCTCTTTCTTCCTCTCTGGCAAATTATATGCTTATGTGGATTTTTGATTAATTATGATTGGTTCATATTATAAAAATCATATCTTTAGATCAACTTATCCAAAAATTATAAATAAACATGTTCTTGAATAAAAAAATGAGACCTTTCTAATAAAACTGGTTTTGATAGTATGATTTTCATGTTTTTGATGATGAATTTTCGAGAATATAATTAATTAACATAAAATCCCTAAAATTGGTAACTAATTCATATGAACTCCAAATTTAGTAAATAAATATGTTTTCTTAATCATAAAAACCTAATAAGTCGATTGGTTTAGGATTGGAGTCTAAAATATGATGTTTTAAAGAAAAATCTAGAATTAGGGTTTCATTACTTGTATATGAATCTTAAACCCTAATACATGTAATTTTTATTTTGGCAAGGTTTATCTTGGAAATAACTAGTTTGGTGAAGAGAGTTTCTAGGACCTTAGTTTAGGGTATGTATTCATCCCTGATTATTCTTACTAAGCAATTATCCTACTTCCTTTTTTCTCTTTTTCCTATGGACATTAGCCTATACACAATGTATTTTCGTTTGAAAAGCATGGTTCATGTGAACTATCTTATTTGTTATTGATCTTGTGATCATGGATATTGTTTTGGACTCTTTGCATATGCTTTGTTCATGTTGGAACTCTATATGATGACATGTGATGTCTTTTTCCCACTTATGAGGTTGATGTATATGTTGGTTGCTTATGTGGTGACTAGTTTGCATAATCTGACTATACTTTCTACTTGCCTCTACATTTAACATGCTATGTGATTCAGTAGCACTAGAGTAGTATAATTGCATTGGTTTTGGGTTATGTGCCCTTTATGCTTTTGGGATGGAGGTTGTGTGCCACATACCCGAGTTTCAAATTTATGAGATTTGTCCCACATTATATATATTGGGAGTTTGGTTATGTTCCATTCTCTATCAGGTTTCAAGTTTATGAGGCTTGATCACCATTGTTATTTATATTATTCTAGGGCTATTTTTATCTCACGTGTATGGAGGATGATGATTATTGATGATGGGTTATGTGCCCTGATTCATTTTATTGCTTTTGTGGCACCACTTTTATTATTGGTTTCATGGAAAGTATCTCCTTTATCATATGATATTGATTCTTTTATTTTATGCCCTCTTTGGGTAGTCCTTGACTTTTCTATGGGAAACATTTTATATTTGATTTCTCTTTATTTCGTAATATTGTTCAATGTTCCTATTTAGTATGCACATAACAACCATTGTTGATGTCTTCTGTTTTTCTCTTCTTGCTGGGGTATGCTTCCAACCCTAGGTGAAGGACTTGAATGACATGCAATGAAGACTTGGACTTAACTTAAAGAATTATATATTGGAGACATAGTTGTTGTAGTTTATATTTCCATCTACTAGATCCTCATGATGTACCCTTTATGTAAGCCCTTATGGGAGATGATGTTGAGGTACTTTTGTAATCTTATGATAAATTGAATATAGTTAAATATTTTCTTCCGCTTCTATACTTTGGTGTTATAATACATTCATGTTGAATAAATTGGTTTCATCCCTTTGGAAAAAAAAGTATGTTGGTGTTTGGTTTTGGATGTTGCCTTTTTATTTTATAAGGGAGTGGTTCCCCTATGGGATCCCACTCCTTACAGCATGGGATCAGAGCCCATGGTAGTCAAAATCTGACTATTTCAAGTTTGTCTCCTTTATTAGAATCATTGACTCGGATAGTGGCCTCTAGGTGAGATGTTTTCCCTAGATATTGCCTAAGTTTTTCATAAGATGATCCTGCCCTACCATATAGGTTAATGATGACATTTATAAAGTTAAAGAGGTGTTTGCTTGAGGAAGGAGTCATATTTTGAGGATGAGGTACTAGTAGGATGAAGAGATCTTATTATTGAAATTGTGACTTGGTTTATCACATTGATTTTGGTACCATCTTTATTTTGCCTCCAATGTTTCTTATCGATAAAAAATATTTTCATTATACAACTATATGTACAAAATTTTCTGGATTTTATCAAAGTCTTTTGAAATAAGTCACAATGAAGATTTTGAGAAGTTTTGGTAGTGAAACCCAAAACCTAGTAGTAACCCTAGTTCTGACTTTAGAAGTATGACTAGGAATATGTTGGTTTATATAAAGGTGTAGTGTACCTACCCTTTGTGCCCTATGACTTTTTGGATCTTAGGGTTGTTAGGTTAGCGACACAAGGACCTAAAGAACAACCCTACAATCATATGACATGTTAGTTAGTTACATGAATAACATAAACCTTTAAAATATTAATAACTAAAATATGCAAAGTGATCATAGTACCTTGATGTTGTGTAGCTTCGCTTATTAGGAAAAACCTTTTAGGGGGTGAAGAATAGTTGGTTGATGATGTATGAATGATCAAATTTCAAGGACGAAATCCTCTTTGAGGAGTGGAGTGTTGTAACATACCGCAACTTGGGTATATTGTTAGTCTAGCCTTAGTCTAAGTTTTTCATAACCCTTATATCCCTTTTGGCCTTAACATTTAATTTTTTGAAATATTAATGATTTGGAATATAATTGAACATTAATTATGCCAATATAAGGTTATATGGATAAATATCTTAGTAGATGTTATAATGAGGGTCTAAATACAAATTAACTGCTTAAGTGTTATACGATAAAATAAATTACCTAGAACTTTCCATGGCCTATTAGAATGAGAAAGAGAAAAAGAAATAAATAGAAAAGTTGTAAACATGAAAATGTCATTAAATGATTTAATTTGATATAAAGTGAAGTAAATTTCCTAAAAATCATAAAAAAGCTAAAAAAAAATCTAAGCCCAAATTCATTTTCCTTGAGTTGAGCTTTACTTGAATGATAAGTTTCACAATTTTGAAAAATTAATAATTATCTCTATATTAATTAGAGTTGGAAAATATCAGTTTTTCTCGAAATTATTAAATAAATTATTAAATGGTTTCAAAAGTGGAAATAAACCTCAAATTCGTAATCTACATGACAAGATGAGTATATGTGTGAATTTTCATCTAATTTGGAATATTTTAAATAACAATCTAGGGGAGAGAGAAAAATTTCAAAACCAAAAATATTAAATTATTTTTGAACAAAATAGTTATTGTCAAAATCATATTCTTCACATTTAGTATCGCTTATAGTCCAAGTTTCATATTTTTGGAAAGTTTCTAGATGCCTCTAATTTTGTTTTTTTATGAACTCCAAAGCTTAAGTTTTATTCATCTTGTGGTCTAGAACAGGCCAAAGAACAGAGAAGTTTACATCTAGTTCATACTCCGGCCAGACCGGCCTATTACAGTTAGAAGAAAGGAAAGTGCGGGAAGATAAAGCTATTTTTGCAAGTTTGTCGGATTCCTTATTGAGGTTCCTAGGGACGTACATCACCATTAAATGGTCAAGGCTAGCTTTTTTGACATGGAATTTCCTCCAAAGATGTTGGAGACTCGGTGAGTTGCAGACTGTCTGGCTTACTAGCTTCACCGAAGAGATAGAGTTAGTGAGAATAATGGTCGTCCTAATGTTGCTGTTCGTGCATATAGTGGATGGAGTAACCAATGCCATTAGCTCAGCTTGTAATGATGAGGAGGCATGTACAGGAATACCTTCAAATCTATAGAGTTTTCCTTGGTTGTTGATGGCATGAATGCGTATGCCAGCTTCCAGTGTTTGGGCTTGAAAAGCTGCATCAACGAAGATGATAAGGTCGACCTCCGGGGGTCTACTGAAGCTTATAGCTGGAACTGGTGCGACCTCATTACTGGCCTCCATGGCATGGATGATGGTCCTCATTCGTTCTTGAATGAAAGTGCTCTGGACTTGTGCATTTGGAGTTTTGCGCTCGTGAATGAAAGAGTTCCTTGACCTCTAGAGGTGCCAACTTGCCACTAGGTGCATAATTGCAATTTTATGGTCCACCTGTAGAGGGGAGATAATCCATCTGATCCATTCCATTTCAGAGAGTTGGAATGATGCAGCTGGAGCTTGGAGGGCCTTCCATGTATCTTTACTGTGAGGGCAGTCACGCAAATAGTGTAGTATGGTGTCATCACAATTATTACAAATGGGGCAGATAGTGTCCACATCCAGGTGTCTTCTACTCTTCTCTGTATTGGTAACCAAAGCCTTGTGTTGAAGGAGCTAGGCAAAGGTTTTAAGTTTCTCCGGCGCTTTCATTTTCCATATAGACTTCCAGATTCCATCGTTGGTGACTTTGGGATTATCTGCCTCTTTGATCCAGTTATAGGTAGCCTTAGTCGTGAGGTTCCCATGGGTGTCATGCGGCCAGACCCAAGAATCCGGTTTAAGGTGGATTGTGGAAGGTGGAATGTAGTGGATGATATGTTGGACCTTAGGGGGCATGAATGCATTGATGAATGAGGTATCCCATTCACCACTATCAATACGCATAGATTTGACCTCCATATCTTTGAGTTCATGTGGGATAGGCCAGTTGGGAGCGATGTCGATTACTAATTTACCATTGATCCATTTGTCCAACCAAGCATTTGTTCCTTCTCCATCGTTGATCGTTTTATAGCATACAGAAGAAACTTCTGAAAAGTTTCATTTTATGAAGCTCCAGGCTGACGAGCAGGGCTTGTTGACTGCCCTTGTTCCCCGCATATATTTCTCCCTCATTATTCTGACCCAAGGGGCCTGATGGTCATTCAAGAAGCTCCACACGTTCTTGAGCATTAAGGCCTTGTTTTTATCCCGAGCATTCTTTATGCCTAGGCCTCCATTACACTTAGGTTCAGTTACCTTCTTCCAGGAGACTGGGGACAATTTCTTGTGTTCCCTCCCACCTGACCATATGAAATTCTTGATATGCTTGTTGATATCATCTCACAGGGATGGAGAAAGTTTGACTGATTGCATTGTGTATGATGGAATTGCTTACAGAGTAGCCTTGGCCAGAGTGATTCGGCCTGCCAGGGAAAGGTGGCGAGCTGCCCAGCTTGACATACGCTCTCTAATAGTGGTGAATATATGTTGATGTGTAGTCTTGTTGACACGATGATGAAGAATGGGAACCCCTAGGAATCTACCCAAGTCGTTCATTCTTTGGATCGCGATGGCCTGACAGAAGGTGCGCTCTTCAATTCGTGTGGTGTTGGCGGAGAAGAAGAACTTTGATTTCTCTTTTGAGATGACTTGTCCAGAGACCAAGCTGAAGTTATTGAGTACCACAAGGTTGTTTAGAGCTTGAACTGGGTGCGCTTCAGCCATAAGAAGAATTTCATCCGCAAAGAGGACATGCGATAGGGGAGTGTCGTGCCTTGTAAGCCTAATCGGTTTCCATTTGTTGTTGGAGACTGCTTCGTTAATTGCCTGTGAGAGCCTCTCCATGCAAAGGAAAAAGACATATGGACTAAGGGGGTCCCCTTGGCGAACACCCCTTGTTTTCTTGAAGGCAGGTAAGGGAACACCTTCCCAGAGAATAGAAGTGCTGCCCGAGGTGATGATGTCCATTATAAGAGACACGATGATATGAGGGAGGCCTGTCTTGATGAGAGTATCCTTGATAAAACTCCAGTTCATTCTGTCAAAAGCTTTGGACAGGCCGAGCTTAATTGCCACCCAATTCTTGCCCGAATGTTTCTATTTCATGGAGTGAATAACCTCCTGCACAAGCAAAATATTGTCATTGATACTTCTACCAGGGATGAAACTCGACTGGTTTTCAGCGATCCAATCTAGAAGGTGAGGCTTTATGCATTCTACAAGGATCTTGGACAAAAGTTTAAAGCAAGAGTGATTTAGAGAGATTGGTCGTAGGTCTGAGCAGCTTTGTGGTTGCTTCATTTTGGGAATTAGAATCATATGGGATTCTGCAAGGTTGGCATCAACACGGCCGCTATTGAAGGCTTTTTGCGTCATGATCATGACTAAAGTTCCTACTGTATTCCATTAATTCTGTATGAAGTTGTTATATACCCCGTCGGGGCTGGGAGCTTTGGATGGCCCCATGAGGAAGACAGTCTTCCAAATTTCATCACGGTCGGGCATTCTTGCTATGAAATTGCAGTCCAGGGAGGTGAGTAGCTTGAACGTGCCGGGGTAGTTGGAGATAGCCAGGGAATTTGTGGCACTCGTGTCTGGTTGGGCCATAAGGTTCTGAAAATGGCTTAGGACCAGGGCTTGCAGGGCTTCTGGGGTCTCCACCCATTCACTATCATCTTTGCGGAGCCGGATGAGTTTAACAAAGTGCCTATGGGCCTTGAAATAAGAATGGTAGAAATTTGTGTGGCCATCACCACACTTGAACCACTGGATGTGCGCCTTCTGTTGCCAGTCCAGTTCTTCTTCGAGGAGAATTTTCGAGTGTTGTTCTTGCAGTTTAATAGACAGAAAATCGTTAGTAATACTACGATTTTGTCTATCAGTCACCTGGAATTTATCTAATTTGGAGACAATGGATTTCTTTAAGATCTACTTCTTCTCGTGTTTCTTCTTTTCCCACTAAAGGATGACATACTTGAAAGGTGGGAGTGCCTCAGGGAAACTTTTGGAGCTGTCCCATGAGGGAATAATGTTACGGTTGAAATCTTTTGTGAGCTTCCAGCTTGCCTTGGTTTTGAAGATTGCCTATTTAGCTGCACCATTTATGGAGCTCGATAAGAGAATCAAATTGTGGTCCGAGTGTAGTCTGGGAAGGGCATTGCAGTTGAAACCCCCCTCGACTTGGAGCCAGGAGTCATTAGCTATGACTCTGTCAAGCTTCTCTAGAAGACGTTGCCTGTTGAAAGTGAAGAATTGTCCTACCATGCGAACCTCAGCCAGGTCGTTGCCCTGAAGTAGGGCATTGAACAACCGGTTGTTCGGGCGATTAAAGTGCTTGCCTCCACATTTTTCGGATATATCAAACATTGTATTGAAATCACCCAACACCGTCCAAGCTGTAGAGGTACGCTGTGAGATTTTAGTGAGCCTTGTCCATAGGTATTTCCTCTTCGACAAACTAGAAATTCCATAGATAAAGGTAACATACCATGAGTGATTGATTATGCAGTGTATGAATTGCCGGTGATTGCTTATTACTTCCAGATGGCATTTTGCTTCATCCCACAAGACCCAGATTCTGCCAGAGAACCCAAGGGCCTCCACATGATGTGAAGAGGTAAAACCTATTTTTTTTAATAACGTGGCTCGCGGAGGTTCCGCTGCACCTGGTTTCAATAAGAACTAGAATGTGAAGATTATACTTCATCTTATATTCTCTAACAAGTCTGACTTTATCTTTGGAGCATGCTCCTTGGATGTTCCAGTAGATGATATTCATTAAAACAGAGGGGGTGGGGTTAATGAATTACAACAAGGAGGCCTTTTCCTTGGCCTTCCCCGTTAGTAGCATTGTTTCTAACTTCACCGATTTCATCATGAGGACCTGAGACCATGGTGTCCATGTCCTGGACCCCCTCTGTGAAGTTGAGCTGTTTCTGAGGACCCGAGGGTCCTAATTGGCCGATTGATTGTGCTATTTTGCCTTTTTTCCACTCTCGTATAGGGCTCACTACCACATTTTGGTTGATGATCTTTTTGTTCCTAAGGATTACACCAGAATTGTTTTGGCTGGTGTTTCCCCAGGAGAACTTGTCCGGTGGGATGTTGGAGTCTACTAGTTCCATCGTGCTTCCAAAATGGAAGGCCTCCCCATCATTGGGTTCAAGGTTCCTACCCTCGGACATCTGATCGTTGATCAGGATGACCGTTGTATCTGGTTCACTGGCATCTCACACCTTATCACTTGCATTGGACTGATGTTTCTATTTTGGCAGCGGCTTTAGTGGTCCTTTCTTCTTGTTCTTTTTACTAATTACAGTTTCCCAATCAGAGTTGTCCCCGTTGTCTGCTGGGGTGATCGGGTCCGTGCTGGCTGGTTTGTTATGATTGGCTATGTCTCCTGGGTTCTCTTTACTCGGTGCCTCCTTGTTGGGTGTTTGTTCCTATCTTGGGCCGGCCTATTTTGGTGGCTGGCATCTTGTAGGTTTGGGGGCATGTATCGCCTCCGAGTACATGCATGGGACCAGCTGTGCTGAGGAGGATGCTTCAGTAGGGACAAAGGGTAGTGCATGGTTACAATCCTTGTCCGAGTGGCCTATTCGTCCACACTTCATGTAGACGATTGGTAAGTTTTTGTATTCCAGGAGATATTTCTCCCCGTTGAGTAAGATCACCGACAGGAGCGGTTTGGTGGTATCTATTTCAACTGCGATGCGGGCAAACTTGCCACTGTTTCCGGTTGTTGTTGTTTCATCAATCTTGATTGTCTTTCCGATGAGGTTGCTGATGAGTGCAAGGAGTTGATTTTGATAAAGGTAAACCGGAAGGTCCTTCACCCTCAGCCACATGACCAACCTGTGTGGGATCAGATTTGATGGCTGGAAGTCTGCAGACCATGACTGCACTGAGAGGTAATTGCCAAAGACGGTCCAGGGGCCTCCGGTCATGGCCTTGATGAAATACGCTTCACTAGCAAGTTGGATAATGTAATAACCCATCTCAAGGTCGATCGCCCTGAAGGAGTCTGAAGGTGACCATAACAGTGAGAGGTGGTTTACAAGGGTTTGGAAACCAATATATCCTCCGATCAGTTTAACGATGACAACATAACACCATGGTTCAAGCAATGGCGGGAGTGACTCCGGGTTAATTGTTAGGGTGGGGAAGGCCCTAGAACAATCCACCCTGATGTCGTTTGTGGTGAGCGTATCCGCAGATACGGTCTTGAGCAGGTTTGAATCTTTACGCCCTATCATTGCTTCCTTGTAGGATCGGTCGCTTTGTTGTTCGTGGCCATTGTTGCCTTGGGCTTTCTCAGCCAGAAGTTCATTAACAGCAGTGCCAGTTGGGTCTTGCGGTGTCGTCCTCATGCACAAGGGGATGGGGTCACGCCCATTGCCTCCTTATCCTCCACTCCTTCCCCCTCGACCGCGGCCGCCGTCGCCGCCAAACCTTAGACGATCACTCATCCTTTCGTCTCAAAATTTCTAGATGCCTCTAATTAATTTAAAAGGTTAGATAAGTGATAAGATTTAAATTTATTAAATAAAATAATAAAAGTATTTAAAAAATAAAATAATGTCAAATTTGTGTTCTACATGTTAAAATATATCTTTAGATGAATTTTGACTCAATTTGGAAAATATTTCATGAAAAAGGTGAACTTAGGAGAGACAAAGTGTGTAAACCTTCAAATCATTAATTAAAACAACAAACATCTTCAAAAAATAAAAATAATGGCACATTCGTATCCCACAAACTTAATATGACTCAAGGGTTAAGTTTCACTTTAATTGATGGATTTTATAAGTCTCTAATACATTAAGAAAGGGAAAATTTGTTTTACTTTAAAATAATTAAATAAAATACTTAAAGTCCTCAAAAGTAAAAACTAATGCAAAATTCAGATTCCTCATCCCAAAATTAGCTAACATACCAAATTTGACTTTATTTGGACTTTTTTTGCTCACTCAAATTGACTGGAAAAGAAATAATATAATTATTTAAATTTCACTTTATTCAAGTCCGATTCTGGCTGTAGTTACCAATTTTTCATTTTGTGGCCAAAGTGGACCATCTTATTTTGATCAGATGGTGAGTACATCATCTCTTACCTTGGGTAGGATAGACACGCGTGTGAACAGTAGCCATGGCCACGAGGCCTAGTTTTTTAGATCATTCTCCCTCATTTATCAATGATATTTTGTGATTTTTCGTGCTACGAATTCGTGAGAGAATTCCACATCTAACAAGCCGTAATTCCGATCTTAGTTTCCCATCTTTGCTAAATGCCCAATTTACATCTCTGAGTCTCTCAAACCATCTACTAGTAGAGACTCTTATGCCTAAAGTCTATATATTGTGCCCTTCCTTGACCATCGTCAATGCTAGTACTATCTTTATCTGGTGCCAATTGGACCTAGCCTTCATGCACATTTTTCTTTGATCAAATTAGATTCTTGCTACAGTTCCCTAACCTTTGGAAACCCTTGGGCTTAGCTCATGCCACCATTGGGAAATAGCCTGGCAGGGTAAAATGTACACGCTTCTCTTATCCGGTCGACCTAGGTAGTTTTGTTAATTTTACGCCTCGTCGCTTTTCCCTCTTTCTGCACCAAGCTTCACACCTTGCACTGACGGCCATGGCAATGATGGTGGGAACGAGGATGACTTTTCCTGTGTTTTCCTGGCCTGGCCCCCTCTTTCCTTCTTTCTTTGATTTCTCGCTCAGGGGCAATAATGTATTTTTGCCGCATCCTCTTTGTTTTAGCATGTGTTTAGTTGGACTTTGACCGGCTGACTTGGCCACCTATGATTGGGCCAAGACATGTGGGCCCAATCCCTATTTCTCCCTCTCTCTTCCTGTCTCGCAAATTATACGCCTATGTGGACTTTTGGTGAATTCTGATTGGTCGATATTATAAAAATCATATCTTTAGATCAGCTTGTCCAAAAATTATAAATAAATATGTTCTAGAATTGAAAAAAGGTGATCTTTCTTTAACATAAAAGCCCTAAAATTGATAGCTAATGCATATGAACTCCAAATTTAGTAAATAAATATGTTTTCTTAATCATAAAAACCTAATAAGTCGATTGGTTTAGGTTTTGAGTCCAAAATCTGATGTTTTGGAGAAAGGTGTAGAATTATGGTTTCATTACTTATATATGAATCTCAAACCCTAATACATGTAATTCATATTTAGGCAAGGTTGAATTTGGAAACAAAGAGTTTGGTGAAGAAAGTTTCTATGACCCTGGTTTAAGGTATGTATGCCTCCCCGATTATTCTTATTAAGAAATGAACCTACTTCCTTCTTTCTCTTGGTCCAATGGACATTAGCCTATACACAATGTCTTTTCTTTTGAAAAGCATGGTTCATGTGAACTATCTTATTTGTTATTGATCTTGCGATCATGGATATTCTTTTGGACTCTTTTCATATGCTTTGTTCATGTTGGAACTCTATATGATGACATGTGATGTCTTTTTCCCACTTATGAGGTGGATGTATATGTTGGTCACTTATGTGGTGACTAGTTTGCAAATCTGATTATACTTTCTACTTGCCTCTACATTTAACATGATATGTGATTCAGTAGCACTAGAGTAGTATAATTACATTGGTTTTGGGTAATGCACCCTTTATGCTTTTGGTATGGAGGTTATGTGCCCCATACCCGGTTTTCAAATTTGTGAGGTTTGGCCCACATTATATATATTGGGAGTTTGGTTCTGTTCCATTCTCTATCAGGTTTCAAGTTTATGAGGCTTGGCCACCATTGTTATTTATATTGTTCTAGGACTATTTTTATCTCACATGCATGCAGGATGATGACTATTGATGATGGGTTATGTGCCCTGATTCATTATATGTGCTTTTGTGGCACCACTTTTATTATTGGTTTTATGGAAGTATCCCCTTTATCATGTGATAGTGATTCTTTTCTTTTATGCCATCTTTGGGTAGTCATTGTCTTTCTATGGGAAGACTTTTATATTTGATGTACCTTTATTTCATAATATTGCTCAATGTTCCTATTTAGTATGCACATACCAGCCATTGCTGATGTCTTCTATTTTTCTCTTCTTGCTGGGGTATGCTTCCAACCCTAGGTGAAGGACTTGGATAACATGGCATCAAGAATTGGACTTAATTTTAAGCAGTTAAAGCTTGGAGACAAAGTTGTTTTAGTTTAGATTTCCCTCTACTAGATCCTTATGATGTACCCTTTATGTAAGACCTTATGGGAGATGGTGTTGATGTACTTTTGTACCTTTAAAGATTACCATCTTTTCCAGGGAAACATGATTTTTGGATTCATAGTCCACAAAAATAATTTCTAGACATTGATCATTTTCATAAATTGGTCCTTTTGAGGAGTTGATTCGAATAAGGGGGTAAAATGATGCAAACATATTGGCTAATTAAATCAAAGCTGACTAGATATTGGTTTTAATTAACACGAAAAATTGACATTTGCATTAAATGTTGCAATGATGGAATCTTAAGAAGAAAATATAATAAGATTCAGTGGAAAGTGAAATATGTACCACCCACCCACCACCCCAAAATTAAAAGTTATCTCATCCCAAGAAAACACTAAATATGAGATGGAGGGGAAAATTTGTGCTAGTCAGACCATGAGATGTGGTTGCATTCCTATCAGTAATGATTTCCTCCATCTAAAATTTAAAAAGATATTGTGAGGACTTAAGATAGCATCTTACAATGCTTATCTGATGGATGAATTTTTTTTAAAACAAGAACTAAGATAAAGATCAGGTTGCCTCCCAATAAGAGCCCTTGTTTTATGTCAATGGCTCGACATCTAAAACTCAACATGATTTGTTGAAGAGAGAAGAGAGAGGTGTTGGTTGGCCTACATATCATTCATTGTGAAATATCATTTGATATGATGGCCATTGACTTTGAAGTCTCTAGTTTTCTCACTCCCAATCAACACATTTCTATGAGGGAAGATATGCTTGATGATGAATGGCCCAAACCATTGGGTCTTTAGCTTTCCTAGAAAAAGTTGGAGGTAAGAATTTTGCAGTAATACTTGATCCCCAACATATAGATCTTACCTCTTCAAGTGAACTTCATGCCACATCTTTTGTGTTCATTGTAAATGAGTGCATTTTCATATGCACTCAAACATAACTCTTCAAGTTCTTCTAGTTGAAGTAGATGTGTTTCCTTTGTTGCATAATAGTTAAAGTCCAATTGCTCGATGGCTCATTAAGCTTTGTGTTTGAGTTCCACTAGTAAGTGATAAGACTTTCCATAGATCAGACTGAAAGGTGTACAGCTTAATGGAGCCTTGTAGGCAGTTTGATAAGCATAGAGAACATCATACAACTTTTTGTCCCAATCTTTCCTTGCCTTACCGATTGTATTTTTGAGAATGGATTTGGTGATTAAAAACCTCCACCTATCAACTTGTTTGAGGATGATAAGGAGCGTCCACTCAGTGGGAAACACCATATCTATGAAAGAGAATTTTGAAATTGTGCTTATGGAAGTATGATCCTTTGTTAGAAATGACGGTTCACAACACTCAAAAGTGTGGGAATATAATGTCTTTGAACATCTTTATGACTAGATTGGAATCACAAGAAATGGTGGGGATGAATTCAAACCACTTAGAAACATAATCGACTATGACATGTATGTAGGATAAGACATAACAAGTGGGAAATGGACCCATGTAGTTCACTCCCCATACGTCAAAAATATCCACTTGTTGCCACCAATTGAGGGGCATTTCATCGCTTTTGGAAATATTGTCAGATCTTTGGCATTGATCACATGATTTGACAAAGTTATGCACATCTTTGAAGATAGAAAGCAAAGAAACCCACATTGAAGGACTTTGAACGTGGTCTTCTTAGAGCTCATGTGGCCTCATTTGGGCCAGAGTGCCATTGATAAAAAATGAGAGGAGCTTCTTGTTCAGATATACATCAAAGGTATAGTCCATCTGGGCATAGCTGGAATAGGTAAGGTTCATCCCAGTATTAGTGACATATATTTGGCATGAACTTCTTTCTTTCATTTCCAATTCTATAAGGATGACAGACTCATGAAACTAAGTAATGGACAAGAACAACGTAGCACAATGTGATTGTGATACCTTCCACAAAGTGATAATTGGGTAAGGAATCATTAATGGGTGCTATGTCAGAGTCCTGAATATGCAATCATCTATGAAGGTCGACAACTACATTTTATGTAATCCACATTTAGGAGTATTAATATGACCAATACATAATATAATAGTTCAACTAAGTTAGATCATCTTGATAACCATATTATAAATATAAATATTTTTCTCTCTAATCTTATGTGACATCTATTAAGTATGTATATAAACAAATTTCATATAATTTAGTTGTCAAACATACAAATAGTGGTAGTACACAAACATATACATGTGTAGACACATTTATGTCCCATTTAAGTGAAAATGGTTTTCATGTATTAATTAAAAGAACTAACAATTGTTAAGTCTGTAAGTTTATTACCTAATCCATTATCTTATTTATTGGCTAAGTTCTTATTAATTGAAGTGTATGAAAAGCTGGGAATCACTTCCAAATAGGTCGTCAAATATAGATTTACTTACTCACCATCATTTCATGATCAATTCCTTTCTCGAGTTGGATGCCATTCCAAACTATATGTTTCCTTGATTATACACATAGATTATTCCCATGGTTTAATAGGATGATGCTACCTGAGGATCATGATCCAAGATGACTTGGATTTCCTCCCATATGACCATCAACTTCTCCAAGTCAAAATAGAGGCAAGGCATTGTTTTGTTGTGGTGATTGCATAAGGATTTGGACTAATGCATCCTTTAGAATATGATGAGAGAGGAATCATCGTTCCTCTATATATCTTGATTTTTGAACTAAGTTGTACGTCATTCGGCTCTTGATATATCATGGGGGTAGAGAAAGTGCCGGTAAGGTTTAAGCCACCATGATTGCAGATAGAGGGAGTAAGGGACACAATTGTGAGTACATTACCTTCAGATGCTGCTTTAGGTACTTGTTATATCTAGGTAGAAAAAATTAGACTTAAGGAAGAAGAAAGTGGTCGTGGTGAAGGTAGATGGCATTGTAGGGTTTGACCATGGAAGAGCAGGGAATCTTGTGGCATGTTGGCATCCATTGGGGCCAAAAGCGGACACTGCTAGGTGCACGTTGTCACCATATGACGACCACCTCAAGAAGCAGTGTTTTCATTCTCCCATGGTGAATGGGTGTGAGGATGGGACAGAGAAAGGTGGTTGGGATTAATGAGATAATTAGAGAAAGAAGGGGGAAGAAGAAATAGAGAATAAATATGAAGAGAAGAAAAGGGGAGGCAACAAAAGATGAAAAGTGGAGATTGCATCTTATTCATTGATGCTGGTTGGAAGTGAAGAGGGAGAAGGGGTATGGCTAGGGTTATAGAATAAGATTAAGATATGAAGAAAAATTAATAAGATAAGTAAAGAGGAGGTTGAGTGGAGGAGGGAATGGTTGTGGGTTACGTGTTTCCTTCACTTCCTACATCATCATGAGGGTTGTGATAGGGTTTGCGGGCTGTGAGAAGAAGGTAGTGCACTATGTTTGTCACATGGATCTAATTAAAGGGACTTTGGTTTTAAGTGATAGGTAAAAAGTAACAACTACATGATTCATTTTAACTTAATCAAATCAATTAGGTTGTTCAATCAAGACCAATTCAAGAATAAGGTAATAAAAGGGACAAAGTTTTTAAATGATAGGTCAAAAGTACCAAGGTTAATATCACTTTTAACATAAACAAATCAAATATGTCAAAAAATCATGACCAATTCCAATGAAAATTTGTAAGTACGCTAATTAGGGAGTGACAAAGCAAAATTTATCATTTATTTTATATTTTTGAAACATTTGATGTCATATTTTATTAATTGTATACTAATCATACACTTAATTTATTAACTCCTCTCAACAAATCAATTGTGACATTATATTCCATATTAATTTGTTTTCCAACATCTCTTTCCTCTTGATCTATTCTAGTGTCAACTAGGTCGAACTTGTTCATTAGTTTATTTATACATTACCTCATATTACTTATTTATTATGGGACATTTTAATTCTAAAGTTTCATACATAAAGGACATTTATTAATTCATGATATTATTTAGCACCAAATAGTTCATATATATTGTAGGTTAGGATAAAAAGTATTAAATATTAACATACTTGGTAAGGCACCTAGAATAAGGGAGGGTTAAACTTTGAACCTAAGTTTGAGTATATTACAACACTCCACTCCTTAAAGAAAATTTCGTCCCTGAAATATACGCATTCACAACCTAGCTCACTAGTATGACTAACTCAAACCAAATTACATTTTTTTAACTAATATTAGTTTCTCAATTATAATAGAATTTGTCAAGAGTGGTGAGCTACTTCATTTTTCATCACTTGATTGAATTTATTACCTATAGGATCAAGATAAAATTTTATTACATTTATAAACTCCTAGAATGTTTAACTCAGTTCTCAAAGTAAGTTTATCCACACCATTATCCTTATAATGAGTTAGAGCACAAGACCTTGAAATTTTATATACTAAATTATTTGGTTACCTAATCCCCTCTTTCTACTATCCTCCTGTAGGTTTCACTCGACTTTGAAGACTACCTTAATTTAATAAGTATAACTTTTTTCGACATTCATTTAAGTTATCTAGTTAATGTTCAATGTGTCGATCATAGCATGTTTCATTACCATGATTAGTTAGTAGTTATATATGTGTTACAATTATTGAGAAAATTGCCCAAAGATTTTGTAAATCATTCCTTGTTAAGTGTCAATGATACAGAGTAGAATTACTCTCCTAAACCACTCAGATGCACAACTCCATCCCTTAAAGGATAAGTACAAACCAACTGTACATAGTTTGAGGTAGCTTTACTATGTTGTATATATCAAGAACTTCTTATTATTCATTGATCTATACTTATGTTGAAGGTTTTTAAGTTGACCTAGACAAAAAGGGTGTCTCACTAAGGGGTTCCTTAATTAAAACTTTAGTGTAGTGATGACTTTGTTCATGAAACTATTAATACAATCCAAAAATTTCTTTTACATATATAATATAATAATGAAAATATTTTCAAAGATGAAAATTATTGCAATGTGAAGCTAAAAATTTGACCCAAAATGAATATGTGAAACAAGTCAATCACTTTTTACCATAATTCATTATATCGAAAGAGTCTAAACCTCCGAGGGTCTATAATGGTACAATAAAAATATCTAACTCAAACCATATATGACATCAATGTATATTATAAGAACATGATTTCCACTTTTTCTAGATTTGTATTCGTTATTTCACATGTCATTAACCACTTCATCTTAAATGTTCTCAATCATGATACATAATATATAACTCAACATGAAATTTTAGTAAGTCCTCAAATCAGTCAACTATCCCAAAAAGATATTAGGGGTTTCCTAACCAAGGGTACTATATGAGCCTCCCAACACTTGGTCTTGTTAGGAAATTATATATTGATATGTCTTACATGGATCATTAGGGTATGCTTTCTAATTTTAAAGTTGATATAGATAAACTATTATGGATATCCAAAAAGAAACAAATCTTTATGTAACTAACCCTCGTTTATGTGGAAAATACATATTATGTAAGATATTACACTCCCCTAGGTAGAGAGATTTTGAAAAACAATATTGAAATAATTAGACCGAGGGAAAGATTATCCTAAACAAAGGAGCTACATCATTAATCTAAAACACATGTCCAAGATCAACATGTGTCTTCCCAACACACTCAATATTCAAGCAGGACATAGATGAGGAACACTTGAAAATCAACAACGAAAAGGGATTGAAGTAGGAACTTGGGCTATGCCTATATAATAGAGTACAAGGCATTATAAACTCTATTGTGATTGATACAACTTATGATTAAGGAAATAAGGACTAGTCACTAAGATAACCAAATTCCATGTAAGGAAATTATCCTCCATCATAGAGAGGGTAGGTGGTGATTAGGGTTACCAAAATTGAGTTTCATCAAAGGAAGTGGTTAGGAGAGTAGTAATTACGAAATGATCCAGGGATTGAAACCCTCTTTGGTATCCCACAACTCAAGACTAGGTATACTAACATCCTCTCTAGGGTCACCTAAATTCCTAATTGAATCTTATCGATGAGTAAATATATACCCATATTTGTATGCTATTTTACTCGCTTTTTAGGGAAAATTGTGATTCTATTTTCTAGTTTTATCTTTATATTCACTTAAGTGCAATTATCTTCTCTTTTCTAAACTTTAATGCATTATATATATGTATATATATACATATACATATATATATATATATATATATATATATATATATATATATATATATATATATATATATATATATATATATATGTTATGAAGAACTAGCCAGAAATGCATGATAATTTATAGATGGACAATCAAGCCATTGTGATTCTACGCCTCATGGGAAGGAAGGCTTAGAAGTTTTCCTTTATTCACCTTCCAACCACCGAGAAAGCAATTTACTTCTCCATTTTCCTGACTCCAGCCACTCTTTACCCAAAGTCTTCCAGATTCTTTTGTTGTGATGTACTCCCCTCAGAATCCCATCCACTCCGGTTCAATCCATGCTAGTCAGACAAAGAACCAGATGTGAGGTCCAAATTGAGTAACCCATGCAAGTCACCTGTTGGACCAAGTACAAGTCATGCAAATAGCTTCCTTTGAGCAAAAATATTTTGCATTAGGGTTTCAACATCATGGAATGCATTTATAAAAGTGAGTCCTTATCATCCATTCTCAGGGGTCTTTGATTAGTGATTAGAACCACATTGCAGAAAGCAAACCCTAGTGAGGAGAGAGTTGTAGTGGAGAGATTAGTCTTCCTACACCAAGCTCCATGGCCCCATCCATTGTTCTTTCTATCTTTTTATTGTTGTCTCTTGCCATGACCGGGTAGATGTTTATGTTGGGGCACGCAGAGTAGCCCCAACAACCCATATTTTATACTATCTTATATCTAAACTCAAAAATATTATATCTAAATAAAGTATTGTTCTACTTATTTCCTTGCCTTACTAATTGACGACTTACTTTGCATATATGTTATAATCATGGATATGCATGTTTCTATGAGTGTGATTAGAACACCAAAATAATCTTGTTATCCCTATAATGTGTCAGCAAGGGATATCTAGGTGATTGGGCTACGATATGATAATGTGCCAAGGATGGTCGATCATAAGTGGGGGAGTCCAGTTGGAGTAAACATGGGACCTTGGGTACTGAGGATGGCCAGTTCCAAGGGAGTTTAGGCCAAGTGATGACTTGTATACCATAGGGTGTAGAAACTAAGCCTCTATTTTTAATTTTCATTTAAGAGTTAGATCTCATTAGGACAATTAAGAAGGCTTGGGCAGTGAAACCCCATGCCTTGCTCCTCTTTATTATCATTCATGTACTACTTAATCATTATTTCTTTTGGTAGTTATTTAGTTTAATCAATCAATAAACTTCTCAGTGTTAAATATTACTCTTAAACCTTCTAAATTTATATAACTACTTAAAAAGGTTGTCCTTTTGGTTCGATCCTAACGTATACTGTAATAAGACTTCCACCGTGTGGAGTGAAGAATTAGTGCATTTCTTTTGGTTAAACTTAGGAGCATTTCTTTTAGGGTTTTTCTTGGTGCAACGTTTGGAGCCCCATCAAAAATTGGTGCCATTGCTGGGGACAACGACAATTAAATATCTTTGGAAGTATAAGTGTAGTCAGGTTTCTTTTATGCATGATATTATTGAAAATATTCTAGAACTTAACACATCAACTAACTATCGATCTATCTTTTTTTAAGTACTTCTAGTGCATGCGAAGATCTAAAAGCATTGACTTATGATTGCCTTTTGACCTTGAAATTGAAAGAATCTTTAGAAGACTTCACAAGGAGAAAGTCATGATAGACGCAACGACTACAGAAGAAACTATCCAAATGCAAATTGAAGTGGCTATTGCGACTCGGAGATAGTTGCTCACCACAGAAGCTAGGGAGCAGAGGAGGTTGAGTTCAATGCCAACTTAGAAGCTGCCCAATCTGCATATTGTGCTAAAGAATTACAAGACTTATCTATCCCTAAAGGCACCGACTTGACTCATTCAGTCCACCCCCCAAAGAACCAATCAAGATCAGAGCCCAGTGGGCCAGCCTACTACAAAACCCCATATTTACAGGAAGGATTGAAGATGACTATCGAGAATATCTCCTTAAATTCATTGGCCTTTTCTCGATGATGAAGCCATCCAGTGCTACTAATGATGCAATACAACTGCACTCTTCAAATATTACCTGACTCACAAAGTGAGAGTGTGGTACAATTCTCTTCGAGGGGATCCAATCACTACATTAGAGGTCCTATAAAACAAGTTTATAGAGAAACTTTACCCACCCTTAATGACATACTCGGTTAGAGTACATATCACAAGATTCAATTAACTGCATGAAGAATCACTATATGAAGCATGGGAATGATTCAATGAATTCCTACACAAGTTCCCATATCATGGCATCCCAGAGAATCAAATCATCAAATTTTTATATGGGGAAGTTGATGACAAGATGAAGAAGTTTCTCAACTCTTACTCTAATGGAAAGTTCATGTGGCAGAGCTTCGACAACGCACTAAAGATAATCAACCTTATAGTTGAAAATTAAACTCACTGGACCATACCCTCGGGCAAGGACGTTCTTAAGGTAGCCATGGTGGAGGACCATGCACAACTCGAATCTATATGTAAAGTACTAATAGATCTCTCTCTCTCCAACATGATAATATAATAAATCAATCAGTGCGTATGAGAGAAAGAACCATATGCCTCAGGTGAAAATCATTGCACCTTATTATGAGTTCTGCCATGCAGTGGATCATAGAATGGTCCATTGTCAACAACTATATGCTGCATTTCATGAACACTAGGCTTAGCACCTATATATAGTCACGCATGCCAGTGATGTGAAATCAATCCACAATATTCTAGGGCCAGAGTACTATAATCTAAATCGAGCTTGTAGTCATCCTCGTTTCCAATATGGGAACCTCACTAGATTCCAGAGTCCAAATCAAACCTTGATTCCACCAACTCAGGCTAGATCTCTATCAAGCTACGTTTGCCCAGGGAAAAAGGGAAATTTTAGATTTAAGTTTCGTAGCAAGAACTACCAGTAGCATAAGTAGTATCAAAATCCAAATTAGGCCCACCATTCAAATAGAGGTAGCCCCAATGCATGATCTAATGAAGAAACTTTAGGAGATGATGGCATCATACCAGAACCAATTTGCCAATGCCATAGCCAATCAAAAGGCATTGGAATCTCAAATCACCCACTTGGCAGCTAGTCAACATCCCCCAACACAAATGATTGTTGGTCAACTGGAAAATAACCCCAAGCATCTGAAGTAGTCAGAGCAGGTAAACATTGTAATGACTACATCAAAGAATGTGCATTCCACTCATGCATTCATTCCTCCCAGAAGAGATGAAAGCATCCCACTCAAGGCTTCGAGTTTCCCAAATGACCATGTAGAGGCTGGTTCCATTGGAGTCCCGACAACAGACCCCCATGTGGCATCAACACAACCAGGTAATGGAGAAAATGCAGTTGAAGTGAAACCAACAGTCAATTTGGACAACCAGTGACACCTGCAATGCTTTTGTAAAAGCCATGTGTCTCATACGCAGGATGCCTCAAACAGACCAAGTGAGATGATTGATTCATGAATATCCAGGACACCATGAAGAAACTTCATGCTAACATACTACTCCTTGAGATGTTGTCTGAAATGCCAATCTTGTGAAAATATCTCAAGACAATTTTGTCCATGAAGTATTTGACCCATAAATCCAAGACTGTAAAGCTAGCGCAAACAACTTCCAGTATAGTGCAAAACCAACTACCTCAAAAGCAAAAGGACCCAAGATCTTTTTGGATAGATTGTTTCCTAGGACACAGAACATTCTATAAAGGACTTGCCTCCTTAGGATCTAGCATATCCATTATGCTATACACTTTATGCCGACATTGGGGATTCACAGATCTCCTACCCATAACTATGACCATTAAATTGGCAGATGCATACATTACAAAACCCTTGGGAATAATCTAATATGTCCCAGTAAAGCTAGGACATGACACTTGTGTCCCATGTAATTTGGTGGTTATGCATATGAAAGAGGATAGTTGATCCACCCTATTTAGGGAGGCCATTCCTGACCACTGTGATAGATATAGTGGATGTTGAAGCTAGAAAATTCGTCCCACATTAGGGAAAAGAAGACGATTGAATATTGGATCCTCGAATATCTAAAGAAAGTGCAAAATTTGATTAAGGATTTCAAAGTAGAAGGTAATATGGAACCAAAAAATGATCCCCATGGAACCAATCAAGGTAATAAGGATTCTCCCATCATCAAGGTATGTGTACCATCTAACCATGATCTAGGGCCTACAGTTTCAATAGAAAAGGGTTCTAAAACATGTTCACGTGTTGGACGTAGTTGTGCTATCATTAGTTAGGTCCGCAATGTTAAATCCAGACACTTGTTGGGAGGTAACCTAGTCATTTTTTATTATGTATTTTTTCCCTTTATTTTTATAACTTTTTTCTTTTCATAATTTGGCTTTGAAAAGAAGGAGAAGGTGGAAAAAAGGAGATGGAGAGTATCAGGTTCTTAGTAAATCAATTAGATTGACGGAGAACCAGTGTGCCCAACATGCTCATGATGAAAATTCCCACTCTCAAGCTAGTCATCTAATTGACAAGTAAAAGATCTGGTGATCTTGTGAACTGATAAAAACACAGAGAGTGGGTTACATGTACCAATAAGGGTTTCTCTCTTTATTTTCCATAACAAGTTTTATTTCCTTCTCTTGGATAAATATGTCTTTATCTTTCACGAGAAGGGTTATTTTTTGGAATGAGTAGCCGCTTTTATCTGACTCCCATCATCAACATTCACTACCATAGTATCTTGATTGAGACTTTCTAGGAAGCGATTGATGTGCAATGCCTATGGGATAGGCATAACATGTGCATGGCTTATAACCACTGACTTTTTGGGAATCCCTATTGTCTCTTCTTTTCATCTATAAAAGGGATGAAGCGCAAGGTTTGTAAACACCAACATCTTCATTTTGACCATCATAAACAAGGACAAGCATCGATATTTAATCAACCTCAACACCGCCAATGGCATCAACAACTAATAACATCAACAAAGGAATTCAATATTTGTGAAGCTTCCCCTTGACAACCAATGAGAGATCATCTGACTGGGATATCCTCATCTACTACTCCTAGGATACTTATTCCCTTAGGAGTTCCGCTTCATGCATTTGGAACATGGACGAGGGATGCCACCAGTACATCATGATCAGTTGATCAACTGGTTGTATAATCATCAATCCATCACCCTAGTGATAAGGCATTGGCTAGATGCAGACTATAGAGAATGGGATGTGTGACCACAACAACCCTCACTACCACCAAATGAAGACCATTGTAACTGGTGGCCAAGTTGTCTTTCCGATCAGGGCATCACCAACGGGAGAAGAACCCATTCTCAGGGTTCTATTGTATGCTCATGGATGAACAACCCTAACCATGCCCTCCACCTCCAACCCCACCACTCTCCATATCAAATCCTCTCCATATATAACTTATTTCTCCCCAAGGACTGGCAAAATTTTGAACTAGGGGGGTGGAGGGTGGGTGGTATGTTGTCTCCACCAACTCAACTCTAAGCTTTCCCTTTCCCATCCTCAAACAGTTCATTCTTTCTTTTCTCCATATTTTATATGTAACTGTCTTGTTTTTCATTTTATTTTTTATTTTTTGTGTGAGTTGTGGCCATTACCTAGACAACCATTTCCATGTATGCAAAAATTGAAAATATGTGAATGAACCATTCCCAATTTTCTTAAGATAACCCATGCAAAAGGAAGTTTTAAACAATAAACAAGTCTTGAACATATCTGAGCGCCAATAACAAAAATTGAGCATTCTTTCCCCTTGGAAATGACAATAAGTAGAATGAGTCAAAAAGGTTAAGCCACATGTGCCTCAGATATGACTTGCAACAAACACTTCTTTACCCTACATTAACTGAATTAACTGATATAATATGATGGTCTGATTCTAATGTAGCAATACAACAAAGAAGCACAAGTCAGCCTTTTGTTCTCACTTGCCTTCCATCATTCCGTATCTCTTCTCCATCCACAAAAATATATATTTCCCACTATATGACAAATTCTAAGTCCGGGGTGGCATCCCTTCCATAATTATACCTCGTTTTTTGTCTTTCCTGTACAGACATAGCATAAATAAAAGAGGCCAATGAGACAAAAAGAAAATATGCAGCCAATGTAACTGCAACCAAATAGAAGTCTCGAGTCAAATAGAGAGAGAGAGAAAAATAAAATAATTGAATCCCAAATAATGTCTCAAGTTGAATAGAGGAGCCACCCGGGAATCAGGTTGTGCCATTTCTTTCTCCCCCTTTCGTCCATTTTTTCATGCCCATGGGACTTATAAAAAATTCTCCCCAAAATAGCCAATCAGCCTAGTGTGCTCACTTTTGTTTGCATAGGTATATCAGGAGTATTATTGAGATGAAATCAACTTGTTGCAGGTTTTGGAGTACAAAGAATGGAGGAACAAGCCCCAATCAGGGGATATCCAAGTGTGGCTATCTGACCCCAAAGGACTAGGGTTTCTTGATCGTGTTTGGTAGAAGGGAGTAATGAAGTTTTCTTAGTTGATAGACCAAAGATTGGATCCTAGTATCAATCCTTGACCTCCTTTTTATTTTTATTTATTTGGGATGAGGAAAGGATTAAGTTCGGGATAGTTTGATGAGTATATCTATGTAAGACCCAAAATCTTTCTTTTTAATTAAACATGATTGATTATCATAATTAAGTTCTTATAACCTTAAGATAACCATAAAATTATATTTATATCATGTTACAAACATAAGATTCAAGTTTGGTCCAGTTTGGACACTGTTTGAGCAAGTTATGCAATTTAGTGCTTGTTTTGGACATTTCTACAATTTTCCCATATCTAAGGTTTTTCTTGTAGTTTTACACATGCTTTATGTTCCTCACATTTTGTTATCATTTTTAGGTTGTTTGTTCTTTGGGACACCAAGATGCACCTTGGGTTCATGGTGACATCTTTCTAGGTTTGAGTTAGGGTTTTCCTCTATGGATGAGCTACCTTGTGTGGTGGAACTTGATGGTTCCCCTATGTTTTTTGGGATACAATGGTGCTAGGATCAAACGGTGGTTCCTTGAAGGTTCCTATAGGTGTGAGAGTCTATTTTTTTCCATCATGGAGCTCCTTGGGTCGGTGGTTCATCAAGTGGAGGTGTAAATAGATGGTGAGCTAGGTTTCTCACCCTTGTGACCAAAGGATGATGATTCGATGGTTATCTAGTTTTTATAGGTCAATGATAGACCTAGAAATCAACAAATGATGTTATATAAGACTCCTACAACCGATGGAGCTATAGTTTTGCATGGATGGGGTATTTAGACAACGGACACTTGGAAAACATACTAGGACACCTAAACCCCCTTCTCTATAACACCCCTGACCTAGGTTTTGGGATAACCCTATTTGTTTTGATTAAGTAAGTTGTTTATAACTTCAATATAATCCTTTTTGGTGTTATTACTAACATGTGACACACCTATGTTTCAAGTTTGGTCATGTTTGAATAATGTTTGAGCAATGTTTTCTTATTTTGGACCAGAGTGCAATTTACCCAAGATAAGGGGTTATCTTGCAATATGTCACATGTTGAGTGTGCCCTTAGTGATTTATAATCATAAGGAGAATATGATGCTATAGGTCACCTTATGGAGAGCTTAAGTTGCAAGTTGAGCCTATGTGGATGATGCTTGTACTTTGTGTGCTAGTTTTGATGCAAATTACAATTTACCCAATGTAAGGGGTTAACATGCAAATTAACATATTTAGAGTGTCCCTTCTCTCTCTTATCATCAACAATAGGATATATAAATAAGGGGGTGACTTGAATGAGTCTTGGTTTAGTGATAGCACTCTTGATGGTGAAAGAACCAAAGAATGTTGAATGCCTTGAACCCTAAATAAGGTTGTGTCGAGTTATGAAGTATATATGGGTGACTATCAGCTTGGAAACCATAGAGGAGGTCCCATATCAGTTTAGAAACTTTTTTGAAGTATTCATATCGGGATAAGCACCTCAAGTAGGTGAAGCCTATTGGTTTAGATGTTCCTTGCAAAAGTTGTATCAATTTTCTTCAAAAGTGATATTGGGTTGTGATATCTTGTCAAGCAAGATACCCAATGATCGATATGTCATCCATGAATTATCCACAAGAGTTTTGCATGTTGAGATAATTATGTTTTCATGGTGACACCATGCATGGACATATTTCACCTAAGTGCATATGGTGATGACACTTCACATACACTCTCTCTCATGAGCCTCAACTATATAAGCCTCTCTTTTCACCTCCTAGTAAACATTTCAACCCTCATATCATTCATTTCTTGGTGGACGAGCCTAGGAGCTCAACGATCAGGAGGAAGGTCGAGCATCTTACCTAAGGTGAATCCATGGTCATCTTCAACCTGGGGTGGACTATGCTTCTCTAATCATGGTTTCTTTCTTTCTTTTCTTCTTCACCAAGTTCCTAACTATTGTATCTTCTATCATATAGAAGTGTTGTGATTGAGTCTTTGACTCTTGATAAGTCATCTTCATCCTTGGGAACATGAAGCTTTGGAGCTTGAAGATCTAGTGGTGACCTTGAGGTGGGTTATATAACTTGAACTCAACTCTATTATTATTCACCTTCAATCATGATATACTTGATGATTCCTTTTCAATATCGACTTTCCTTGATTGAATGATGATTACATGAGATCTAATGGATATATGTGGCTATTCTCCATGAACTAGAGTATTAGTGGATGAAGGGTTGAAGCTTGAAGATGATGGAATCACCCATGCACAAATTGATATTAGTTTGAGAGACCCTAACTCGATACAAGGTTATATGAAGGGAAGCCGACACACATGAGTCCTAACTTCTTACTAGTTTGATATATGTGAAGAATAATGGTTCTTACAATTATTTAGAATATAACCTAAGGATAAGGATGGGGGTAGGCCGATATCTTGAATTTGAGTGAAGATATGTAGTCAATATGGCTAACATGATATGCCTTAACCCCAGTAACCTGACAAACCTCTATCCCGACACAAGTGTGATGGGTGACACACCTTGGCTGTCACACCATGTGAAAGGTGTGGGTGACACACTTCTTGAAGTCATGGCCGACACACTAAGTAGTGGTGAGGCTGGTACCTTAATAGGTTAAAGTGTATAAGGGTGTTGATGAGGGCTAATCCCATGCAATCAAAACCCTAGAACCCGATACACCCCCTAATTAACCTGATATCAATTGATGGTGTCTAGGGCAAGACATGCTTTGATGCCTTGGCCGCCACACACACATTGATATGCATAGGGAAATACAAGTGTATATGTATAAGGCTATAAAAGTGTATATATATAGGGTGATACAAGTGAGATGCCTTAGGGTGACACAAAGGAAGGTGCTTAAGGTGACACAAGTGTCATGGCCGACATAAGTGTCTAGGCCAACACAATTAAGAGTGTCTAGGCTGATACAAGTGATCGTGTCTAGGCTGACACAAGTGAATGTGCATAGGCTAACATAAGGGTTAGTGCATAGGCTAATACATTTTGATAAGTGTAGGCGAATGTATTCTAAAGAGTGTTAAGTCAATACAACAAGTTAAAGTTGAATCTAGTATCCTAATGAGGATGAGAGAGAAATGTGTATCACTCATGTTGATTATCAATTAATGATAAATGATGAGAGTAATCAAGTATGATTGAATAGTTATGGAAATGAAATAAGCTCCTAGATGTGAGGCATTATGAATTAGTTTTTAATTGTTGAATATAACCCTAAAAACCCTAATCAGCTACAATAGAAACCCAAACCCTAATCATGAGAGGGTTGTAACTTGATTGAGTGAGTTTTCTTTTATGTCATGATGCTGATATTTAAATTAATATCTATTTTATCATGAGATCTCAACCATGCAAGTGTAATGAGATAATGAGAATAGCCAACTATGGGGTATGGTTATGTGACATTACATATATTGAAATGACTATGTTAGCCATTTGAAATACTTGTACAACAAGTATGATGTTTCTATGGGTCTTATGACCTAGAGATGGTTGTTGCCTAGTGAGAAGTGACATGGTTCAATAATGAACTAAGGGGATTTAAACCCCATAGCATGTGATAATGATTATGAGATGAGATTCTCAGCAGTGTGTTTAAAGCATTGCGATCCCAGGTTAATTGTGATGAAATAACAAGTATGTGTTACAATTGTTATGTGATTTCATGAAGGATATATTAAACTGTTCTTTGTAGAATTTACCTGTGTGGTATATTTGTAACTTTATTGATGCTGAAATATGTTGTGATACACCTAAGATTGTAGGATGCCATGGCCATAGATCCATTCACCGTCGGAACTTGTTGGATGGTGAAACAAGTTTAACTCAAAACTCAGATTGTTGAATATGAGAGGGTGCATAGTTAATCATCTTCCTGCATCTGTAGAATAATTATGTGATATGGATGGACATGAGTGAGCCAATCCTTTTCTTAAATAATGGCCATGCTTGATCAAATCCTTTTATATGATTGGCCATGAGTGAGCCAACTTTGTATATATTAGAATGGCCATGAGTGAGCAAATTCTATTTATCTGAATAGCCATGAGTGAGCTATTTTCTAGCATCTTGACCTATACCAAGCCAGGCTAGTTGATTAAATAGTTGACTAATATGTCTTTGTGTTGCCTCTCGTACTGACTGGGAGTAGTGGGTTAGGTCTTGGAGTTTGGCTCTCCTTGAACCTTGTATGGCACCATTGGTAGCCCTTCATAGGGAGCGATTGGATTTGGGTGGTATGACTCAAATCCTCAGGGCATAAGTCAGGGCATAAAACATGATCTAATGTATGTGATTATAATAAGCTTGTGCATGATAGCAAGTGTGTGTATCATAAGCTTGAGCATTGTGTGCCTAAGTGTGTGAATAATCATGAGATTGATTGTTGAAAGATTCAATTATCTGTGTAGCATATTTCTCTTGAGAATGGAATACAAAAATATTGAATGAGGTTGCAATTGTATGTGTATGACATAATCAATAGTTGTCATACATGTTTCTCATATTCCTTCAAAAGTGATTACCTGATCTATTGATCAATCATAATTATCTGAACTTCTCAATTATGATAATATTCTACCATGCTCATAATATATGGTCATATCTGTTTATTATAGTGCAACTTTACTTTCTGTTCTAAATAACATTATATATGTGATGATAATATGGTTGGAAGAGAGTTATATCTTCCGCTGAGACATTTGTCTAACGCCGTGTGTTCCACAACTTTTTAGGTGGACATGCATGTGGAAGTAGGGATCATGTAAGATGAGACATGACATCAGTAGCAAAAAGATGTAAAATTTTGAGGTGGTGTGCTGTCAGTTCTGTTTTATTATAGATAGAAGTCCTATGTGTTGTCCCTATACTCTCAGGTCCTTGAGGGGATAGACTTGCCAAGGCTTCATGATCGATCTGAGCTTTTGACTAATATGCTTTTGTTGCTTATGGTTTACTCATGAACCCATTTTGGTGATGGCAATCTTGTGATAGATGGAACAATAATGCACCATGATGTATGTATATGACATGCTTTGGGCCTTCTTGTAAAAATTTTTCCCACAGTAGATCTTTATGGAAAATGGTTTTAATTTTTAGTGTTTTTCGGTAATCCTCTACTAATGGTCATTTCACATGGTTTTGTGTAATCTCGTTGTCTGTGTGATAACATGTGTCACATTGTTTCTCACCCATAGAATTATATACCTCCCTACTTGCTTCCAAACAAGCTCAATAGTCACCTATCTCTCCATTTCTAATCCTTTCTGTCTATATTTTCTCCCTCCTTAACTTGGTGGAGAAGAAGATGTCCAAGGTAGAAGAAGGTGATCAGTCTCCTTGCATATACTGTTAGGCTTCAAATATACCATCTCTTGGAGCTTGTGGAGCTTCCTTTTCTTGTTCTTGTCCTAATCTAGTAAGCTATGTCCCTTTCCCTTCTTTTTCTATGCTTCCCTACCTCCTTCTTCCTAATTATTCTTGGTCATGTCCATGGTGTTCCCTGGTGGGGAATGTTCTAAAACTTAAAGAACACCTCTTTCTTGCTTCCTTGACATAGGGTTTGCCCTCTTTCTTAGAAAAAAAGCTTTCTTGGCCATGTGGAGTGCTATGCTACAGCTTGTACCACTTTTGATCGAGCTACCTTGCTGTTAGAGCTTCTTCTTCTTCCTAGAGACAAGTTATATAACTTTTTCCATGTTTATTTCTTACTTGTAGCTTTCATGTGCTCGATCTTGCTCTAAAACCAAGTTCTAAGTAGAAAGATCCTACCTTTGCCTAGGGTTTAAGAATATGTGCTAGCTCTTAGATGTTTATCTTCTTGTGAGTGTTCTAAACCTTGTGCACAACCTTCCTATGATATAGGAATCTTTATGGATTGCTTTCTTGACACTCTATGGCACTTGGTCTCTCTTGAACGATGGATTCACTTAGGTTTTATGAGTTGTTTTCTCTCCTTCTTCTAGACCCAATGGTTTAATTCTTCTGCTATTTTTCTTGGCTTTTTTGTGCCAACCGATGGGGGTTACTTTTCTTATGTTATGGGTTATTTCTCTTAAGCACAACCAATGGTCAAGTTTTCCCCTCAAACGACGAGTATCCAATAGGGTTTTGAGCTATTTTCCACCTTGTGCAAGACCTGATGGTTTAACTTCTTGCAAGAATTGATGGAATTGCTTTTGGTGTTATTTTTCTTGTATCTCTCATACAAGTCAAAGGTCCTACCTTAAGTTCTATTTTCAATCCTTTGGTTCCCAAGAATAAATGGTCTTAGTGCATAGTGTTGGATTCAACTGATGGTTTCCATTTCCTTCACCAAACGATGGGTTTTCCTGGTGTTTTGCCATGTTTACTCACTTGTTGATGAAAAGTGATGGGAGTACTGATTTTGACAACCGATGGCCCTTGTAGTCCATCAACCAATGGATCTTCTGATTCTATGACTGAATATTATAATGACCTATGATCACCAACTGATGGCTCTACTGGTTCAACACTTGATGGTGTCAACCAATGGAGGTTCTGACTCCATGATTTGATGGGGTCCTACACACCACAACTGATGGTGGCACTGGACACCACAACTAACAGTGATCCATTATGCCAAAACTGATGGTAGGTTGCATGCCCACAGTCGATGGTGCTTCCTATGTCTTCAACCAATGGTTCTTTCTATGTTATCAAACAATGGCTTGACTAGGTTAGTCGGTGACCCTTTCTAGGTCACAACTTGATGGTTTCTATAGAAATTTTGTTCATTGTGTTTTGCTTGTGTACAATTGATGATTTTACCTACACAATATCTGATGGTTTTGGGGTGATGATCATGGTATTTTTGTTTGATTTTGATGATGTAGAATCGATGGATATGTGCTCTTAGTCATGTAGTCTTACCTTTGCCCTCATATGAAGGTAAACTTATGATCACCATAATGATATGATGTGTAATGCTATCTAGATTACTTTGATACACAAAACCCTAATACAACTAAGTGATGATAGGTAATCATACTTGATCTATATTGTTGAACACAACCTTAATGTAATCTAATGATGGTGATTGCTCATACTTATGTTCCTTGTGTGAATGGTATGTTAATGGAATAGTCTCTCAATGTTATTACAACCCTAATGTTTAATTGGTGATTATCATGGCCCTTATGGTTGATGCTTTCTTATGCTAAACATGTGCACTATAAGCATGATGGTGGTCAATCATACCTAGTCTTCTTGTATGATGATATGATGAAGGAATACTCTTAAATTCTTAGATAACCCTACTATGTTATCATGTGAACATCTTTTATCTCTTTAGTGCAAAGTTATGATAACCATGTGTACCACAAGTATGGTGATGGTTGTTGATCCTTTGGTAAGGCATGGAAATATAATGATTTTCTTTTAGGTGATTATTATGTGATGATCTTAATGACCCTTGGGCATGGTTGAGCCCTAATGAAGGTTTAATCCTCTTACTTATGTGACAAGGATTAATATCATGTGGTGATGTGACAAGTTTGGTATCATGTGGTGATGTGTTATATCTTATTACTTGCTAGAAATGAATTAGGGCTTTGTATGTCCACTTGTGTGATGTGGTCTTCATGACTTAACTAATCAAGTGAAGCCTTAATCATTTAGTTCCATGTGTTGTAGTACCATTCAGTGTCAAGATTTGTTGGATGGGGAAAAGAGTATTCCTTAGGGAAACTCAAAGCTGTATACATAGTTTACATCCTTGACATCATGATCCCAAGGTTATGGAGGATGGCTACGGTCATGCCTTGGTTTTTAGAAATAGTTGATACTTGTGCATATGTGATTGAGGACATATGCGGTTGTACCTCATATTATAGGGTGGTATATACCCTAGTTTCAGACTTTATACCAAGGCCGGTCTAATGTTTAGCAGTTTCACTATATGACACTATAGGCAGCTTGATTGTTATGTCCCTATCTTTTCACTTGTGCAAGTACTCCTAGATCATGTACGTAACTAATTTCAACCAAGAAATGGTCAGTTGGAGTATGAGGGGTATACCTCATTCTCCCCAGTGCTTAATAAAAGTCATAATCCTGCCATGTAGTATATTTGTTAGGGCTATACATGGCACTTTACATTGGATAATAACCCTTGATTTCTCTGTTCACATTTAGATGATGTATAGTGCCATAAGAGAAGTATCCCTTCTTAGGTTGTTCGATATACTAATACTATTGGTTATGTTTATGATGATAGTTACTTCATATTGTTATCTATGCATATATTGCTAGCCATGCCTCTATAGATAGATATGCTTATAGTACTAGTTATACTTATGTAATTAGTTGTGCCTATGATCTTATATCTACTTATGATATCTATCTACTTAACCAATTATACATTCTAATACTATTGGCTATGTTCATGATACTAGTTAGGCTTATGATGATAGACATTCCCATGATGTTAACTATGCATGATCTCCTGAGAATAATGTTGATCTTTCAATGCTACAAATAAGACTCTGATTAGAATTTTTCCTAACAAGTTCTATATCTAGTATTTCCATTCTCTTATATAACATGCTCGTTCAATTTCATATGTTCAATCTTCTTAGCATGTTTAATTAATTAATCTATTGTAATCAATAATCATTGTTGATAATTATATTTCTCATTGGGACATGGTCTCACCTCAAGGATCACCATATCTTTTTAGGTGATCAAAAGTAGGATGAAATACTCATGGTAGCAAGGAGGAGATAAGATGATTGACCTTAGAGAAGGTTACTAGATGTCTAGTGTGTCCTAGAGTCATCCCTTTACTATCAGGTCCAGGCAATAAAGTTTGTATACGAATTTTGAAATCACCTTAATCTTTTCGTAGATTTTTGAGTCTTATATGTGTTGTATATGTGGAGAACATATTATGTATATATGTTGTGGTTGAGGTCATAAAGAAATTTGTAAAATATACTTGGCATGATATATGAATATAACATGTTTTGGGATTTTGTATAAATGTTTCTGAGCATGATGGTCATGTTTAAATTGGTTTTAATTACCCCCTTTTTCTATTATGTGGTTAGTTAGTGATAGATCATGCTTTTAGTAATCTTTCTATGTGAGACGGGTTGTCACATTTGAGGTTCACTAAGTCTACAAGGACACTAGGACTTAGGACTAGTATTATGACTAAGTAAAGAGTATGACATGTAAACATGAAGCATACTGCCTAATCTTGGTACTTGGATGCCTTGGCCAGGTATACAATTATTGAAGAAAAGTGTGAAACTCATAGTTTGTTATCCTTCTGACTACTCTGATTAAGTGGTCGTTTGGAAGCAATCTAAAGAGCATAATGAGTATGAAATCATGCTAAAATATATTAATCTTACCCTAAAGAAAGATTAAAATGGCATTGTAACCTATCAAAACTTGGATATTTGGTAACTACAAGGGAAAGATATGACATCATGAAACCTAAGTATGATTACATATAAGCTAAAAAGGGGTTTTTGAAGTTGTAATTCTAGAAGTTAATGACATAAAGGAGAGATAAATCTATGCTAATGGAATGATGCAAGGTGCAAAATCCACATAAAAAGAAGAGAACTCCTAAGATAAGTGTGATATGAGAAGATGAATAAGAACAATGACAGATGAGTAAAGTGGAACCTAACCTAATCTCAAACCAACCTATGTGTGTAAGAAACTATTAAATTGAAAAGTATCATGACATGTAAAAGAAATTAATGCAGAAAATGTGAAACATAATGATATATCCTTTGGTAAGTAAGGAAGAAATAAGATAACATGAATGAACACACACATAATAATGATAAACCATCAACAAGAAAGAATAATGAAGTATGATAATCATGATGATTCTTATGTTGATGGAAAGGAACCAAAATGAAGAAGATAAAATGAAACATAAAAGTTGTAACTTGCATAATGAAGGTAGAATCAGTAACTCCTTGGTGGTCACCCCAGATAGTGTTTTTTGTTATGGGAAGTGTGTCTTCCTTGGTGTTCTTTATTTTTCAATCATATATTTCAAGTGGATCTTATGCCACTTTATGTGTGTGGATTCACTGTAATCTTGGGGGTTGGATACATTGATATAGTACGTGGTTGCCTTGGACTATAGTTCCAAGACCATGATGTTTTGTGACGAACATACTTCTTGAGCCTTCCAAGAGTTAGGAAGACCCCTCATAAATGTTTTGAGTTGGTTGTGATGGAGGAGATGTGTATGAGACAAGGATGTGAGTCCCTTATGACACATGAGGTGGATACCAAGGTGAGGAGTCCTAGTATCTAGGGGTGTACCAATAGTATGGAAGTTTGAACATGTGTATCAGGTGAGATTCCTGGTGTTTCTTTCCTTTAAGAATGAGTGTGATGTTGAGATCCTCCAAGTGTGGATTGGAAAGAAGAAGAGTGATCTATAACGTTGTATCTGGGCTGCTTACAGCTAGACAAGACCATTGCCAAGGATTGGTAGTCTGTGATCAGTCGACAGGTGCTACGGTGTTCCTTCAGATAGACCTAAGGTTGGCATATCATCATATGAAGATCAGAGTGGAAGATATAAGTGGTATGGTCAACATGAGTTCATGATTGTGTCGTTTAGACTAAGTAATGCATCAACAATGTTGATGGACTTAATGAACAGAGTGGAAGACGTGCCCCTATGAGTTGTTACAAGTTTTGTTGATAGTATCTCAATATGATTCAAGGATCATTAACAGTACAGAAAGCATCTTCTCTAATCCAAAGGACCATTGAAATAGCTATAATTGTACATCAGGTCCAACAAGAGTGAGTTCGAGGTTGACTAAAGTGTCTTCATTGGGTTATGATATATCTAATGAGTATGTTGTGTGAATACAAGTAAGGAGAAGACCATGCTAGAGTGTGAGAAGCCTCAAACACTGACTGAGATCTAAAGCTTCTTAGGCCTAGAAGGATACTATTGGAAATCCATTCAGAATGTCAAAATTGTTGCTTTACACCTAACAAGGTTGACTAAGAAAGTGTTCACTCTTGTATGGTATGACGTGTCAATGTTGGAGTCAGTTTTATTTCTATATGTTGAAGGAAAACTTAACAAGTGGTACTATTTCTAGAACAAAAGGAAGGGTTCATTATCTTTTGCAATGCTTTAAGGAATGATTTGGGATACAAGTCGATATGAGATATGGTCAACCAGGAAGTCATAATTGTCAACATTTGTAGACATGACATAGTTATCCTTTTTGATGTATCATAAAACCATACACATCGACATCGCTTTAGTAGGTGGATGTATAGTTGGAAGTATCTCAGTTGGAAGGATCACATACATAGCTACAAGTTAAATCAATGTTGCTACAACAGGACAAAGAATTATAAGAAGATGATACCATGATGCAAGACATCATATCACAGTAGCACATCGAAAAGCATGATAGCATCCATAGGTCAGGTGACAAGGTCATGTATGATTCTACAACCAGACAAAGGTTCCAGATACTAGTGGCTTTAGTGGAATAGTACCTGAGGAGATCCATCTTTCACACAAATGATGTATAATAAAATGAAGAACATGCAATGGCAGCCAAGTATGGAACAAAGTATGGCACAAACATGGTCAAGTGCACAATTGTCAGCTAGTTAATAAGAAGCATTAGGAGTCTACAAGGATAAGGATGTAGTGGGAGTTCAACACATCTTTAGGTAGATGGACGGTCAGAAAGAACTGTGTTGAGGACTGGAGAATCTTTTAAGAATACATGTCCTACCATTCTTGACAGCTAAGAGATAGTCACCTAATTGATTGAGAATCTTATCACAACAACCACTAGAGGCAAAGAGACATGACACATTGTGAATTTGCATAGGGAAAGAAGTACAAGACATTCCATGATTGGTAAAATCAAGTAAGTATAGATTCTGAGTGATGTGCTGATACAACAAACTACAATGAAGGGCATCGTGATTCAACATAGATGGGAATAGTCTAGGATAGATAGCTAGAGTTCCAATTAGAGTTACTATCATAGTAGCACAAGTTGTACAATAGTTTCTAGGTTTTGTGATGAGGAAGTGTCACCCTGGTACATGACAAGTGATGCAGATAATGGAGGTGGAGATGGATGAGAATGTTTTCTTAGATGGATGTTTCCATGTTAAACCAAGATGACGTGCCAGAGTTGAGGGAGAATATCATGATTTCTTAGATAAGTTTTGTGATATCACTAGGGGATGTAAGTTACCATGTGTAGGTTAGTGGTGGTGATGTATAGGAGGTACCAGTCTATGTTTGCCTTGAATTTTGGGGGTAAAATCCATAGGGAATTATGGTTGTAAGACCCCAGACCTTGATTTTTAAATTAACATGTTTTATTATCAGAATTAAGTTCTTACAACCTTAAACTAACCATAATATGTTCTTTGATATCATGTGACAAACCTAAGTTTGAAGTTTGGTCAAGGTTGGATACTGTTTGAGCAAGTCATGCAGTTTTGTGCACATTTTGGACATGCATGCAATTTATCCAGATCTAAGGTTTTTCTTGCAATTTGTCACATTCTTTATCTTCCTCACATATTTTCATATCCTTTTTTATGTTTTTTTTTCTTTGGAGAACTTAGATGCACTTTAGTTTGATGGTGACATCTTTCTAGGGTTTAGTTAGGGTTTCCCTCTCATGGATAAGCTACCTTGTGTGGTGGAATTTGATGGTTTCCCTTTGTTTGTTGGGATCCTATGGTGTTAGGATCTGATGGTGGTTCCTTTAAGGTTCCTATAGGTGTGAGGTTTTATGGTTTCCACTATTGAATCTCCTTGGGTCGGCGGTTCATCATGTAGAGGTGCAAATCGATGGTGAGCTAGGGTTCCCACCTTTGTGACCAAAGGGTCATGATCTGATGGTTAGCCTACTATTATAGGTCAATGTCTGGCTTGTAAGTCAACAAGTTATGGTGTACCGGACTCCCACAATTGATGTATCTTATTATTTTCATGGATGGGGTGCTTTAGACCATGGAAACTTGGCAAACATAGTAGTATACCTAAACCTCCCCTTCTCTCTCACTGATAGCCTTATATGCCTCACTCCTTTCTTCCAAACAAGATCCTTAGTCCCCTAGATCTCCCTTTATCATCCTTTCTATCTAGAGCTTTTCCCTCCTTGGGTTGGTGGTGAAGAAGTTTCCAAAATTAGAAGAGGGTCATCAATCACGTTGCATCTACTGTTAGGGTTCTGATCTACCTTCCCTTGGAGGTTGTGGAGCTTCCTGTGCTTGCTCTTGACCTAAGGAAGTAAGCTATATGTCTTTCCCTTCGTTTACTTTTCTTCACTACCAACCTCATCCTTTTTCTTGGTTGTGAACATGGTTTTTCATGGTGGGGCATGCTCTAGAACATAAATAACACCTCTTTCTTACTTCCTTGACCTAGGGTTTTCCATCTTTCTTGCAGTAGGAGCTTGCTTGGCTATCTGGAGTGCTAAGATAGGGCTACTACCTCATTTTACAGATCCACCTTTTTGGTTTAAGCTTCTTCTTCTTCCTAGAGGCGAGTTATACAATTTTATCCACGTTTATTGCTTACTTGTATCATACATGTGGTAGATCTTGTTCTAAAACCAAGTTCTACGAGAAAGATCCAACCTTCGCCTAGGGTTTGACATTAGGTGCTAGTTTCTTGGATGTATATCTTCTTGGGAGTGTTATAACCTCATGCATGACCTTCCTATGATATAGGAAGCTTTAGGGTTGTCTTTCTTGACACTCGATGGCTCGTTGTCTCTCTTGAACGATGGGTTTGCTTAGGTTTTGTTAGTTGTTTTTATTCATTCTTATACACCTAATGGTTTGGTTCTTTTGCTATTTTGGTTGGCTTTTGTGTGCCAACCGATGGGGGTTACTTTGATTCTATTTTTGTTTCTTTCTCTTGAGCACAACCAATGGTCCAGTTTCCCCCTTAAACGATGGGTATCTATTAGGGGTTTGAGTTGTTTTCCAACTTGTGCAAGACTCGATGGTTTGGCTTCTTGGTAGAACCGATGTACTTTCTTTTGGTGCTAGTTTTCTTGTGTTTCTCATGCCAATTTATGGTTCTACCTTAGGTTCTATTTTTACTCATTCAGTACTCAAGAATTGATTGTTTTAGTGCCTAGTGATGGCCTCAACGGATGGTTTCCTTTTCCTTCACCAAGTAATGGTTTTTACTTGTTTTGCCATGTTTCCTGTTGATGACAAATGATGAAAATACTGAGTCTGCAATCGAAAACCCTTATTTTCCATTAACAAATAGATGTTTTGAATCCAAGACTCGATGCTTGAATGACCTATGATCACCAACTAATGGATTTAATAGTTCAACACTCAAAGGTGTCAACCAATGGAGGTATCAACTCCATGATCCAATGGGTGTCCTGCACACCACAAATGCTGGTGGCACTGGACACCACAATTGATGGTGATCCATTGTGCCACACGTGATGGTGGGTCGCATGCCTACAACCAATGGTACTTCTTATGTCTTCAATTGATGATGCTTTCTATGTTATCAAATGACGGCTTGACTAGGCCAATTGGTGACCCTTTTCTAGGTCGCAACTCGATGGTTTCTCTAGTAGGTTTGTCCAATGTCTTTTTCTTGTGTCCAATTCATGGTTTTGTAGGGAAATACGGTGTCAGATAGGCAGCAGAAATAAAAATTTTATAGACATATTTCCCATTAACATGTGGATCATGCCAATAACTATGCAATGGAAAGGATGGTTTCACGAAGATATACCTGGTCCTAGACCAAGTCCAGTGACAATCCTCATTGATGTAGATGTGAAAAATATCTTGGATGATGTTTGTTCTGCTCCTAGTTGCACTGGGTCTCGTTTGACTACTCCTGAAAGGATTTCAGACTCGAATGTTTTCATATGTAGTCGCTCCTCTCTTCACAGAATGTTGGCTGATGTCATCCTCCTAAGAGACGAGCAAAGGCCACTTCACCTCTAGATAATTCCACACTAACTAACTAGAACTCCTATCATCCTACTAGAATGGATAGGAAGGAGTTGTCCCTCCCATTGATGGACCAGTCACCAACTTGCTCTCCCATAATAGTGATCCTTAGTTGTTTCTCTCTCATAGGTATCCCTCCCTAGTTGGGTAGGACTTGCATGGGATCTCTTAGTTACCACAAACAAAGAGGACAACAATTGTCAGAGTAACTAATTCTCAATTTTCTATGTCATACTCTGGGAAGCCCCTAGTACCCCTCTAAGTATAGGAGGGGTTTGGGTCAGGGTTCTCAGTCTGTGCCGGAGTAGAAGTAACTAGAAGATCTTGAATTATCGCAACCTGCGACAACCAAAATGGTTGTCTAGAACGGTCAAATGCATGCGAGAACGTTGTTTCATACAGTGAGATGGTCAATTTATAGTTTCCCAATGGAATATGAAATTGGTAATTTGATTCTGATTAATATCACAGGTTAATTCCTTGAACCACAAGAAAAGTGCAATCAAAACACGTTCATGAAACATCCAAAACGTTTGTTTGGCCCAACCCATCTGTCTCACAGATGCAAGACAACAGTCTCACTCACCCATATGCCTGTCTGGTGAGTCTAGCTGAACTGGTCAGTTCACATGGAAGAACTAAGACAATTCAATTTCCAATCAACCTGATGACCCAAACGACCATCTCAACTCTTGAGTCGGTCGTCTGGTACTCCAAGCGGTTGTCTTACACTGTGAGGTAGTCACTTGTCAATACAGACATCACATTCAAATGATTTGTTTCGTGAATCAATTACCCAAATGCTTTATTAATTAATTCAATCATCATTTAAGACCAAACTCGTCTTCTAGATGAGTTCCTCTGTGTGTGACCCTATTGGTCCCATATAATGTTGGCAGTGAATGTCCATAGTAACTTATGACATCACAAGCAATGAGCGGTGTCTAGTCGCACATCATTGCTACCCAAGTAAATAAAAAGTTGGAGAAAAAATTCAACCTACAGTATGTGTATGGTGTTATAGTGTTTGTATAGTGCCTTTGTCACTGATATCCAAATTGAATTAGAGGCATTGAGAAGTCATTATTCAATCTTGTTTTTTGATCCAGAGAAGACTGTCTGAGATATATGTAATCTCAATATCACATATTGACTCACATGTTCTTGGCCTCACATTTCTCTGTCTTAGTAATCAATAGGCATTCGATATCATACTCCATAGGAGGGACAAAGCCCATCTCTAGCACATACAATCAGTCCCCATGTGTCACAGTCACCCAATCATCACCTTTATAACAATCCATGTTTCCGAATTGCATTTAATGATGTCAAACTATACCAAATGACATGTGATGAGTGTGGTGATTTCAAGTCAAAGAACTACAAACACCACCATCAGTATGAGAGCTGACTATAACTACCATAGTAATGGTTTCCATGTGTCAGTCTCATGGTGGATATGTCTGATACACTATTCTCAAACATGTATATATGTTCTTGGTTTGATCTCACCATATCATGACTAATGATATTCTATCATCAACCAACTCACACTCCGATCTTATGTGTTATTGATGTCTATTTACCTTCCACAAGAACAACCAATCAGGGACATAACAAGAATGCATATACTTGTAGCATATGTATGATATCATTTTTCAAGTCCTGGACCTGAAGACATACATCATTGAGTAATATCACTCTTTAGACATATATTATGTTTTTCTTTATCTCAAAACTGAATAAACAAAATAAACTGGAAGCTTCCCTTTATTATTAATCAAATCATTCACATGTTATGCAATTACAATCATCATATGATTGTCTCTCTGGGTATACATACCAACAAACTTCTACTTGCACTTAGAGCAAATCACCCACAGATCTTATCCCAAGTGACCTAACATGACCATCATGCTTCTTCTATTAAAGTGCTTTAGTAGCGGGTTTAGCAACATTTGCTTCAAGTCGTTATTTTGCAATTTTCACATCTCTTTGTTATATGACTATTTGTATGGGAAGGAAGTGTCATAGTATGCTATCTTAGATTCCCAGCCTAACTAGTAGCTCCATTGTTGTCATCAGTATTTCTACTATGCCATCAATGGTTGGAACCTCACACAAGTTCACCTATATGAACTTATTGATCCATATAGTATCCTCTTCTATTCTTATAACATAGAGTTACTCAATTTATTTTGTAGATTTCAACAACTGCCATGAGCTCAAAACCCTTTCTAGCTTATAGTTCTCGTTTAACGTCAAACGCACATTTAGATTGTGATCATTTATTTTTCAATTTGGAAGCTCAAACCAGTGTAACCCTTTACACCCAACTCTTCCTTATCACCATACTCAAGGAACATATCCTTTTAGTGCTACACAAGAACATAAGGTTGTTCATTATGGTAGTCCAACGACTCTCACTAACATCTAACATATACCCTCTCATCATATCTGACACATATGAGATAATACGATAAGTACATAATGTTGCATTAGTAGAACCATTAGGCATCTATCTTTTTGTTCCCGTTCTTCCAAGAACTAGAACACTTGGCTCCTTAGAGTCTAACTCCATGTAACATGGAAACGTTTTCTCTAATTGAGTCTTATATGTTGAACCCTTCAACATCTTGCCAATGTATGCACTCTTTCTTAGGTTGAGAAACTTTATGGATCTATCTCTATAGAGCTTAATTCCTATCACATAGGATGCTTCTCCTATGCCCTTCATAGAGAAGGTATATTCCTTGCCATGTTTTAACATTTATAGGATAATGACATTATTCCCCATCACTATGTGGATTATAATTATGCTCCCACTAAATCTTTTGTAATCACAGATTTCATGTTTATTCTGAATCAAGTCAAACTCTTTGATTGACATGTCAAATGTAAGATTCCAACTCTGAGATACTTACTTCAATCCAAAGATTGACCTTTGCAACTTATAGAATTTATTTTCATTAATGGATTTATAAAACCTTTTGGTTGTGTCACATACACACATGTATAATTATTCCAGTTAAGGAATGTAGTTTTAACATCCATATGTCAAATCTCATAGTCATGATAAGATGCAATAGTAAGCATGATCCTAATTTACTTAACCATGGCCACTGGAGAAAAAGGTTCCATCATAGTCAACACCTTGAACTTGTCTGAAACCCTTTCTCAACCAATCTATCCTTGTATGTTTGTACTTTACCATCCATGTTGGTATTCTTCTTGAAGACCCACTTGCACCCTATGGGTTTTACCCCTTCAGGTGGTTCCACTAAGGTCCATACCTTATTGGTATACATGGATTCCATCTTAGATCTCATGGCCTCAATCCATTTCTTAGACTCTGGTTCTTCAATAGCTTCTATATAGTTTGTTGGATCATCATATATGACCAACTCACTACCTTCCTGAGTCACAAGATATCCAAATATCTCAGGTTCAAGGTGTGTCCTACAAGATCTATGAGGTTCCTATGTCACATGAGGAATTTGAGATTCCACAACAATTTGTGACTCTCTTTGTTCCTCTTGTACCTCAACTGGTTCAATGCTTTCTTATTGGTCTTGAACCTCTTTGATTTCTACTTTCCTACCACTAATTCTTTTGGAAATGAAGTGCTTTTCAAGAATTGTAGTCTCTCTGGCAACAAACACTTTGTAATCAGTTGGAATGTACTAGTATCCCTTGGTTTTTTTGGGATATCCAATAAAATAACATTTATCACATATGGGGCCAATCTTTTCAGGAAACATTTTCTTGATATAAGCTTCACACCCCCAAATCCTCATAAAAGACATTTTGGGACACTTGCCAATCCTTGTCTCATATGGTGTCTTTTGAACTAATTTTGACATGTCTCAGTCAAGTGTAAACTTAGTGGTTTCAAGACCATACCCTCAAAAGGAAGTCATAAGATTAGTAAAGTTCACCATAGATCGCACCATATTCAGTAATGTGTGATTCCTTCTTTCTGATACACAATTATTCAATGGTGTTCTAGGTGGAGGCCATTGTGATACAATACCATAGGCTCTTAGAAGCTCCTCAGACTGTTGTCTTAAGTATTGCCTACCTCGATCGGATCAAAGTGCCTTAATACTTTTGCCAAGCTGGTGTTGTACTTCTTTAATAAACTCTCTAAACTTTTAAAGAGCTTCTGACCTGTGTTTCATTAGGTAAACATAGCCATACCTACTAAAATTATCAGTAAAGGTTATGAAGTATTGATACCCTCCTTTAGCAGTTGTTCTAAAAGAGCCACACACATTAATATGTATGAGTCCTAATAGATCACTAGCCCTCTCACTGTTTACAATGAAGGGAGTTTTGGTCATCTTGCCTAACAAATAAGATTCACATGTCTCTATTGATTCAAAACCCAGAGTCCAAATAACTATCTTTATGGAGTCTGGATATGCATTTCTCATTTATATGTGATAAACGCCAATGCCAAAGGTATGTTTGGTTTGAGTCATTAAGTTTTTGTCTTTTGGTATATATGTCATATACACTTGTGTCTAGCTCTATCAAATATAGACCATAACACATTGGGGCACTTCCATAAAAGATATCTTTATTAATAGAACATTTTCCATTCTTTATAAGAAATTCAAGTATGTTCTTGTCCAAACAAGATATAGATATGATGTTCCTATTAATGGCAGGTACATAATATCAGTTCTCTAACTCTATTACAAGCCCACTTGGCAGTGATAACTCGTAGGTTCCAATTGTGTTGGATGTAACTCTTGTGCCATTTGAAACTCACAATTGTACCTCACTTTTTTGTAAGGTGTACTTCTTTTCAGATCCTTTACATTTGAGAAAATGTGTGATCCACATCTAGCATCTAGTACCCATGATGAGGAAGTGGTAAATTTAAATGCAACAATATATATATCTAAAGTATAGATTTCAATCCCTTGCTTCATCTTCCTAGGTTCCTTTATCCTTTTCCTTATCTTGAGTGCAAAAGACTTAGACTTTAGCTTATCCACATAACACTTCTTGGATTTGCTTTTGAACTTGGACTTAACTCCACTGATCATCATCATAGATTTGTCCATCCTTATTTTTTCTTTGAAAATTAACAACGTGTCAAGCAACTCTGACAATGGTCTAGCCATGTTACTCAAGTGATAACACTCGATAAACTTGCTATATGATTTAGGAAATGATTGTAAAATCATATCCGTGGCCAACTATTGACCTACACTACTATAGAAACAGCATTCAGTGTCGCTTTTCCAGGTGTTAGTTATTAAGGTAAACCGACGCCTATATTAGTCAACTTCGGGTATTTTGGGAAACCGACGTCTATCGTCGAAGACCAGCCAGACACGGGTACCACTTTGTATTCAGCGTCGGCTGGATATAACAAACTGACGCCTAAAATCACCCACGAAATCCAAATTTCGAGCGAAAAAAATTTGTCACATACAACATCGGTTTTTAAAATAATCATCGACGCCTATTCAAGAAGGATATTTCCGTGAAAAGTTCCACTTTTGGTGTCAGTTAATCCTTTGATAATCGACGCTGATAATAGTTCCCTCCAAATAATTTAGGAAAAAGATTGTCTAATTGGATGTCGGTTTTTTCCTATCAACCGACGCTGAAGATGAATCGGCGTCAATTATCTATAGAACAACCAACACGGTTTGCTTTGGCATCGGTTTTGTGTAATAATCAACGCCGATTGTTTGCTTATTAGCACCCACACGAAGCAGACTCTTCCCCTTTCTCTATTTCACTGCAATCGAACGTCTATTTTAGGTCTGGCGATTCCGGTGAGCAAGCACCCGCCGCCGCCGCCGCCACTCCTTCCCCCTGCTTGCGCGCCACCACCTGGAACTCCTACTGCAACGACTGACTACTTGCTCGCCGCCGACACTGTCTCCTTGTCTCCGCCGACACTGCCTCCTGGTCGCCCGGCCGCTCACCGCCGACGCTCCTCTCCTCACCGTCGCTGCTCTCTCCTCTTCGACGCTCTACTCTTGGTTGCCCGCTCACCTAGTACCCTTCTTCTTCCTTTTCCTACTTAGACAATAGGGTTTCTCCGGCTTGCTCATGCTCCTGGCCCCCTACCCCTCTTTCTGCTTCTTCCTCCTCTCATTTTTAATTGAGTTTTACATGCATAAAAATTGTTCCTACTTCATATAATGTACATATCATGTACTGCCTACTATTGTATAATGCATATTCTATACTATGTTTCAGGAATTAATTGATCATCTACTGCTGCCCGCCGTCTCCCTGCCCGTCGCCTGCTCACCTGCCTGCTTGCCTGCCTACTCGCCTACCCTCCGTCTCGCCCTCTCTCCCTGCTGACGCCCGACTGGGCTCAAATAGAGGTAAACGTCTCCCAAAACCCTGATTAAAAGCACTCTTTCCTGATCCCCTCAGTAACTAATGTTTCCTTGAGATGAGTGTTAATTGATCTAGCTTGCTTACATTCCTTGTAATGCCATCTTTTATGTGCTATGACCATTGTAGTGGATTATTATGACCTATGATGACCTAACATGAAACCATGCTCTTAAGGATATGATTTTGTTGGCCTAGAAACCCATCCAAGATCTACTCATTAGGAGTAAATATTAGATAGTCCCCAGTTTGGGACTGTTCTTGAACACCTAATCTCACTTAGGATGTAAGTGTATAATGTGTATTGGGTTTTCGAGAAAATTTCGACAGCATTTCCCCGTTCTTCTCTAAGTACATATGTACTTAGAGAACAACGGGGAAATGCTGTCAAAATTTTCTCGAAAACCCAATACACATTATACACTTACTAGTTAGATTAGGTGTTTAAGGATGGGATAGGTGGTACACATTTATTATATATAAGAATGACATCACATGTATTTGTTAACCGTAGACCCTAATCTTGTCCTAATATATACTTATTTTCTCTTTGATCATAGAATGGATAGATCATGGATATCCATTCGTAATCATTGCACCCCAGAGTTTATATCTGGTCTTGATCAGTTTATTAGATTTGCTGAGGAACATAGGAAAGAACCTGGAGATAGGTTGTATTGTCCATGTAGGCATTGCGGTAACAACTTGAAAGTTAGCACTGGTGACGAAATCAAAAGGCATGTCATGTGCAACGGGGTTGTACAAGGCTATACAGAATGGCACTGGCATGGAGAGATTTCAAACTTGAAATCAGTGGATGTCGATAGCAGTGCTTGGGTGGAAGAAGAAATTGCCTCCAATGACGTAGATGTGAACTAATCAGTTCCAGTAGACATCGTTGATGTGATGCTGGATAGTTGTAGGGTAGAGCACACCGATCCACCTCCTATCTTTACAAACATTGTGCATGATGCTGAGATACCGTTATACACAGGCTGTGCTAAGTTTACGAAGCTTAGCGCTTTGTTGAGATTGTATAAGTTGAAAGCTAATAATAGATGGAGCGACAAAAGCTTCACTTCATAGTTGACTTTGTTGAAAGAAATGCTTCCTGAAGGAAACGAGCTGCCAATCTCAACATACCGGGTAAAGAAATTGTTGTGCCCAATGGGAATGGAGGCTAAGAAGATACACGCATGCCTGAATGATTGTGTATTATTTCAAAAGGACTATGTGGATTTGAAAGATTGTCCAAAATGTGGTTCGTCACGGTATAAATTGACAACTTCAGGGGAGTCCAAAATTGGTTCTCCTGCCAAGGTGATGTGGTATCTACCTATAATATCACAGTTTCAACGCTTGTTTGCAAATCCAAAAGATGCGAAGAATTTGAGGTGGCATGCAGATTTAAGAAAAATAATGATGGGATCCTATGACATGTGTCTGATTCCCCACAGTGGAAGTAGATTGATCTATTGTACCCCAAATTTGGTGAAGAAGATAGGAATCTAAGACTTGGGCTTTGTACAGATGGGATGAATTTGTACGGGACATTGAGCAGCCAACATAGGACTTGGCCAGTCATGCTTGTTATATATAATCTTCCTCCCTGGCTGTGTATGAAAAATAAGTACGTTATGATGTCGTTGTTGATATCGGGCCCTAAACAACCCATAAATGATATCGATGTTTATCTTGAACCGTTTGTGGTGAAATATGTTTGTCCTCCTACTAATGCATATGGTTGTTGAATCACGACCTCCCAGTCGTAACATGTAGTTGTCGGTAACCTATTTTAGCAGGTGGGATCATCACCTTCGTCCCACTATATATGTACTAAGCTAGTTTTGTATGTAAATTCGGCGCTGCTATTGTTATGCACTATATATGTGTTAGTCTGTCATGTTGTTATATGAATCTGAAGCACTTGTGCGTGCTGCACTTTATGTATTTTGTAAATGAATATAGATGTATTTTTTATATGAATCTGAATGTTTATACATATCTGAATGTTTATAGATGTATTTGAATGTTTCTACATGTGTGAATGTGAGAATTGAATTGATGTCTGAATGTATCAATGTATCTACTTGTGTGAAAAGTATATTTTTTTGATTTTGCAGGTTTTTTGCCTGTTTGTTGGATGACATCAATGGATGTCGTAAACCTACAGATCAGAAAACTGAATTGCAGGTTCTCATCCTGCTGACCAGCCACAGCAGGCCTGCAAACTAATAAGAAAAAAAAATTAAAGATAGGCGTCAATTATTTATAGAACACCGTCATCAAAGGCTTACAGCGTCGATTATTGGATAAAAACCGCCGCCTAATGTTACAAACAACCCAACCGTGCAGGAAAGCACGGCCGTGGTGGAAAATGGCGTCAGTTATTCGTACAAAACCTACATCGATAGTGCTAAACACGGCCGTGTAGGGAAGCACGGTCGTGGCGTCTGGGAATATGGCGTCGGTTTTGATTGGTAAACCGACGCTGAACGTGTCATAGATGCCACTTTTTTTGTGGCACGAACCCTTTTGGCATCGGATTACTAAACTGAACCGACGCCTATAGTTGGCCTACTGGCACATTTTTTGTGGCACACAGTCTTTTGGCGTCGGTTGTAAAACCGACGCTGAAGAGTTTTACCTTTAGCGGCGCCCACATAGGCGTCGCTTGAGAACCGTCGAAAAGGGGTTAAACAGCTGACGCCAAAGACGTGTTCTGTAGCAGTGTTAATGGAAATCCCAAACTTTCAAGATGCTTCATATGCCCAATCATATTGAGCACATGAGGTTCTAATGGATTTCCCTTTGTCATTTTGCAATCAAATAGAGCCTTAGAGACATTATACCATTCATGCTTATCATGTTGTTTATGCAACTCATAGTTCGTACACCCAACATAATGTTCTTGATGTTCACAACATCATTGGCATGCTTTAAAGAAGCATATATGTCAATCTTAGGAAAATTTGGAGTGAATATTGGCACTAGTGTTTCAGGATCATGTAGAACACATCTCAAGGTCCTTAACCAACTATGAAAACAAATCTCATTTAATTCATTCAAATGCAATGACAGAGTGTTTTCCCATTTCATTCTACATAAGAAAATTTGTCTTTGTCAAAAATCATTTTTGATTTGATTTGATTTGAAAAGTCAATATTAATTTGGTTTTTAATTACCTATCACTCTCACTATTTTGTTCAAATTGATATCCCTCACAAATAATTCAGAAGATTTAAGCATACAATCCTCTAGTGGGCCAAGATCCAAAACAATTCAGCCAATACACACCCAACGATGGTGCTCGTAACTAATTATTAAGGTAGGCAACATTTTGCCAACTTCATCTTATGCAATTCTTAGATAGATGGTATCATAACTCCTTGCCATGATCCATCTTTACTTAATCCTATTAAGGTCACCTAGCTAAGCATGACCCATAAGACAACACGATAGGATAGGCACCCTACTAGGGTAGACCCACAGATATACCATCACACTTCCATGAAATGATGGTGCAACACACTAGAGCTTGCCTATGCTTGGTCGATCAAGATTTTCATGTGTGTTCCTTATGAAAAACATCTAAGACTTAATATTATATTGAGGGATTTTGTACAATACATATACATTAACTGATCACCACATATATATAATATGTATCTTATACATGCTATAACCCACAGTGAAAACATGCATAAAATAAAAAAGCAACGGTTATGGTTAGCCTAGTGTAATTCCTTGGAGCCATAAGGAATTATCACAACCTAGTTTCACATCACATGAAGAAACTTATTTTTCATGAAGATCCATGCTTGCGAATGTAGGTTGACTGGTTCAACCTTTAAACCAGTTGGCTCGCCTCCTGGCTGGTTGGTTCCAAGTTAATTATCTTGGATCCAACATATTATAATATTGTATACTTCAATATTCCAAGTTAATATGTGAAGACTATAATTTTGAAATAAAATAGTGGGAGAGATAGTATTTAAAGATCTAATTAATAACGTCAAATTTCAAATGAAATAAAAAATTTTGACAAATGAAAATCTTCTTTTGTATAATCAAATGATGAATCGGTCTATAAGAAGACAAACTTGATGGGACAAATTTCCACAATTGATTTTGGACTTTGAGAAGGGTTCTCAATGAAGGTTACAAACTCTGCGTCTTTAACAAACCAGCTCTAGAAAAACCTACTCCTGAGGCACCTTGGGCACAAGTGGATACTTACTGGAGGCATGCTAATGATGCCTTAGATATTAAGTACCTTATGCTTAAATGCATGAACTATGAGCTTCATGAGAAGTGCAAGGACATGAGTATTCTTGAGATGGTAATACATCTTTAGAAAGTAACACTTGACCTTACAAAGCAAGAAAGGGACATTATCATAAACATGCTACTTGATTCTAAGATGACTCCACTTCATGTATATACATTATTGAGATAAATCTATGTACTTCTTCATCATGGGTACTAGATACCAAATGTAGATCTCACATATTTTCAAATGTGCAACATCTAAAAGGAACAAGGCCTTTGGGAAAAGATGAGGTGGAACTATGAGTTGCTAATGTCGCAAGAGTTGTGGCCAGCATAGTTGGAAAGTATAGTTTATCACTACCCACATGGCTTGTGATAGAGTTAAGGAATTTCTATTATGTACCTGCTATAAATAGAAACATCATTTCTATATCTTGTATGTATAAGGATGCATTTGAATTCCATATTAAAAATGCTTCATATTCTATTTTCAAAGATGGGATCTTTTATGGCAGTGCCTAATGTCTTATGGTCTTAACTTGTTATATCTAAAGACAAATGTTTATAATGTTAATACCAAAATACTAAAACTCAACAACTCAAACAAAACATACTTATGGCATTGTTGTCTAGGGCACATAAATGAGAATTGTATATCTAGACTCCATATGGATGGTTATCTAGACTTTTTTGATCTAGAAACAATAGAGACATGTGAATCTTATTTGTGGGGAAAGATGGCTAAAACCCCTTTCACTTGTAACAATGAGAGGGCTAGTGATCTATTAGGACTCATGCACAATGATGTGTGTGGACCTTTTAGAACAACCACTAGAGGTGGGTATCAGTACCTCATTACCTTCATTGGCATCTTCAGTAGGTATGGCTATGTTTATTTAATGAAACATAAGTCAAAAACTCTTCAAAAAGTTCAAAGAGTTTATGAAGAAGTACAAAATCAATTTGGTAAAAGTATTAATGCACTTTGTTCCGATCGAGGTGGAGAATACTTAAACAAGAGTTTAAGAACCTTCTTAAAGCCCATAGGATCATATCCCAATGGACTCCACCTGGAACGCCACAACATAATGGTGTGTTAGAAAGAAGGGAATTGCACATTGCTAGACATGGTGCAATCAACGATTAGTTTAGATGAGCTTCTGACTACCTTCTGGATGTATTCTCTAGAAACTACCACGTATACACTAAATTGAGTGCCATCTACATTAGTTTAAAAGACACCATATGAGATATGGCATGGGAAGCATCCTAAAGTGTCTTTTATGAGGATTTGGGGATGTGAAGATAATGTTAAAAGAATGTTTTCTAATAAACTTGGTCCTAAATATGATAAATGTTTTTTTTTTGTTGGATATCCAAAAGAAATAAGAGGATATTACTTTTATTCCCTATCTGACAACAAAGTGTGTGTTTCCAGGGATGTTGCATTCCTTGAGATGGATTTCATTTCCAAAGGAATCGGTGGGAGGAAAGTGGAACTTGAAGAAGTTTAACACCAACAAGAGAACATAGAAACTAATAGATGAATAAGAGGAACAAAGAGAATCACAAGGTGTTGTGGAGTCTCAAATTCCTCAAGTAACACAGGTACCTCGTAGATCTTGTAGGACATGCCTTGAGCCTAAAAGATTTGGATATCTTGTAACTCAAAAAGGTAGTGAATTGGTCATCGATGATGAGATAATAACCTATGTATATGCTATTGAAGGACCAGATTGTGAGAAATGGCTTGATGCCATGAGATGTGAGAAGGAATTAATGTATTCCAATAAAGTATGGACTTTGGTGGATCCATTCGAAGGAGTAAAACCTATAGGGTGCAAGTAGGTCTTCAAGAAGAAGACCGAAATGGATGGAAAAATTCAAAACTATAAGGGAAGATTGGTTGCAACGGGTTTCAGACAAGTTTAAGGTGTTGACTATGATGAAGCCTTTTCTCCAGTCACCATGATTCAGTCCATCAGGATCATGCTAGCTATTACAACTTATCATGACAATGAGATTTGGTAGATGGATATTAAAATTGCATTCCTTAAAGGGAATCTTCTCGAGGATGTGTACATGACACAACCTGAGGGTTTTATAAATCCTGATACAAATAAAGTTTGTAAGATACAAAGATCAATCTATGGATTGAAACAAGCATCTCAGAGATGGAATCTTCATTTTGATGAAATAGTCAAAGAGTTTCGCTTTATTAAAAATGAAGATGGACCTTGTGTGTACAATAAGGTTAGTGGGAGCATAGTGACATTCCTCAAATTGTATGTACATGATGTACTGTTGATGGGGAATGACATCCCTACTTTAAAAAAAGGTAAAGACATGGTTGGGAAATATGTTTTCTATGAAAGATTTGGGAGAAGAATCATACATCTTGGGGATAAAGATCTATAGTGATAGATCCAAGAGGCTTCTTGTACTAAATCGAAGCACATTCATTGACAAGGTGTTGAAACAATTGAACATGGAGAACTCAAAGAGAGGAAACTTACCCATGCTACATGGAGTTACCATCTCTAAAGTTCAAAGTCCCAGTTCTTTAGAAGAAAGAGAACACATGAGTTTGATTCCATATGCCTCATCTATAGGATAAATCATGTATTCAATGTTATGTACTCATTGAGGTGTCTTGTATGCCTTGAGCATGATAAGAAGATATTAGTTTGAACTAGGTGATGCTCACTAGACAGCCATGAAGAACATCCTAAAGTACTTGAGAAGAACTAAGGATCAGTACTTGGTCTATAGTGGAGAGGAAGAGTTGGTAGTAATAGGTTACACCAATGCAAGCTTCCAAACTGACAAAGATGATTACAAATCACAATCAGGATTTGTGTTTTGCCTAAATAATAGAGTTGTAAGATAGAGGAGTTCCAAGCAAGAGATAGTTCCAATTCTATAACAAAGGTCGAGTATATTGCAGCATCGAATGTAGTAAAGGAAGATGTATGGATCAAGAAGGTCATTACAGATTTGGGGTCATTCCAAGCATCAACGATGCAATTGATTTGATATTGTGGCAAAAAAAGAGCTATTGCACAGGATAAGGAACCCATACTGCATCAGTTCTTAAAGCATATGCAAAGGTGGTTCCATCTCATACGAGAAATCATATAATGAGATGTAAAGATTAGTAGAGTACCAACTGAGAACAATATTGCTGACCCCTTGACTAAGTCATTTTCACAGCAGAAGCATGATCAACATATTAGATCAGTTAAAATAAGATTCATGGGTTATTGTCTCTCAGTGCAAGTGGGAATTTGTTGGTATGCATGCCCAAATATCCAATTATATGATGATTGTGATGGCATAACATGTAAATAATTTGATTAATAAATAAAGCAAGTTTCATTTTTTCTTTAGAAAATCTTAGTAAGTATATTCCAACCCTCGATAGGGACAAAGTTACAGGCTACAAGCAAGAAATGCAGCTTAAAAAAATGAGTAAGCCATTTAGTCACTAGAGAGGCTACAATTAGGCTTCAAATGATGTCCCAATTTCGACAAATAATAGGATGGAGATTTGAGAGTTTGGTTTTATACTAGCTATAAAGGAATTTCATATCCTTTTCAATTTTTTTGAAGAGGATATAAGAGTGAATATCTTGAGCTCCATGTTACTACTATTGCGCTCCATTCATAAAACTTGTACGCATGCTGAAGTAGCCCATAATTCCACAATGTCATGAACAATTCCTCTCCTGCTTGATTCACTAAGGCAGGTGTGCAAATCAAAAGATTTCCTAGTATTCAATTTAAGATGAGCTCACCCCCAAAGGTACCTCTAATATGAGCAATAATTGAACAAATGAATAACTGATTCAACTCCATTAAGGCATAAGTTGTAGGTCATATCAATAGAAGTATTCCACTTCTGAATCTTATCTGTGGTAGGCAGGATATTCAACATAGCTCTATAAGTTGTAGGACTCCATTTCAATTGATGGAATCTTAACCATAAAGTTTCAAAAGAGCTATTGACGATTTGTTTCTGTCTACAAAGTTCCCAAAGCTCGTTATCATCCACTAGCCCAAACTTAGGCCATAGTGGAATCATCCTTCTCCATATTGTAGAGAAACCCCACTTATGATTGACTATGAGGTTCGCCCCATATCGGTTTCTCATCCAAATGCTCCAAGTTGAGTCACTGTAGAGTTATTTTTTAACTCTTCTAAGAATATGGAAATCAACTAAGTCTGAGAGTAGTTTAATGTCTAAACCATCTTCTATCTTTGGATGGGCAAGTTTGCTCCAACCTGTCAGATGTGAGGAGCTACACAAAAGGAAATCACTCAACATTATTTTCATTCAATGTAAGACTGTGTAGGGTATCTCCCTTTGTCTGAGCCAGAAGTTTATCAAACCCATAGCACAATGGTTGATAAGAACTAGTCTACCTTCCATAGATATTATAGAACCAGACCATTTGTAGATCATATCCCTTAGTTTATCCAGGAATTCATGAAAGGTCCTCCTTCTAAGATTAGATCCTGCTAAGGGGTAGCCCAGGTACTTGGTAGGCCATTTAGCTCCCTATATGCCAATGGCATTTATGAGTGATTCTTTGTCTCTACATGACTTGGACAAATAGATATGTGTTTTGGAGAAATTGTGCTTCATACCAGAAAACTTCCCAAAATCTAGGAAAAGGTTCTTGAGATTCCTCAGACTTCTACTTCTACCTTCCATGAAGATGAGAAAGTCATCTGTGAACAAAAGATGACTAAGGAGTTTGGTGTGTTTGATAGTATAAGACTTCATCTTCCCCATAGCATGGGCTTCATCAATGCTCCTACTCATGCCTTCCATGGAAATAGCAAATAATAGAGGAGATAAAGGATCACCCTACCGAAGGCCATTTGAGTTCTTAAAGAAACCAATAGAGTTTCCATTAAGAAGTAAGGGGAATGAAGGTGTATCCACACATTGTCTTATCATGGATATCCACCTATCATAGAAGCCAAGTTCTCTAAGAGATTTCCATAGAAATGGCCAGCTAATGGAGTCAAAAGCTTTAGTAATGTCAAGTTTGACACAAGCAGAAGGTGAAATGTTGTTGGTGTTGAAATTGAGAGTAAACTTAGAAATGAGCATGAAACAATCCTTAATGCATTTTCCATTGACAAAGGCACCTCAGTATCTAGAAATGAGCTTGGACAAGACAACAACCAATCTTTTAAAAATAATTTTTGTTATGATTTTATATAGCATGGAACAACAAGATATAGGGTGAAAATTAGCTATTGAGTCACTATATCTTTTTGGGAATCAAAGCCAGGAAGAAATGTGTCACAGAACTGGAAATCCCAGTCCCATGAACCAAACGTATACCAAAGGTGAAATGCGGAAGCATAAAGCTTAGCACACATGAACAGATAACAAGATACAAGCACCAACATAATCTCAACAATCAATAAGATATATTAAGCAACATTATTATATTACATGATTTGAATTACATATTCAAAAGTCACTTTGTAGAAGCTGCTCATGAAGCATAAAGCTTAGCACACATGTATACATATCCTAACTTATCCTTCATCATCTAGCCACATGCCAAACCTGATAGACATCAAGATTACATATATGCATTAGATTCTCATCATTAACCCTAATTCTCTTCATTTTAAGGGTTTTGGCCATGTTAGGTTACAAGTTTCTTGTTAGTTCATTAGGTGATCTTATACTGATTTAGAGGGCATCATGAGAGTGTGGTTCAAGTTTCATATCATTATGATGTTCCATGCACTTTCTATGATCATATCAAGGTTTAAGGCATTTACATGCATTATAGGGTCGAAGGAATCACAAAAGAGTAATCAAGGTCAAAAATCATAAATGAATAAAATCCAAGCAGAAGGGATGGTTTAGATCAGAAAGAATAGGACATAAGAGATACATTTAAAGTAAGGTGATGTCCACTAGGGTCTGAGTATCAAACCACCAACATGGGGTACCGATATTCAATGCAATTATCAAATTACCATGCTTATGCCATCAAGGGTACAAGGAATATTATAAGGTTTCCCAAGGGTTCCAATGGCATAAAATAGCGATCTCATGATTATTTAAGCATTTGGATACATTAGGTAGCAAGGTTAGCCTCAAAAGAGCAATGCACATCATTATAGTCCAAAATAGGCACATATGTACAATTGAGGGTAATTCTTAAGAAATAGGGGTGATAAGGACCCTCCTATAGATCACAGATGTACTAAAGATTATGATTTCATGATTAGGAAGATCGATGATCATTAAAGGTTCAAGTTTTATCACCTTGATGCATTGAATGTACTAAACATGGATAAAGTTATCATTTTCTAGAAATCAAGGGAGTAAACATTAGAATTAGGATCTGGAACCATGCCCAATTGGTAGGTATCGTCGAGATGATCAGTTTGATATATTGGTTCAACATTTTTGGCCAAGTGATTAACAAGATATCATTTCTACAATGTTTACAATGAAAACTATAGTGGATATCATAGAGGGTGTTACTAGTAATTCAGTGACTGATCTGGGCCATTGGCCCAAGATCCAATGCATGCGCCCCAGGCCACGGTGGTTCTTGCGGCCCACATGCATACATTATTGATTTCAGGACCATCATGGTCCTCCCTTGGATCTTGCGGTCGAGATTGGGTCATCTTGGTTGTCACTGTGATGTGCTGCCCATCCGACGATCCTGTTAGACTCCCCATCCTCTTGCGCCCTCCAGTTCGTGATTCCTCTGTTCCGCTCCATGGAACATAGGAGGAACATGGGCTCTACACCCCCTCTCAAAACCATGGCTATTGTGACCGTTTAGCCTGGGGGAAGAAGCAGCAGAGCTTCTGGAGGTTCGGGACACGCCGGGCGCTTGGAGTCCGGCGGTGAGCGCCACTGTGGTGGCGTGCGAGGGGCTAGATGGTTGTCGTAGCCGTCGACTTTGACCAACCCACAACCTGGGAAAAACGGCACAAGGAAGAATGAGAATGGAGAAGTCAAGGAAGGATGACGAACTAGGGTTAGGTGGGGGGCGGGTTATATACATTGAGCAAAAGCTAGGGTTAGATCCAACCCTCAAGCACCTCCCTCGTTGTCTGATTTGGCGGTAGGGTGAACCAGAGCTTCCAACCCTACGCTTCTTTCCCAAAAGGGAAAGGCAGAAGGAAGCCATGGGCCGATATTGAAGATTTTGGGCCCAAGAAGAGTTGCAACTCAACAAGGATAGTTAAAACATGTATAATATGAGTCAATTTTCATATACCCATATCTTGGGCTAGGATGGTCCAAAAGAGGTGATTTTTTGATCCACTGGATTCGCAATTGAGTCCTCTACAATATGATACATATTACAAAGACAAAAGATTATGATGATTAGTTTCAAAATTGGAGACAAGAAGGTGACATGATATAGCAAGATACTTAGTTAAAAGTACAAATTAAAGTTGCACATTGCATAATTGACCATGGTAGTTAACAAATTGGAACATCACAACTATCCCATTATGAATTTAGTATTGAAAAGAGTAAAAGACACTTGATTAGAGAGGAGGAGTACAATAGAGGAGAGAGAAAATTGAGGTTGTCATATCCTTCCCTCCTTATAAGGAATTTTGTCCTCGAAATTCATCCATGATAAAAGTTAAGCATCAATTCAGGATCCCTCGGGTCTGGCTACTCAACCATGGTTGTCAAGGCATTCTCCACAATGGGATGCAGACAAAGGCTATCATCATTCAGGGTGTACTCATCTCAACTATATACATATTACTTATTGTTCCATCGTAATGTGATGTCATCATGGAATTAGGGTTTACCCATCCTTTAGTATCCATATATCAAGGTTTTTGTACTAATCTTCATACACGACCATGGTGTATTATCAAAATCTATGTTATCACTTCTCAAACGAATCATGTTTATGGACATAACTTCAACCAAGATTATAATCGAGTGTGCATCTCATCTTTACTCTAGATTTCATGTATGGTTTTGTTTTCCCCAAAATTTCCACCAACTCTAATCAATTATATTCATCTAAGTTATGACTCCAAGAGTTTTTTTATATCACGTTGATCATTTTCATTTTTTTTTGGGTATGAGATTGGGCATGTTACTCCTGATTATTCAAGCTAATATTTCATGACATCATCATATTAATTTCATGATTTCAAGGCTACATCTTTTAGGTATAGTATGATTTCCTACTAGGTCTAGCTTATGAAAGTAGCTCATTACACATATATTACGATTTTAGCTTAAGTGAGATTCTTTCATGAATCGAGCATCATTCGAGGAACAATACTATCATCAACATCGAGATTTTGAAACTTTCTCCCTTGTATCAAGAAAGAGCTCCACAAGTTCAAGCCACTCAAGCTAAGACATATATATATATCCAATAAGACCTACTAACTATAACTCCTATCCATAACAAAAATTCTACCCTTTTTTTTAGAAACAAAGGTAACCACTAGATTCCTTTATATACAATTACTAACCCAAGTATGAGGCTCATCATGAATATCACACATCATATACATTATCTAAGGGTCTTGGGACATCTCCCTCACCTATATATATATATATATATATATCAAGCATCAAATCTTTAATTGCCTCTTTCTCTAGGGTTAGATATTTTCATAGGACATCTAGGGTTCAATATTTCAAGGAAACCGTCCACTAGGCCACTCAACTCATATACTTAGAAGTATTCTAGCAAGGGACTCATCATCAAGTATTTCATCATTCATATTATTCAACATTTCAAATATTTTGGAGTTTAGGTACTCTAACCTTTTCCCGATATGGGTCAACTCATATCAACATGTCACCCTATTCATATGTCCCATGCTAGAGGTCTTCCTTTGTAAGAGATTGAGGCCCGTGTTGGTCTCGAACCATATATCATATCTCCACACATAAAAGACTAGGTACAAGCAAGCATGTCAAGCCACTAGCTATGTTTAGCACATCAACAAAGTGGTATGTATCATATAAGGTGCTAGGTTTAGCTAGGGTTGCATGGTCAAACTCATCTCATATCGTCAAACATACTTAACCTTCCTCAAACATCTTGGGTCTTATAAAACATCAACATCATCATCAATATCATAATCATCATCTTAGGTTTCTAGGTTATTCACTTGCCTAACCTATATCATGGCTCTAGACAACTCTAGAGATTATCACTATCATCTAAACTTTCTCATCTAGACTTGATGTTACATCTCTTTCTCCTAGGTTGCATGGAAACTCACTGCCTTTTTGAGTTTGGTAACATTTTTATAGGTACATATAATAATACTTGAAATATGTTTTCTCCAACATTTAAATAGGCGATGAAAACCACCATACTCCATTCGATTAAAACCAAAACCAAAACGAGTTACCACACTCATTAGGCAGTCTAGTGTCATGACACCTAGAGAACTAGTAAGAACATGGTGCACACTTGTGTAGACATCCTAAGCACATGTCACGAATCATGTCTAGGGAGGTAACTTACACAAGTCTACACCTAGTTCTAGAACATCTAGGTTCTAACCTAGAGGCCAAGTCAACCTAATCCACAAAGGACATTTCATTAAGTTTCTAGGGTTGAGATGTAAGGTGAGTTTAGTTTGTGTTTCATGTGAGCAATGTTTGGTGTAGTTATTGTTCATGCTCTGATACCATTTGTCACAGAACCAGAAATCCCAGTCCCATGAACCAAACGTATACCAAAGGCGAAATGCGGAAGCGTAAAGATTAGCACACATGAATAGATAACAAGATACAAGCACCAACATAATCTTAACAATCAACAAGATATATTAAGCGACATTATTATATTACATGATTTGAATTACATATTCAAAAGTCATTTTGTACAAGTCTTCTCATGTATACTATGTCTGGATCTTACAACAAGTACACCTAGCATAGCTCACCAAGCCCATCATCTTTCTAGCCATCTCTGAACCTAAAAACAACATACGAGAAATGGGTCAACACACGAGGTGTTGAGTATGGGGCTGAAAGATACACATATATATAAGCTTTGCATAATTTTCAAAAGATTTCAAGACTAAACGAACAAGAATAAACAAGTTAATTGTTTAACAAAAGCGAAACCATATTTTATGCCATTTCACTCCATTATACGAACAATATCAAGCATGTTTAAGGCCTTTGACCAACTTCCCGTCGGAAGGGTCCGTAAGGGTGCTCAAGCTTAGCTAACCCTTTTATACGAGAGGGATCTCAAGGCCGTATCCAAGAGCTAACCCTTTATCAACAATATTATAATGGAGTTTTATCTATATATGTGTTCAAGTTATAAAACTGACGAAGCAAACATCGAGTACAACATAGCAATACTACATCGCAATATTTGAGCAAATAGACAAACAAGCATACAATATATGTCTTTTCAAGCAAGAAAGAGATAGTCATATAACTAGATAAGGCCCATACCTGATTCAGAGATTCATATCCTAACTTATCCTTCATCATCTAGCCACATGCCAAACCTGATAGACATCAAGATTACATATATGCATTAGATTCTCATCATTAACCCTAATTCTCTTCATTTTAAGGGTTTTGGCCATGTTAGGTTACAAGTTTCTTGTTAGTTCATTAGGTGATCTTATACTGATTTAGAGGGCATCATGAGAGTGTGGTTCAAGTTTCATATCATTATGATGTTCCATGCACTTTCTATGATCATATCAAGGTTTAAGGCATTTACATGCATTATAGGGTCGAAGGACTCACAAAAGAGTAATCAAGGTCAAAAATCATAAATGAATAAAATCTAAGCATAAGGGATGGTTTATATCAGCAAGAATAGGGCATAAGAGATACATTTAAAGTAAGGTTATGCCCACTAGGATCTGAGTATCAAACCACCAACATGGGGTACCGATATTCAATGCAATTATCAAATTGCCATGCTTATGCCATCAAGGGTACAAGGAATATTATAAGGTTTCCCAAGGGTTCCAATGGCATAAAATACCGATCTCATGATTATTTAAGCATTTGGATACATTAGGTAGCAAGGTTATCCTCAAAAGAGCAATGCACATCATTATAGTCCAAAATAGGCACATATGTACAATTGAGAGTAATCCTTAAGCAATAGGGGTGATAAGGACCCTCCTATAGATCAAAGATGTACTAAAGATTCTGATTTCATGATTAGGAAGATAGATTATCATTAAAGGTTCAAGTTTTATCACCTTGATGCATTGAATCGACTAAACATGGATAAAGTTATCATTTTCCATAAATCAAGGGAGTAAACATTAGAATTAGGATCTGGAACCATGCCCAATTGGTAGGTCTCGTCGAGCTGATCAGTTTGATATATTGGTTCAACATTTTTGGCCAAGGGATTAGTAAGATATCATTTTTATAATGATTACAATGAAAACTATAGTGGATATCATAGAGGGCGTTACTAGTAATTCATTGAATGATCTGGGCCATTGGCCTGAGATCCAACGCATGCGCCCCAGGCCACGATGGTTCTTGCGGCCCACATGCATACATCGTTGATTTCAGGACCATCATGGTCCTCTCTTGGATCTTGCGGTCGAGATTGGGTCATCTTGGCCGTCACTGTGATGCGCCGCCCATCCGACGATCCTGCTAGACTCCCCCTCCTCTTGGACCCTCCAGTTCGTGATTCCTCTGTTCCGCTCCATGGAATAGAGGAGGAACAGGGGCTCCGCACCCCCGCTCAAAACCATGGCTGTTGCGGCCGTTTAGCCTGGGGGAAGAAGTAGCAGAGCTTGTGGAGGTTCGGGACACGCCGATCGCTTGGAGTCCGGCGGTGAGCACCACTGTGGTGGTGTGCGAGGGGCTAGATGGCTGCCGTAGCCGTCGACTTCGACCAACCCACAGCCTGGGAAAAACGGCACAAGGAAGAACGATAATGGAGAAGTCAAGGAAGGATGACGGACTAGGGTTAGGTGGGGGCGGGTTATATACATTGAGCAAAAGCTAGGGTTAGATCCAATCCTCAAGCGCCTCCCTCGCTGTCTGATTTGGTGGCAGGGTGAACCAGAGCTTCCAACCCTATGCTTCTTTCCTAAAAGGGAAAGGAAGAAGGAAGCCATGGGCTGATATTGAAGACTTTGGGCCCAAGAAGAGTTGCAACTCAAAAAGGATAGTTAAAACATGTATAATATGAGTCAATTTTCAAATACCCATATCTTGGGCTAGGATGGTCCAAAAGAGGTGATTTTTTGTTCCGCTGGATTCGCAATTGAGTCCTCTACAATATGATACATATTAAAAAGCCAAAATATTATGATGATGAGTTTCAAAATTGGATACAAGAAGGTGACATGATATAGCAAGATACTTAGTTACAAGTACAAATTAAAGTCGCACATTGCATAATTGACCATGGTAGTTACCAAATTGGAACATCACAACTATCCCAATCTGAATTTAATATCGAAAAGAGTAAAAGACACTTGATTAGAGAGGAGGAGTACAATAGAGGAGAGAGAAAATTGAGGTTGTCACAAAATGAATGACCTGGCAAAGCATATTTCCACCTTGAAAGAACCATATGATCGCTTGAGATAGATCTTATTTAAGTAGCTCCTAGTTGGCTCTATAGAAGAACTCATTGAAACCATCTGAACCTGGGGTCTTGTTTTCACCAATACTCCATATTGACTCCTTGATTTTCTAAAGATTAGGAACTTTGTAAAGAGCTTCATTGTCATCATCACTCATGTGAGTTAACCATTCACAATCCGGAATAGATTTAGTGTTTTGAGGTTGATTATAAAGACTCTTGAAGAAGTTCAATGTCTCAATAGCTATCCTCCTTTCATCTTCTAGATAATTACAAACAAAATCAAACAATTTGGTAAGGGAGTTAATAACATCTCGTCTCTTTACAGTGGTGTGGTATAGCTTGGTGTTTCTGTCACCATTAGCTACCCACTCCAGCATGTTGTACTGCCAATAGTTTTTCTCTTTGGCTTTTGTGAGTTTTTCCAATCTATCAAAGGTTATCTTCTCATCAATCATCAGATATTTATCCAAAGGATTCCTTCTAAGAGATGAGGAGATATCATCCATCTCCCTTCTTTCTCTACTGATGAGATTTTTCAAGTTGACATACTTTTTAGACCACAATTTTAGCTCAATTTTGACATGTTTGAGATTTTGTGTGAATCTAAATAAAGGATTCCTAGAGCAGTGTTGGGTCCAAGAATCTTTAATAATGTCTCAACAACCTGGCCACTCCAACCAAAAATTCAAGAAATGAAAAGGCCTAGATTTCCGATTCAGCACCCTGAGATTAACATTGGTGACTGAATGATCAGAGAAAGAGCAAGTTTTTAGTTTCATTTTTGAACCTGGAAATTGACTGAGCCAATCATCATTGACCAGATAACGGTCGATTTTGCATGCGATCCTCTTGGATGCTCCTTTCTTGTTATGCCATGTAAAGGTTTCATTTCCAATAAAGGGTAGTTCAGTCAAACTAGAATTATCCACTGTTGCGTTGAATGAGCTGAGGATATGGGTAGGGACCTCACTACCACCAACCTTCTCTTCTCTCTTCTAATATTGTTAAAGTCACCGATTACCATCCAAGGCATATTAGCAGAGCTATTGATTTTCCCTATAGCTTCCCATAGACCAGACCTTTTCACAGCTAGGTTCCTTACATAGACACAAGTAGGCACTATTGTTAGACCACCTCTCTTCGTGCACTCCATGGTAATATATTGGTCATCCATATCAATAATCATAATTTCCCAACTTTTAAGAGTCCATCCAACACAAATCTTCCCATTGTTGTCATGATCATGGTTAGACAACCATTTCCATCCCTTAGGCACTAATTTTTCAGATAGGTGTTTAATAGGATCTTTGATCTTCATTTCAACAAGTACAAATATTGAAGCTTGAGACTCCATAAAAAATTTAGTCACCTCCCTCTTTTTATGTGGTTTCCTAGAACCACATGCATATCTCATGAGGAAGGTCACTAATGACCCTTACTAGAGGATCGGGTTCTACATGGCCCATCCACTCTAGCTTCATTGTTCTTCTTCCTTGAGGAGGGAGTTATAGGGAGCTCACCTTCCTCCAACAACTTCTTGCCTACCTCTAGAGTGTGAGGGTCAACTTCTTGAGTCAAGTTTGACACATCAGTAGTATTAGCATTGGAGTCAGGAACTGAATCATGAACTTCAGTTGTGGGATCGATCACTTCAATTGTGGGATCATGCACTTTAGTATTCTGAATGTCACTGTTGAGGTTCATAAATATGTTACAAACCGAGACTGTCAATTATTCACCATCTTCCCCAGAGCTCGAGCTATCTCCCCTTGCTTTCTTTTTCTTGCTGACAACCATCCAGACTTGTTTATCCTTTGATTTTTTTCATAGGGACCTCAAGTGTCGTCTTCAATTGACAATCATCATACCCAAATACCTTACAGTCTGGGCATCTCTGTGGGAGATAATCATACTTGATAGATATAGCTAAAGCTTCTCGATTTTGGGCATATTTACCCAGAATTCCTCAGGCGGTTCTTTATTCGCCTCAATCTCAACCAGAGCACAAGCTTTGACAAGCATTTCATTACCAATTGGTTTTTTGTAGATTCTTAGTAGCTTACCTACGCCATTGGTGTTTGTATGTATGCCCATAGAGAAAGTCATATGATGATTGTAATGGGATACTTTGTAAATGATTTGAATAATACTAAATGCAATTTCCGTCTATATGTTTTAACTATTTTGAGATAATGGTATAACGTGATAGATGTCTAAAGAAATATTTTACTCAATGGCATATGCCTTTGGGTTGAGGACCTGAACGATGGGGTCATACAGATGTTAAGAGTATACATTCTAGTTTTGTCCCTAGTCAGTTGTAATTGTGGAAATAACCATAGACATCAATAACACATAAGACTAGAGTGTGTGTTGGTTGATGATAGAATCTCATCAGTCATGATATAGGATGTCAAACCAAGCACATAGATACATGTTAGAGAACAATGTATCAAATTGACCCACCATAAGAGTGATGCATGTAAACCACACTTTGTTAGTCAGGATCAACTCTTATAGTATTGGTGGTGATTGTGGTTCTTAAACCTGAAATCACTGTACTCAAAACATGTCGTTGGGTACACTTTGACATCATCAAACATAGTTCTAAAATATGGATTGTTATAAAGGTGATGATTGGGTGACTTTGACACATGGGGTTTTCACTGTGAGTGATAAATATGGGATTTGTCCCATCTAAGGAGTATGATATCCTAGCCACTTGATGAGTGAGACTAAGAAAAGCATGGCCATGTGCTTATGAGTCAATGTATGACATTGGGCTTACAAATATCTCAGACAGTCTACTCTGGATCAAGAAACATGGATTGAACATTTGTAGAGGATGACATGTCCATGCCTCAAGCTCAATCCGGATATCAGTGACAAAGGAACTATACATTCACTGTAACACCAATTAGGGATTGTAGGGTTGAAAGTTGTTCTCCAACTTTCCTTTTCACTTGGGTAGCACTGATGTGCGATTAGGCATCCCTCTTTGATTTTTAACACATAAGTGGTTATGGACTTTCACTACCAATATGAAATGGGACCTATAAGGTCACACACATAGGACTAACCTGGAAGATGATTTTATCCATGAATGATGTTTGGATTGATTACTAAAGGTGTTTAGGTACTCAATCAAACATTTAATCAATTGACTCATAATCATCAAGTTCAAGTGTTGAACTAACTGATTTGAGTGTCAAATTGATTGAGAACTACATTGACTATGTTCTACACAATCTGGACCACCAACCGACCAATTCACTGGGTGAACCGATTGGCTCAAGGCCAATGAGACAAACGGTTCACTCTGGTAAACCAATCAGTTCATGTGTCTAAATGAGCAGTGTTGGGTTGTCTCAATTTGTGAGAAAAAGTTTTTGTTTCACTTGTACAATTCGATTGGGACAAGAATTGATCTTAGCATCAATTTGAAACAAACAAGGAAAGTCAATTGGATGTAAGTCTGGGAACCGACCGACAAGAATTGTTAACCGACTAATTCACTAAGTGAACCGACCGACTCACACTCCCAACTGACCGGTTTGTTTTTGAAATGACCGGTTCAGCTGGCGCAGTGCAATCAGTTCATGGAAATTCTAGATCCTTCTACTCCCACTTTAGTCCTGCATTGCTCGCAGTTGAGAACCCTGACTCTGACCCCTCCTATATATAGATGGGTACTGGGGGCTTCTTAGATAGCACAACTTATAACATTAGTTACTTTGTAAAGTTTTCCTCTCTCGTTGTGGTAACTGAGAGAGCCCAAGCAAGTGCTACCCGACTAGGGAGGCACAACAAGGGAAAGACAACTATAGGATGACAACTGGTAGTGGGAGAGTGTGTCAGTGACTAGTACACCAATAGAAGGGGATGGCTCTTTTTAGTATCTTGTGGGACAGGACAAATAGAGTTCTCGGTGGTCTGTGTGGACTATTTGTAGAGGTGGGAGGTTTCTGTCGCTCAAGAGGATGATGATCAACTACAGTTCAAGTAGAGACCAGAAGCTAGACACAGACACCGTCCAAGAGTAGGTGGTTGAAGATGGTACTAGTTGCGAGGTATTGTCACTGAGAAAGCCTCAGGACTAGGTACACCTCGCTAAAACCATCCTTCCTATTTCATAGTCGTTGATGGGATCTGTTGTTTTATGGGTTTTTTGTGAGAAATTTTTTCTTTCCACTGCCTTCTCTATCCCACAAAACACAACAATGGTATCAGAGCTACATCAACATTCTATGTTTTAGGATTAATCGATATGATCAATTTTTGGTTTTACACCTTTTATTTATTGCATGCGATGTGAATATTTAACTGGCTTATATGCATGTCCAATTTAAATCCACAAATCCCAAATATACATATATGATATGGTATATAAATGCATTCAATATGTGTTGCCTTAAAATAGTTTTTGGTGGATGTGTAGCGTGATTATGGCCTATAAACCCCTATGTGTGTGCTTGGTTGGTTGTTGTTTGCGTCTCAGTCTATGTAACGAGTCCCTTCTACTATTCCCGATGTAACTTGAGATAACTCAAGCTTTCTCTTCTACATTTGCTCCCCACGAATGTAACTCAGGGTTTCCTAAAGCAATATATAAAATAGGATAGTTTATTTTTAGTTATGTCAAAGAACGACGGGTGCCCGAACGAGTGTTTGGATGACCGAGATGACCGTCTCAAGGAGTGAGATGAGCGGTTGGTGGATTGTAGAGATGCACGATGACCTGACAAACTGATCATCTGAAGGAGCCAGATGATCAGCTGGTGGCACCCAACCAACGGGCCAGTAGGTGAGCTGATCAGTCATTAGATGAGTTGATCAACCCAGAATGACTACAACACATGACTTCATCTTGTATAGGTTGTTGCATATGATGTAGACCTAGATGACCATAATTCGATATGGCTCAAGGAATTATAATATGATGGACATAAGCATCACTTTATTGCTTTACATGTTTTCTTGTGGGATATAGCATGTATATGATATGTACTATGTATGTGGTGATTGGATATGCATATGTATATAAATACGAAACCCCTCATGATAATATTAAGGTTTAGATGCCTTCCATTAGCAGCACACATGAAAATCTTGATCGACACGTGTAGGCAACCCAAGGGTGGTGCGTTGTCTATCTCGTGGATGTGTGATGGTAGTTGTGTAGGCCCGCCAAGCGGGGTGCACTTCTATTGTTTCGGGTTTTGGGTTAGACTTAACTAAATGGTATCAATGGGAATAAGCACTTAGAGGCATGGAGATGTTCATGGAAAAGAGTTGTGCATGTCATCTATCTGAGAGTTGCATATGATGTAATTAGTAAGTGTTACCTACCTTAAATAAGGACGCTGGTGTTGGCCGGGTAATAATGCAATTATTTTGGATATTGGCTCAATAGAAGGTTGTACGCTGCAATCTTCCGAATTGATGGTGAGGGCTATCAATTTGATCAAAATAGTGGGAGCGGTAATTAATTAAAGGCGTAATTAAATATCTTCAATCCTTATTCAAAGAAAATCAAATCAAAATTGAGTTTTTGACAAAATGCAAATGTTTTCTCTTGTAGAATCAAATGGCAAATAAATCATCTTTTAAATCGAGCATATTAATTGAGATAAATTTCCATAACTGGTTAAGGACTGTGAGAAGTGTTCTGCACCATCCTAAGATACCATTGGCCTTATAATCTGCTTTATGTATGCTTAAGGTGTTGTTTGAGGTTGATAAAAAGAAGGATAGTTCCATGATAGTGATCAGTGGAATGGAATCCAAGGATAAAGCCAAGGGAGAGAAGGGCTCTCTCGCCATGCTAAAATTCATGTCTTCTATGCTCAAAACATGGAGAGGATTGAAGGAATCACAAAAGATGAAGCAAGAGATAGATATTTCTACTTTAGGTGTATACGTGATAGAGATTAACTTTACTACTTCTTCATCATGGGTACTTGATACCAGATGTGGATCAAACATTTGTTCAAATGTGAATGATTTGAAAAGAAGTAGGCCTTAAGGGAAAGGCGAGGTTAAACTATGTGTTGATAATAGGGCAAGAGTTTCCTCTAGTGCCGTAGGAACCTATGAGTTATCTCTACCAAGTGGGATGATAAAAGAGTTATAGAACTGCTATTATGTACATGCCATTAATAGGAATATCATTTATGTATCTTGTTTGTACAAGGATGGATTTGAATTTCTTATCAAGAATGGAAAATGTTCCATTTCTAAAGATGGGATCTTTTATGGCAGTGCCCCAATGTCTTCTGGTCTATATTTGATAGATCTATAGGCAAGTGTATATAACGTAAACACCAAATGATAGAAACTCAATGACTCAAACAAAACATACCTTTGGCATTGTCATCTAGGGCACATAAATGAGAATCACATATCTAGACTCCATAAGGACAGTTATCTGGACTCTTTTGATTATGAATGAATAGAGACATGTGAATCTTTTTTTTGTTGGGCAAGATGACCAAGGCTCCCTTTTCAGGAAAAGGTGAGAGAGCCAGTGATCTATTAGGACTCATACATACTAATGTATGTGGACCTCTTAGAACAAGTGCTAGAGGTGAGTATCAGTACTTCATTACCTTTACTAATGACTTTAGTATGTATGGTTATGTTTACCTGATGAAACATAAGTCTGAAACCCTTGAAAGGTTCAAAAATTTTATGAATGAAGTACAAAACCATCTTGCCAAAAGTATTAAGGCACATCAATCTGATCGAGGTGGAGAATACTTAAGACAAGAGTTTGAGGACCTTCTAAGAGCCTGTGGTATTGTATCACATTGGACTCCACGTGGAACACCACATCATAATGGTGTATCAGAAAGAAGGAATCATACATTACTGGATATGGTGCAATCTATGATGAGTTTTGCCGATCTTCCAACTTCCTTCTGGGGTCATGCTCTTGAAACTGCTGTGTTTACACTTAATCGTGTACCATCTAAATCAGTTCAAAAGACACCATATGAGATATGGCATGGGAAGCGTCCCAATGTGTCTTTTATGAAGATTTTGGGTTGTGAAGCTTATGTCAGGAAAATGTTTCCTGAAAAGCTTGGAACCAAATCGGAGAAATTTTATTTTGTTAGATACCCTTTCGAGACCAAAGGATATTACTTTTATTCCCAATCTAACAACAAAGTGTTTGTTGCAAGGGATGCTATATTCCTAGATAAGGAATTTATTTCCTAAGGAAACAGTGGGAGGAAAGTGGAACTCTAAGAGGTTCGAGACCAAAAAGAAAATATTGAACCAATTGATGTACAAGAGGGAAATAGAGATTCACAAGGTGTTGTGGAATCTCAATCTCCTCAAGTAACAAAGGGACCTCATAGATCTAGTAGGACACGCCTTGAACCTGAAATATTTGGATATCTTGTGACTTAGGACGGTAGTGAGTTGGTCATAGATGATGAGCCAACTACCTATCTAGCAGCGATGGAGGGACCGGATTCTGAGAAATGGCTTGAGGCCATGCGATCTGAGATGGAATCCATGTATACCAACAAGGTATGGACCTTGGTGGAACCACCTGAAGGGGTAAAACCCATAGGGTTCAAGTGGGTCTTTAAGAAAAAGTTTGACATGGATGGCAATGTGCAAACTTATAAAAGTAGATTGGTTGCAAAGGGTTTCAGACAAGTTCAAGGTGTTGACTATGACGGAACCTTTTCTCTAGTTGCCATGAATAAGTCCATCAAGATCATGCTTGCTATTGCAACCTACTATGACTATGAGATTTGGCAAATGGATGATAAAACCACATTCCTTAATGGGAATATAGTAGAGGATGTGTATATAACACAGTCTGAAGGTTTTATAGATCCAAAGAATGCCAATAAAGTCTGTAATTTGTAAAGGTCAATCTATGGATTGAAGCAAGCATCTCAGAGCTAGAATCTTCGATTTGACAAAGCAATCAAAGAGTTTGTATTTAGTCAAAATGAAGATGAACCTATGTGTATAAGGAGGTTAGTGGGAGCATGACTACATTCCTCATATTCTATGTAGATGACATACTATTGATGGGGAATGACATCTCTACCTTACGGAAGGTAAAGACAAGGCTTGGAAATACATTCTCAATGAAGGACTTAGGAGAAGTATCTTGTATCTTAGGAATCAAGATCTATAGATATAGATGTAGAAGGCTTCTTGGACTAAGTCAGAGCATGCACATTGACAAAGTGCTGAAGTGGTTCAGCATGGAAAACTCAGAGAGGAAACACACCCATGGTGCATGGAGTTAGCATCTCTAGAGATCAGTGTCCCTGATCTTATGAAGAGAGGGAGCGTATGAATGGGATTCCGTATGCATCACCCATTGAATCCATCATGTACGCAATGTTGTCCACCCATCCCGATGTCTCATATGCACTCATCATGATGAGCAGGTACTAGTCAAATCCTAGAGATACTCACTAGACAGTTGCGAAGAACATCCCGAAGTATTTGAGATGGACTAAGGATCAGTTCCTTGTATACGGCGGTGAGGAAGAGTTGGTGGTAAAGTTTACACAGTTGCAAGCTTCCAAATCGATAAAGATGATTACAGATCATAGTCAGGATTTGGGTTTTTCCTTAACAACGGAGTTGTGAGCTGGAAGAGTTCCAAGAAAGAGACATTTGCATATTCTACTATAGAGGCCGAGTATATTATTGCATCCCATGCAGCAAAGGAGGCTGTGTGCATCAAGAAGATCATTTCTGAACTTGGGTGGTTGTTGGTATGTATTCCCTGAGAGCTAATCATGGGATGATTGGTGGGATACATTAAGATTGATTTGATAAACATCAAAGGCAAGCTTCCAATTCTTTCTGGTTCAGTCATATGAGATAGTGATAGAATAGATTGAATGTCTAGAGAATGACAAAACTCAATGACCTATGCTTTCAGGTTTAGGACATGAATGATATGATCATACAGATGCTAAGAGTTTGTACATTCTCATTATGTCCCTAGTCAGATGTCATTGTGGAAGGTAGATAGACAACAATGACATGCAAGACTAGATTGTAGTGTTGGTTGATGACAAAATCTCATTAGTCATGATATAGAGATATCAAACCAAACACATAGGTACTTGTTAGAGAACAAGTGTACCAGACAGACCCACCGTGAGTTTGACACATGGAACCATGAAATGGTAGTCATAGTCAGTACTCATAGTGATGGTGGTGAGTGTGATTCTTTGACCTAAAATCACTACACTCAACACATGTCGTTGGGCACACTTTGACATCATCAAACGCAGTCCTGAAACATGGGTTGTTATAAAGGTGATGATTGGGTGGCTTTGACACATGAGGATTTTGAGGGGTGAGTGATAGATATAGTATTTGTCCCTCCTGAGGGCGTTTGATATCCATGGCCACTTGATGAGTAGGATTGAGAAAGGCGTGCACACATGTGTGAATCAATATGTGATATTGATGTCATACATATCTCTTCCAATCTACTCTGAGATCAAGAAAGTGAATTAACATTGACATGACGACTGTTCCATGCCAAGAGTTCATTCGGGATATCAGTGATAAAGGAATTATACATTCACTATAACACCATTCACGAATTGTAGGATTGAAAGTTGTTCTCCAACTTTCTATTTCACTTTGGTAGCACTGATGATTGACTAGGCACCACTCTTTGCTTGTGAAGTCATAAGTGTTATGGACTTTCACTGCTAACATGAAATGGACCTGTAGGGTCACACACATAGGATTTAACCTGGAAGAGGAGTTTTGTCCACAAACAATGTTTAGATTGATTACTAAAGGAGTTTAGTAGTTCAATTAAACACTCAATTAATTGATAGCTCAATGTCATAATGTTCAAGGTGTTGGACACATTGATTGGCGTATCAGATTGATTGAAACTTTAGTTGACCGATTATGCACAATCTGCATTCCCAACCGATCAACTCATGTGATGAACTGATCGGTTGAGCTTGGTGAACCGATCAGCTCAGGTGGTGAGTCGATCGGCTCATTAACAGGGTGAAATGATCAGTTCAAGTGTTGAAACAATCGGTTCAACTGGTCCAACCGAGCAAGTTGGGAAAGTCAGGTTGGTGAGAAATTTCTTTTTGTTTCACTTGCCCAATGTGATTGGAACAAGGATTGGTATTTGGTACCAATTAGAAACAAAAGAAGAAAAGTCAATCGAGAACGGATCAGGACCAGAAACCGACCGATTCAGAAGTGAACCGACCATTTCATGGGTCCCAACCGATCGGTTGAGGTGTCAACCGACAGACTCATGTCCCCAACCGACTGTTTCATAAATAAAACGATCGGTTCAGGTTGCGCAGTTGGTTGTTTTTGTGGAAAATCTCGAACCCTTCTACTCCTGCTTTAGTCCCACATTGCCCGGGATAGAGAACCCTGTCCCATAACCCCCCCTATATATAGGGGTATTAGGGGTTTCTCAAAGAACAACTCAGTGCAACCAGTTGCTCTGCAAAGTTGTCGTTCTCTCTGGTTTTTTTAAACCAGAGAGCCCGAGCAAGTGCTACCCGATAAGGGAGGCACAGTAAGGGAAAGACAACTGCAGAAAGCGACTGGTGGCAGGAGAGTGTGTCAGTGACTACTACGCTGACAAGAGGGTGTGACTCCTTCTGATTCCTTGTGAGACAAGGAGATTGGAGTTCCAGGTGGTCTGTGTGGACTACTTCAAAGGCGGGAGATTTCTGCTGCTCGGAGGAAAGCTGTCAATCCCGACAGTCCCGGTGAGACCAGGAGTCGTCAGTCCCGGTCCGACCAGGAGCTGGACAGACACCATCCAAGACCGGAGGTGAAGACCACGCATGCCATGAGGTATTGTCGGCGAGCAAGCCTCGGGACAAGGTATGATTCCACAAACTATCTTTTCCTATTGTATAGACGTTGACACGTTTCCTTGTTCTGGGTTTGGGAGAAGAATTTTTTTTTGTTTCTGCTGCCTTCTCTGCCTCCCCTAAAACCCAAATAGCGGTATTAGAGCCACATCAACTGGTCTATACTTTAGGATTATCGATATGATCGATTTTGGTTTGTTGCCTTTATTTATTGCATACGATGCGAACAAAATTGGCTTTATGCATGTCCAATCCTAAATCCACAAATCCCAATATACATATATGATATGTAATATGAATGCACTCGATACGCGTCACACTTAAACGAGTTTTGTGGTGGATGTATAGCGTGGTTATGGCCAATAAACCCTATCTATGTAAGGTTGTATGTGGTTGCTTGCATCTCGGTCTGCGCATCGATTCCCTTCCTCCTATTCCTGATGTAACTCAAAATAATTCGAGATTTCTTTCCTACCTTTGCTCCCCTCGAATGTAACTTGAGGTTTCTCTTTTTACAATGAAAATTAGGATATAATTTTATTTCCTATTATGTCAAAGAACGGAGGACATCCTGACGACAGCTGAGACGATCGGTTCAAGGCGTGAACTGATCGGTTGACATTCGAGATGATCGATTCAAGGAGTGAGCCGATCGGTTGGTGACCAGTTCAAGGAGCGAGACAAGCGGGTGGCGGCCATGATGAGATGCATGACGACCAGGCGAACCGATCGGTTGGAGGTGCCAACCGATCGGCTGGTGGCACCCAGTCGACCGGCCTGATGGTGAGTCGATCAGTCATGTGATGAGTTGATCAAACCCAGAAAGATAAAGCACATAGTTCATCTTGTAAAGGTTGCATGTGATGTAGACCTAGATGATCGTGATTCCTCTTGGATCGAGGAATCACATTAGGATGGCCATAATCATTGCTTTTATCATTTCACATTATTTCTGTGGGATATAGCATGTATATGATACATACTATATATTGTGGTGATTGGTTATGTATATGTATATATAAAAACCAAATCCATCATTAAATATTATGTTTTAGATGCCTTCCAAATGCGACACACGTGAAAAGCTTGATCGACTAAGTGTGGGCACGCCCTAGTGTGGTGAACCGTATATCTCATGGAAGCATGAAGGATGGATATGTGGGTCTGCCCTAGCAAGGTGCATATTCATCGTGTTGGCTTTGGGTCAGACTTAACAAGGTGACCTAGATAGGATCTAACACCTTGAGGGATGGAGGTGATCATGTCAAGGAGTTGCATATGACATCTTATCAAGAGTTACATATGATTCAATTGGCAAGAGTTTCCTACCTGAGAGATCTAAGTTGTGGGTGACATCCCTAGCTGGTCCATAACTTAGAGGATTTCATGATCTTTCCCACTAGAAGGTTGTACGCTGCAATCTTCTGAATTGATGGTGAGGGCTATCAATTTGAACTAAAACAGTGGGAGTGATAATTAATTAAAGGACTAATTATATCGTCAACTTTCCAAATCAATCAAATAAGTCAAAAATGAGTTTTGGACTAAAATTGCATATTTTCCTTTTGTAATACAAATGGCAACAAACAACAATCATTTTTCTTTGTGATCCGTCCTTGAAAAGGACAAGCTAAATGGGACAAACTTCCACGACTGGTAGAGGACATTGAGAATTGTTCTCACTCACGATTGAAAGCTCTATGTCCTGGATACTCCAATTTCAGAGGAACCTGCTCCTAATGCACCAAAGGCAGAAAAGGATGCTTAAAAGAAGCATTTTGATGATGCCATTGATGCAAAGTGCTTGATGTTGTGCTCTATGAACCATGAGTTGCAGAGACAACATGAGAACATGGGTGTCATTGAGATGATTCAGCATCTCAGGAACATGTATGAAGATCAAGCACGACAAGAGAGATATGATGTCTCAAGGGCACTGTTCAAGTGCTTCATGACAGAAGGAGATCCAGTTGGTCCTCACACACTCAAGATGATTAGGTATGTGGAGAACCTGGCAAGACTGGGATTTCCACTGAGCCAAGAGTTGGCTACTAACGTGATACTACAATCGTTGCCAGAATCCTACAGTCAGTTTGTGATGAACTACAACATGAACAACTTTGATAGGCCAATGTCAGAGTTGTTGGGCATGTTGAGGACATCCGAGACACAGATGAAGAAGGACAAGCCTAAGTCTGTGATGGTGATCACGAGCAAGAAATGCACGTCCAAGAACAAGGGCAAAGCTAAGAAAGGTTCTGATGCTAGCCAGGAGTCCAAGTCATCTTCAACTCTCAAGGCCAAGGGAGGCGTGACCAAGAAAGGCAATTGCCACCATTATCAAAAGCCAGGACATTGGAAAAGGAATTGTCCTCTCTATCTGGAAGAACAAAAGAAGAAGGAGGCGACTGATATCTCCACTTAAAGGTGTCATGAAAGTAAACTTGTAACACTTTTGAAGTATATGTAACATGTAAAGCACTCAATAATTGGGGAAAGTGTTCCTGCCATAATAAGGAGTACTTTAGTTTATTTTCAGCCTAAAAGGCATGTAATACAATTATGAACTTCTATTTCATATTTTCCAATAGATAGAAACACCTTATTTTTTACATATTGTATGACAATGATGGCAATCAATAAAGAGATGTTTCAATTTCTAAAGATATGATCTTTGTGGCAATTCCTTGTTTATCTTGTGGTATTGGACATGCATAAAATAAAATGATACCTAAAAGTTATAGATAACTCAAACAATCAAATTAGCATCAATCCTGAGAAATTCATTTCTAGTTTCCACGTGATGGATAAATCTAGACTCTTTTGGTTAGAGAACCAGTAAGAGAAATGAATATCTTGGACATGATTAATCAATCTTCACTAAAGGTAGTGGGAGAATGATTATCCTATTAGGTATGATACATGTGATGTATTTACATACCTATTGGAACAAATGCTAATACTTCAAATGGTGTTTAGAGAAATACCAATATGAATATCTTGAAGTGTTCGAGATTATCATAGATGAAGTGCAAATTTGGTAAAGTGTTAATTCTTGATGAGATCAATGAATGAAACACTTGGAACAAATGTTTGAGATCCTTATGAGTGATTATGATAGTGTATCATAGTGAACTCATGATTAAGGCATGGTGATGTCTAAATCAAGAAGGAATGATACTCTAAGGAGTTAGAGAATGATTATCAAATAACTGAATTCTTCTTAATAAAAGAATACCCCACACTAATAAAGGACATTAAGAATCACAAGGAGTTGTGTGTTCTTATATCCTTGATGGATACACCTCGTTTATCTATGTGATGAGTTGTTCATGTGATGAGTCAACTATCTAGATGAATATGAGGAACCGAATTTTGAGTTATGGTTAATGACCATTACATCCTAAATGACATCCATGTGAACCATAAGGTATGACCTTGATTGTAGCACCCATTGGATGAAATCCATAAGTGAAAATGAATCTTAAGTGTTAAGACACATGGATAACATTTTGAAGGATGATGCTTGTTGATTGCAACTTAATGACTAAGACATTTGGCATATGGATACTAAAATTGCATTCCTATGAGGAATGAAACAAGGATGTGTATGTGACACAACCTATAAGGTTTATGAATCCACTAATGCAAATGAAGTCTATAAGTTACAATGGACTAATCAATGTGATTGACTGAGTACAAGCAACTCAGCATTGTATCTTTACTTTGATGATATAGTCAAAGGGTTTGACTGATATGTCAAAGATAAAGAAGGGATCTGTGATTTAGTGGGAGCGTATTCACATTCCACATGTTGATGTGAAATGGAAATGTTCTAGAATGGAAATCCAAAAGTGGAAATTATCTTTAAGGAACATATAGATGTTTCCTATGTTATAGGAATAGAGATCTATAGAGATAGTTCTCGAAAACCTCTTGACCTGAAAAGAGAAACCACACATTGGCAATCTGTACTGAAGGGTTCAATATGCATAGATTCAGTGGGAGAAAACTTGTCCATGTTACATGGAGTTAGTATCCCAAGGCCAAGTGTCCAATTCTTATGAAGAATGGGAACACTAAGAATAGATATGGATCTATCATGTATGTAATCATCCCATTATCTTGCATGTATCGACATGGCAAGAACAAAATGAATTCATCATCTTGTATGTAGGACATGGCAATATGATGTGCTCATCCTGATAACTCATATGTGAGACATGACGAGTGGATGTTTGTCTACTTCCAGTAAGGGTTACTGGAATACCATGAGAACTTGATAAGTACTTGAGAATTACTAGTTCTATGGAGATCAGGAAGAGTTCAATGTAAAGAGTTACACTGATGCGAACTTCCGAAAGGACAGAAAATTAATCACAAAATATATATAGGATATATAAAAGTGAAAGTTTGTTGATAATCGGAAGTGTTCCAATAAAACCATTTAAAAGGAAATTCCGAGTATCTGTGTTAGAGAACAACAGTGGATACTATATGGATCTGGAAGTTCATGAGATGAACTTATAGATATTCCGCTCATTGATGACAAGTATGGAATCCTTGATCATGCAATGTGGCTAAAGGTTAGAAAAGAAATACTAGATCACATATTATGGTAACTCCATCTCATACATGTGACGTACAACGAAGAGATAAGAGACATGCAGTTAAAAAATAACTTTGGCAAGGTGTTTCCATAACTCACTATGTTCGCACTAGAGCATAGTAACATGTGGGACATGTTTGAAGATCACTATGAATATGATTCAAGGGTGATTGGCTCGCAGTGCAAGTGGGAGTCTGTTGGTATGTATGCCCTGAGAGCTAATCATGGGATGATTGCTGGGATACATTAAGATTCATTTGATAAACATCAAAAGCAAACTTCCAATTCTTTCTGGTTCAGTCATATGAGATAGTGATAGAATAGATTGAATGTCTAGAGAATGACAATACTCAATGACGTATGCTTTCAGGTTCAGGACCTGAACGATGAGATCATACGGATGCTAAGAGTCTGTACATTCTCATGATGTCCCTAGTCAGATGTCATTGTGGAAGGTAGATAGACAGCAATGACACATAAGACTAGATTGTGGTGTTGGTTGATGACAGAATCCCATTAGTCATGATATAGAAATATCAAACCAAACACATAGGTACTTGTTAGAGAACAAGTGTACCAGACAGACCCACCGTGAGTTTGACACATGGAACCATGACATGGTAGTCACAGTCAGTACTCATAGTGATGGTGGTGAGTGTGATTCTTTGACCTGAAATCACTACACTCAACACATGTCATTGTGCACACTTTGACATCATCAAACGCAGTCCTAAAACATGGGTTGTTATAAAGGTGATGATTGCGTAGCTTTGACACATGGGGCTTTTGAGGGGTGAGTGATAGATATGGGATTTTTCCCTCCTGAGGGAGTTTGATATCCATGGCCTCTTGATGAGTAGGATTGAGAAAGGAGTGCACGCATGTGTGAATGAGTATGTGATATTGATGTCATACATATCTCTTCCAATCTACTCTGAGATTAAGAAAGTGAATGAACATTGAAAGGATGACTGTTCAATACCGGGAGTTCATTCGGGATATCAGTGACAAAGGAATTATACATTCACTGTAACACCATTCACGAATTGTAGGATTGAAAGTTGTTCTCCAAATTTCTATTTCATTTGGGTAGCACTGATGTGTGACTAGTAACTGCTCTTTGCTTGTGAAGTCATAAGTGTTATGGACTTTCACTGCCAACGTGAAATGGACTTGTAGGGTCACACACATAGGATTAAACCTGGAAGAGGAGTTTTGTCCACAAAAAATGTTTAGATTGATTACTAAAGGAGTTTAGTAGCTCAATTAAACACTGAATTAATTGATATCTAAATTTCATAATGTTCACAGTGTTGGACACATTGATTGGAGTATCAGATTGATTGAAACTGCAATTGACTGATTTTGCACAATCTGCATTCACAACCGATCGGCTCATGTGATGAACCGTTTGGCTGAGCTTGGTGAACCGATCGGCTCAGGTGGTGAGTCGATTGGCTGATGGATAGGGTGAAATGATCAGTTCAAGTGTTGAAACGATCAGTTCAACTGGTCCAACCGAGCAAGTTGGGAAAGTCTGGTTGGTGAGAAATTTATTTTTGTTTCACTTTCCCAATGTGATTGGAACGAGGATTGGTATTTGGTACCAATTTGAAATAAAAGAAGAAAATTCAATCGGGAACTGATCAGGACCATTAACTGACCACTTCAGAAGTGAACCGACCATTTCGTGGGTCCCAACCGATCGGTTGAGGTGTCAACCGACTGGCTCAGGTCCCAAACTGACTGTTTCAGAAATAAAACGATTGGTTCTGGTTGCGTAGTTGGTTGTTTTTGTGGAAAATCTCGAACCCTTCTACTCCTACTTTAGTCCCACATTGCCCGGGATAGATAACCCTGTCCCATGACCCTCCTATATATAGGGGTATTGGGGGCTTCTCAAAGAACAACTCAATGCAACCAGTTGCTCTGTAAAGTTGTCGTTCTCTCTGGTTTTGGTAACTGAGAGAGCCCGAGCAAGTGCTACCCGATAAGGGAGGCACAATAAGGGAAAGACAACTACAGAAAGCGACTAGTGGCAGGAGAGTGTGTTAGTGACTAGTACGCTGACAGGAGGGTGTGAGTCCTTTTGATTCTTTATGAGACAAGCAGATTGGAGTTCCAGGTGGTCCATGTGGACTGCTTCAGAGGCGGGAGATTTATGTCACTCAGAGGACAACTGTCAATCCCTACATTCCCGGTGAGACCGAGAGTCATCAGTCCCAGTGCGACCAAGGGCTGCACATACACCGTCCAAGACCGGAGGTGAAGACCGCACAAGCCACGAGGTATTGTCGATGAGCAAGCCTCGGGACAAGGTATGATTCCACAAACTATCATTTCCTATTGTATAGACGTTGACACGTTTCCTTGTTCTGGATTGGGAGAAAAAAAAATTTGTTTCCGCTGCCTTCTCTGCTGCCCCTAAAACCCAAACAGCGGTTCCTAGTAGTTGTGATGCAATTGAGCTTTATTGTGACAACAATGGAGTTATTTCTCTAGCTAAAGAACCCATATCACATCAGCGGTCCAAGCACATATTGAGGTGCTTCCATCTCATATGAGAGATCATACAATGAGGAGATGTGAAGATTTGTAGGGTACCGACTGAAGACTATATTGTCGATCCCCTGACGAAAGCACTTTCACATCAGAAGCATGACGATCATGCTAGGTCATAAGGAATGAGGTTCTTGGGTGATTGTCTCAAAGTGTAACTGGGATTCTATTGGTATCTATGCCCATAGAGCAAGCCATATGATGATTGTAATGGGATACTTTGTAAATGATTTGAATACTAATAAATGCAATTTCTGTCTATATGTTTTAACTATTTTGAGATAATGGTATGACATGATAGATGTCTAAAGAATTGTTTTACTCAATGACGTATGCCTTTGAGTAGAGGACTTGAACGATGAGATCATACAAATGTTAAAAGTATACATTCTTATTTTGTCCCTAGTCAGTTGTTATTGTGGAAATATCCATAGACATCAATAACACAAGACTAGTGTGTGTGTTGGTTGATGATAGAATCTCATTAGTCATGATATAGGATATCAAACCAAGCACATAGATATATGTTAGAGAAGAATGTATCAGACAGACCCACCATAAGAATGATGCATGGAAACCACGTTTGGTTAGTCAGGATCAACTCTTATAGTATTGGTGGTGACTGTGGTTTTTAGACCTAAAATCACTAAACTCAACATGTCGTTGTGTACACTTTGACATCATCAAATGCAGTTCTGAAATATGGATTGTTATAAAGGTGATTATTGGGTGACTTTGACACATGGGGTTTTGACTGTGAGTGATAGATATGGGATTTGTCCCTTCTAAGGAGTATGATATCCAGGCCACTTGATGAGTGAGACTGAGAAAAGCATGGCCATGTGCTTGTGAGTCAATGTTTGACATTGGGCGTGGAAATATCTCAGTCAATCTACTCTGGATCAAGAAACATGGATTGATTGTTTGTAGAGGATGACATGCCCATGCCTCAAGTTCAATCCGGATATCAGTGACAAAGGAACTATACATTCATTGTAACACTAATTATGGATCGTAGGGTTGAAAGTTGTTCTCCAACTTTCCTTTTCACTTGGGTAGCACTGATATCCGACTAGGCACTACTCTTTTCTTGTGAAGTCATAAGTGTTTATGGACTTTCACTGCCAACATCAAATGGTACCTATAGGGTCACACACATAGGATTAACCTGGAAGAGGACTTTATCCATGAATGATGTTTGGATTGATCACTAAAGGTGTTTAGGTACTCAATCATACATTCAAACAATTGACTCAGAATCATCAAGTTCAAGTGTTAAACTAACTGATTTGAGTGTCAGATTGATTGAGAACTACATTGACTATGTTCTGCACAATCTGGACCACCAACCGACCGGTTAATTGGGTGAATCGATCGGCCCATGGCAAGTGAGACCACTGATTGATCATGCTCAGAAGTGAGTCAGACTTTTAAATTTATAGACTAAAACCTTCAAAGACCCCCACAACTTTTATTACGGGGTCGAAGTAGATATACGAGGTCAAACACAGGGATGTGGTGATGTTTAGGATGCTTAAGATTTCATTCTTGGGTCAGATAAGCCAAAAGAGATAGTTGATGAAAATATGTGCTAGAACTAGTCTAGCGGGTTGTCACGAATTAAAAGAAATAAAGAAAAAAAATGGAAATCACAGGATTCTACTAATTAGAGAGAAGGAGTTCCTGGATATGTAACCACAAGATGGGCAGTCTATGCACCCGTTCTCGGGTGTAGACAACCCTTGAACACTTGAGCAAGCAATCTATATCCAAATGAAGTACGAACTGTCGTATCTGTTCCTATGGGTCGTCCCACTCGCTCTCACGTAGCGTGACTAAAACCCATCTCTGACAGTGCCATCAATCCTCTTTTGAGGATGACACATCAACATCTCAAAATACTCTAGATGTCCTCTCGGGTCTTAGAGTTTTCTAGAATGTTAAGAATAGGGGACCTTGAACCGTCCTCCTCTCGGGCTCCATTCCAAACCATCTTCTCGCGTGTATTCCTACACAGATCTCTTGATACAAGCAGAAATAGTAGTTCAAACTAGAGAGAGATCAACCAAACTAGCAATCATAACTATATAGAGAAGATAGAACAATCAACATATTATATGAGGAATAAAACTACTCGCTTAAGGCAAAAGTACATACACATGCCCAGATCGGGCTACATAGCCAAGAAGGAGCTCACCTAGCCATGGACAAGCATAGTTGGCACCGAACAAAGATGGAAGAACATCATTGTACAAGAAACTAAGGAACACAGTAGAAGAAAGAGGAAGAAGACAAGATTTAGCCTATGGAGGAGAGGTGGATCTTTCTCCTTTGCCTCCATATAGGCTGGATCTCATCTTTTGGTCCTCCTCCTTGATCATATATGGACTCCTTGGTCCTCTCTCTCTCTAGATCTGCCCTAGAAGTGACTCAGTGGATGAACAGAGGTAGAGGATGATATAGATCTGGGTTTCCACCATATATCTGGGTGGAAATAGGCAGATGGATGGAGAGACAATGGAATCTTGCAGTAGAGGGCAGTGTGGAGTGAGCACTGTAATCTTCTCGGACCTCCGTGCTCTCCTTTGGGACTTCGGGTTGAGGTCCTTCTTGGGCTGGACACAAACTCGCAGCCTTCTGGTGTCTGGACTCGATCCCCCGAGAGGCAGGGGTAGGTGGCTATTTATAGAGTTGGATGGTTTGTGTTACCCCCCCATCATATTACTCAGGTCGAGGCCTTTATAATACTGACTGTGGGCGCGGTCTTGTAATTCCACTAACCGCGACCCTTTTCAAATTGATTTGACCGTGGGCCCTTTCATGCTAGGGTTGTGACTTGTGAAGGCACTGAGGTAGCTATCTGTTGGTGTAGACCGCGACTGAGGTAGGAAGGGGTCGTAGTGTGTTGGTCGCGGTGTTTTCGTTGCTTGGTCTTAGATGTCAAAATGTTGGGGTAACGTCACGGTGCATGTTTGATGAGCATGGCAGACCGTGGATTGTCGTCTCTTTTGATCGCATGCCCATGTCACGATGGAGGATGAAGAGGTGGCAAGCATCATCTTCAATGCCACTGCGGGAAGCTGTGATGGGTGAAGGAGTTGCCACGATCGTGATGGGATGCAGCGGAGGATGTCATGACCGTGGTTTGAGGGAGTGGTCACGGTCGTTTGCTGATGCTTGTTGTGATCATGGAAGGTGATGGTAGATCGAGGTTGAGGGAGCAGATGAGGTCACGGTTATGGGAGGTGGATGTGGGGACCGCGATGCTGCTGTGGGTGGAGGTGATGGCGGGTGAACGAAGGTGGTGGCGTTGAGTAGGTGATCACAACTGAGGTTAAGGGTGAGACAGGTCGAGGAAGTAGGTGATGCAAGTCACGATGGGAGTGAGGGTGTGGATCACGATCAGTGTAGGAGAGGACTGCAATCGCAGTTGGGTTTCTAGGGTCGTGCAGAACACGAGCAAGTGCCTACCGACGAGGGTGGAGAGGTCGCAGTGTGGTGGAGTGTGGAGACCACGGTTGGCATGAGTGTAGATGGTCGCAGCCATGTGCGAGGGAAAGTGGACTTAATTGCGATCTAGAAACCATCATTATGGTGGAGGTGTGGAGGTCATGATCTGGTAGCATGAAGCAGATTGTGATCTTAGAGTAGGACTACCCACGGTTAGGGTGAAGAAGAGTTGCGGCTGAAGGCAGTTGAAGGGGACTACGAGTTGTCATGTCCGTGGTGGTTGACATTGCTGGCTATGATGGCGTTGAGGTGTGCGTGGAAGAGGGGCCAGATAGGAGGCCGTGGGCACAGTGAAACGATGGTCGCAGTGTCGTTGTGACGTGTACGAGGTGTTAGGGTTTAGAAGGTGCCCGCGGTGGTGAGGGTGAGCCACAATAGTCGGGTGTTGGCCATTGTTGACCAGAATAAATAACTTTGTATTAGTGGGTGGGCCGAGAGCTTGTGGGCCTGCATGAACACATGAAATCCAGTCAACTAAATAGTGAAATCATTTAGACTGAGTCAAGTAGTATATGAGAATAATTAGGCCATAAAGGTGAATATACTAAGAAAATATTTGGTCAAGGATGGTGACTGAGGTCATGATGAATAATCATGATATACCAATTAACACAATTTCTCAGGGCCTCAGCTGGAGAGAAAGCATGGAGAAAGCTGTCCCTCTAAGTTTGGTTCCTCTTTGTCCCAAAACTGGCTAGATAGGCCACTTTATTGGCTAGCTAGTTATCTAATTTAAGAAAATAAGAAAAGAACTAAAACATGAGCAAAAGAGTGCATATTAAGACCAAAGTGACACAAAACCATAGATAAAATGCATAGAGAATATGTGCCGATTTGGGTGTTATCAACTACCCCAAGCTTAAAACTTGCTTGTCCTAAAGCAAGACTGTTCTCAGAGAACAAAAAGATAACATCCAAATTAATCTTGGCAATAAATGTTAAAGTTAAGAAAAATAATTTAAAGCATCTATTCTCTTGATCCATGTCGTTTCAGAACAAACCCTCACCAATCAACCAAAGTCTTGCTAAAGCAAGATCAAAGAGTTTCCAGGCAAGATTAAGGAAATTCACTACAACCTACCGATACTCATGAGAGTTTGAATCATAATTATTTAAACATGAAAGAGTTGTCACATAGATGATCTCACAGATGATGAGCAATGAGCCATCACCACGAATCCATGCATACCAATCAGGAACGCCACGCCTCTCACTTATTCATGTCCTAAGAAACAAAGCAAAAGACTCTAATGACTTATGAGGATCTCGATCTGTGTCAGGTTGATCCATGTTGTAAAGAAGTGAAACCACTTCCTTACTAAAAATTTGAACAATAGAACCTCCATTCCAAACACACTCAAAAGGTGTGATGGAGTGGGTGTAAAATTTTCAAATCTTTATATAATGGTAATCAAAAGACCAATGTATAGCAGCGGAAGAAAATATTTGACTATTCAATTATAAAATAAAGGGTTATAAACTTACATCATAAGGATCCATGTAGAGGAAATCTAAACCACCTCAAGATTGTCTCCAAGCTTTATCAACTCAAGCTAAGGCTAGGTCATCATGTCAAGCCATCCATGTCCTTCACCTAGGGTTGGAAGCATACCCCAGCAAAAGAGAAACAAAAGGAGACATCAGCAAAGGCTGGTATGTGCATACTAAAAAGCAACTTGAGCAATATAAGAATATAAAGGACATCAAATTTAAAAGGCTTCCCATACAGGAAATAAGGACCACCCAATCAGGTATCAAGAGATAAGATCATAACAAAAATGATACTTGCCATAACCAACAAATAATAAGAATGTGCTATCAATATAAACATCCACTACCATGGTGGGAAACAAAGCACATATCATCATCAACCTGCATGCATGTGAGATAAGCATAACACTAGAACAATATAAACACAATTGGCGGCCAAGCACACACTTGAACCTGATAGAGAAAGGAATACTGCCAATCTCTCAATTATATAAAATTTGAGCATGGATTACTGCCACACTCGATTTACAGAGGAATGGTATACTGCCACCCTCCAATTAAACAATAGGGGAATACTGCCCCAAAACCAATGTAATTACACTACTCTAGTGCTACTGAATCACATAGCATGTTAATGTAGAGGCAAGTAGAAAAGTATAGTCAGAACAAACAATGTTGCCATCACATAATGGACAACACAACATATAGAAAATCCACTTCAAAGTGGGCATATAACAACAAGTAAAAATCCATATAATATCAAAGGTGCCACATGCACCAAGGCATAGGAAAATAGATTCCAAAAGAATATCTATGATCACAAGATCAATAACAAAACAAAGTAGTTCACATGAACCATGATATCAAAAGAACAAGACAATGTGTAGGCTAATGTCCAAAGGACCAAAAGAAAGAATAAAATAGGATAATTTCTCAACAAGAATAATCGGGGATGCAAACATACATAAGAGAAAAGAATAAGAAATTTCTCAATACATAATTAATGTGGGATGCAATCATACATAAGAGAAAAGAATAAGAAATTGCTCAATACATAATTAATGTGGGATGCAATCATACATAAGAGAGAATAGAAATTTCTCAATATAGACATAATAGGGGATGCAAGCATACCTCAACTTCAGAGTCAAACGATCCAGGGTCACATCTAGGTCCAAGCCTAGGCTTCCAAAACACCTATTTAGCATATATGTGAAGTTAGGGTTAGGTTTCCATTAATATACAAAACCCTAAAAACACCTTTTTATTAATATATGAATTAGGTTTCCAAAATGATTCCTTATTTTAGATTATATTTTCCTGAGTTCAAAACATATTTTATTATATTTTTCTGACTTATAAATTATTAGTTATGAATTTTAGAAGTTAATTCATTATTAATTAGACCCATTAAAAAAACATGTTTAAAACATCAGATTCATATGATAAAACCAACACCATAAGAAAGCTTGCATTTTTCTGAATCCAACGACTATTTAGTTATATTTTTCGGCCAAACAGGTAATTAGTTATCAAATTTACAAAACTGACCAATCAGAGAATTCCAATAATGCACGAAAAATCCAGTTGGTGGTCCCCTGGCTGACTTGGCCCAATAACTGGAAGCCAACTAGGCCAAGTCAACAGGCAGCGCGACTTGCGTTCAAGAAAAGAAAAATAAAGGGTAAAAGTCCATAATACCCCTGGCGAGAAAAAGCAAAGAAGAAAGAAAAGAGGAGGGTACATACGAGAATTCGTACAGGGGTTTCTTCCCCAAGCTAGGCTCACGCCATGGCCGCTGCGCGAGATGTAGCTCGACCGAGCAGGGACCATGAAACTTGACACTTTCAACCAAAACAGAGGTTAATCGCTGTGAGAAACGATGCTGATGAAATTCGGCGACGCAAGACGGAACTAAAGGCATCAAAACTCGAGGAACCATGGTCTATAGCTCGGACATTGCTCCAGAAACAACAAGCATGGAAAAAGGGGGGAATATGGACCGCTTAACAGGAAGATCAATCGAGGGGGAAACTACCTTCGTGATGTCACAAGAAGCTCATCCGAGCCATCTCCAGGTGTCTGCGGGGGTCGGAAGCCCCGCACCTCATCCCAGATCCATGCTGCGGCAGTTGAAGTATGGAAGGGATGAGCAGCTACAGAAGAAACTAAATTGAAGTAAGGAACATAGCGCGGAGGTCCCAACGGAGGTTAGGGACCAAATTTCTGGGGTTCCGATGGCACAAGGATGCGCCAAGATGGAAGGGGAGAGGTGAGCAGAGCGTAAATAGGGCAAAAGGGGCGGCGCCTCGTGGAACAAATTCCAAGCAACAAAACGCTTCAAATATATAGATGAACTCGTGCGGAATCCTTCCAGGAACTCAGAGGCAAAGAAATTGTGTAAAAAGGTTGAGATTCGAGCGAGTTATTCGCGTTTGAAGATCGAACAAAATCTGCTATGTTTCCATAGCAGGCGCAAGCTAGAAGATGAACGTGAGCCGTCCGATTTCCATCAGATGGTTCTCATCGTGCGTGAAAACAAATAAGACATGCGACAGATTAAATGACATTCCTAATTAGATTTGACTATAGTGTGAATACATTTATTTTTTTTCTTCTCTCTCCTATTTCAAGGGTACAAACGAACTCCAAACTAGGTAAAATTTTGCATAGAGGCTAATTAAAACATTTAGATTCCAAATATAAAATTAGATTTTCCTTTTAAGAACTTTTAATGTGCCAAATAAATTAATTAATATATTGTCTTTCCTCCTTCATTAATGGCTTTAGGATTATCCAAATTTTATGAAACTTAACCCACAAGTCATGTTTAAGGTGTTGGCTACGAATTTGCCATCAGTTTTACATATTGGATATATTAGCATATTTATTTAATATCTTGAAGGTTTTATACACTTTCTCTCTCCTGATTTCTCCCTTTAAGCAAACTTTCTCCAAATTGGTTGAAAATTCACCCAAAGACTATATTTATTAGGTAAATCACAAATCTAAGATTATTTTCCTCTTTTGGAGTCAATTATTATATTTATTTATTAATTACACCTTTTAGGCAATTTCTCTCTCCTAAATTACCATATTATTTCAAGGTTGTCCAAATTAAATGAAAATTGACATGTAGGCCTATTTTAATGTGTAGATTACGAATTTGAAGTCAATTATTTAATTTGAGGCTTTATTACATGGGTTATGCCATATGGCCCATTAGAGGCCCATTAACTTCATTATGCATCCAATTAGGTTATTTATCATCTTATTATCACCAAACAAATTATGTGACATATTAGATTACATTATTCATGCATTAGACTATTAGGATCATCCTAACCTCAACCTTGTTTGGAAAACCCAAAAGATCAAAGTTCTAGGGTAGGGTTTAAGATTCGGTATGTTACAACACTCCACCCCTTAAAAAGGATTTCATCCTCAAAATCTATAGATTCAAACATCAACTATTAATTATTCTTCACCCCTTAAAGGGTTCAACTTAACAAGTTAAACTAAACAACTTTTTAGAGCTACCCACATCAATTAGTTGTGAAAGTTCTAGATACTTATATTATTTATGTAACCAACTATAGTCATGCTATCTAGGGTTGAGATTTTAAGTCCTTGTGTCTCTAACCTATCAACCCTATATGATCATCCAAAAAGTCATAGGGTAGGTCAACTACACCATTTTATAAACTCCTAGGTACAAAACTAGGGTTAGATTCTACTCAAACTATAGTTTCTCTTCATTGTGACTTAGTTCAAGAAAACATCGATAAATCAGAGAAAACATTTTCTTTTGTACATGTAGTAGTATATGGAAAATAATTTGTTGTGAAAAACTTTTACGATTGAAAACTGAAATTTAGGGCCCAAAATCAAAGCGAGAAACCAAGTCACAATATATCCATATTTAGATCTCCTAACATATTGTCATCCTCAAACCAAACCTTATTGCACAAAAGATCATCATTTGATCAAATCTAAGGTCAACATCTCACTTAGAGCTATCTAGAAAAGTCAAGGGTTCTAATGGGGAGACAAAATTGAAATAGTCGATTCCGACTACCATGGGCTCTGATACCATGCTGTAAAGAAGTGAAACCACTTCCTTACTAAAAATTTGAACAATAGAACCTCCATTCCAAACACACTCAAAAGGTGTGATGGAGTGGGTGTAAAATTTTCAAATCTTTATATAATGGTAATCAAAAGACCAATGTATAGCAGCGGAAGAAAATATTTGACTATTCAATTATAAAATAAAGGGTTATAAACTTACATCATAAGGATCCATGTAGAGGAAATCTAAACCACCTCAAGATTGTCTCCAAGCTTTATCAACTCAAGCTAAGGCTAGGTCATCATGTCAAGCCATCCATGTCCTTCACCTAGGGTTGGAAGCATACCCCAGCAAAAGAGAAACAAAAGGAGACATCAGCAAAGGCTGGTATGTGCATACTAAAAAGCAACTTGAGCAATATAAGAATATAAAGGACATCAAATGTAAAAGGCTTCCCATACAAGAAATAAGGACCACCCAATCGGGTATCAAGAGATAAGATCATAACAAAAATGATACTTGCCATAACCAACAAATAATAAGAATGTGCTATCAATATAAACATCCACTACCATGGTGGGAAACAAAGCACATATCATCATCAACCTGCATGCATGTGAGATAAGCATAACACTAGAACAATATAAACACAATTGGCGGCCAAGCACACACTTGAACCTGATAGAGAAAGGAATACTGCCAATCTCCCAATTATATAAAATTTGAGCATGGATTACTGCCACACTCGATTTACAGAGGAATGGTATACTGCCACCCTCCAATTAAACAATAGGGGAATACTGCCCCAAAACCAATGTAATTACACTACTCTAGTGCTACTGAATCACATAGCATGTTAATGTAGAGGCAAGTAGAAAAGTATAGTCAGAACAAACAATGTTGCCATCACACAATGGACAACACAACATATAGAAAATCCACTTCAAAGTGGGCATATAACAACAAGTAAAAATCCATATAATATCAAAGGTCCCACATGAACCACGGCATAGGAAAATAGATTCCAAAAGAATATCTATGATCACAAGATCAATAACAAAACAAAGTAGTTCACATGAACCATGATATCAAAAGAACAAGACAATGTGTAGGCTAATGTCCAAAGGACCAAAAGAAAGAATAAAATAGGATAATTGCTCAACAAGAATAATCGGGGATGCAAACATACATAAGAGAAAAGAATAAGAAATTGCTCAATACATAATTAATGTGGGATGCAATCATACATAAGAGAAAAGAATAAGAAATTGCTCAATACATAATTAATGTGGGATGCAATCATACATAAGAGAGAATAGAAATTTCTCAATATAGACATAATAGGGGATGCAAGCATACCTTAACTTCAGAGTCAAACGATCCAGGGTCACATCTAGGTCCAAGCCTAGGCTTCCAAAACACCTATTTAGCATATATGTGAAATTAGGGTTAGGTTTCCATTAATATACAAAACCCTAAAAACACCTTTTTATTTATATATGAATTAGGTTTCCAAAACGATTCCTTATTTTATATTATATTTTCCTGAGTTCAAAACATATTTTATTATATTTTTCTGACTTATAAATTATTAGTTATGAATTTTAGAAGTTAATTGATTATTATTTAGACCCATTAAAAACACATGTTTAAAACATCAGATTCATACGATAAAACCAACACCATAAGAAAGCTTGCATTTTTCTGAATCCAACGACTATTTATTTATATTTTTTGGCCAAACAGGTAATTAGTTATCAAATTTACAAAACTGACCAATCAGAGAATTCCAATAATGCACGAAAAATCCAGTTGGTGGTCCCCTGGCTGACTTGGCCCAATAACTGGAAGACAACTAGGCCAAGTCAACAGGCAGCGCGACTTGCATTCAAGAAAAGAAAAATAAAGGGTAAAAGTCCATAATACCCCTGGCGAGAAAAAGCAAAGAAGAAAGAAAAGAGGAGGGTACATACGAGAATTCGTACAGGGGTTTCTTCCCCAAGCTAGGCTCACGCCATGGCCGCTGCGCGAGATGTAGCTCGACCGAGCAGGGACCATGAAACTTGACACTTTCAACCAAAACAGAGGTTAATCGTTGTGAGAAACGGTGCTGATGAAATTCGGCGACGCAAGACGGAACTAAAGGCATCAAAACTCGAGGAACCATGGTCTATAGCTCGGACATTGCTCCAGAAATAGCAAGCGTGGAAAAAGGGGGGAAAATGGACCGCTTAACAGGAAGATCAATCGAGGGGGAAACTACCTTCGTGATGTCACAAGAAGCTCATCCGAGCCATCTCCAGGTGTCTGCGGGGGTCGGAAGCCCCGCACCTCATCCCAGATCCATGTTGCGGCAGTTGAAGTATGGAAGGGATGAGCGGCTGCAGAAGAAACTAAATCGAAGTAAGGAACATAGCGCGGATGTCCCAGCGGAGGTTAGGGACCAAATTTCTGGGGTTCCGATGGCACAAGGATGCGCCAAGATGGAAGGGGAGAGGTGAGCAGAGCGTAAATAGGACAAAAGGGGCGGCGCCTCGTGGAACAAATTCCAAGCAACAAAATGCTTCAAATATATAGATGAACTCGTGCGGAATCCTTCCAGGAACTCAGAGGCGAAGAAATTGTGTAAAAAGGTTGAGATTCGAGCGAGTTATTCACGTTTGAAGATCGAACAAAATCTGCTATGTTTACATAGCGGGCACAAGCTAGAAGATGAACGTGAGCCGTCCGATTTCCATCAGATGGTTCTCATCGTGCGTGAAAACAAATAAGACATGCGACAGATTAAATGACATTCCTAATTAGATTTGACTATAGTGTGAATACATTTATTTCTTTTTCTTCTCTCTCCTATGTGCCAAATAAATTAATTAATATATTCTCTTTCCTCCTTCATTAATGGCTTTAGGATTATCCAAATTTTATGAAACTTAACCCACAAGTCATGTTTAAGGTGTTGGATACGAATTTGCCATCAGTTTTACATATTGGATATATTAGCATATTTATTTAATATCTTGAAGGTTTTATACACTTTCTCTCTCCTGATTTCTCCCTTTAAGCAAACTTTCTCCAAATTGATTGAAAATTCACCCAAAGACTATATTTATTAGGTAAATCACAAATCTAAGATTATTTTCCTCTTTTGGAGTCAATTATTATATTTATTTATTAATTACACCTTTTAGGCAAGTTCTCTCTCCTAAATTACCATATTATTTCAAGGTTGTCCAAATTAAATGAAAATTGACATGTAGGCCTATTTTAGTGTGTAGATTACGAATTTGAAGTCAATTATTTAATTTGAGGCTTTATTACATGGGTTATGCCATATGGCCCATTAGAGGCCCATTAACTTCATTATGCATCCAATTAGGTTATTTATCATCTTATTATCACCAAACAAATTATGTGACATATTAGATTACATTATTCATGCATTAGACTATTAGGATCATCCTAACCTCAACCTTGTTTGGAAAACCCAAAAGATCAAATTTCTAGGGTAGGGTTTAAGATTCGGTATGTTACACATGTAATGAGCAACAGTCCCTGCAGTCTGACCTAGTTGGCCCAAAGGAGTGAGATGAACTCCTCGTATTGCGCTCAAACCAACCCTTCTCCTGAGATGGTCTCATAGGTCTCCTAGGGGTTCCTAGTGACTCTCTAATGAGCTTTTAGAGTGATACTACTAGGCATGAAATACCTACATTCATGAGCGCAGTCATACACCGGCTGGGCATCATCCTCAACTCTCCTAAAAGAGATCAGGCTATTATTCTCTGCATTCTATTTTTGTTGGCTTGGGAGAGAACTATATAGATAGTTTGGGATTTTGTGGGTGGCCAAGCCTCTTTTGCACTTTTTTTAATATATTTTTCATCTTTTTGTCTCAATCTAATGTGAGAAGGCATGTAGTCCATCAAGGAAAAACACTTCATCTTGATTATAGCTCAAAACTCATCATGATCCTCTTGACACCTGTGTGAAAAGTTGCAATTATGATTCAAGAATCCTTAGAATAGAGGAAAGCTCATGAAACCGTAGCTAGGATTATGTAATCTTGTTTTAGCTCATTCGAATGGTCCTTTACCATGGATTTTCCATTCACGATATGGATCAAGGGAATTTAGCTTTAAGTTATGAAAAAGGGACATAACCTTAGATTTATTTCCAAACTCAAGGAAAGATTCAAAGAGCAAGTCAAGTGAAAGGTCAAACATTTTTTAAGATGAAAAATGTGCATTTAGGCATAAAGTCAAGCATTTATCTATTAGATTCACACCATATAGCCATAATTGCAAAACTAAAAAGCTAATTTTTTTTAAAATTTAAAATTGAATGTAGGAAGTAAACATGCATGCTAGAAGGGTGAAGAGAAAGAAGGGCGAAGCCTTTCACCCCAAGCTTAAAACATTTCTCGTCCTCGAGCAAGATCTAAACTTAGATTAGTAGGGTGGGAGGGCATGCAAGATAGGGTGGGAAATTTATTAAAGTAATAAAATGATGCATGTATGTAAGGAAAATTAAAGCAGTTAGAGGAAAGAAACTATCTAAGAAAAACTTGAAAAACAAAATTTTATTTTAATCAAAAAGGGAAAAAAGAAAGGGTAAGAGACAAGGAGGTGGTTGTCCCACTATATCGACACTGGGGTCCCAAATCCTAAGTTTTGGGACCAGTGTCACCTGTGTCTTTCCGATGGGTTCCTCCACATAATATGAGTAGAATGGGTGGAGATGCGGACCCTGCCGAGTCTGAAGTAGAGGAATAAAATCCAACAACTCGATGAAGTCATCTCAGTGCTAGAATTGAATTGAGCTGCACTGGGATGAATTCTTCGGCAAATCATCCTCAAGGTACCTTCCAAGATACAAAATCTGAATAGGAAGGCCCTAGGATGTCGACACAGGATGAGATGGAAGAGAGAGGTTGGATGTCTTTTGGAGGACTCACATCTTCTCTCTCCATCTCTACACTTGAGGTTGGATGCTCAGATAAATCTTCATGTACAGTCTGAGTCATCCTATCATCTTTTAAACAAGAAGTACTCCCTGAAGAATTAATTCATTGTTCTACCACCCCAAGCTTATCACCTGGCGTGGAGTCAAGGGTATCTTCATGCTCCGCAACCATGTTGTAGTGGACCGTCCATCCTACCCCCTTGACGTCCACCCTAGCTTGTAAAGGTAAGGGTGAAAATGGCAGCTCATGCTGCTCCAACTTGTCATTGTCAGTATGCTTGTTGCTCCATGTTGAGAAGCTATCGTTGTCATCGTCATTGAAAAAATTGTTCCAAACCATGGTTGGCGTGCTGCTCAAAGCGAAGTGACAAGTCTCAATATGAGAGATGTCACTCTGGTCTGGTTCAATATCTGACTCTGGTCCTCAAACCAACCTTCTGGTTGTGAGGTTCACTGGCTTTTCGAGTCTTCATCATTGTCATCATAGACCCATTCATGTCTATGACTCATATCTTCCATTGGTTCATCATTGGGGTCATCTGGATAGAATGAAGGGCTTCCCCAAGTGGGTTGGTCTTCATAGAAAAATCCTGATGAATCCAGTTGATGGTTTGAGTTGGATGATGGTGCATACTCCACTTTAGACCCAATGAAATGGTCTTGATGACTAACTTCTTCGTTGTCTTGTGATGGTTGTTGTAACTGGATTGTAACCATATCGATGAGCTCTTGGAGCCTCCTGCCCTATTCAACATCTTTATCATGAAGTTGTTGTACTTGAGCAGCAATGCTTTCGAGACCCATCGATTCTTCCATACACATATGAGGGGAATCCACTGTATCAAACTGATGTGCTTGGATGGATCCTTGCTCAAGAGTTTGAAGTAGACTTCTACTACAGTTTACAACCTCGGTGACTAGTTTAAGATGACGATCCTACTCTTCTAGTAGTTATTGCATTGGATCGACATCTTCTTGGAGATAAGGGGCTAAGGAGGTGAGTGTGTGAATACTTTCCCTAGCCTACTCCACTACCTTAATCAGTTCTTGATCCCATGATGGCATGGGAGTCGAGGGCTGACTGGAAATCTCTGTTGTTGGAATCTCAACATATGACGACAGTGGAGGTAAGTATAACTCAACTAGTTGTAGAGCACGACCTTCAATTATTAGCCAGCAGTCGGAACTGTGGAAAAACTCGGGTGGATAGGTGGACAAGATAACTTGTCTTGCCAAAGCGAGATCCATGGCTGAAAATGAGTATAAGAAAAAGAAAAAGGTATTCATAATATATGAACAAGTATGTTTAAAACAAAAGAAAAACTATGCATATATATACGATCTTAAAGTGGCTGAAGAAAAATCTTTTAGGTGTGTAAACGTGAAAAACCACGCCCCCGGCAATGGTGCCAAAAAGTTGATCACGCTCAGAAGTGAGTCAAACTTTTAAATTTATAACCCAAAACCTTCAAAGACCCCGTCAACTTTTATTACGGGGTCAAAGTAAATATACAGGGTCGAAGACAGGGACGTGGTGACATTTAGGACGCTTAAGATTTCGTTCTTGGGTTAGATAAGACAAAAGCGATAGTTGATGAAAATATGTGCTAGAACTAGTCTAGTGGGTTGTCACAAATTAAAGCAAAACAAAAAAAGAAAAGAAAACAAAACAAAACAAAATGGAGATCGAGGGATTCTACTAATCAGAGAGAAGGTGTTCATGGCTATGTAACCATAAGATGGGCAGTCTATGCACCGGTTCTCGGGTGTAGACAACCCACAAACACTGAGCAAGCAATCTATATCCAAACATAGTACGTACTGTCATATATGATCCTGTGGGTCGTCCCACTCACTCTCGCATAGCATGACTAAAACCCATTTATGACAGTGCCATCGATCCTCTTTCAAGGATGACACATCAACATCAAAAAATACTCTAGATTTCCTCTCAGGTCTTAGAGTTTTGTAGAATGTTAGGAATAGGGAACCTTGAACCATCCTCCTCTCGGGCTCCAATCCAAACCATCTTCTCACGTCTATTCCTACATAGATCTCTCGATACAAGAAAAAATAACAATTCAAACTAGAGAGAGATCAACCAAACTAGTAATCATAACTATAGAGAGAATATAGAACAAGCAACATACTATATGAGGAATAGAACTACTTGCTTAAGGCAAAAGTACATACACATGCCCAAATCGGGCTATATAGCCAAGAAGGAGCTCAACTAGCCATGGACAAGCATATTTGGTACCGAATAAAGATGGAAGAACATCATTGTATAAGAAACTAAGGAACACAATAGAAGAAAGAGGAAGAGATTTAGCCCATGGAGGAGAGGTGAATCTCTCTCCTTTGCCTCTGTATAGGCTAGATCTCATCTTTTGGTCCTCCTCCTTGATCAGATCTGGACTCCTTGGTCCTCTCTCTCTAGATTTGTGCCAAACAACATCTTTGTGGATGAATGGAGGTGGAGGATGATCTAGATCTGGGTTTCTACCACAGATCTGGGTGGAAATAGGTGGATGGATCTGTATTGTGCTCTGGGAAGCCCCCACTACCCCTCTATTTATTGTAGAGGCTAGGGTCAGGGTTCCCAGTCTATGTGGGAGTGGAAAGGGATATGAAGATCTTGAATTTTCACAACCCGTGAGTACTAAAATGGTCATTTGGTAGCCCAGACAGTCATCTGGCTAGTGAGATAGTCATTTCTCTCTGTGAGACAGTCATATAGCAGTTTCCCAAATTGGCAAATCATTTGCAATTAATGCTAAACATTAATTCCTTGCATCAATAGAATTGTGTAATCAAAATGATCAAACTTTCACAAATTTGAAAAAGTTTCTAGAACCTTTCATCGACCCAACTGAGCCAATCAGTTCACTAGGTGAATTGGTCATCTCGCTTTGCTTGAGCTGATTGGTTCACCCAGTGAGTCGACCAGTTGGAGCCTATTTCGTACAGAACTTCACCAATTCAGTTTCAATCAGCCCGACACTCCAGACGACCATCTCAACACCTGAGTCGATCGTTTGGCATTCTAAACAACCATCTCACTGAGTGAGCCAATCATTTGATAGTGTAGTCAGTTTATTCTTTTGTGTGAATTGAATACTTAAACACTTTATTAATCAATTCAATCATTATTCAAGATTAAACTCCTTTTCTATGCCAAGACCTATGTGTGTGATCCTATAGGTCCCATACTACATTGACATTGAATGTTCATAACAATTTATGACATTATAAGTAATGAGTGCTACCTATTCACATATCAATACTACCCAAGTAAATGGAAAGTTGAGGAACAACTTCGACCTACAATCTTTTCTTGGTGTTATAATGTTTGTATAATTCCTTTATTTCTAATATCCAAATTGAACTCGAGGCATGCATTAGTCACTCTCTTCAACATTCAATCTTGTTTCTTGAGCTAGAGAAAACTGTTTGAGATATATATAAGCTCAATATCACATATTGACTCACATGTGCATGGTCATGTATTTCTCAGTTTTGCTAATTAAGAGGCCTAGGATATCATCAGGGTCATAAATGGTGCGGATACAATGCAGGCATGATCAGACCCATAACCATACCCATTAAATTTAGCAAGTACATTTATGGGTCCATACCAGCATTCTTTAAAGTTAGACCCACACCGTACTCTGACCTGAATTCCATACGGGTATACGGTGTGTTTCTAGGGGTATGCGGTTTTGCACCCATTTAACTATAAGATGTCAAATTACATGTTGAATCAAGAAGAATGTTTTCATGGTTCAATATTCAATGTCATCACAAATAAAATAGTCCATTATTCATCGATATAAGGACATTTTATTTACAGCATAACTGGATATCATCTTGTTTTGATATTAGACACAAATCAACAATATTATAGAAGAAGAATCGTGATTCAATGACAAATAAAGTCAAAACAACAATCATTTTAGAAAGATCATCGTGCATAGTGCATATCAACCGCAGCCTATAGAAGAATAAAAGAAAGAAAACTTAAAGAGGGAGGAGGATTTTACAGATCTGGAACCTAGGAATAAAATGCATGAAAGCAGTCCGTGGAGGAGGAGGTCATGTACATTTTTGTTAGCAATATACAGACATGGCAACTAGAGTACTGGGAGGAATAAAAACTTCAGCACATAGCCGTCGGTCAGATCTAAGTTTCTAGATCAAGAAGCTTGTGAGCTATCTAGAACCCTTCGCTAATGAAAGAACTCCTAGATCAGGCAACCAGTGTGATTGGGCACCGCGTTTGGAAGCCACCATGGCTGGGATTGGGAAGTCAGTATGATCTGATGCCTTGGCAACATTTTATTGGGGAATCTGGAGCTGGTGGTGCTGGAGGTGGTGGCTCTTGTAGCTGTCGGTGCATTGAGTCGATAGTTGCAGACGGAGCGGCCGATACTGGATGCGTCGGACGCGTGTTATTCACCTGGACGCAAAAGCAACATGGTAGGGAGGCGGAGATGAGGGTTCTAGGAGGTCAGAGTTGGAGGCATAGCAGCAGTAGTCACCCATTGTTCCGAATTCCTTCGTAATTTGTCTTGAGTTTGTTAGGTTTAGGTCTTGATATTGTATGCTCACAATAAGATCATATGAAAGGCTTCAAGCCGTTGGATTCTAAGTGATATATCAATTCAGAATATGTGTATATATAATATTTATTAATTATAAAAATAATAATGCATGTATGTGGGTCTAACGGGTACGGGTATAGATGCACCCATTGGTGGACCAGCTTAAATACGAGTCCTCAGGTATGCAGGTCTGCGGCTACAACATATTGTACCCATGACATGTTTTAAATGGTCTAAAATAACGGGTATACTGGTATACCCGGACCCATTTACATCCCTAGTTATCGTACTCCCATAGGGGAGATAAATCCTATATCTATCACTGAGAGTCAGTCCCCATGTGGCACAACCACTCAATCATCACCTTTATTACAAAACATGTTTCAAAAATTTTTTGATGATGTCAAATCATACCGAATGACATGTGATGAGTGTAGTATTTCATGTCTAAGAACCACAAACACCACCATCACAATGTGAACTGACTATGACTACCATGGTAATGGTTTCCATATGTCAGTCTCATGGTGGCTCTGTCTTATAGACTGTTCTCCAACATGTATTTGTGTGCTTGGTTTGATTTAGCCATATCATGACGAATGGGATTTTATCACCAACTAACTCAAACTCTGATCTTGTGTGTTATTGTTGTCTATCAACCTTATACAATAACAACCGATCAGGGACAAATGAGAATATATATATATATATATATATATAGAGAGAGAGAGAGAGAGAGAGAGAGAGTCAAGCTAGAATACACTCGAGTATTCAGAGCAGAATACACTCAAGTAGTTTTTCATGATGCAATATTTTTTAAAAAAATCTAATCCGTTGATCTTCTTAAACATGTTGTGAATAGCTCATATCCAAACTTTGAGCACATTTGGACATTTATAAGTCATGTTATAAAGACCATAAAAATTATGCATTTCAAATTAGTTTCGTGCGTCGATTTTGTTGCCCTTGGATTAGTGAATTAAACTCATCCAAATGGGCTCAAATTTGTATGTAGCCTAGTTATAGTATGACGGTGAAGATCAATGGTTTACATTTTGCAAAACATAGTCTTGATATGCAAACACACTTGAGTGTAATCATGCAATCTGTACACTCAAGTGCATTCTAGCCTGACTCTCTCTCTCTCTCTCTCTATATATATATATATATATATATATATATCTGTGTGTGTTTGTATGTATATATATACACTTAAAATTTATATAATCTCATTTTCTCAAGTCACATACTAGAAGACACACGTCATTGAATAATATTATTCTCTAGACATTTACAATATCATATCATTATCTTCTAACTGAATTAAACAAAATAAATTGGGGAGCACTATTTTGTGACTAAGAAAGTGATGTCAAGTATATCATGAAAATGTGCTGGTTCTCCTAGGGTTTAGCAACGACAACTAAGAAGGAAATCTTCCCAGCTTTGTGGAGGGGAGGATCTCCTCCCCTCTCGTGCTATGGCGGCTGCTTCTGAGGATAAGACTTTGGAGGGGGGTAGACCAGCCTAGTCTCAGGTTCTCAGTAGCGCTAATTCCTTTAAACAACATAACTTTACTCCTCCTGAGAAGATTGATGGCAAGAGATTTGCTACCATCGATGATCAGACATACGAGGCAATGGAGAAATTATAGGAGCATACAACTATATTGTATGTGATGGGCATGCGCCAATATTACCACCATCATCTTGCTTGGATCAAACGTGTGTGGAAACCAAAGGGAGGTTTCGATCTATTTTCCAAAACAAATCAATTCTTCCTTTTATGCTTCAACACGACAGAAGACAAGCATTCCATTATTCCAGGTGGTCCTAGATGGTTTGTTGAGAGACATGTAGTAGTCAAGGATTATAAAACTAGCGATGATATCCAAAAGGATCTATTCAGTTCCCTTCCAGTGTGGATCAACATCCCTAGCATGGGGAGAAACTGGTCTCCATGTGTTGTTGCAACTGTAGCCAGCTGTTGCATTTTGTGGGATAGAGAAGGTAGTGGAAATAAAATGATTATCACCACAAACCCATAAACAACAGCTCACATCAACGATTATGAAATAGGAAAGATGGTTTTAGTGAGGTATACCTGGTCTTGAGGCTTGCTCAGTGATAATACCTCACAGCTAGTACAGTCTTCAACCACCTACTCTTGGACAGTGTTTGTGCAGCTCTTGGTCTCCACCCAGACTACGGTTGACCGTTGTCCTCCTGAGTGGCAGAAACCTCCCGCCTCTACAGATAGTCCACATGGACCACATGGAACTCTAGTCATCATGTCCCATAAGAAACTAGAAGGATTCATCCCCTTATGTCGATGTACTAGTCACTGACACACTCTCCCACCACCAGTTGTCATCGTACAATTGTCTTTCCCTTGTTGTGCCTCCCTGGTCGGTTAGCACTTGCTTGGGCTCTCTCCGTTACCACAACCAGAGAGGACAACTTTACAGAGCAAATGATGTTCTATGTTGTGCTATCTAAGAAGCCCCCCAGTACCCCTCTATATATAGGAGGGGTCAGGGTCAGGGTTCTCATCCTCGGGCAATGCATGTCTAAAGTGGGAGTAGAATGGTCTGGAATTTTCATGAACTGATTGCACTGCGGCAGCCGAACTGGTCGTTTCACAAACGAACCGGTCGGTTGGGAGTGTGAGCCAGTCGGTTCGCTTCCCAGACTTGCCTCCAATTGACTTTCCTCATTCATTTATAATTGATACTAAGATCAATTCTTGTCCCAATTGAATTGTACAAGTGAAACAAAAAACAAAATCTCACAAATCGGGACAACCCAACACTTCTCGTTTGGACACATGAAGTGATTGGTTCACCAAAGTGAACTGGTTATAACAACCAAATTTGCGCATATTCTCTATGCATTTTATCTATGGTTTTGTGTCACTTTGGTCTTAATATGCACTCTTTTGCTCATGTTTTAGTTCTTTTCTTATTTTCTCAGATAAGATAACTAGCCCGCAAATAAAGTAGCCTATCTAGCCAATTTTGGGACAAACAAGCATCAAACTTAGATGAAAGGCTTTCTCCATGCTTTCTCTCTAGCTGATGCCCTGAGAAACTGTGTTAATTGGTATATCATGAATATTCATCATGACCTCAGTCGCCGTCCTCGGCCCAATCTTTACTTAGTATATTCACTTTTATGGCCTAATTCTTCTCATATACTACTTGACTTAGTCTAAATGATTTATCTATTTAGTTGATAGGATTTCGTGTGTTCATGTAGGCCCACAAGCTCTCAGCCCACCCACTAATCCAAAGTAATTTTGTGGAAACACATCCCACTATCACACAGATAGCGAGGTGTTACGTGAAAACATGCAGAAATCACCATAATCACAAATTACCAAAAAACACAGGTTCATTAAAACCGATTGTAGAAAGCAGATAAACCAAGAAACTATTACATTCAGATCCTCATCCTGCAAGGAAACAAGTTATATAAACATATACAAGATCTTGTCACGTGTCCACATCTTAGGAGTTTAGCTTTCAAGCTATCACATGAGTTCATCACCTGTTATATACATACAGAATGGCCCACATCCGGCCAGCAGCATGATACACAAAACATCAACATCTATACATCGTGAAACAACATCAAAATGCTCCCAAGGACCTGAGAGTACAGGGATGACTCTAAGGCTCTACTACAAAACAACCAAAACAGAAGCATGTCCATCTCTTGCCTTCTAGTACGCGTCTTGCCGCTCGGCCGCAACTCCGCGACCACCACCACGTCTACCTTGAACACCTAAAAAGGGTATAAACCAGTGAGGCGAGACACACAGTCCCAATGAGAAACATAACTCCCCGCCGAAACCATAAAACCAAAGAAAGATTAAAGCAAAAGCAGCAGATAACTGATAGAAGGTATAACAAGAGCAGTTTATAAAGTAAAGCTATTCATACCATCAAGCTTACCAGATGTACAAAAGGCATTTCACCAAATATCTCTTTATGGAACATGATTAACAAGATAAGATTTATAAGATCTTACCATATAACATAAGGAATGTATAAGTAACTGCAAGTATAACAAAATTAACTACACAAGCAAGGCCTCAACTAATGTTCCGTGTTTTGCCTTATGCAGTAAATACTATTCGGCTGAATTACATATTATTATGCCCTGAGGAAGTGAGCCATACTGCTCAAATCCAACCGACGGCTGTGAAACTCAGAGTCGGTGCCATACAAGGTCAATGGAAGAGCCGGACTCCACGACCTCCCACCTTGTGGTCAGCGCACGAGAACCAAAGTAGGACCACAGTCTCGTGCTTGAGTGGCCTCAGCCATAGGGTCAAGCTACCCTCTGCCTAGCCCGCCTCGGTATAGGTATCAGCGCTAGTGAAACTGAGCCACAGGCATGTTCACCATGCTTTAAGCCATGAACACATTCATGCTCTCATATCACATATCTTGAGCCATGGGCCTATTCACCATGCTCTTAACATATTTGAGCTAAGGGCCTGATTATGCACTCTAGAGTCTACAACTGAAGTTGCACTCTTACCTCCTCACTTTAGGCTAGGAGAAACCTCACATATTCAACAATATGCGCTCCGGGTTAACCCGCAGGAGAACCCATTTCACCATCACCAGCTCCTGATGATGATGGATCTATGGCCAGGGCAACTACATGATATGTTCCACTGTGATTAGTTAGTATATTTTAAGTGGATTGCAAGATTCAGCCAAGTTGTATAACATGCAATTAGAACAAGAATAAACAACATGAAACTCAATATCATGCTTTTACTGTCATCAACACCATCTTGATCCATCACAAGGATCCATCATTACATGTTACTACTTAGCCTCTTGCCAATCATCTAGATCCATCACAAGGATCATCACATTGCCATGGGATCTCAATCCCTCATCACATAGTGCCACTGCCTCTCAAGGCTTACATCATAACCATGGGATAGCAATCCCAGGTCATCATCAAAGGATAACACCTCATCAAGGAATTGTAGACAACCCAGGTCCTCAGACCAAAGCACATCAAGCATATTATCTCAACATCAAGAGTAACCATTAAAGCAGTGTTACTCAAACATATATATACCTCATAGCCCTTAATCCTAGCTATGCAACTGTATGAGTCACTTGCATGGTTAGTATACAAAGTCATCATGATTTAACAGGAGATTCATATTATCAACATAGGGAAACATTGATGATTATGTACGTTATCATTCATGCCTCAACCTGTGACCATAGACATAGGTCATATCATTAAGCAAAGCATCTTATATGCTTACCATTACCTTAGCATAATACAGATGATTCAAGATGATCATAACACATGTATTATCATGGCAAGATACATAGATGAGTTCTACTATGATGGTTACCATCAATCATATCAAGGGTCACTGTCATACACTAAACGTGATAGCAAGAACAAGAATCAGCATATCGATTTTCCATATAAGGAACAAGACCCTCACTAGAAGTGCCCACTACCCTCACCAGAAGTGTGATGGGTAGGGCACCCTCACTAATGGTTGTATCAGGAAGGGCACTCTCCCCTATCGCCCAACTCTCAAACCTCAAATGGCCAAGCCAACCAGCCACATAACGACCAAGCACTAAGAAAGGGTACCGAGCTACCATCTCAGGATGTATCGGGCACCTAGGTATATTGTGCAATGCTATGTCGTGCACTACATGCATCAGGCAACCAAGGCATAACGGTCACTAGCATATCATGCAGCATGTCCAGGAGATGTATCGTGCAACGTGCATTGTGCAACACAGGGTTACAAGGATATCGGCATACATATGTAATGTGCAACTCAGGCTATGTCGCACAATGGTGCGTTATGAACTAGGATAACAACCATGAAGCATGTCAGGCACTGAGTCGATGAGCGTGTCGCATAGCAGGTGTAACGTGCACCATGTCATGCAACGTGCCATCGAGCTTCACCATACCACAAGGAACAACGCCCAAAGGATGCAACTCAACCAGGCAACAAGGAGTGTCATGGAGTGGACTTTTGGAGTCCTTAATCGTCCAATGACATAAGTGAAATCATAAGGCCGAATAATTTTGAGAATTCCAATAGTTTTGATGTAGTTCGAGATCTGTGGATGTTGATATTGGCTTCAATATCCCTAGGTTTATACCTTTGAAACATGTGGATAAGTGATCATATGGTATACTTTTGGATAGAATGTAGAAGGCATGGTTGTAAATCCTTTGTTGAAGTTCACATTGTTGGGATGACCCTAGAGAGATACGCTGAGGTTTGAAATGATAACATAATGTGTATTCTTGAGGTGTGCTTCAATTAGAACACATTATATGATTTATAACTTAGGGCCACATAATAGGAAGCCACCCTTCCTTGATAATGTGGTACAACTAGATTTTTTTAAGGGGATATAGCCTTGGACGAGAATCATGGTACATCATCAGTAGGACCTCATCCTTGCAACTTCTTGGTCAATCGTGGAGTGGGGAAACATGCACATTTTGCTCATCCACGATCACTGATCGTGTGAGTAAGGGATGGACAGTTGCACTCAGTTCTTTAAAGACACTCTGCGACCCTTCACGAATCTAGATGCCATGAGTGGAGCGCCCTCTCCCTCTCCATCATCCCTCCACCACAAACTGTAGGTGACGTGGGGATGAGAAGAGTTGTAGCTTGGAGGAGATATCATAGCAAATGCTTTTCTAGCAGGGGCGCCACTCCAGGTTTCTCAGGTGGTTGAGGGAGATGCTTGAGGAGGCATTAATACATGTCGAGGAGGATGATGACCCTACCTAGTGCTTGCCGGAGGAGGAAGCTACCACAATGCACTGCCTCTCTCAGCAGCAAGGAGTCTCGGGAACTGGAGAATAGAGGAATGGCTTCGCGTTGGGCGTGTCCCACTGCAGATTCGACACGAGAGGTCGAGCAGACGATTGGAGGAGTGCGGTTCCTCGCCGGAGGCTGGAGCTATGTGGCCGAGCTCTGACCCGGCCACGGCGACGCCTAATCCAACAAAGCACGACACACACATCCGGCTGTGAGAGAAACCAACGCGAGAAGATCGTAAGCTCATGCGAGAGAAGGAGAACTGACGACGGAAATCTTCTGGAGGACATGGCGGATATCTCACCCATGATCTTGCCCAGCGGTGACGCTCTCTCAGGCAGCAATGCCAAGACCAACGGTGGCGGGCTATCTAAGCCGAGGAGGAGGCTCGGAGTTGGATCTCGTCAGTAGATAACCAGTCGGGGCAGTAGTATGGGACAGAGATGCACAGAGGCATCGCGTCGAGGAACGGCACACAGACGGATGTCGGGCGCCCTGGTGTCTCTCGTGCGAAGAAGACGACGGAAACTTGCCCAGGCCGAGCGGACGCGCGTGAGAAGGAAAGGAAGGGAACCGGCTCCAACCCCCTGAACCAACCCTGAACCGGCCCGCAGCCAGCAAAAGGGGCAGAGCCAGCCTAGTGGACACGTGGTCACCTTGGATTGGCTGTAATAAGGTAAATCTTCACAAAAATCTCAGATCTTGTATAATGCATAGTAAATACATCCAAAGTCTAGAAAAATACAAATAAAGGACCCAAATTCTCAGAAAAATTTGTAGAATAATATGAAACCTTTATATCAGTCTTTTGATGCCTAAATCTCAGTGATATCATGAAAGATGTGTAATGCTTGTTAAGTGGATAATAAATAGCGAATGATGACATAAAATTATGGAAAAATGTCAGTAACTCCATAATAATGTTTATAATGCACCTGATGTCTGTAATCATGATGTTGATGTACGAAATCATGTAATTTGATTAATATGGATAATTAGGGATAATAACCCTAAATAAAATGTATTAAACGCATACATGTTCAATAAATGATGAAATTCACAGAGTAAGCTCATATCAGTGTATGAAACCTCAGTTTTAATTATGAGATCATAATGATGAACATAATTCATGTTATATGAATATGACCCGTAATACATGCGATGTAACCCTAATTCGAGTAATACATTTAACTTAGAGTTAATATGTATAAATAATGATATGGAACCTGATGTTAGATTATGTATCCTAATTTGGAATATGAGAACAGTGAGATAATTCTAAGATGAGAATGAAAGTGATAATGTATATATCCTTATGAGATAAAGTGAAACCCTAATATGAGCACGATTAGGGTTAAGATGAGATATAATAGGATGAGAACTTGATGACAGTATATGATCTTGTCTTAATCAGGGATGAACAAGGTTAGAGTTGACCTAAGGAATACATATGTGATTAGGATGTCTCTTTGGAAGGTACGCCATTACCTCTTACTTGGCTTATTATACAATATGCTTGTGTTATATGTGTAGTAAAATACTTGGCATATGATATTGGATGAAATGATTGTTCTTGTATGATATGTTGTATGATTTTCCATGATTACTGCTATGAACACACCAAACATAATATATCTGTTCCATTATATGAAAGCACTAACTCTTTGGTAGTGTGCTTGGAAGTGACCTAACTCTTTGGTAGTGGTCACATTGTACATATGACCTAACTCTTTGGTAGTGGTTTGACCTAACTCTTTGGTAGTGGTCACCTTGTACAAATGATCTAACTCTTTCGTAGTGATCATAAAGGCCTTGGTATATAATGGAAAATAAGCTTAAAATATGTGTTCTCTTTTGTTAATGAATATCCTTGTGCAAGTATATGCTTTTCTTATATTCTTCTGTTACTGCCAAGTATATTAGTTTTATCTTATTGCCAAGATATGATGAGAGGTATATAAAAAGACATGTAGGCATACTCAGTACAATATTCTTGAAATATTGTGCTGACGTGTACCGCATATAATCTTTTGTTTTAGGTTGTGCTTATGCTCTTGAAGATCCAGGATAGTTGTGAGTTGTGTGGCGAGCTGATGTTCAGGTGGACTTGTTGTCTTAAGATCCTGTTGTATTAGCTGTAGCTCATGTATATGTATAGTTTGTTGTTCAATATGTAATATCAAATGTTGTAACAATTCATGTTGTAATTATATGTTGAATGGTGAACATGTGTTGTGGTTTGTTTATTGTTCATGTGCATGTGCTACTGATTGTTTCCTTATGACTTCCTCTGATTTTCTTCTTCTTAGTCTAGTGTGTGGTGTTTAAATTGCAATTCTCGCTGAGGTGAGGGTTTCAATTTGGACGTCACACATCAGATTAAGTTTTAGAAAATCTGGGGACGTCACAAGGAGGATGTCACTCAGCTAGACTAACCTGGACCTATCGGCTGACACACAGGGCAAAGACTGGTGTGACACCCATCACAACACCATAGCACTGGCTAACCAACTCCACACCTCAAAGCACAACGACACCAAGCCATTACATAGGCTAAGTGTATCGGGCGGGTTACTCATTAAGGTGTATTAGGGCACCAAAACCCTAATGGGTCAAGAAGATGACTCACCTCTCAACTATCAAGAGAGGGGTCTTTCCATGCTTCTTAACACCAATCGGGCAACATAGGGTTCAACCAGAACTAAGGTCTACAACCGTTGCATAGCTCACCTTTCAAGTCCATGGTGAGAGGAGGGTGTTGCTCAAGCCACTAGAACACAAGCTCACCTCTCAACTCAAACGAGAGAGGAGTGTTGCCCATATTACTAGAACTTAAGCTCACTCCTCTAGACCTAGGAGAGAAAGGGGTGTTGCTCAACAGGAAACCCTGGAACAAGGTTCGGACAAGAAGGACAACTTAAGCAAGAAACTCAACTAACAACGTACATAGCCGATCATAAGTAAACAGGAACATAGGAGAGCTAGTATAGTTAGGGTTAAGAGTTATGTAACCCACCTCAAGCAAGCTCCAAGCTCCTATCTCCAAGCTCCAAGCACCACCAAGGAAGAAGAGAAAGGCACTCTAGGGTTCGACTACCACTAGAGGAAGAAGGAGACTCAAAGGCAAGGATCGGTCACCAAGCTTGCAAAGGAAGAGGGTGTCGTGCACCAAGGGAGAGGGAGACTAAGGAACTAAAGGGATCCTTAGCAAGGGAAAGGAAACACATATATAGGAGAGGATGGAGGATATACCAAGGAAAGACAAAGCAAGATATCGCCCACCTAGGGACACTTGTCCACGAGCAAAGCCACCACTCTAACATGTCCTAAACACATGTCCAAGGCCATTGCCACATGCAAGCATCAAGCACCAAGTGTCCACTAGTGGTGACACAAACGAGGTCAAAGTGGGTCAAAGGGTCCATGGGCAACACAAAGCCACACCATGACCGACACACCCACACTATGGATGACACACACCTTGGGCGACACACCACAGGCTGACACACCTAGGCCGATACAGGGCACTCTTGCCCGACACAAGGTCCAAAGAAGTAAGAACAAGGCACCACAAATCCCAACAAGCTCAACTAAGGCAAAAGGAACTCAAGCAACGAGCCCAAACCTTCCTCTCAACACTAGAGGAAGTAAGGAGAAGGAGGAACACCTCACAAGGTGGTAAATTTGCCCACAAACCCTAGACTTGGGTTAATTGCAAGTAGCACCTCCAGCTCTCAACAAAGCACCAACAAACCCTAATCACCACTAAAGGTGATTAACAAACAACCAAGCATCAGGGTTAAACAAAACAAATAGGATAAGCCCTAAACAGAGGTCAGGGTCCTTACAGGCTAACCCCCTATAAAGGGATTTCGTCCCCGAAATCTGAAGAGAAAAGTGAGGGATACTTCCTCCTCATCCCTTCCTCAAGCTCCCACGTGGCTTCCTCAACGCCATGATGATGCCAAAGAACTTTCACAAGAACTAGGTCCTTCCTCTTCAGCTTCTTAACTCTCCTGTCAAGGATCATCACAGGACCTTCCTCGTAGGTTACATCTTCCTCAAGCTCAACTTCGACTAGCTGTATCACTGTCCCTGAATCCGGATGACTTTTCTTTAGCATACTGACATGGAACACTGGGTGTAACTTGTGTAACTCTAGTGGCAGCTCCAACTCATAAGATACCTTGCCCATACATGCTATGACTGGGTATGGCCCCATATATCTGGGTGCTAGCTTACCCTTCTAGCCAAACCTTAGCACACCTTTCCACGGATAGACCTTAAGATACACTTTGTCTCCCAGCTAGAACTCCAGAGGTCGTCAGTAATTGTCTGTGTAAGACTTCTGCCTATCTTGTGCTGCTTTCAACTGTTGTTGTATCACCTTGATGTTCTCTGTTGTCTATTGCACAAACTCCGGACCCAAAAGTTGATATTCACCAGACTCATTCCAACACAACAGAGATCTTCACTTCCTGCCATATAACGCCTCATAAGGAGCCATGTCAATGCTCCATTGATAACTATTGTTGTAGGCAAACCCTATCAAACTAAGATGTATGTCCCAACTGCCTAGGAACTGCAAAACACAAGCTCGAAGGAGATCCTCTAAAGTCTAAATAGTCCTCTCAGACTATCCATCTATATGCGGGTGGAAGGCGGTGTTGAACCTCAACTGTGTTCCCAACACTTTATGCAACTGTTCCCAGAAACGACTCGTGAACTGAGGACCTCTGTCAAAAACTATCATTGCTGGCCCACCGTACAAACGTACTATCTCATCCACATATACCCGAGTGATCTTCTAGGTTGTATACTGTGGCAACACATCCCACTATCACAGAGACAGTGAGCTGTTATGAGAAAACGTGCCGAAATCACCATAAACCACAAATTACCAAAAACACGGGTTAATTAAAACTGATAGCAGAAAGCAAAATAACTGAGAAACTATTACATTTAGGTCCTCATCTTGCAAGGAAACAAGTTATATAAACACATACAAGCTAGATACGTGTCCACATCTTAGGAGATCAGTTGTCTAGCCATCACATGAGTTCATCACCTGTTTATACATACATAACGGCCCACATCCGGCCAGCAGCAGGATATACAAAACATCATCCGGTATACATCGTGAAACAACGTCAATCGATTTCCAAGGACCTGAGAGTACATGGATGACTCTAAGACTCCACTACAAAACAACCAAAATAGCAGCATATCCATCTCTTGCCTTCTACTGCTCTTCTTGCTGCTCGGCCGCAACTCCGCGACCACCACCACGTCTAGCCCGAACACCTAAAAATGTTATAAACCAATGGGGTGAGACACACAGTCCCAGCGAGAAACATAACTCCCCGCCAAAACTATAAAACCAAAGTAAGGTTAAAGCAACAAAAGTTGATAACTGATAAAACGTAGAACAAGAGCAGTTTATAAAGTAAAGCTATTCATATCATCAAGCTTACCAAGTTGCACAGAAGGCAGATAACCAAGTATTTCTTTATGGAACATGATTAACAAGATAAGATTATAAGGTCTTACCACATAACATGAGGAACGTATGAGTAACTGCAAGGTATAACAAGATTAACTACACAAGCAAGACCTCAATCGATGTTCTGTGTTTTTCCTAATGCAATAAATACTATTTGGTTGGATTACATATTATTATGCCCTGAGGAAGTGAGCTGTACCGCTCAAATCCAACCTTCACTTGCGAAACCCAAGCTGGTGCCATACAAGGTCAATGGGAGAGTCGGACTCCACCACCTCCCACCTCGTGGTCATTGCACGAGTACAACACAAGCAGGACCGCAATCTCAAGCTTCAGTGGCCTCAGCCAAGGGTCAGGCTACCCTCTACCTATCCCGCCTCAGTACAGGTATTGACGCTAGTGAAAGCGAGCTACAGGCCTATTCACCTTGCTCTGAGCCATGAACGCATTCATGCTCCCATATCACATATCCTAAGCCATGGGCATGTTCACCATGCTCTTATCATACTTGGGCTATGGCCTGAATCCGCACCCTGGAGTCTACAACCGAAGTTGCACTCTTACCTCCTCACTTTAGGCTAGGAGAAACCTCACATACTCAACAATATGCGCTCCGGGTTAACCCGCAGGAGAACCCATTTCACCATCACCAGCTCTTGACGATGATGGATCTATGGCCAGGGCAAACTACATGATCTGTTATACTGTGATTATTTAATGTATTTTAAGTGGATTGCAAGATTCAACCAAGTTGTATAACATGCAAACTTATAACAAGAATAAACAACATGAAACTTAATATTATGCTTTTACTGTCATCAACATCATCATGATCCATCACCAGGTTCCAACATTACATGTTACCACTTGGCCTCTTGCCAATCATCTAAATCCATCACAAGGATCATCACATTGCCATGGGATCTCAATCCCTCATCACATAGTGCCACTGCCTCTCAAAGCTTACATCATCATCATGGGATAGCAATCCCAGGTCATCATCAAAGGATAACACCTCATCTAGGCACTTTAGCCAACCCAGGTCCTTAGACCAAAACACATCAGGCATATTATCTCATCATCAAAAGTAACCATCAAGGTAGTATTACTCAAGCATGTATATATATCTTATAGACCTTATTCCTGGCTATGCAACTGTATGAGTCACCTGCATGGTTAGTATATACAATCATCATGGATTAGAAGATTCATGTTATCAACATAGGGCATCATTGGTGATTATATTTGTTATTATTCATGCCCCAACCTGTGACCATAGACATAGGTCATATCATTAAGCAAAGCATATTATATTCTTACCATTTCCTTAACGTTAAACAGATAATTCCAGATGATCATAAATACATAAGATATCATGTTAAGTTACATAGATGTGCAATTTCTATAGCAATTACCATCAAGCATATCAAGGGTCACTATTGTCAACCAAACGTAAATCATGAATAAGAGCTAGAATATAAATCATCCATAAGGGACAAGACCCTCACTAGAGGCGTCCACTAGCCTCACCAAAGGGGTGTCGGGCAGGGCACCCATACTAAAGGTAACATCGGCCAAACGAGTAAGCCACATATCGGCCAAGCACTAGGGTGTCGTGCATCCAAAGCATAACGGTCAACATCATGATGTGCAACTATGTCCAGGAGACATATCGTGCAACTCAGCGTCGTGCACCTCCAAGAGTAACGTGCAGCTTAGCCCATGTCATGCAACGGTGCATTGTGCAAAGCTATGTGTGCATCAGGGAAGACAGCCATAAATCCTATTTGGCAGCAACCTCAGTTGGTGTATCATGCAACCACCTGCTAACGGGCACCAAAGGCATAAATGCCAACCACACTATCTCATGCAACAAGGGTGTCTCGGCCTCAAAGCCTATCGTGCAACAAATCTCAAGAGGTGTGTCGTACGATAGGGGATAATGTGCATCCATATGTATATCAGGCAACCAAAGCGAGCAACTCAACAAAAAGTGGGTATCTCAAGCAACGGCGCGTCGCGCGCAAGGCATATCGGCCAACACACAGGATCAAGGTGTGATGCCCGACAGAAGACCAGATCACAATGCCCTATCGTCCAAGGTATGAAAGCACCAAGCAACCACATGACCAAGATGTGTCTGGTAGAGCCTTCAACTAGGTGTAACGCCTGACACTCGCACAAGGCAAGAAACAAAGGTGACACCTATCACAGACTAGCTAGCAATGCTTCCACCACAACAAGGCATAACGATACCAAACCATCTCATAGGCTAAGTGTATCAGGCATGTTACTCATCAAGGTGTGATGCTCGACACACACACAAGGCAGGGACCAAGTGCAATGCCCGACACAACCACATCATGTGTCGTCCAAGGCTCAAGATCAAGAGTGATATCGGGTAGCACCTCCCGTAAGATCATAACGGTCAAGATGCAACTTCACAAGGTCGTCATCAATTTCAAGCTCAAGGGCACCAAACCCTAATGCATCAATAAGATGGCTCACCTCTCAACAACTAAGAGAGACAGGTCTTGCACATCTCTTATCACCAATTGGGCCACACAAGGAACAACCCTAACAAGGTTTACAACCCCCACAAAGCTCACCTTTCAAGTCCATGGTGAGAGGAGGGTGTTGCTCAAGCAACTAGAACACAAGCTCACCTCTCAGCTTAAACGAGAGAGGAGTATTGCCCATATTACTAGAACTCAAGCTCACTCTTCTAGACCAAGGAGAGAAAGGAGTGTTTCTCACCAAGAAACCCTAGAACATAGGTTCGGCCAACAAGGGGTAACTAAGCAAGAAACTAAACTCACAACATACATAGCCGATAATAAGCAACATATAAACAAGAACATAGAAAATGGTAATGTAGTTAGGGTTAGGATTTATGTAACCCACCTTAAGCTAGTTCCAAGCTCTTAGCTCCAAGCACCACCAAGGAAGAAGAGCAAGGCACTCAAGGGTTTGACCACTACTAGAGGAAGAAGGAGACTCCAAGAAGGATCGACCACCAAGCTTGTAAAGGAGAGAGTGTCGTGCACCAAGGGAGAAGGAGACTAAGGAACTAAAGGGATCCTTAGCAAGGGAAAGGAAACACATATATAGAAGGGGATGGAGGAGAAACCAAGGAAAGACAAGGCACGGTGTCACCCACTTAGGGACACTTTTCCATGGGCAATTCCACCACTCTAACATGCCCTACACACATGTCCAAGGCCATTCCCACATGCAAGCATCAAGCACCATGTGTCCACTAGTGGTGACACAAATTAGGTCAAAGAGAGTCAAAGGGGTCCATGGGCGACACACCCTGGGCGACACAGGGCACTTTTACCCGACACAAGGTCCAAAGGAGCAAAGGCAAGGCACCACAAAGCCCAACAAGCTCAACCAAGCCCAAAAAAACTCTAGCAACAAGCCCAATCCTTCCTCTCAACACCAGAGGAATCAAGGAGAGGGAGGAACACTTCACAAGGTGGCAAACTTGCCCACACACCCTAGACTTGGGTTAGTTGCAAGTAGCACCTCCATCTCTCAACAAAGCGCCAACAAACCCTAATCACCACCAAAGGTGATTAGCAACCAACTAAGCACCAGGGTTAAGAAAAACAAACAGAATAAGCCCTAAACGGAGGTTAGGGTCCTTACAAGATAACCCCCTTCAAAGGTATTTTGTCCCCGAAATCCAAAGAGAAAAGCGAGGGTTACTTCCTCCTCATCTCTTCCTCAAGCTCTCACGTGGCTTCCTCAACGTCACAATGATGCCAAAGAACCTTCACAAGAACCAAGTCATTCCTCTTCAACTTCTTAACTCTTCTATCAAGGATCGCCACAGGACCTTCCTCGTAGGTCACATCTTCATCAAGCTCAACCTCGACTTGCTGTATCACTGTCCCTGAATATGGATGACTTTTCTTCAGCATACTGACATGGAACACTGGATGGAACTTGTGCAATTCTGGCGGCAACTCTAACTCGTAAGCTACCTTGCCCATACGTGTTATGACTGGGTATGGCCCCATATACCTGGGTGCTAGCTTATCCTTCCGGCCAAACCTTTGCACACCTTTCCATGGCGAGACTTTAAGATACACTTTGTCTCCTACCTATAACTCCAAAGGTCATCGACGACTGTCTGCGTAAGACTTCTGCCTATCCTGTGCCCTTTCAACTGTTGATGTATCACTTTGATCTTTTCTATTGTCTGTTGTACTAACTCAGGACCCAAAAGTTGATATTCACCAGACTCATACCAACACAAAGGAGATATACACTTCCTTCCATACAAAGCCTCATAAGGAGCCATGTCAATGCACTGCTGATAACTATTGTTGTAGGAAAACTCTATCAAACTGAGATGTACGTCTCAACTGCCTAGGAACTGCAAAATACAAGCTCGAAGGAGATCCTCCAAAGTCTGAATAGGCCTCTCAGACTATCCATCTATCTGTGGGTGGAAGACGGTACTGAACCTCAACTGCCTTCCCAATGCTTTGTGCAACTGTTCCCATAAATGACTCGTGCACTGAGGAACTCTATCAAAAACTATCGTAGCTTGCACACTGTGCAAACGTACTATCTCATCCATATATACTCGAGCAAGCTTCGCAGCTGTATACGTTGTCTTCACCGGTATGAAATGGGCAGACTTCGTCAATCTGTCCACTATTACCCAGATGGATTCATGATTCCTAGTTGTCCTCGGTAGGCCAACTACGAAATCCATGGTTATATGATCCCATTTCCACTATGTTATCGACAGGGGTTGCAACGTACCTACCGACTTTTGATGCTCAACCTTGACTTGCTGACAAACTGCACACCTAGCCACAAACTTGGCTACATCTCTCTTCAAGCCGGGCCACCAATACAAGTCCTTCAGAATATGATACATCTTGGTGACTCCTGGATGCATAGCATACATCGACGTGTGTGCTTCCTTGAGCACTAATTTCCTCATATCATTAGCATCGGGGACCACCATCTTATCACGATAGCAAACTAGTCCATCCTCGGACTCATGGAACCCATCATGCTTTTCGCTGCTGAACTCTGATCTGATCAACTATACTACATCATCTGTTTGTTGTGCATCTTTGATCTGTTGTGTCACCGTAGGCTTGACTTGCATCTATGCTAAAAGTCCAGCTAACAAGGAAACTTCCATCTGCACATTCATCTGTCGCAAAGAGACAAACATGTCTCATCTATGGCATACCAAGGAACTCAATTGTGCCTTCTTTGAAGGAAAAGAAGAAGACTTTTGGCTAAGCGCATCAGCTACCACATTCACCTTACTAGGATGATACTCGATGGTGCAGTCGTAATCGTTGAGTAACTCCATCCATCGACGCTGTCGCATGTTTAACTCATGCTGCGAAAAGATGTACTTCAGATTTTTATGATCTGTAAAGATCTGACACACTTCCCCGTAAAGATAGTGTCTCCAAATCTTTAACGCATGAACCGCTGCTGCCAACTCCAAATCATGAGTTGAATAGTTCCCCTCGTGTTTCTTAAGTTATCGCGAAGCAAAAGAAACCACATGATCTCCCTGCATCAGCACACAACCTAAACCTTTCTTGGAAGCATCGCAGAAAATAACATAGCTCTTTCCAGGCTCTGGCAGCACTAGCAGTGGAGCACTAGTCAGCCTGTCCTTCAAAACCTAGAAAGCTTGCTGACAACAATCATCCCAGGCAAAAGGTACATCCTTTCTGGTCAACTTTGTCATCGGTAATGCAATCACACTAAAGTCCTTGATAAATCTCTGGTAGTATCCTGCCAAACCCAGGAAACTACAAACTTCTGTCGGCATCTTCGGCTGTTCCCACTCTGCAACGGATTCCACCTTCTTCGGGTCCACCTTGACTCCTTCCGCAGATATCACATGACCCAAGAAAGTCACTTCATCCAACTAGAACTCGCATTTACTGAACTTGGCATACAACTGATGTTGGCAAAGAAGAGTCAACGCTAGTCGAAGATGTCGCTCATGCTCTTGCCTTTCTTGACTATAGATCAAGATGTCATCTATAAAGACTACCACAAACTGATCTAGGAACGGACGGAACACTCTGTTCATCAAATCCATGAAAGCAGAAGGTGCATTGGTTAGCCCAAACGGCATAACCACAAACTCGTAGTGACCATACCTCATCCTAAAAGTTGACTTTGGTATGTCATCTGCCTTAATCCTCAGTTGATGATATCCGAACCGTAGATTGATCTTTGAAAACATTATAGCACCACGCAACTGATCAAACAGATCATCTATCATCGGAAATAGGTACTTGTTCTTGATCGTGACCTTGTTCAACTGTCAGTAATCTATACATAACCACATCGATCCGTCCTTCTTCTTAACGAACAACACTGGAGCACCCCAAGGCGACGTACTCAGTCGGATAAAACATTTCCCCAACAACTCTTGTCACTGCTTCTTAAGCTCTGCCATCTCTACTGGAGCCATCCTATACGGTGTCTGTGCAAATGGTTGTGATCCTGGAACTAGATTGATCTCAAAGTCAATCTCTCGGGGTGGGGGGACACCAGGGAACTCATCAGGAAACACATCCGCAAACTCTTGGAAAACCAACACCTCTTCAAGGTTAGGCCCTTTCGCCTTGGTATCCACAACATCATCCACCATGTGAGCTAAGAACGCCTCACATCCTTGTCGTAGAAACTTCTCTTCCACCATGGCTGATACCAGACATGTCGGAAGAATCTTCCTATCTCCTTGGAAGATCCAATTCTCTCCACCATCGTCAAACACTGCCTGATTGGAACCACACTCCAAAACAACCTTATACTTCTCTAAGGTATCCATCCCAAGGATCACATCAAAACCATGCATATCAAGTGGTATAAGATCCACGTGTATACTGTGTCCCGAAAAAGATAAGACACAAGATGGACACTCTTCTCGAAGCATCGAGGAACCATCAAGAGGGGTTTCTAACAATAAGCTATCTCTCTTACAACTAACAGGGAAACGACAGTTCTCAAGCATACTATAAGCGATAAAATAGTGTGTAGCACCCGGGTCAACCAGAACAGATATAAAGCAAGAAGAAGACATATCAGAATGAAATAACTCCATCTGACATGTCACCACTCACGGGTTGACTATCGCCTCCGGCTGACTCATAGCATAGAATCGAGCCATTGCTTGTTGTATACATCCTCTGCTTCCTTGAGTAAATGATCCCACTTGCGATGCTTGACCGTGTCCTCGCCCTCTGCTACTACTGGGTTGTTGTCTATCTGACACTTGTTGATTCTGCCTCGGCTGCTACGTCACTTCAACATCTCTATTCGGGTAATTTGACCTCTGGTGCCCGATCTGACCACAACGATAGCATGACCTATCTTCAAACTGTGGTCTAGATGGCCCTGTCACTACCACAAATGTTGTACTATGTTCCTTTGACGGTGAAGAAACATATCCATTTCCCTTACTCGGAGACCACTGCGACAGTGCACTGGAACCTCTCATCACTGACGGTGCTGAAAACTTGGGCTTCTTGAATCCACCAAACCTCTGCCCTTGGAACTGGGCAGGCCTCTTCTTAGTCATGGATTCTCTTTTCTCCCTTACTAACCGTTTGATCCTCTGGATAGATTCAACAAACGTAGTGAACCGCTCACGGTTGTCCAACGCAGAAGCAGGTGTTGTCAGCTCAGCACTCAGGCCTTTCTCAAAACGTATGATCTGCTCTTCATCTATTGCTGCCATGTGAGGACAAAACCTCAATAGGTCTATAAAGTTGGATTCGTACTCAGTGATGTTCATCATTCCTTGGTGCAAGTGCTCGAACTGGATGATCTTCTCATCCAGATACGTCTTCGGGAAGTATCTGCTGACGAACTCGCGCCGGAAAACCTCCCAACCGATCACCTCACTAGGTCGCTTCTCCACCTCGATGGTCCACCAGTGACCAGTACTACCCTTCAGAAGGTAGACAACATGCTTTACTTTGTCTACTTTGGGGATGTCGAGGATCCAGAAATCCTTCTCAAGATTTGTCAGCCACAGATCTACATCCGTTGGATCAGCCGTTCCAGCATAATCCAAAGCTTTGAATCGGCGAAGCCGCTCAAAGGTCTTCCCAATACCCGATGTTTCACCATTGGGAGCTTGTGCTCTCGGAGGAGGCATTAGCAATCTTTCTACCATGAGATTCATCATAGCCATCATTTGCCCCATAAGTTGTTGATAGGCAGGATGTTCAAAATTGGTTGGGTCAGGTTGCGGGACCTCAGGCACCCGATCTTCATGTGCCTGCCCTATAGCTCCATCAATGGATGCAACATTGTTGTTCTCAGCAGCATGTTCTTCATGGTTTCTAGACATCTTGGCTTTTCTTCCGCTGAGGGAAGAAGATGAATGTAAGAAAATCTGGAAAACTCACAAGAACAAACACAACCTAGTACTAAATCCATGTAGACTCAGCGAACCTAGAGCTCTGATACCAAACTTATGGAAACACATCCCACTATCACATAAACAGTGAGGTGTTACGCGAAAATATGCGGAAATCACCATAAACCACAATTATAAAAAACACAGGTTAATTAAAATCGATTGCAGAAAGTAGAATAACTGAGAAACTATTACATTTAGGTCCTCATCCTGCAAAGAAAAAGGTTATATAAACACATACAAGCTAGATACGTGTCCACAACTTAGGAGATCATCTGTCTAGTCATCACATGAGTTCATCACCTGTTTATACATACATAACGGCCCACATCCGGCCAGCAGCAGGATATACAAAACATCATCAGCTATACATCGTGAAACAATGTTAATCTACTGCCAAGGACCTGAGAGTACAGGGATGACTCTACGACTCCACTATAAAACGACCAAAACATCAGCATATCCATCTCTTGCCTTCTATTTCTCTTCATGCTGCTCGGCCGCAACTCCGCGACCACCACCACGTCTAGCCCGAACACCTAAAAATGTTATAAACCAGCGGGGTGAGACACACAGTACCAGCGAGAAACATAACTCCCCACCGAAACTATAAAACCAAAGGAAGGTTAAAACAACAAAAGCAGATAACTGATAAAATGTAGAACAAGAGCAGTTTATAAAGTAAAGCTATTCATATCATCAAGCTTACCAAGCTGCACGGAAGGCAGATAACCAAGTATTTCTTTATGGAACATGATTAACAAGATAAGATTATAAGGTCTTACCACATAACATGAGGAATGTATGAGTAACTGCAAGGTATAATATGATTAACTACACAAGCAAGGCCTCAATCAATGTTCTGTGTTTTGCCTTATGCAATAAACACTATTTGGTTGGATTACATATTATTATGCCGTAAGGAAGTGAGTTGTACCGCTCAAATCCAACCTTCGGTTGCGAAACCCAAGCTGGTGCCATACAAGGTCAATGGGAGAGCTGGACTACACGACCTCCCACCTTGTGGTCAGTGCACGAGTACAACACAAGCAAGACCGCAGTCTCATGCTTAAGTGGCCTCAGCCACAGTGTTAGGCTACCCTCTGCCTAGCCCGCCTCGGTATAAGTATCGACACTATTGAAACTGAGCCACGGTCCTATTCACCGTGCTTTGAGCCATGAATGCATTCATGCTCCCATATCACATATCCTGAGCCATGGGCCTGTTCAGCATTCTCTTATCATACTTGGGCTACGGCCTGAATCCGCACCCTGGAGTCTACAACCAAAGTTGCACTCTTACCTCCTCACTTTTGGCTAGGATAAACCTCGCATACTCAACAATATGTGCTTCGGGTTAACCCGCAGGAGAACCCGTTTCACCATCACCAGCTCCTGACGATGATGGATCTATGGCCAAGGCAAACTATATGATATGTTCCACTGTGACTATTTAATGTATTTTAAGTGGATTGCAAGATTCAACCAAGTTGTATAACATGCAAACTTATAACAAGAATAAACAACATGAAACTCAATATTATGCTTTTACAGTCATCAACATTATCCTGATCCATCACAAGGATCCAACATTACATGTTACCACTTGGCCTCTTACCAATCATCTAAATCCATCACAAGGATCATCACATTTCCATGGGATCTCAATCCCTCATCACATAGTGCCACTGCCTCTCAAGGCTTACATCATCACCATGGGATAGCAATCCCAGGTCATCATCAAAGGATAACACCTCATCTAGTCACTTTAGCCAACCCAGGACCTTAGACCAAAAGACATCAGGAATTTTATCTCATCATCAAGAGTAACCATCAAAGCAGTGTTACTCAAGCATGTATATATATCTTATAGCCCTTATTCCTGGCTATGCAGCTGTATGAGTCACCTGCATGGTTAGTATATACAATCATCATGGATTAGAAGATTCATGTTATCAACATAGGGCAACATTTATGATTATATTCGTTATTATTCATGCCTCAACCTGTGACCATAGACATAGGTCATATCATTAAGAAAAGAATCTTATATGCTTACCATTTCCTCAACATTAAACAAATAATTCCATATGATCATAAATACATAAGATATCATGTTAAGTTACATAGATGTGCACTTTCTATAGCAATTACCATCAAGCATATCAAGGGTCACCATTGTCAACCAAACATAAATCATGAACAAGAGCTAGCATGTAAGTCGTCCATAAGAGACAAGACCCTCACTTGAGGCGTCCACTAGCCACACCAAAGGTGTGTCGGGCAGGGCACCCATACTAATGGTAACATCGGCCAAATGAGTAAGCCACATATCGGCCAAGCACAAGGGTGGCGTGCATCCAAAGCATAACGGTCAACATCATGACGTGCAGCTATGTCCATGAGACATATCGTGCAACTCAACATTGTGCATCTCCAAGAGTAATGTGTAGCTCAGCCCATGTCATGCAATGGTGCATTGTGCAAAGTTGTGTGTGCATCAGGGACGACGACCATAAAGCCTATCGGGCAGCAAGCTCAAGAGGTGTATCGTGCAACCACCTGCTAACGGGAACCCAAGGCATAAAGGCCAACCACACTATCTCATGTAATAAGGGTGTCTCGGTCTCAAATCCTATCGTGGAACAAATCTCAAGAAGTGCGTCGTGTGATAGGGGATAACGTGCAGCCATATGTATATCAGGCAACCAAAACGAGAAGCTTAGCAAAAAGGGGGTATCTCAAGCAACGGCGCGTCGCGCGCAAGGCATATCGGCCAACACACAGGACTAAGGTGTGACGCCCGACACAAGACCAGATCATTACGCCCTATCGTCCATGGTATGAAAGCACCAAGAAACCACATGACCAAGATGTGTCGGGTAGAGCCTTCAACCAGGTGTAACGCCCGACACTCGCACAAGCTAGGAAACAAGGGTGACGCCCATCACAGACTAGCTAGCAACGCTTCCACCACAACAAGGCATAACGATACCAAACCATCTCATAGGCTAAGTGTATCAGGCAGGTTACTCATCAAGGTGTGATGCTCGACACACACACAAGGTAGGGACCAAGTGCAATGCCCGACATAGCCACATCATGTGTCGTCCAAGGCTCAAGATCAAGAGTGATATCGGGCATCACCTCCCCCAAGATCATAACGACCAAGTTGCAACTTCACAAGGTCGTCATCAACTTCAAGCTCAAGGGCACCAAACCCTAATGGATCAAGAAGATGGCTCACCTCTCAACAACTAAGAGAGAGGGATCTTGTACTTCTCTTATCACCAATCGGGCCACACAGGGAACAACCCTAACAAGGTTTACAACCCCCACAAAGCTCACTTTTCAAGTCCATGGTGAGAGGAGGGTGTTGCTCAAGCAACTAGAAAACAAGCTCACCTCTCAACTTAAACGAGAGAGGGGTATTGCCCATATTAATAGAACTCAAGCTCACTCTTATAGACCAAGGAGAGAAAGGAGTGTTTCTCACCAAGAAACCCTAGAACATAGGTTCACCCAACAAGGGGTAACTAAGAAAGAAACTAAACTCACAACATACATAGCTGATCATAAGCAACATATAAACAAGAACATAGAAAATGGTAATGTAGTTAGGGTTAGGAGTTATGTAACCTTCCTTAAGTAAGATCCAAGCTCCAAGCACCACCAAGGAAGAAGAGCAAGGCACTCTAGGGTTCGACCACCACTAGAGGAAGAAGGAGACTCCAAGAAGGATCGACCACCAAGCTTGCAAAGGGAGAGAGTATCGTGCTCCAAGGGAGAAAGAGACTAAGGAACTAAAGGGATCCTTAGTAAGGGAAATGAAACACATATATAGAACGGGATGGAGGAGAAACCAAGGAAGGACAAGGCAAGGTGTCACCCACTTAGGGACACTTGTCCATGGGCAATGCCACCACTCTAATATGCCCTACACACATGTCCAAGGCTATTGCCACATTCAAGCATCAATCACTAAGTGTCCACTAGTGGTGACACAAACGAGGTCAAAGAGAGTCAAAGGGGTCCATAGGCGACACACACTAGGTGACACAGGGCACTCTTGCCCAATACAAGGTCCAAAGGAGTAAAGGCAAGGCACCACAAAGCCCAACAAGCTCAACCAAGCCCAAAAGAACTCTAGCAACGAGCCCAAACTTTCCTCTCAACACCAGAGGAAGCAAGGAGAGGGAGGAACACCTCACAAGGTGGAAAACTTGCCCACAAACCCTAGACTTGGGTTAGTTGCAAGTAGCACCTCCAGCTCTCAACAAAGCGCCAACAAGCCCTAATCACCACCAAAGGTGATTAGCAAGAAACTAAGCACCATGGTTTAGCAAAACAAACAGGATAACCCCTAAATGGAGGTCAGGGTCCTTACATATACGTTGTCTTTACAGGTATGAAATGAGCAGACTTCGTCAATCTGTCCACTATTACCCAAATGGAATCATGATTCCTAGTTGTCCTAGGCAGACCAACTATGAAATCTATGGTTATATTATCCCATTTCCACTACAGTATCGGCAGGGGTTGTAACGTACCAGCCAAACTTTGATGCTCATCCTTGACTTGCTGACATACCACACACCTAGCCACGAACTCGGCTACATCTTTCTTCAAGCCGGGCCACCAATACTAGTCCTTAAGATTATGATACATCTTTGTGACTCCTGGATGCATAGCGTACATCGACGTGTGTGCTTCCTTAAGCACTAGCTTCCTCAGATCATCAGCATTGGGGACCACCATCCTATCTTGATATCAAACTTGTCCATCCTCGAACTCATGGAACCCATCACACTTTTCACTGCCAAACTCTGATATGATCAACTGCACTGCATCATATGTTTGTTGTGCATCTTTGATCTGCTGTCTCAACGTAGGCTTGACTTACATGTGTGCTGAAAGTCCAGCTAATAAGGAAACTTCCATCTACACATTCATCTTCCACAAAGAAACAAACATATCTCGTCTATGGCATACCAAGGAACTCAACAGTGCCTTCTTTGAAGAAAAAGAAGAAGACTTTCGGCTAAGCGCATCAGCTACCACATTCGCCATACCAAGATGATACTCGATGGTGCATTCGTAATCATTGATTAGCTCCATCCATCGACGTTGTCACATGTTTAACTCATGCTGTGAAAAGATGTACTTCAGATTCTTATGATCCGTAAAGATCTAACACACTTCCCCGTAAAAATAGTGTCTCTAAATCTTTAACACATGAACCACCGCTGTTAACTCCAAGCCATGAGTCGGATAGTTCTCCTCGTATTTCTTAAGTTGTCGCGAAACAAAAGAAACCACATGATCTTCCTACATCAACACACAACCTAAACCTTTCTTGGAAGCATCACAGAAAACAACATAGCCCTTTCCAAGCTTTGACAACACTAGCACTGGTGCACTAGTCAACTTTTCCTTCAAACTTTGGAAAGCTTGCTGACAACGATCATCCCAGAAAAAAGGTACATCCTTTCTGGTCAACTTTGTCATCAGCAATGAAACCACACTAAAGTTCATGATAAACCTTCTATAGTATCCTGCTAAACCCAGGAAACTACGAACTTCTGTCGGCGTCTTTGGCTGTTCCCACTCTACAATAGACTCTACCTTCTTCGGGTCCACTTTGACTCCTGCAAATATCACATGACCCAAGAAAGTAACTTCTTCCAACCAGAACTCACACTTACAAAACTTGGCATACAATTGATGTTGGTGAAGAAGAGTCAATGGTAGTGATGGAGTTTTGCAACACCACTAAAAATCCTACGGTGATGAATCCTTAGGTTTAGCATTGCTAGTACTATGGTAAGAACTCCACCCACGTGTGCTAAGACACACGGAAGTCTTATCGTAGTATAGTTAAGGGTCGAATCATCGAGACAACGGTCTTGACGAAGTCAAGATGGAAAATGTTTTTAGTTTTACTTAACTACTTAACAGTTGATATTTAGATCGAAAGTTGGATTTTGGTTTTAAAGCTAAATGCGAGGAAAGTAAAGCAAGAAAGTAAAGATTAAGGTTGTAAACAATGATAAAAACCACTAGGGTGTTATCGGGTTTCACACCACTACACATGGATCAAGTCATGCAACATAACAAAATAACCTGCAAAGAGAGACAAATCAGTTAGTATCTTGTAGTCCTAGCTTCCTTTCGGATAACTAGCTACGAGAAGTGTGGAGTATTGCAATGCCAGCCATTCCATAATGAATGGTCACATGCTTTGCATTACTCCTTCATAAAATGTGTTCCTCGACCTTACCAAGGTTGCACTTTCATACGTCAACTGATTCCATTTCATAGTATGAAAGTGCAATGATGGGGGTGAGTTTACTCCACTCATGAAAACACTTCTAGACACCGAAACAGACATATGGTGACTACATACATCCATAACCAACATTCAATCGATATTCAGATCTAAAGGTACAAACATAGACAATTCATACCAAAATAAGATATGTAACACGAGTTGATGATCAAGCAACTAGTATTCATAAAATGATTGAAGTCAAACTGAAAAGAAAAGTATCTCAATTACAAGTTATTGAATTACATCGCATGAAATGAAAACATGGGTAGCGGGGCTACTTCCCGCACCCTAGTGAATGAAACTACTCGCTCATGACAAAGAAGGGGGCGAAAAGAGAGAGAAAGAACGCCATCTCCACGGAGGAGGGAAGGTTGAACCCTTGGTGAAGAGAGCAACGATCTTCGCACTTCGTGGTTGCCTTGATGAAGGATCTTCTCTTCCCACCTTCTTTGTTGAGAGAAGAGAAAGAAGAGAGAGAAGGTAGTTTGATGATGAGCACGGATCTCAAAACTGGCAGCCTTGGGGCAGTGGACGGAAGTCCAGAGTTCTCTGGATCTGGAGAGGCAGCCTTTGGGCGTCTTGAAATTCGATGCTTTTGAAGTGGCCCTTGAGGTCCTATTTATAGGCTCAAGTTGAGCCCAAACGGTCTTGAGACCGTTTGGTCTCAAACGGTCTTGAGACCGTGAGGCTTCTCGCGGTCTTGGGACCGTGAGGCTTCTCGCGGTCTTGGGACCGTGAGGCTTCTCGCGGTCTTGGGACCATGAGGCTTCTCGCGGTCTTGGGACCGTGAGGCTTCTCATGGTCTTGGGACCGTGAGGCTTGTCGCGGTCTTGGGACCGTGAGGCTTCTCGCGGTCTTGGGACCGTGAGGCTTCTCGCGGTCTTGGGACCGTGAGGCTTGTCGCGGTCTTGGGACCGTGAGGCTTCTCGCGGTTTTGGGACTGTGAGGCTTGTCGCGGTCTTGGGACCGTGAGGCTTCTCGCGGTCTTGGGACCATGAGGAGTCTTTGTAATTTTTTTGTGTTTTCTGTAATGAAAAAAAGGAAAAGTTAGTTTATTGATGTATCTGCAATAAAGTAAGAAGGTTTAATGATTCTATTTAGTTTATCTAAGAAAGAGTATGGAAAACTAAAGATAACTAATAAGATAACGTCACAAAATGAGAGGTTATCACCCCCCTAACTTAGAATCTAGCTTGTCCTCAAGTTAGATAGAGCTAAGGCATGTAATGGCGAGGCGATTTTATTTGATTAGGGTTTCCATACTCTTGCTTCAATTCTAGGTCAGAGATCTACCGAGGTCTTATCAGGGTTATGCTTACACTAACTCTTTCGAGTATCAAAAGTTGCATGGATCTCAGGTTCCTTTTATATCGTGAATCTCGCATTGGGACCACCTTTCTTATTGTGTGCATGTCATCGACTCTAATCAGTTTTATACTTCTTTGGAGAAACCTACTGGTAGCTAGAGTGGGTATGGGGGCTGGCTTAAAAGGCTTATTGTGTAACTCCCCCTTCAAGTGGGGAAAGGTTTGTCTATGCTTTTTAGAGATTCACTACCGGGCACGACACATCTGCCTTCATGAGGGCAGTTGAATGTACCGGCCGGGTGAGCTATTTTATCAGCCTTATCATATATTAGGAAACCTTAGGATCTCATTACCGGGCACGACACATCTGCCTTCATGAGGGCAGCTGTATGTACCGGCCGGGTGAGATCTTTGTTGGCTCTTCATATAGGTCCTTATGCATGGCACAACTCTCATGTTTTTATTCAGCACTCTGGCTTTTATTCGAATCTCACAGGCTTAGGAAGTGGGTTTTGTTAGGGTTTTTGATTGGGCGGCCAAGCCTCTTTTATTGAAAGAAGAAAACTGTTCTTGGGGTTCCTGACATGTACTTATTTTTTTTTATTGGTGGTCCGCTCGCGAGATTTCTTGATTTTGGATTTCCCTGATTTCCCTCTTGACTTTGAGAGTTTTCGGTTCGCTTTGGCCCTGAAGTTGACCTATGAAGAGTCTGAGATAGAATTGAAGCAAAAGTATAGAAACCAATAGTGAATGAATTTATGGATTCGCCATTTCAAGCCTGTAAGCTAATCTTATTATTTATATGAGTACTACTTTATCTCTAACTTAGGTAAGGGTGATACTTTTCATGATGAAAGTTATACTTAGAAGTTGTTTTATTGAAAAAAAAAATTACTGGAAAAAGTCTAAGTACGAATAGAAAGTTTGAAAATGATGTGCGGGAAAAAAATGAGTTAGAAGAGTTGGACAAGGATGATACCTCGCCCTTGTCCAGTGCACTCCCCCCTAACTTATCACGCACTCTGTCCACAGAGTGTCAAAGGGATAGGTTGAGAGGTGCATGGACAAGGGCATTTAGGCGTCAGTTAATCCTGAGCTTGCCCCTGGTGCTTGGAGGAGCTTAGCTGCAAACTGTCCACGCAGGGCGTGATAGTCTACGTCAGTCATATCCTCTACTGGTTTCTGAAGAACTAAGATGGTATACATCCAGTAGAGGACATGGAAGCCGCAGTCGTTGGATTGTCGGATTTGCTGGGGACACTTGTGGCAGAAGGAAGGGCGGTGAAAGTGTTCTTTGGCGTAAGCTTTTGTGTGCTGACTAAGGAGATCAATTAATCTTTCAGCACATTCTTTTGCCACTACCTCTGTGGGTGTTTTTGGCGTTACGACGTAAACTTTCTGTCGTGGGTTGTACTGGCTATCGGAACTGTTATAAATTGTAATTGTTCCATCCGGTAGGTTTGCTGCCAGAAGTAGCCAGTGTTCATGGTAGAGGAAGGGTAGCATGATGAACTTCGGCGTTGTGTGTTGTAGATATGAGATTAGTGTTTCAGCTGCGCCGAAGTTCTTTAGCTTTAAAAGATCATCCTTCAGATATGGAGACGCCATGTATGCTGTGGGGTGATCTTGTCCGAGTAGAAGCTGATAGGCGGACATAAGGCCAACAGAGAGGGATCCTTTAATTTGTAAAGATTCTCGCAGAGTGTCTGCCATTATAAGAATGTCACCAGACATGAAAACGAGCTCATCATTCTCGGCGGAAAGCTTTGACATAATGAGACGTAGTTCGTAGCTGGATAGGCCTTTGCAAGCATTGAGATCAAAGTCTGGAAAAGATGGTGTGATGGCAGACAACGGATCTTTGACGTCTTTGCTTTGCTCGGTAGTGGAGGCCGGTCCCTTTGATTTCTCTGACTCTTTTAGAGCTTGGCGGAAGGGTCGCCGCTGCGGTCGCTGGATAGCAGAGAAGAGGTAGCGAGGGACATCATCTGGTGCCATCGTTTGGTCCTTGAAGAACCGTCTGTCGCAGATGAGCTCCATCGCATAACGTCCTCTCAAGGAATAAAAATCTTCAGTGACTAGGGCAGAGAAAGGGATTTCTTGGTTCAACGCTTGGATGTGACGAATGGTGCAGAAAGCGCAATCCTCGGATCCTTCTACGGCTTGAACTGGAGGGTTTATAATTTGAACCAGGGCTGGCTCCAGTCTTGGCGGAGAGATGGGCGTGCAGCCCAAATTAACTTGAGCAGCCGAAAGGGTATGCATCTTGCTTTGCCGGCTGCTTCGCCCACAAAGTTTATCGTGTCGGTGGGTAGCTCGGTGCTGCAGAAGTTATAAACTGTGGCGTCCCGAGCCTCTGTATCGACAATCATAGCTAGCCAATGGTTTAAAATTTGGAATGGCACAATAAGATAACGTGCTCGTCGTGCTAGCCCGATACGCAGACGTTTGATGGATTTTTCTTGGATATCCTTGTATAGGAGGCCCAAGGATAGGGCGGGTGAGGCATTAAAGACAGGCTGCTTCCTCTTGTGGCTTCTGTAAATTTCGATACAGTTGGCGAGGAGGACACAGAAGATAGACATTGGCATCGTCGACCCAGGTCGCAGGATTTTGCGAAAATCTTCACGTGTCAACTTGCGCTTTGTTTTAGTGTTGTGGTAGATAATATCATGTCCTGCCTTTGTATCGTCCACGATAGTATTCAATATAAAGATATCCTGAGCATCTAAAGTGGAAATGGCCGCCATATCAAGGTCATGCATTTTGTGCGGTAGGGGTGGTGGCGGGGGAAGCTCCTGTAGAGGGGGGGAGGATGTACTTCTGGGGCTTCCTCAGAGCCAAGAGTGTCGTTGTCTGAGTCCGAGGAAGAATCGAGCTCTTCATCAGTATCTAATTGCACTCGTTCTGATTCGTACTCGTCGAGGGGTGAGGTTGCTGTTGTGGTGGGCACTGAGAGGGGTAAGACAGCTGTTGTAGGAGGGGTGGCACCGGTTCCGATTATGCATTGGTGGAACTCGGCGAAGGTTGCGTCTTTAGCAGCTTCCCCGATGGATCCCATAGCAGAGTAGTCAAGAAATTGATCCCCATACGATATATTAATTTTATCATGGTGTGGGGAGTTGGGATCCTTATCACCGTCATGGTGATCTTTTTGTTGTCTGGGTTCTGCTCCTTGGCTTGGACCCTCCCCAGCATCATCTGGTTTGTCAGAGTCTTCATCTGAGGAGGTACTGTTGGTGGAGTCCGCCGAAGAATCAGAATCGTCATCATTATCAGCATCATCTTCATCGTCGTTAGTTGTCTTCTTTTGTGCTTTCTTTTTGCACAGACGATGGATGGATTGGAGTTCATCATATGCCACTTGCACGTGCTCGTGTGTTTCGAGAAGTGCTTCATGGGTTTCTTTAAGATCTGAATAACGTTGTTCGGCCGAGAGGAGTCTTGCTGTAAGATCTGTTACTTGAGCTCTTAGCTGAATGAGCTCGTTATTTGATGACTCCTCCTGGCTATTATGTAGCTGCGTGAGGGTGGTGGTGATGTCGTCCAGGCATGTGCTGAAAGCTTGCTGTTGTTGCTTCAGCTCGCGTAGGGTCTCTGGAAGAGGTAAAGTCTGCGCAAAAATCCTATCGACTTGCTTTGCCAACACTTCATGCTGGCGTTGTACTCCCTAGATCAACTGGGGCAAGTTGTTGCAGTGGCCGTCGATGTGGTCGACTTGCTTGGCCACTGCAGCTTGACGTTGTTGGATTCCTTGGAGGATGCCTGGCATGGCGCGGTTCTGCTCGCCGATCTGGGCAACCTGCTTAGTTAGACCTTGCACGCATGAAAAAATATAATTTAAAATGTTAGATGGGTCGGTGAGGAGGTTGCGGATGGTGTCAAATTGACGTCTGAATTCCTCACCGACGTTAGTAAAAGGGACCCCAGTGAACGAAGGGTGAGGTGGCTGGGGTCGGGGTGGAATGATAGTGTCATGCGGAAAAGACACTGTTGATGGACCCGCGAATTGCGTGGTGACTGTAGATGGGGTCACCAGCGATGTCGGGGTGGTGGAGGATGGAAAAAATGGTGGCATTACCGAAGAGGGAAATGGATCCGGGAATGTTGATGGAAAGTCGGTGGATGTGAAGGAGGAGAATTCGGGCATTGTGGTGGAGAATGGGGTGCCCGAAGTAAAGAAGGGTGGAGGTGGTGAAGGGGTGGTAGAGGAAGGTGGAGCGGAGGATGATAGAAGGGTGGTTGATGGTGGTGGGGTGGTAGATATTGGGGTGGTTGAAGGTGGAGAGGTGGTATTGAGCTCAGCATTTAGACTCATTATAAAAGAGTCTAGTGATGAGGATGTAATATTTTCTTCAGGGAGGGGGGGTTCAGTTTCAGGGTTAGGTTTCGATGTGGGTGTCCCTGACATCTCATGAGCTTTTACGAGCCTTCAGGAAGGTCGTTTGACTAGGAGCTTTGTTGTTTTAGCTGCCGGGGCAGTTATAGTAAGCTCTGCCTGCCCTGCCTTTGCTTTCTTTTCTCTGGCTTTGACTGAAGCTATGATTTTGGCGATCTCGTCTTCAGTGAATAGGAGCTTGTCTTTATCATAGTCAGCAAGCTATGGAAGTGGGAGCAGGATTCTTGAATATTTTGTGGGGCAGAACATGTAGTTCAGCCTTCCATCCTTATCCTTTAAGATGTAAGAGTTCTTTAGTGTCTGTTCATTGGTAAGAATGTCGCCTCTTATTGGGCTGCATTTGGGTAAAAGTCTATCCATCTTGAGATATTTGATGATAGATGTGATATGACCACCCGTGCAGATTTCTTTCCCGAGGGCGAAGGCTGATAGCTTGATCAGCATGTGCCGTCCAATGTTGACAGGCATTCCGTTGAGGACTGACCAGAGGACAAAAAGGTCGGATATGAGAACATTTCCTCCTTCGGATCTAGGGAAAATTGCGCCGACGATAATTTTGTGTAACTTGCGCACTAGGCCAGAATGAACGTTGGAGGCCTTGCTTGTCCTTGCATCAAAGGTTGGTAACCCCGTTAATGACTTCCATAAGTTATGCTTGTTGAAACTGGGGTGGTCTGTGCCAGCAGCTTTGGCATTCTTCAGCTGGTCTTTATTGTCGATGAAAATTTCGTTCAGGACATTTTCGGTGATGACCACCTCATTGTTGAAGATTCTGGAGGTTATTTTACGGTCACCACCGTCCCTTTCTTTATGCAAGATGTCCACCACTTCTTTGTTGAAGTAGGTGAAGAATTCAGTAGTTGGCTCAGAGTAGGAAATTTCAGATACAAAGCAGAGCCAAGAAAGGTTAGAATTGTCAAGAAGAGTGAGGATTCTGTGGTAGATCCCCATCTTCATCAGTATGCTGTGGCAGACATACTTGGTTGGTTTAAGGAGTTGGCTGATGGGGGGAATGATTTGGAGGTGAAGGTTCTCGGGTGGTGGTGTTGTGGTGGTGATGGGAGGAAAAATAGGAACAGTTATTGTGGCAAGGTTGGTGACGGTGGTGGAGGATGGTGGGATGTACCCTGCTAGGATTTGTTCTCTTGCACAGGCAGGGTGGACCTGCTTCCTGGCTCTCTTCTTAGATGTTGGCTCAGTTGTTGGTTCTTGAGCCAATCTCTTCCCCTTAGATTTTATAGTGGGTGATTCTTTCTCAGGGGAAGGCTGGTATTCGGAGGCCTCGTCGGATGAGGTCTCTTCGACCTCCTCGTCAGAAGGTTCTTCATCTAGGCAGCGGTTGATTCGCTTGATGTCCTTCATGACAACAGTCAGGTTCACTTCTGCTGGGACTTTTCCAGTCCTTTTGAAGTCGTCAACTAAGCTTTGCAGATTTGCTCGTTCAGCAATGAGCTTCTCTTTTGTCCAGAAGGGAGCGTATGTTGGTCCTTGCTTAGCAGGTGAAGTCATTCTGAAATAATTCATAAGAAACAAAAGTTAGAAATCTTAAATTTTGAAATTGTAACAAAGTAAAATTATTTTGAATTTGAGTTTTATTAGTTTGATTTAGTTCAAACGGTCCTGAGACCATTTGGTCTCAAATGGTCTTGAGACCGTGAGGATCCAAACGGTCTTGAGACCATGAGGGTCCAAACGGTCTTGAGACCGCGAGGGTCCAAACGGTCTTGAGACCGCGAGGGTCCAAATGGTCTTGAGACCGGGAGGATCCAAACGGTCTTGAGACCGCGAGGGTCCAAACGGTCTTGAGACCGCGAGGATCCAAACGGTCTTGAGACCGCGAGGATCCAAACGGTCTTGAGACCGCAAGGATCCAAACGGTCTTGAGACCGCGAGGATCCAAACGGTCTTGAGACCGCGAGGGAGACGAACCGTGCGGGAGACGAACCGCGCGGCCGTTCGTCGGCTAAGAGCTGTGGAAACGATGATGGAGACAACGGCGGAAAGGAGCTCGAATGCGAGTTTTAAACGGTGATGCGTCAACCTGTCGCTGAGGTCGGTGGGTCGGCGAAGGGGTAGCTGCTGCAGCGCTGATGACTAGCCGGGAGTGACGACGAGCTAGGAACGACGACGACGAAGTCGAGAACGATGGCGACGAAGCCGAGTCGTTGGCGAAGCACTTGAACAGCGACGCGCGGGAGTGTAGAGACGAAGGTCAGAGTGGAATGAAACAGGAGAGTTCGAGAATTCGGGAATCAAGAAGAGGGACACGTAGGTGGGGGGTATATTTATAGGTTTGTAGGAGCCTTTCGGTCGTGAGACCGCGAGGAGCCTCACGGTCTGGAGACCGCGAGGGGCCTCACGATCTGGAGACCGCGAGGGCCCAAACGGTCTTGAGACCGCGAGGAGCCTCACGGTCGTGAGACCGCGAGGAGCCTCACGGTCGTGAGACCGCGAGGAGCCTCACGGTTTGGAGACCGCGAGGGCCCAAACGGTCTCGAAACCGTTTGACCTCAAGATCACGTGGATTTTTATGTATTTTTGGATTTAAAGAAAGCAAAAGAAAAAGGAAAAACAAAGATAAACAAAGGGGTGTTTAAAAACAAAAGAAAAGGCTAGAAAAATCAGGGAAGGTGATACTCAGGCCTTGGGTTGCCTCCCAAGAAGCGCCTTGGTTTAACGTCGCTGGCTCGACAATATTTTGCCCTGGCTATGCTGACTTTATAGGGTCATGAATCTCTATGGTTTGTCTTGATAACTTGTCTGCCGGAGTGTGATACTTTTTTAATCTGTGGCCATTTACGGTCCTCTTTCCTCCATTATCGTCAATAATAATGACAGCTCCTGTCGGGTATATATGTTTGATTGTGAAGGGCCCCGACCATTTAGTACGCAGTTTTCCAGGAAACAGTTTTAATCTGGAGTTGAATAGGAGGACTTTGTCTCCGACGATTATATCTTTTCTTTTGATGTGGCCATCGTGCCACATCTTAGTTTGTTCCTTGTATATTCTTGCGTTGTGGTAGGCTGTCATTCGTAGTTCTTCTAGCTCTTAGAGTTGAAGTTGTCGGAATTCACCAACACCTTTGAGATCGAAATTTAGTTGCTTAATGGCCCACCAAGCCTTATGCTCTAATTCAACTGGCAAATGGCAAGACTTCCCATACACTAATCGAAATGGTGTTGTTCCAATGGGTGTTTTGAAAGCTGTACGGTAAGCCCATAGAGCGTCAGATAGTTTGGTGGACCAATCGGTGTGGTGCCGATTGACAGTTTTTTCCAGGATAGCTTTAATTTGCCTATTGGAGACTTCAACCTGTCCACATGTCTGTGGATGATATGGTGTAGAAACTTTGTGGTTGACTCCATATTTTCTTAATAAGGCTTCAAAGCTCCGTTCCAAGAAATGTGATTCGCCGTCAGATATAATCGTTCTTGGGACGCCGAATCTAGGAAATATTATCTCTTTAAACATCTTGATTACCGGTTTTGAATCGCAAGAGGTGGTTGGTAGAGCTTCTACCCATTTTGAAACGTAATCCACAGCAACCAAGATATACTTGAATCCATAAGATGAGGGGAAAGGGCCCATATAATCTATTCCCCATACATCGAAGAGTTCGATTTCTTGCCATATGTTCAATGGCATTTCATTTCTTCTGGTTATCCCTCCGGATAGTTGGCACTTGTCGCATGATCGCACATATTCATGTGCGTCTTTTGCGATGGTGGGCCAATAAAAGCCAGATTGCAAGACTTTGAGGGCTGTCTTCTTAGAACTCATGTGCCCCCCAGTGGGGCCTGAGTGACAGTGCTCAAGGACCGGAGTGATTTCCGTCTCTGGGATGCATCTACGAAAGAGTCCATCTGCGCATAAGCGAAAAAGATAGGGCTCGTCCCAGAAATATTGCTTAGCGTCGTGAATGAATTTCTTTTTGTCATGATAGGATGCGGATGGGTGAATGATTCATGTTGCCAAATAGTTGACAATGTCGGCATACCAGGGAAATCCATTGGAGACTTTCATTAGGTGGTCGTCCGGGAGAGAATCTTGGATAGGAACTTTGTCTTCATCCTCGACTCTAATATGACTGAGATGATCGGCGACGATGTTTTCCACTCTGCTTTTGTCTTTAATTTCCAAATTGAATTCTTGAAGCATTAGCACCCAGCGGATAAGTCTAGGTTTTGCGTCTTGCTTCTGAATCAGATATCGTATAGCGGAGTGGTCAGTGTAGACAATGACTTTAGCTCCTATCAGGTATGAGCGGAATTTTTCGAAAGCGTAGATGACAGCTAAAAATTCCTTTTCTGTAGTGGTGTAATTTTTTTGTGCTTCATCCAGCGTTTTGGATGCGTAGTATATAACATAGGGTTTTTTGTCGATTCTTTGCCCTAAAACGGCCCCTATGGCATAATCGCTCGCATCACACATGATTTCGAAAGGTAACGACCAATCTGGAGCTCGTAATTTTGGTGCAGAAATCAAGGCATCTTTCAGAGTTGTGAAACTTTGCAAACATTCTTGGTTAAAGTTGAACTCGGTGTCCTTGGTCAGCAGTTGTGTCATGGGTTTTGCTATTTTGGAGAAATCTTTAATAAATCTTCTGTAAAACCCAGCATGTCCTAAGAAGGCACGTACTCCTTTTACGTCTTTTGGTGGCATCAATTTTGAGATAACGTCAATTTTTGCTTGATCCACCTCGATCCCTCTGTCGCTCACTCTGTGTCCTAAAACAACACCCTCTGTTACCATAAAATGGCATTTTTCCCAAATTAAAATGAGGTTTGTTTCCTCACATCTTTGTAGGACTTGAACCAGGTTGAGCAGACAGTTGTCGAAGGAGTCTCCATAAACTGAGAAATCATCCATGAATACCTCCATTATAGACTCTGTCAATCCCGCAAAGATAGCAGACATGCATCTTTGGAAAGTAGCTGGTGCATTACAGAGCCCGAATGGCATTCTTCTGGAGGCATACGTCCCAAAGGGACAGGTAAAAGTAGTTTTCTCTTGATCGTTCAGGTGTATCGGGATTTGGTAAAAGCCAGAATATCCATCAAGGTAACAAAAGAACTTCGGATGAGCTAGGCGCTCGAGGACCTCATCTAGGAAAGGCAGGGGGTAGTGGTCTTTTCGTGTTGATTTATTAAGTTTCCTATAATCAATGCACATACGCCACCCTGTAACGGTTCTAGTGGGCACCAGTTCATTTTTGTCATTACGAACAACGGTGGTTCCCCCCTTTTTAGGGACCACCTGCACTGGGCTTACCCACTGAGAATCAGAATTTGGGTAGATAATGCCTGCCTTTAGAAGCTTGAGGACCTCGAGGCGAACCACCTCTTTGAGGTTGGGGTTTAACTTTCTCTGGTGTTCTCGCGATGGTTTAAACTCTTCAACCATGGGCAGTTTGTGCATACATAAAGCATGGTTTATGCCCGTCAGATCAGTCATTTTATAGCCAATGGCTTTCTTATGCTTCTTCAGTTCATCAAGGAGTCTGTTTTCTTGATCATCCTCCAGAGTGGAGCTGATGATTACTGGACAGAGCTTCTCATCATCAAGAAAAACATGTTTAAGCCCCTCGGGTAAGGCTTTAATTTTGGAGCCTTAGGTGGCTCAGTGGCTTCTATAATTGTGATGGCTTTAAGTTCTTCAAACATGGTTGTCGGAGCTTCTTCAGCTTTTTCTAAGTATTGCAGGCACTGTTGTACTAGTTCACTGGCCGAGAATTCTACCTCCGGATTTGTAAGAGTATTTTCCAATTCGTCGGATGGTTCAGACATTTCTAACTGGGACATTTGATATATAGCATCCAGGAGAAAGACTTCCTCTTGAATGCTTGGACCTTTCATGATGTTTAGAACTCTGAACTGGAAAGCCTCCCTCCCAAGTCTCAAATTAATAGTTCCTGCTTCGACATCAATGAGAGATCATGCGGTAGCTAGGAAAGGTCTTCCGAAGATTATCGGATATCTCAGGTCTTCTTGTATGTCCATAATAACAAAATCACACGGGACATAAGAATTTGTTCCTATTCTGACAGGGATGTCTTCGATAATGCCAAGAGGGGCAGTTATGGTAGAGTCGGCTAACTGAATTGTCATTGTCGTAGGTAACAAATCAGTGAAGCATAATCTTTTACACATTGAATAGGGCATAATAGATATGCTTGCTCCTAGTTCTGCCAATCCTTTCTTGCTGGAGCCATTTCCAATGGAACACTGAATGCCAAAGGAACCTGGGTCCTTCTTTTTCTTTGGCATTTTATTAAGCAGAATATCTGAAGTGGTCTGAGCAAGTTTCACTGTTTCATGCTCTTCTGTCATATACTTTCTCGACAAGAGGGTTTTCAGGTATTTTGCCCAAGCGGGCACTTCGGAAAGGGCATCAAGAAAAGGAATATCAATGTATAACTTTTTCATAGCTTCTTTAAATTTTTGGAACCTAGTGTCCATTTTGGTTCCTTTTAGTCTGTCTGGGTAAGGAATTCTTGGTGGGACTTCTGGGATTGGTTCCTTTTCCTTTTCTTTCTCTGCAGAATTTTCTGTTTCTCTGCTTGAATTCCCTGTTGGGGAAAGAATGGCTACGTCATCATCATCATGGTCGATTCTGGTGACATCAGGCAGGACACGACCAGACCGCGTGGTGACGGCATTAAGTTGTTCTGGTCTGTTTGGGTTATGACGCGGGTTTTCCTCTGGTTGCCCAGCAAAAGTGCCGGCTTGAGGTTTCAATTGAGCGGCAATCTGTGCCAGTTGGGCTTCTACGGCCTTTTGTTGAGCTTGCTGGTTTGCAAGCATGGTTTGTTGCGATTGAAGCATTTGTCTAATCAAGGATATCTCATCAGATGATTGGGGAGGAGCACCCCTTTGTTGATACTGAGTGACATGATGTCCTGGTTGTTGTAGAGGTGCAGTTAACTGTGGCTGCTGGGGCTGCTGCAACTGGGGTTGCTGTGGCTGCTGCAACTGAGGGTGCAGTCCTGAATGGGCATATTGGTAAGAAGGATTCCTGGGATAGTTAGATCTTTGGAAACCTTGTCTATAATTCCCTTGATTGAAGTTATTCTGAAATCCTGGTGGTTGTCTATTGAAAGATCCACCTTGTGCCTGCTGCTGTGGGTTGGCAGTCCCTACAGGATTCCCGTATTGAAAACCAGGATGGTTCCTTGGTTTATCTGGGTTGTAATACACTTGGCCAGGTATTGAATGTATGGAGTTGACTTTCTCTGGCATTTGGTCCTCGGGATGCTCGATAATGGGTTCATATTGCGGCATAGGTGGTTGTAAATCCATCATGACATTGTATAACAGGCCACATGATAATGTGGGATGATCGGATGCATGACAGGCTTCACAAGTTCCAGTAGCTGCCTTAACGTGTTGAACCTGAGAGCTTTTCTTCTTATCATATTCCCCGAAAGAAGTTTCGAGGGCTTGTTGCTTGCTAGCAATAGTCTTCAAGGCCTCAGTAATGGCCTTGAGTTCCATGGATTCTTCTGCTTTGTAAACCTTGAGAACGCCTTTGGGTTGGTTAGATGACCTTCCCCAATTGGATTGGTTCTCGGCCCCTAGCGTAACTATATTCCAGGAATCTTCATAATTCTTTCTCATAAAGTTTCCTCCAGATGAGGAATCTAGGAATTGCTTAATATCATCACTTACTCCTCTGTAAAATGTTTCTATCAGTTGATTTTGAGATATGCCATGGTGAGGACACTTTCTCAGGAGTTCTTTGAATCTTTCCCAAGCTTCAGCAAGTGATTCTCCAGGTAATTGGGAAAAGTGATTAATCTGTCCCCTAATCTCATAGGTTAGCGAAGGTGGGAAGAATTTCTCAAGAAACTTCTCTTCTAAAGGAGTCCAAGTAGTGATGATGGGGTGTCTATCCAAAGCGTTGTACCAGCTTAGTGCTCTTCCAGATAAGGTGAAGTGGAAAAGGTGTAACATGATTGCTTCCAAGGCAATTCCTTCTTGGGGTACAAGTCGACAGAGTGACTTGAATCTTTTAAGGTGATCCATGCAATCGTCTCCGGGTGCTCCGGAGAAAGAAATGCCTTGCATGATCTGGATCCATTGCGTCCGAATTTCAAAGTGTGGTATGTTAATAATCGGTGGTCGGACAGGATGATCGTCTTCATAATTCTTCGGGACTGCGTAGTCCCGAAGTTGCTTGTTTCTTAACGCAAGTTGAGCAGCAACATGCTCTGCTTGGATGCGGGCTTGTTCCTCAGCTCGGATCTCAGCTTGCACCTGAGCACGAGTGTCCGCAATAAGTTGTGCTCGTTGTGCTGCTATGGCAGTGTTGACTCTTTCTGCAACAAGGCGTTGCTCTTCGGCCATTTGTCTGGCTCTTTGGAAGTTAAGTCTATTCCTTCGGTGGAAACTTCTTTCTACCTCAGAATCGTATTCTGGTTCAGGGGAGAATCCGATGCTATGCGGGGGTTGCATACACGTTTTCTACCTGAGTAGAAGGAAAATCACACGTTAGGATAATGGAAGGAAATGAAGAAATCAAGAAGTATTGGAGTAGTTATCAAGAAAAAGTGTAAAATCCTAATCAACCAAGAAGTTGTTAAGTAAAAACTAAAAAGTTTTGTTGTCCCCGGCAACGGCGCCAATTTTTGATGGAGTTTTGCAACACGACTAAAAATCCTAAGGTGATGAATCCTTAGGTTTAGCCTTGCTAGTACTATGGTAAGAACTCCACCCACGTGTGCTAAGACACGCGGAACTCTTATCGTAGTATAGTTAAGGGTCGAATCCTCGGGACAACGGTCTTGACGAAGTCAAGATGGAAAACGTTTTAGTTTTACTTAACTACTTAACAGTTGATATTTAGATCGAAAGTTGGATTTTGGTTTTAAAGCTAAATGCGAGGAAAGTAAAGCAAGAAAGTAAAGATTATGGTTGTAAACAATGATAAAAACCACTAGGGTGTTATCGAGTTTCACACCACTACACATGGATCAAGTCATGCAACATAACAAAATAACCTGCAAAGAGAGACAAATCAGTTAGTATCTTGTAGTCCTAGCTTCCTTTCAGATAACTAGCTACGAGAAGTGTGGAGTATTGCAATGCCAGCCATTCCATAATGAATGGTCACATGCTTTGCATTACTCCTTCATAAAATGTGTTCCTCGACCTTACCAAGGTTGCACTTTCATACGTCAACTGATTCCATTTCATAGTATGAAAGTGCAACGATGGGGGTGAGTTTACTCCACTCATGAAAACACTTCTAGACACCGAAACAGACATATGGTGACTACATACATCCATAACCAACATTCAATCGATATTCAGATCTAAAGGTACAAACATAGACAATTCATACCAAAAGAAGATATGTAACACGAGTTGATGATCAAGCAACTAGTATTCATAAAACGATTGAAGTCAAACTGAAAAGAAAAGTATCTCTATTACAAGTTATTGAATTACATCGCATGAAATGAAAACATGGGTAGCGGGGCTACTTCCCGCACCCTAGTGCATGAAACTACTCACTCATGACAAAGAAGGGGGCGAGAAGAGAGAGAAAGAACGTCATCTCCACGGAGGAGGGAAGGTTGAACCCTTGGTGAAGAGAGCAATGATCTTTGCACTTAGTGGTTGCCTTGATGAAGGATCTTCTCTTCCCACCTTCTTTGTTGAGAGAAGAGAAAGAAGAGAGAGAAGGTAGTTTGATGATGAGCACGGATCTCAAAACTGGAAGCCTTGGGGCAGTGGACGGAAGTCCAGAGTGCTATGGATCTGGAGAGGCAGCCTTTGGGCGTCTTGAAATTCGATGCTTTTGAAGTGGTCCTTGAGGTCCTATTTATAGGCTCAAGTTGAGCCCAAACGGTCTTGAGACCGTTTGGTCTCAAACGGTCTTGAGACCGTGAGGCTTCTCGCGGTCTTGGGACCGTGAGGCTTCTCGCGGTCTTGGGACCGTGAGGCTTGTCGCGGTCTTGGGACCGTGAGTCTTGTCGCGGTCTTGAGACCGTGAGGCTTCTCGCGGTCTTGGGACCGTGAGGCTTGTCGCGGTCTTGGGACCGTGAGGCTTCTCGCGGTCTTGGGACCGTGAGGCTTCTCGCGGTCTTGGGACCGTGAGGCTTGTCGCGGTCTTGGGACCGTGAGGCTTGTCGCGGTCTTAGGACCGTGAGGCTTCTCGCAGTCTTGGGACCATGAGGAGTCTTTGTAATTTTTTTGTGTTTTCTGTAATGAAAAAAAGGAAAAGTTAGTTTATTGATGTATCTGCAATAAAGTAAGAAGGTTTAATGATTCTATTTAGTTTATCTAAGAAAGAGTATGGAAAACTAAAGATAACTAATAAGATAACGTCACAAAATGAGAGGTTATCAGGTAGTCAAAGATGTCACTCATGCTCTTGCTTATCCGGACTATAGATCAGGATATCATCTATAAAGACTACAACAAACTGATCTAGGAAAGCATAGAACACTCTGTTCATCAAATCCATGAAAGCAGCAGGTGCATTGGTTAGCCCAAACGACATAACCACAAACTCAAAGTGACCATACCTCATCCTAAAAGTTGACTTTGGTATGTCATCTGCCTTAATCCTCAACTGATGATATCCAGACCGTAGGTCGATCTTTGAAAATATTGTAGCACCACACAACTGATCGAACAGATCGTCTATCCTCGACAACGGGTACTTGTTCTTGATCGTAACCTTGTTCAACTGTCGGTAATCTATACATAGCTGCATTGATCCATACTTCTTCTTGACGAACAACACCGGAGCACCCCAAGGCGATGTACTTGGTCAGATGAAACCTTTGTCCAACAACTATTATAACTGCTTCTTAAGCTCTACCATTTCTACTGGAGCCATCCTATACGGTGTTTGTGTAACTGGTTGCATTCTTGGAACCAGATTGATCTCAAAAGCAATCTCTTGGGGTGGAGGAACACTAGGGAACTCATTAGGAAACACATCCACAAACTCTCAGACAACCGACACCTCCTCAAGGCTAGGACCCTTCGCCTTGGTATCCACAACGGTATCCACCAAGTGAGCTAAGAACGCTTCACATCCTTGTCGTAGAACTTCTCTGCCACCATAGCTGATACCAAACACGTCGGAAGAATCTTCCTATCTCCTTGGAAGATCCACTTCGCTCCATCATCATCAAACACAGCCTACTTGGAACCAAAGTCGAAAACAACCTTATACTTCTCTAAGGTATCCATCCCAATGATCACATCGAAACCATGCATATCAAATGGTATAAGATCCACTTGTATACTGTGTCCCAAAAAAGATAAGACACAAGATGGACACTCTTCTCGAACCATCGAGGAACCATCAAGAGGGGTTTCTAACAACAAGCTATCCTTCTTACAGCTAACAGGTAAATGACAGTTTTCAAGCATGCTATAGCCGATAAAAGAGTGTATAGCACCCAGGTCAACCAGAACAGATATAAAACAAGAAGAAGACATATCAGAATGAAATACCTCCATCTAACATGTCACCACTTGGGGGTTGACTATCGCCTCTCACTGACTCATAGCATAGAATCGAGTTGTTGCTTGCTGTCCACGTCTTCTACTTCCTTGAGAAGACGATCCTGCTTGCAATGCTTGACCATGTCCTTGCCCTCTTCTATTACTGGGTTGTTGTCTATCTAACCTTTCTTGATTCTGCCTCAGTTGCTGTGTCACTTCAACATCTCTACTCGGGCAATTTAACTTGAAATGCCCGGTCTGACCACACAGATGACATGACCTATCCTCAAACCATGGTCTAGGTGGCCCTATCACTACCATTGAAGTTGTACTATGTGCCTTTGACGGTGATGAAACATATCCTCTTCCCTTACTCGGAGACCACTATGATGGTACATTGGAACCTCTCATTACGGAAGGTGCTGAAAACCTTGACTTCTTGAAGCCACCAAACCTCTGTCCCTGGAACTGAGCAGGCCTCTTCTTAGACATGGATTCTCTTTTCTCCCTCACTGACCATTCGATACTATGGACAGATTCCACAAACGTAGAAAACCACTCTCGATTCTCCAATGCAGAAGCAAGTGTTGTCAGCTCAGCACTCAGACCTTTCTCAAAACATCTGATTCACTCCTCATCAGTTTCCGCCATGTGAGGACAAAACCTCAATAGGTCCATGAACTTGGCTTCATACTGGGTGATGTTCATCGTTCCTTGGCGTAAGCGCTCAAACTAGCTGATCTTCTCATCCAGATACATCTTTGGAAAGTATCTGCTGACGAACTCTCACCAGAAAACCTCGCAACCGATCACCTCATCGGGTCACTTCTCTTCCTCAATGGTCCACCAGTGACCAGAACTACCCTTCAGAAGGTAGACGGCGTGCTTGACTTTGTCTGCTTCGGGGATGTCGAGGATCCGGAAAGCCTTCTCAAGACTCGTCATCCATAGATATGCATCCACTGGATCAGCCGTCCCAGCATAATCCGAAGTTTCGACTCGGCAAAGTCGCTCAAAGGTCTTCCTAATACCCGATATTTCACCATGGGGAGCATGTGCTCTTGGCGGAGGCACTGACAATCTTTCTACCATGGAATTTGTCGTAGCCATCATCTGCCCCATAAGCTATTGGTAGGCAAGGTGTTCAAGAATGGCTGGGTCAGGTTGGGGGACCTCAGGCACCCGATCATCATGTGCCTGCCCTATAGCTCCATCAACTGATGCAGCATCACTGTTCTCAGCAGCATGTTCTTCATTGTTTCCAGACATCTTGGCTTTTCTTCCGCTCAGGGCAGAAGATGATTGTAAGGAAATCTAGAAAACACACAAGAATAGACACATCCTAGTCCTAAATCCCTGTAGACTCAGTGAACCTAGAGCTCTGATACCAAAACTTGTGGCAACACATCCCACTATCACACAGACAGCGAGGTGTTACGCGAAAACGTGCGGAAATCACCATAACCACAGATTACAAAAAAAACATGGGTTCATTAAAACTGATTGCAAAAAGCAAATAAAACAATAAAATATTACATTCAGATCCTCATCCTGCAAGGAAACATGTTATATAAACATATACAAGATCTTTTCACGTGTCCACAGCTTAGGAGTTTAGTTGTCAAGCTATCACATGAGTTCATCACCTATTATATACATACAAAACGGCCCACATCCGGCCAGCAGCAGGATACACAAAACATCAACAACTATACATCGTGAAACAACGTCAAAACACTCCCAAGGACCTGATAGTACATGGATGACTCTAAGACTCTACTACAAAACAACCAAAACAACAGCATGTCCATCTCTTGCCTTCTACTACACGTCTTGCTGCTCGGCCGCAACTCCACGACCACCACCACGTCTAGCTCAAACACCTAAAAAGAGTATAAACTAGCGGGGTGAGACACACAGTCCCAGTGAGAAACATAACTCCCCGCTGAAACCATAAAACCAAAGGAAGATTAAAGCAAAAGTAGTAGATAACTGATAGAAGGTATAACAAGAGCAGTTTATAAAGTAAAACTATTCATACCATCAAGCTTACCAGATGTACGTAAGGCATTTCACCAAATATCTCTTTATGGAACATGATTAACAAGATAATATTTATAAGATCTTACCATATAACATAAGGAATGTATAAGTAACTGCAAGTATAACAAGATTAACTACACAAGCAAGGCCTCAACCAATGTTCCGTGTTTTGTCTTATACAGTAAATACTATTCAGCTGAATTACATATTATTATGCCCTGAGGAAGTGAGCCGTACCGCTCAAATCCAACTGACGGCTATGAAACCCGGAGCAGGTGCCATACAATGTCAATGGAAGAGTCGGACTCCACGACCTCCCACATCATGGTTAGTGCACGAGAACCAAAGTAGGACCGCAGTCTCGTGCTTGAGTGGCCTCAGCCACAGGGTCAAGCTACCCTCTTCCTAGCCTGCCTCGGTACAGGTATCAATGCTAGTGAAACTGAGCCACGTGCCTATTCACCGTGCTTTGAGCCATGAACGCATTCATGCTCCCATATCACATATCCTGAGCCATCGGCCTGTTCACCATGCTCTTAACATATTTGAGCTACGGGCCTGATTCCACACTCTGGAGTCTACAACTGAAGTTGCACTCTTACCTCCTCACTTTGGGCAAGGAGAAACCTCACATATTCAACAATATGTGCTTCGGGTTAACCCGCATGAGAACATGTTTCACCATCACCAGATCCTGACGATGATGGATCTATGGCCAGGGCAACTGCATGATATGTTCCACTATGATTAGTTAGTATATTTTAAGTGGATTGTAAGATTCAACCAAGTTGTATAACATGCAACTAGAACAAGAATAAACAACATGAAACTCAATATCATGCTTTTACTGTCATCAACACCATCCTGATCCATCACAAGGATCCATCATTACATGTTACCACTTAGCCTCTTGCCAATCATCTAGATCCATCACAAGGATCATCGCATTGCCATGGGATCCCAATCCCTCATCACATAGTGCCACTACCTCTCAAGGCTTACATCATCACCATGTGATAGCAATCACAGGTCATCATCAAAGGATAACACCTCATCTAGGCATTATAGCCAAACCAGAACCTCAGACCAAAACACATCAAGCATATTATCTCAACATCATGAGTAACCATTAAAGCAGTGTTACTCAAACATATATATACCCCATCGCCCTTAATCCTGGCTATGCAACTGTATGAGTCACCTGCATGGTTAGTATACAAAGTCATCATGAATTAACAGGAGATTCATATTATCAACATAGGGCAACATTGATGATTATGTACATTATCATTCATGCCTCAACCTGTGACCATAGACATAAGTCATATCATTAAGAAAAGCATCTTATATGCTTACCATTACCTTAGCATAATACAGATGATTCAAGATGATCATAACACAAGTATTATCATGACAAGATACATAGATGAGTTCTACTATGACGGTTACCATCAAGCATATCAAGGGTCACTGTCATACACTAAACGTGATAGCAAGAATAAGAATCAGCATATTGGTTTTCCATATAAGGAACAAGACCCTCACTAGAAGTGCCGACTACCCTCACCAGAAGTGTGACGGGTAGGGCATCCTCACTAAAGGTTGTATCGGGCAGGGCACTCTCCCCTATCGCCCAACTCTCAAACCTCAAACGGCCAAGCCAAAGAGCCACATAACGACCAAGCACTAAGCAAGGGTACCGAGCTACCATCTCAGGATGTATCGGGCACCTAGGTATATAATGTAATGCTATGTCGTGCACTACATGCATCATGCAACCAAGGCATAACGATCACCAGAATATCGTGCAGCATGTCCAGGAGACATATCATGCAATGTGTGTTGTGCAACACAGGGTTAGAAGGATATCGGCATACATATGTAACGTGCAGCTCGGGCTATGTCGCGCAACGGTGCGTTATGCACTAGGATAATAGCCACGAAGCCTCTCGGGCACTGAGTCGATGAGCATGCCATGCAGCAGGTGTAACGTACACCATGTCGTGCAACGCGCCATCGAGCATCACCATACCACAAGGAACAATGCCCAAAGGATGCAACTGAACCGGGCAATAAGGAGGTTGTCGCTCATCTAGACTAGCCCAGACCTATCAGCTGACACACAAGGCAAAGACTGGTGTGACGCCCGTCGCAACACCACAACACTAGCTAACCAACTCCATGCCTCAAAGCACAATGACACCAAGCCATCACATAGGCTAAGTGTATCGGGCGAGTTCCTCATCAAGGTGTGATGCCTGACACACACAAGGAAGGACCCAGGTGTAACGCTCGACACAGCCACAACAACATAACGTCCAAGGCTCTAGGTCAAGAGGGGTATCGGGCAACATCAACTAAAGGCCATATCAGCCAAGATACAACCTGACAGGGTCACCACCAACCTCAAGCACAAGGGCACCAAAACCCTAATGGGTCAAGAAGATGACTCACCTCTCAACTATTAAGAGAGAGGGGTCTTGCCAAGCTTCTTATCACCAATCGGGCAACACAGGGTTCAACCACAACCAAGGTCTGCAACCACTACATAGCTCACCTTTCAAGTCCATGGTGAGAGGAGGGTGTTGCTCAAACCACTAGAACACAAGCTCACCTCTCAACTCAAACAAGAGAGGAGTGTTGCCCATATTACTAGAACTTAAGCTCACTCCTCTAGACCTAGGAGAGAAAGGGGTATTGCTTAATAGGAAACCCTAGAATAAGGTTCAGCCAACAAGGACAACTTAAGCAAGAAACTCAACTAAGAACATACATAGCGAATCATAAGAAAACAAGAACATAGGAGAGGTAGTATAGTTAGGGTTAGGAGTTATGTAACCTGCCTCAAGCAAGCTCCAAGCTCCTAGCTCCAAGCTCCAAGCACCACCAAGGAAGAAGAGCGAGGCACTCTAGGGTTCAGCCACCACTAAAGGAAGAAGGAGACTCCAAGGCAAGGATTGGCCACCAAGCTTGCAAATGAAGAGGGTGTCATGCACCAAGGGAGAGGGAGACTAAGGAAGTAAAGGGATCCTTAGCAAGGGAAATGAAACACATATATAGGAGAGGATGGAGGAGATACCAAGGAAATACAAGGCAAGGTGTCGCCCACCTAGGGACATTTGTCCATGACCAAAGCCACCACTCTAACATGTCATAAACACATGTCCAAGGCCATTGCCACATGCAAGCATCAAGCAACAAGTGTCAACTAGTGGTGACACAAACGAGGTCAAAGAGGGTCAAAGGGTCCATGGGTGACATAACTCCACACCATGGCCGACACACACCCTGGGCGACACACCACATGCCAACACAAGCACAGGCCGACACACCTAGGCCAACAGAGGGCACTCTTGCCCGACACAAGGTCCAAAGAAGCAAGGACAAGGCACCACAAAGCCCAACAAGCTCAACCAAGCCCAAAGGAACTCAAGTAACGAGCCCAAAACTTCCTCTTAACACTAGAGGAAGTAAGGAGAGGGAGTAACACCTCACAAGGTGGCAAACTTTCCCACAAACCCTAGACTTGTTTTAATTGCAAGTAGCACCTCCAGCTCTCAAGAAAGCACCAACAAACCCTAATCACCACTAAAGATGATTAGCAAGCAACCAAGCATCAAGGTTAAACATAGCAAATAGGATAAGCCCTAAACGGAGGTCAGGGTCCTTACAAATTTATTCTGGTCAACAGTGGTCAGCGCCCGCCTATTGCGCCTCTCCCTCACCACCGTGGGCACCTTCTAAACCCTAACACCTGGGATACATCACAACGACACCACGACCATCACTTTACTATGCCCATAGTCTCCTATATGTCCCCTCTTCCATGCGTGCCTCAATGCCATCGTAGCCAGCAATGTCAACCACCACAGACACGACAGCTCACGGTCCCCTTCAACTACCTTCAGCGGCAACTCTGCTTCACCCTAATCGTGGGTAATCCTTCTCTAATATCGTGATCTACTTCACGGTACCAGATCGCGACCTCTACACCTCCACCATCACGATGGTTTCTAGATTGTGATCAAGCCTCACACATGGCTGTGACCATCTACACTCACGCCAACCATGGTCTCCACACTCCACCACACTGCAACCTCTCCACCCTCATCAGTAGGAACTTTCTCATGGTCTGCATGACCCTAGCAATCCAACCACAGTTGCGGTCCTCTCCTACACCGATCGCAATCCACACCCTCACTCCCATCGTGACCTATGTCACCCGCTTCCTCGACCTGGCTCACCCTCAACCTCAGTCACGATCACCCTATCAACGCCACCACCTTTGTTCACCCGCCATCACCTCCACCCACAGTAGCATTGCGGTCTTCACGCCCACATATATCTACCATCGCCTTCCATGATCACGAAAAGCATCAACAAATGACCGTCACCTCTTCCTCACAACATGGTCATGGAACCCTCCTCTGCCTCCCGTCGTGATCGTGGTAACTCGTACACCCATCATAGCTTCCTGTAGTGGCCTTAAATATGCCGCCTTACACCTTTTCATCCTCCATCGTGACCTGTGTGTGCGATCAACAGAGATGACAATCCACGATCTACCATGTTCATCCAACGTGGACTGCGACGTCGCCCTCAACACTTCGACAATCACGACCAAGCAAAGGAAACACCGCGACCAACACCTACGGTAGCACTGCGGCCCCTTCCTACCTCGGTCGCGATCTACACTAGCATATAGCGGCCTCAGTGCCTTCACAAGACGCAACCCCAACATCAAAGGGCCCACGGTAAAAGCAATTGGAAATGGGCCGCGGTCAGTGGAATTAGAAGACTGCACCCGCAGTCAGTATTATAAAGGCCTCGACTCAAATAAGTTGATAGGGGGTAACAAAGACCATCCAACTCTATAAATAGCCACCTACCCCTAACTCTTAGGGGATCGAGTCCAGACATCAGAAGGTTGTGAGTTTGAGTCCAGCCCATGGAGGACCTCGACCCGTAGTCCCGCGGGAGAGCATGGAGGTCCGAGAAGACTACGGTGCTCACTCCACATTGCCCTCTACAACAGGCTTCCATTCTCTCTCTCAATTGAGAATTAGTTGCTATGACAATTGTTGTCCTCTCTAGTTGTGGTAATGAAGAGAACCCAAGCAAGTCCTACCCAACTAAGGATGGATAGCAACGGGATAGAACATTTGAGGATCATTGTTGTGAGAGAGCAAGTTGATGATTAGTATGCCAATGGGTGGGACAACTCCTTTTTGTCTATTCTAGCAGGATGATCGGAGTTCTAGGTGGTCTGTGTAAATTTCTCTAGAGGTGAGGTGGCCTTTGCCCAATGCTAAGGAGGAGAACATCAACCAACAGTCTGTGGTGAGAGGAGCTGCTACAGATGACGACTTTCGAGATTACAGTCTGTGGTGCAGACCAAGAGGCACATCAGTCATATGAGCTTCAGTGAAACTAGAATATAGTTGTACATTTACAACAATGAGGAGATGTCATTGGACTTGCCCAGGACTAGGTATATCCTCAAAACCATCCTTCTTATCTTATAGTAATTGACGGGATCTGTTGGTTTATGGGAAATATGGTAGATAAATTTTTATTTCTGCTGCCTATTCTGTAGCCATATTTCCCTACATTATTATCATTCACTTACTACTTATTCTTTCTTGCTTCTAGCAACTACTTACTTTAATCAATCAATCGACTTCTTGATTTTAAATATTATACTTAAACCTTTCAAATTTATATAAATGCTTAAAATGGTTGTCATTCAGATTTTATCCAAAAGTATAATGCAATAAGACTTTCACTCATGTTGGAGTGGGGAATTAGTTCATTGCTTTTAGTTAAACCTAGGAGTACTTCTTTTAGGATGTTTCTTGGTGTGACGTTTGGAGCCCCATCACTTATGTGTAGAAAAAATACAGGATAACATGAAACTATTACATTTACCAACTGAACTGTGTATGATACCATATTGTAAAGAGTGGGACCCACGAAGGGATCCACTCCTTACATAATTGAGGAAGAAATTCATCCCATCCAAACACCCATACAAGTATGATTGAAAAGATTAGTTTTTCAAGTACATTATATCAAATAGAGTATTTTACTAGTAGAAAATTGAACTATTATAAAATCATTATCATTGTAATTGAAACATTGTTCCTCACCTTAGGGGTGGTTTAAATAAGTACATATAATTTATTACTAGACTAGTTGCACAGGGTAACCTAGCCATCCCAATTTTTCCTCAAATCTAAACTCCTAGAAATGATCTTCCCAAGTCAAGGTCCTCTATGATACCTAAACTTGGGTGGTTTGAGAACAACAACCAAAAAGAAATAAACAAAGGCATGGGTCAGTAAACACTATCTACATACCAGAAATTATTTATGCATTTCGATAAGAAGAGTGCAGTAAAGGGGTTTCGCATTCAAGAGGGGGATATGACCCAATAGTAAATTCAATATATTAAAAAAGGAAAAAAATCAAAAGAATGAGGCATTAAAGAATAATAAAGTATCATAAACTATCTTACCATTAATTAATTCATAAAACAACACCAGCATGTGTAGGTAAATTAGACTACGAATAACAAAAATAGTACCAAGACACCAAGAATAATCGGTCTAAAATAGGGATAAGTGGAATAACACACTCGACTGGAATAACACACTTGTGTATATATTAAGTGTAGAATACCTCACCTTAGATGGAAAAACACATCCTAATATAAAATAAATATAGTTGAGCATAATAATCTACATTAGTTAAATTAGTCTAATGCCACATGCATAATATTGTAGTAAGACATATATACATTAATCACACCAATAAGATCAATTTTCATAATAGGAGGGGTTACAAACCCAATATATTCATGAATAAGTCAGAGTGTCATTAAATTTCAAAATGATTGGAACAAAAGGACAGAGAAATGTAATAAGAAATGATAAAGTCAAGAGATTATAAATTTTGAGAAAGTTTATGTCAAAGTCATATAATGCCTAAGTAAAAGTTGAGGTTTCCACATACCTGGTCTCCACAACTATCCCTATCTCCAGGAGTAAACTTTAAAGTTTTCCCTTCTCAACCTAAAAGTGTTTTATACATACATTATGTAACGACCCTGACCTGTGTTATGAAGTAACCCTATTTGTTTTGGATAATTAAGTTGATTATAACTTTAATATAATCATATAAGGTGCTTTGTTATCATGTGACACACTCATGTTTCAAGTTTGGTCCCGATTGAATGTTGTTTGAGAAATTTTCCTTTGTTTTGGACCAAAGTGCAATTTACCCAAATTGAGGGGCTATAATGCAAAATGTCACATTTTGAACATGCCTCATGTGTTTTAGCATCATTATAGAGAGAGTGATGCAAGGTGGTGGCTTGTGGAAAGCCTAAATGCCAAGTTTGAACTTGTTTGAACAATGTTGGTACCTTGTGCACCAATTTTGGTACAAATTGTAATTTACCCAAAATGTGGGGTTGATATGCAAATTACGACCTCTAGAATGTCCCTACTTACTCTATGTATCATTTATAGGAGAGATAATGAATGAGACACCATGTTTGGATCAATTATGAATGATGATACTCTTGGTGATGAAATGACCAAGAAAAAGGGTTGAATTCGGAAGCTTAACTTGAGTTGTATCAGGTTGAAAAGCTTATATGAGTGCCTATCGGCCATGGAGCCCAAGGAGGTGTCCCATATCGTTTTTTGAACTCTTGGAAAAGTCCATATCATGCAAAACACCTCAAGGAGGTGAGGTGTGACGGCCAACAAGTTTCCTTAGAAAAAGTGTATCAGCTTGACTTAAAATAGTGATTTAACCTAGATGACTTATCCAAATGGATAAGCAATGGACGAATTTGCATCTCTAGATGATCCTAAACCTTTTTGAATGACGAGATAAATGTTGATGCATACATTTACATGTTTCACCCATGCATGACACGTGGCACCTACTAGCTCAAAATGTTGACACCTCATTTTTGCCTTTCTTCATGAACAACAAGTATATATACCCCTAGTTTCACCCCTTGGTGCAATTTTGCGACCCTTACCACCCTCCTAACCTAAGGTATTGTGCATATAGATCCCATATCATGAAGGGATGTTGTGGTATCCAGCATGGGCCTTGGGATATCGCCCATGGCAAGACCATATCGCCCAAGTAGGTGATATCGGCCATATAGGGTGATATCGACCATAGAGTGAAGTGTTTTGACTCCAAGTGAGTGCCATATCGTGAAAGAGAGTATCATATCATTCAATAGGGGTGGCATGTCGTGCAAGAGTACAAGGTTATCATTCATAGTCCTTGGGTATCGGCCATAGCAAGTATATCGGCCATACCATGTTGATATTGCCCATAGCAAGTTGATATCGGCCAATTGAAGTGATTATGGCCACAAGTGAGGGGGTATATGCAACAAAAAAAGTTGTGTCGGCCAAAAGGAAGTACATATCGCCTAAGAGTGGTAGGGTGTCGGCCAAGGAGCTAAGGAAATCAAAACTTAACCCTAAGGTAAGATATAGTTGTCTTCAAGCTTGAATTGAAGCATGGAATTAGGGTCATGATCTACCTTTCTTTTCTTCTTCACCAATTGCTTATCCACGGTGATTCCTTGTATATGAAAGAGTTTTTAACGAGCCTTGGACCTTTGATAAAGTCATCTTTAACCTTAGGAACATGGAGCTTTGGACCTTGAAGCTTTGAAGTGGTTCTTAAGGCGGGTTATATAACTTGAACTCAACCATGTTATTATTCATCACCTAAATTGTTGTATTTAATGATCTACTTTTAATTTCAAAATTTCTTGAAATAGTTGATGAAATTATGAGTTCTAGTAGTTTATTATACCTGTTGACATGAACTATAATAGTTAGAACAAAGGTGTAGATCTTGAAGATGATGATATCACCTTACAAAAGTGATATCAGGTGCAATCACACAAGTAAGCACCTTTAACCCAATATGATGATGCACCTTCTTCACTTGAATGATATGGATATGAATGAATACATTTTCGCACGATATGGGGGTGTATTATACACCTCTTGCACTATAGGAAGTCTATTATAGACTCCATGCATGATACAAGGTCAATTGTATATTTGTAAGTTGACAAGAAACCCTAATTTGGGTAACCCGATATAAGTGAAGAGTAACAAGTGCTATTGCACGATATGATCATATAATATAGCATTGGTACTTAGTATAATGAGGCCTACATGACCTTGCATGACAGGGTTGCATGACACATGACCTTGCACGATAGGGTTGCACGATACACAACCCTAGACAATATAGTAGCCTGACATGTTGATGAGTTGATACCTGTTCAGCATCATGGGCGACACATATATGTACTATGTACCCATCACAATCAACCCTAACCCAACATGGGTGTTGCAACCTAATGTTTGGTGGTGTATCCCAAAATGGTTTGGTGCCCTACACTCCTATTGATTTGTATATTGGGTTGAACCTGATATGGCAAACCCTAATCTGTCATGGCCAACCCTAGATGGTGAGCTGCCTGATATGGTGATTGAATGCACCTCTAGCCCAAAATGCTGATGGCTTAGTACCTTATGCACGACATGGGTAACACATACAAACACCTCTAGTCCGATATGGATTATGGTCGTATACCTCCAACCCGATATGGTGGTGCTTGTACACCTACAACTCGATATGGTGAACATATGCACGTCTTTAACCTCATACAACTAGTAAAGGTGACGGCAAGACACTCTTAGGAGTGATGAGTGTAACACCAAGTAATGGTGTGGCTAATACCTTGATAGGAGAAGCACCTAGAGTGGTTGATAATGGATAACCTTATATCAATAATGTTGTAACCCGAGATGAGTCCATATCATTGATGATGGTTGAGTAATTCAAATGTGTGACTTAGGACCAATACATTACATGATAAATGTGATGAGCTAGTACATAAAGTATTAGAATGGGACATACCCTAATACAAGATAAGTTGATGAACTTAAGTATGTTAAAAGTGATGAGAGAAGTGATACATCAAGACATGATAGATATCACATCCAACACTTCAAGGTTGATGCACCTTAAATCTAATATACTTGGATGAGTAACACATGAAGTGTGTCATGTTAATTGTTACGTTGAGATATAATGAGATTAATGCACCTTGATAAGTGTAGGCTAACATACCTTGAGAAAGGGTTAAGCCAAGTTAATAAAATATGATGTAATCATACCCTGATAAGGATGAGAGAGGAACTCATACCTTGTGTTGATGATCATTTAATGATAAATGATGAGAATAAATAAGTATGATTGAATACTTATGATATCAAATATGCTCCTAGATGTTTGGAACAATGAATTAGGGTTTGAATCAATAAAATGAACATGAAACCCTAATCAGTTATAAAGGGGAAACCCTAACCCCAATGATGGGAAGGTTGTAATTCTCTTATTGCATTAGCCTTGTAAGGAATAATTAAATACTTGCATAAAAAGTATAATGTGTAATGGTCTTGTGAGCCATGTGAATAAGTTGTTTCCTAGTGAGAGGTGACAAGATACTTAATGGGCCTTGTGAGCCATGTGATATGCTTGTATAACAAGTACCATGTATACCTTAGTCTGAGGACCTAGAGGTATTAGTTACCTGATAAGTGGTAACAGTGTTCTGTGATGAACTAAGGGTTTGAATACCCAGATCCAGTAATCATGATAATGATGATGTGAAGGAATGAGAATTCACAGTAATGTGATAAGGGAATAAGATCCCAAGTATCATGTGTTTTAAAGATTTTGAAAGAACTTGATAAATGTTTTATGCCTTTCTTTGTAGCATCTATTATAATAATTCTTGTTTGAAACTTGACTGATGCTAAAAGAATATGGTAATGCACTTAATTAATCAAGTGGAATCTTATCATGTAGTGCCCTATCCATAGATCCATCATTGTCAGTAGTTGGTGATGGTGAAACAGGTTTTCCTACGGGATCTCCTGATGAACGCATATTGTTGAATATGTGGGGGTGATGGGCACGAATACCTTACGCCCTGATGGATAAATTGATGTGAGATAAACATTAAATCTCTCAATCCTTCATTATATGTGTCGGGATGTATGTATCATGAATATATCGATGGTGATGAATGCCGGATCGATGTGAGATAAATATTAAATCTCTCGATGCTGAAGAGAGGCACTTGACATTGTAACTCTTGTAGCAGTTGCCAGTATACCCTGGTAAGCTATGATAAGCAGTTGACATGGTCCTTCTTGTGGTCTCGCACTGACCCAAATGTGGGAGGTCATGGAGTTCGGCTCTTACATTGACCTATGTATGGTACCGATTTTGACTTTGCAGTGGTCGGTTGGAGTATGAGTGGTATACCTCATCTCCCCAGGGCATAAGTGTGATTGTAAAATGTAATCAGCCATATAGCATATTTGCTTAAGGATTGAATACGGTAATCATTGGATGATGATACATTACTTTTATACATCTTAAATGGATAAATGTTATATATGTTCTTCATTTTCCTTATAAAATGAATAGATGAATTACTGCTTTATCACATATAGCTGCAATGCTTTAAAAGATGATATTGCTTTATTATGCGTAAATAGTGACTAAATTCTATTGTTGAATATAAAAGAGTCCTCTGCTTAGTTATTTACTATTTACCTATAACAATAATATGGTTGGCGGAGAGTTATATCTCTCGCTGGGACAATTACAATTGTCTCACCCCGTGGGACCCAAATTTTTAGGTGGACGTGCACGAGGAGGTGAAGACCTTTCTACAGAGGAAGAATAACAGCTGAGGCAGCAGTGACAACTCAGGTTGAGTGTACTGTCTGTCATGTCTTGTAGATATGAGTCCTATGTGTCGTCTTTGTACTCTCAGGTCCTTGGAGTTGGTTTGTACTGGTTTTATTATCAATAAGAGATTTTGGCTTACGTGCCTCGAGGTTTTATGTTGCTCATGTATAGTTTGGTAAAGCAACTGTTATATGTTATTCTAGAGATTAGATGTAATGGATATGTATAATGTGAATAATGATGTATATAATATTTTGGACCATTCAGTAAGAATTTTCTTTGGAATGGATCTCTTTTAAAAATGATTTTAATTTTTAAGGATTTTCGTTAATCTGCTATTTATGTTTAATTCTGCTTAATTAATGACGATTTGTTTGTCGGTTTGGCGACTGTCATCACAAAGTTTAGTATCAGAGTTTAAGGTTCGTTGAGTGTACAGACATAGGACTAAGGTGTTGAGTCTCTGTTAGTGTCCTCCAGTATACCCTATAGTGACTTCTGCTTATGTAGAAGAAAGGGTAAAGTTTAAAAATGATTGGAGAACACGAGGAACACATTGCTGAGAACAATGTTGTTGCACCAAGAAAGGGTGCAAGGGATTAGGTAAGAGAAGAATGAATGCCTGAGAATTCCCATCATGACCCGATCAGGATAAAGAATCCTATGTTTATACTCTTATTGGGCAGGTTAGGACAACAGTGATACATAAAGTAGACTGGATACTAACATTAGAACCTAGGTTACCAATCCTCAATGCAGAAACTTTAGGCTTTGGAAGGGGTTCCTGAACGACATAGTCATGTTGGAACAGTGGAAAATGTGGGAAAGATTAACATATGGCAAAAAAGTAGACTCTTCCATAAGTTTAGACAGATAGTATATATGTGATGGAAAAGCCCAAGAAGGGGAAATAAGCTGAGAATTAAGAAAAGGTCTCTACAATTCTATAGATATTTGCATAGTTATTCTAAAAATCCAAAGTTTTTGATGTCATTAGTGTAATAAATGCCTAGTGTACCAGGGCAATAGCCACTAAGTGAAGGCAAAGGTCCTAACTTTCGACCTGTAAGAACCCATGGTTTAGTCTCTATATCGGTGATAAGACCGATAAGACCATGGTACGAGGACAAGACATGATATAGATGTGTACATGTTGAGCATACTAAACTCTTTTGTTCAGAAAGAAAGCAGGAAATGACTCAACAACTGAGGTAGACTCGGTAGGGCTTATGAAAGTTACAGCCCAATAATGTAAAAAGGCAAGAGCAACAACATGAAATAACTAGACTCTATGTGGTGAGTCAACCTGAAGCGGTGGATGACCGCGAGGGGTAACAGTCATATAGAGCTTTTTCATTTTGATATGCCTTATCCTGATGTTATCTGATAATCATAAGAAGGATTGCTGTTATGGATTTCCCTATTCATTATCTTATGAGGACATAGGGAAGATATGATGAGAACTAGAATTTATATTCTGTTCAGTATTCTTTTAAATGCTTTATAATTTATCTTATCTGTGTGAAAGAGGACGATGTATATATGTGGTGCCTGGAGAAAATCTAGGAATGTTAAATCTTGTGTTTGTAAAGACATGAAAAATAAGGAACATGATAGTAAACAAAGTGCATGCTACCTAATCTCAGTACTTGTATACCTTGGCCAGGTATATAATTATTGGAGAAAGGGAAAGTATGGAACTCTTAGATTGTTATCTTTCTGATTAATCTGATCAAGTAGTCATTCTGAGACAATCTAGTGAGTATAACTAAACTGGAAATATGGTATGGACATTTGCATCACATACAAAGTGCAATAAAGTAGAATCTGAGATGATCTCAGATCAATTTGTGAGTATGAGGAAGTAAAAAAGTATAATCCTCATGATAAGAGAATGAGAACAAAGGAGATGATCCTTGTCAGATAAAGCATGTGTGAATAGTAAAGATCTTTTCCCATGATGTGGAAATGGGAAATGTGATAAAATCACAAAATGTTAATGAACATGTTAGACAATAAAGAAAGGAATAATGATATGTAATCATCCTTATAATTTCTATGTTGATGGCAAGGAACCTAGGATGAGACACGAGTAAATGACACATGAATAGTTGAAAGGTCATGCAATAATCAGAGGATATGATAATCTCTTCTCTTTGATAAACAACCCTAGATGATGATGGGGTGATAAAAGGAATATGTTTCTTTGTGTTCTTTCCTTTCAGGGACATGGCAAACAAGTGAGTACTATGACACTTGATGTGCATGGATTAGAAATAATCCATTGATATATACATAGAAAAGTATCAGTTCATATTGGACTTTGGTTCAAAGATAAAGATACATGTGACAAGTAATGTCCCAAGATGAAAGAAAGATCCTTGTATACGTGTGCCTTTGGTAATAACAATAGAGAGATGGAAATGATGAGGATGTGATGTGTTTATGGCACATATAATGGGAACCAAGGTAAAGAATCCTAGTATCCAAGAACTTTCAATGGTATGAGGAAATGAGAACATGATTCCTGACAATGAGTAATGTTTGGTTACCTAGAAGGGCCAACTTTGAAATTAGTCTAGTCACATAATGTAGTATGGATACCATTTCTTAGGGGTTTATGCCCCGCATAAACATGACATCAACAAAAATGTAAGTGGAAAAGGTGACAAATTAATGAGGTAACCTGAGTTAAATAAGGTATGTATAATGATTCTCCGACTAAGAAAAATGTTACCTGACACAGTTGACTCTACAGTTAATAATGAAAAGGACAGTGGAGTATGTGTCCTGTGTGACAGGTTCTACGATAACCCTATGTGGAAGAACTTTGTGTTGATCAAAGTTCTATAGTATCTCCAAAACATTAAGATGTTATGTGGAGACTTGATGATATGATGAATGCATAATATGTCTCCCTTTACTTGGGATTTCGGGGACGAAATCCTTGTTAGGGGTTTATAACTTGTAATGACCCTGACCTAGGTTATGAGGTAACCCTATTTGTTTTGGCTAATTAAGTTGATTATAACTTTATTATAATCCTCTAAGGTGCTTTTTTATCATGTGACATACTCATATTTCAAGTTTGGTCTTGATTGAATGTTGTTTGAGCAATTTTCCTTTGTTTTGGACCAAAGTGCAATTTACCCAAATTGAGGGGCTATAATGCAAAATGTCACATTTTGAACATGCCTCATGTGTTTTATCATCATTATAGAGAGAGTAATGCAAGGTGGTGTCTTGTGGAAAGCCTAAATGCCAAGTTTGAACTTGTTTGAACAATGTTGGTACCTTGCGCACCAATTTGGTACAAATTGTAATTTACCCAAAATGTGGGGTTGATATGCAAATTACCACCTCTAGAATGTCTATACCTACTCTATGTATCATTTATGGAGAGATAATGAATGAGACACCATGTTTGGATCAATTATGAATGATGATACTCTTGGTGATGAAATGACCAAGAAAAGGGTTGAATTTGGAAGCTTAACTTGAGTTGAATCAAGTTGAAAAGCTTATATATGAGTGTCTATCGGCCATGGAGCCCAAGGAGGTGTCCCACATCGTTTTGTGAACTCTTGGAAACGTCCATATCGTTCAAAGCACCTCAAGGAGGTGAGGTGTGATGGCCAACAAATTTCCTTAGAAAAAGTGTATCGGCTTGACTTAAAATAGTGATTAAACCTAGATGACTTATCCAAATGGATAAGCAGTGGAAGAATTTGCATCACTAGATGATCCTAAACCTTTTTGAATGGCAAGATAAATGTTGATTCATGCATGTAAACGTGTCACCCATGCATGACACGTGGAACCTACTAGCTCAAAATGTTGACACCTCATTTTTGCCTTTCTTCATGAACAACAAGTATATATACCCCTAGTTTCACCCCTTGGTGCAATTTTGCGACCCTTACCACCATCCTAACCTAAGGTATTGTGCATATAGATCCCATATCATGAAGGGATGTTGTGGTATCCAGCATGGGCCTTGGGATATCGCCCATGGCAAGACCATATCGCCCAAGTAGGTGATATCGGCCATATAGGGTGATATCGACCATAGAGTGAAGTGTTTTGACTCCAAGTGAGTGCCATATCGTGAAAGAGAGTATCATATCATTCAATAGGGGTGGCATGTCGTGCAAGAGTACAAGGTTATCATTCATAGTCCTTGGGTATCGGCCATAGCAAGTATATCGGCCATACCATGTTGATATTGCCCATAGCAAGTTGATATCGGCCAATTGAAGTGATTATGGCCACAAGTGAGGGGGTATATGCAACAAAAAAAGTTGTGTCGGCCAAAAGGAAGTACATATCGCCTAAGAGTGGTAGGGTGTCGGCCAAGGAGCTAAGGAAATCAAAACTTAACCCTAAGGTAAGATATAGTTGTCTTCAAGCTTGAATTGAAGCATGGAATTAGGGTCATGATCTACCTTTCTTTTCTTCTTCACCAATTGCTTATCCATGGTGATTCCTTGTATATGAAGGAGTTTTGAACGAGCCTTGGACCTTTGATAAAGTCATCTTCAACCTTAGGAACATGGAGCATTGGACCTTGAAGCTTTGAAGTGGTTCTTAAGGCGGGTTGTATAACTTGAACTCAACCATGTTATTATTCATCACCTAAATTGCTGTATTTAATGATCTACTTTTAATTTCAAAATTTCCTGAAATAGTTGATGAAATTATGAGTTCTAGTAGTTTCTTAGAACTTTTGACATGAACTATAATAGTTAGAACAAAGGTCTTGAGCTAGAATATGATGTTATCACCTTATAAAAGTGATATCAGGTGCAAGCACACAAGTAAGCACCTTTAACCCGATATGATGATGCACCTTATTCACTTGAACGATATGGATATGAATGAATACATTGTTTCACGATATGGGGGTGTAGTATACACCTCTTGCATGATTGGAAGTATATTATAGACTCCATGCATGATACAAGGTCAATTGTATATTTGTAAGTTGACAAGAAACACTAATTTGGGTAACCCGATATAAGTGAAGAGTAACAAGTGCTATGGCACGATATGATCATATAATACATCATTGGTACTTAGTATAATGAGGCCTACATGACATTGCATGACATGGTTGCACGACACATGACCTTGCACGATAGGGTTGCACGATACACAACCCTAGACAATATGGTAGCCCGACATGTTGATGAGTTGATACCTCTTAAGCATCATGGGAGACACATATATGTACTATGTGCCCATCACAATCAACCCTAACCCAACATGGGTGTTGCAACCTAATGTGTGATGGTGTATCCCAATGTGGTTTGGTGCCCTACACTCCTATTGATTTGTATATTGGGTTGAACCCGATATGGCAAACCCTAATCCGTCATGGCCAACCCTAGATGGTGAGATGCCTGATATGGTGATTGAATGCACCTCTAGCCCAAAATAGTGATGGCTGAGTACCTCATGCATGACATGGGTAACACATACAAACACCTCTAGTCTGATATGGATGATGGTCATATACCTCCAACCCGATATGGTGGTGCTTGTACACCTAGAACTCGATATGGTGAAAATATGCACATCTTTAACCTTATACACCTGGTAAAGGTGAGGGCAAGACACTCTTAGGAGTGATGAGTGTAACACCAAGTAATGGTATGGCTAATAACTTGATAGGAGGAGCACCTAGAGTGGTTGATAATGGACAACCTTATATCAATAATGCCTTAACACAAGATGAGTCCATATCATTGATGATGGTTGAATAATTCAAATGTGTGACTTAGGACCAATACATTACATGATAAATGTGATGAGCTAGTACATAAAGTATTAGAATGGGACATACCCTACTACAAGATAATTTTATGAACTTAAGTATGTTAAAAGTGATGAGAGAAGTGATACATCAAGACATGATAGATATCACATCCAACACTTCAAGGTTGATGCACCTTAAATCCAATATACTTGGATGAGTAACACATGAAGTGTGTCATGTCAATTGTTACGTTCCGATATAATGAGATTAATGCACCTTGATAAGTGTAGGCTAACATACCTTGAGAAAGGGTTAAGCCAAGTTAATAAAATATGATGTAATCATACCCTGATAAGGATGAGAGAGGAACTCATACCTTTGTTGATGATAATTTAATGATAAAGGATGAGAATAAATAAGTATGATTGAATACTTATGATATCAAATATGCTCCTAGATGTGTGGAGCAATGAATTAAAATTTGAATCAATAAAATGAACTTGAAACCCTAATCGGTTATAAAGGGGAAACCCTAACCCCAATGATGGGAAGGTTGTAATTCTCTTATTGCATAAGCCTTGTAAGGCATGATTAAATACTTGCATAAAAAGTATAATGTGTAATGGTCTTGTGAGCCATGTGAATAAGTGGTTTCCTAGTGAGAGGTGACAAGATACTTAATTTGCCTTGTGAGCCATGTGAGATGCTTGCTTAACAAGTACCATGTATACCTTACTCTGAGGACCTAGAGGTATTAGTTACCTGATAAGTGGTAACAATGTTCTGTGATGAACTAAGGGTTTGAATACCCAGATCCAGTAATCATGATAATGATGATGTGAAGGAATGAGAATTTGCAGTAATGTGATAAGGGACTAAGATCCCAAGTATCATGTGTTTTAAAGATTTTGAAAGAACTTGATAAATGTTTTATGCCTTTCTTTGTAGCATCTGTTATAATATTTCTTGTTTGAAACTTGACTGATGCTAAAAGAATATGGTAATGCACTTAATTAATCAAGTGGAATCTTATCATGTAGTGCCCTATCCATAGATCCATCATTGTCAGTAGTTGGTGATGGTGAAACAGGTTTTCCTACGGGATCTCCTGATGAACGCATATTGTTGAATATGTGGGGGTGATGGGCACGAATACCTTACGCCTTGATGGAAAAATTGATGTGAGATAAACAAAAAATCTCTCAATCCTTCATTATATGTGTCAGGATGGATGTATCATGAATCTCCTGATGGTGATGAATGCCAGATCGATGTGAGATAAGCATTAAATCTCTCGATGCTGAAGAGAGGCAGCTGACGATGTAACTCTTGTAGCAGTTGCCAGTATACCCTGGTAAGCTATGATAAGCAGTTGACATGGTCCTACTTGTGGTCCCGCACTGATCGAGATGTGGGAGGTCATGGAGTTTGGCTCTTCCATTGACCTATGTATGGTACCGATTTCGACTTCGCAATGGTCAGTTGGAGTATGAGCGGTATACCTCATCTCCCCAGGGCATAAGTGTGATTGTAAAATGTAATCAACCATATATCATATTTGCTTAAGGATTGAATACGAAAATCATTGGCTGATGATACATTACTTTTATACATCTTAAATGGATAGATGATATACATGTTCTTCATTTTCCTTATAAAATGAATAGATGAATTACTACTTTATCACATATAGCTGCAATGCTTTAAAAGATGATATTGCTCTATTCTGCTTAAATAGTGACTAAATTCTGTTGTTGAATTTAAAAGAATCCTCTGCTCAATCATTTATTGTTTACCTATAATAATAATATGGTTGGCGGAGAGTTATATCTCTCGCTGGGACAATTACAATTGTCTCACCCCGTGGGACCTAAATTTTTAGGTGGACGTGCACGAGGAGGTGAAGACCTTTCTGTAGAGGAAGAATAACACCTGAGGCAGCAGTGACAACTCAGGTTGAGTGTACTGTCTGTCATGTCTTGTAGATATGAGTCATATGTGTCGTCTCTGTACTCTCAGGTCCTTGGAGTTGGTTTGTACTGGTTTTATGATCAATAAGAGATTTTGGCTTACGTGCCTCGAGGTTTTATGTTGCTCATGTATAGTTTGGTAAAGCAACTGTTATATGTTATTCTCGAGATGAGATGTACCGGATATGTACAATGTGAATAATGATGTATATAAGGTTTTGGACCTTTCAGTAAGAGTTTTCTTTGGAATGGATCTCTTTGAAAAGTGGTTTTAATTTTTAGTGATTTTTGTTAATCTGGTGTTTATGTTTAATTCTGCTTAATTAATTACAATTTGTTTGTCGGTTTGGTGACTATCGTCACACATTAGTCCACAACTCATTGATAATTGAAAGTATATCTAAATCTAGTATCGGTTGCCTAATGTCAATTTAGGATTTCAGCATACTTGTTGTTCATGTCATTATAACCTAAGGTTACAAGTTAACATTTGAAGTTACTCTTTGTCAACATTCACCATTCATAACTGAGGTTCTTTCCCTCATAACAATTTTAATCAAAATCAATCATTTTGTATTTCTTACACCTGGTAAGTATTTTAAGGTCACTTATTTATTTCTGTTTATTAAAGTAACCTTCTTATATATTATTTATCTCTAATGGTATCATATTCAAACTAGACAAGCTTAAACAAGTATATTATCTAAATCCATTAAGCATTAGGGTATGAATTCTTAACAAATCTAAATTGGTTTTTTTTGTTCTTGTTGTGAATTACTACATTTCATATATAGTTACCGATTAATCCATATGTGTATGAGTACTAATATTACCAATACTTGAGATAGTAGTTTGACTAAGTCAAATAAACTTGATAACCAAATTCTACATATAATATGATTTAGTCTTTAAACTTCTATGAGATTTATTGAGAATGATATGCAATGAGGTTTATTATTTGTTATGATATAAACAAACTACTAGTAATAGTACAATGACATATATATGTGAAGATACATCTATGTGCCATTGTTATAAAATAAATTTTTAATGTAAAAGTTAAACTAAGTAGCTACACTTAAGTTTGTAATATGATAACATAATTCATTCTCCTTCTTACCATCTAAGTTCTTAATCAATGTGTATGAAAACTTTGGAATCACTACCTAATAGGTCATCAAATATGGGTTTTCTTACTCAACATCAATTCATAATCAGTTCATTGCTCGAGTTGGGTAGCACTCCAAACGTTGTGCTCCCTTGAGTACACACAAATCTAATTTTTGTCATTAAACATGATGATGCTACACACCAGATCATGAACCAAGATAAGTTGGATTTCCTCCCTTATGACCATCGACTTCTTCAAGTCAAAACAAAGTCAAGGTATGGGTTTGTCCTAGTGATGAAAAATGTATTTTAACTACTTCATCATGTAGAAGACATTGAGAGAGGACCCATTGTTCTTCTACATATATATCTTTCTAACTAGGTTTTAGGTATTTCAACTAGTTATATGGTAGGAGTGGGTCAGAGCAAGTGTTGTCCAAGTTTAAGCCACTATAGTTGGGGATAGAGGGATTAAGGAACACAAACGTGAGTTCATTTCCTTAGATGCCTCTTAATGTACTGCTTATGGCCAAGCCAAAAACATTCAGAATCAGTGAAGAAGAAAGTAGTAGTGGTGAAGGTAGACAACATTGCAAGGTTTCACATGAAGTAGGGAACATTCTTGTGGCATGTTGGCATCCATTGGGGATAGAAGTGTCCACTAATGGGCACGCCGTGGCATCCATCAATAGTGATCTAAAGAAGCAGTGTTTCCCTCTCTCCATGGTGGATGGGAGCAAGGAGGGAATGGAGCAAGGTGACTTGGCTTCATGAGGCAAGAATTAGAGGAAGAAATAGATAATGAAGAAGTAGAGAAAAAGAAGAAAGACAACAAAAGATGAGGATCGAAGACAATTTCTAATATGTTGATGTTAGTAGGAAATGAAGAGGAAGAAGGGATGCATTTAGAGATATAGAATAAGAGAAAGAGGATGAGGAGAATGAATAATAGAATAAAAGAAGAAGTGGATAGGAGGAGGGAATAATTGTCAGTTACTTATGGCCTTCACATTCAACATCAACGTGAGGGACACACCAAGGTTTGGGATGAGAAGAAGGTATCACATGGGGTGCATTACAGGGAGGTAATTAAAGGTACTATGGTTTTAAACGATAGGTCATAAATATCAAGGCATAATTCCTTTTAATTTAAGAAAATTAATTAGGTGGTCAAATCAATCCCAAATCAAGTGAAAATCAGTAAGTAGGCTAATTAGGGTAAAAAAAGTCAAAATTTTCACATTTATTTCAGTTTTTGAAAACATTTCTTTTTATGATTCATTAATTGTATACTAATCATACACTTACTGTATTAACTCCTCTAAATAAAGAAATTGTGGTATTATACTCCATATTAATTTGTTTCCCATCATCTCTTTCCCCTAGGCAAGTCTGTAGTGTCAACCAGGTAAAATTATTAATTAGTGTATTTGTACATCAACTAATACTTTGTAGCTTATTATAATTTATTTTAATTCTAAAATTTTATTACATAAAGGAAATTTATTAATTCATGATATTATTTAATTCCAACTGTTACCAATATATTCTTGGTTAAACAATACTAAATATTGGCATACTTGATAATGCACCTAGAATAAGGTTGGGTTAAATTGTGATCCTAGATTTGAGTATTTACAAGTATAAATACTTATGTACATGCCATACATAATTATAGAGTTATATGAAAATGTAGTCGAGAAGCCATTCTTATTATGTTATAACATGATTCTTTACATGTCAACCCAATTTCCTAGAATATCATTTGTTAAGCTAATTTTAAGCATATAAGCATGAACAACATACTTCCCTATCCATAAGTTTTTTAAAAAAATTTGAATCAATGGATCAGGAATATGACAAATACAAATAAATGAGAAATAATCTAAATAAGTAGAAATCCATTCTCCAAAATCTTTCCAATTTATTACCCAATCCCACACAAATACAAGCAAGGATCTTGTTTATTTTAGTGAGATGGAATATAGGCTTTCAACATGATTACAAAGATCAACATATAGATAAGCACTCACCTTAGGTTCCAAGCACCTTAAAACATTTCCCATGCTAGTATTTCTAGAAAACAAACCAACTCTGAATGATTCAATCCATTTTTTTCTCAACTTAGAAACCATACAATATGAGAATAGGAGAGAAATAAAGATAAAATAGGTGATTTGATATATTTTTTATTTAAATAAGAGAAGGAATTTATTTCATACATATTATAGAATATTCATCATGAAAACCTGTCTAGGACATATAGAATTAGATGAATTCAGAAGCTTGAATGTAAAACCCAAAATCACATTTCTGACAATTTTCTCCTCCAAAACCAAAATTCCCCTCTCTCTCTCTCTCTCTCTCTCTCAAAATTGGACAAGAATGATAGATTGAGGGAGCTATAAGGGTACTCAGTTGATGATATAGATCAATTGAGATGCTTATAAAAACTACAAGCATGTACAAATCCAACTTTTAGTCTTTTTATTTATTATTATGATTGGTTGGTTGACCAAGTTGTTATTAATAAGAAACTAAGACAACACCACACCTTTTTGTAATTACAATATCATCCAAAAATTCAGTCACTTTGTTATGGTATCTACAATTGAGCTTACAATCTACATTTTAAATTTCATATCATTGGAATGTACCAACAAATAGATAGAAATAAAATAACAGACTGCTACATATCAGCCTGAATGCATGGCCAGCTAAGTTTATGTTGGAGACACATGAGTGACCAACATGCCCATCACACATCCAAAAATTCTAATATTTTGCAAAAAAAATGTATATTTATGTATCCAAACTATATTTATATTTCAAATAAATCAATTTTAAAGATAAAATACTAAAAATTATTTACAAAGAATCTATACTTATGATATTTTTATTTTCTTATACTTACAAGATTCTCAATTCGAGCAATTAGTGTTATAACCCCAATTTTTGGGTACAATTAGTGAGAAATGTAATTTCTCATATTAAAGATATTTGAACAAATAATGAGATAATTTGCTTCAAATAAATGGATTTCGTTTACAATAGCCTTGATGATTGTGTTGTGGGCTTTATTGGCTATTGGGTCCAAATAACAATGAAATTTAAATAGTAAATGGAAAATTGAATTTTTAAGAAAAGAAATATGTAGAAACCTCTAGAAGGCAAATACATAGAGGATTTCGTGCCTCTTGGGTTCCTTGAGTGCCAATGAGTCTAAGGTTCCAAAAAGAGAGCAATAAGAAAAGAAAAGTTTAATTAAGTATTTCTTTATTAAGAAAGAAATTGAAAATAATGGTAAAATGTGGAAAATAAGTGAAAAAAGTGGGATTGAGTTATCCTTAGTGGGATTTCGTATCCAAAGGATTCCTAATGTTAAAAGGAACAAGCAATGAGGAAAATAAAAGAAAGGTAATGAGAAATCCTCAAAAAGGAATATTTAAATAAGAAATAAACAAGATAATGTGAAATAATGCATAAAGATGCTTCTAGAAGGATAATAAGTATCCAATAAAAAGAATTTCGAAATAATGGAGTGTCTTGGGATCCAAGGAGTCCCAATAAAGAGAAAAGAAAGAGAAAATACCAAAATTGCAAAACAAGAGGATAATGAGATTCTTTATTAATGGATTTTGTGATTCTGATAAAACGGAAGTATTTTCTATTAAATAAAAATAGAACTTCTTACCAATAGAAAGAACCACGAGAATAGGAAAGATGATTTTCGAAATTCTAATATATCAAGGATAAAGAAAATCAAGGAAATAATAAGCAAGAGAGAGAAGATTGTTTATTCATGAAGGAATATACTTTCCTAGTAAAGAAGAGACTTAGATCTCGTGGATAGTTGACCTAGGGCTTCTTTTTCCACCTCTATATAGAGGGGTAGAGTCCAGAGTCGAGTTCATAAGGATTCCACGCATCCTTCTCTTCTTTCTCTTCTTCTTCTTCCTTGTTTTGTCCATAAACCCTAGTCATGGAGGGAGGATCAGCCCTGGGGCAAACGAGGGGCCAAGGACAAGTTAGGAGGGAAGCATGCTGCTCCCACGACGCAGTGAAACTTCTCCGAGGTGGTTTCCTACATCTTAGCCAGACGCAGCAGCAACTGCACGGCTGCCAGAAAGGTTGGCACCATAGCTGCGTCACCTGCTTGCCAAGCTCGAATCAGCCATTATAGTCACCTGATGGCGGCTCCCTAGGTACGGCAGATGAAGGCGAGGCTAGGGCAGCCATCGGAGGCGGTCCTCGACCCTAGGATGGAGAGGGGCGGACCCCCCAAAGAAGCAGCAGCGCAGCTGCAGGGGGCGGCAGGTTTGCAGGCCTAACCCACTTCAACCTCGCCACCTCTGCTACAGTTTGATGGCCCTGAGGGCGCTATGGAGGACATCGGACCTGGAGGAACTAGTATTGGTGGCCGCCAGGGTCCAGATGATGGGGAAGAAGCCCCGCAACCCGCGGCTAGGGCGACGCAGTAGAGCTGTGTGAGGAGGAAGAAGAAGGGAGGCCGTTGGACGATTATGCCCCTATGTGGGCTGAAGCGCGGGTCGACTTAACAAGGGAAATATGGTCAAATCATTATATTTTCCAAATCTAGCGCTTGCATGGGATAAGCGACATGGCGCATCGTGATTGGTCCAAGTAAGATTTTATTGCAAAAATCGTAGTAAAATATTCGTAGCTCGGATGACAAAAGTTAATATATGAAAGTTGATCAGAAAGACGTGAGGAATCTAAATAAAATATGCTTATAAGCCAATTCCTCTTGCAATTTGAAAAGTAGTGTAAATTATCAACTTCAACATAATGATGATTAAAGAAACCCTACTTTGATATGATTAAAGTGATTAATAGGGTTTAATGGATCATTAGAGTTGATATTAACCTGTTAAATGCAAAAAGATACATTATGTTCAAAAATGAAGAACTTTGCACGTGATTAGTCTAATCTAGAGTTTATATGCATAAATATTCTTGAAATGTGAAAAGTACATAAAGTTATCATCTTTAATGATTTAATTAAGGAAAAACCCTTAGATTTGATGATAAATGGACTTAATGATGTAATTCAAGTTGATATTAACTTGTTGTTAATAAAAGTGAGAATAGGATCTAAAAAGATGATCCTTTTATATAATTGGTTTAATTTAGGGTTTTGTGCATGATTATGCACTAATGAGCCTGAAAACCCTAATTTAGATGAATATGTCTTTTAATTGATTTAATGGTTCAAATCCATGAATAAATAAGGATATGATGATCCTAAGTCAAATTTTGGGTATAAAAGACTATTAAAATGAATAGTTGAGCAATTAAGGTTCATATAAATGGAAAAGAGTATTTTAGGATTTGTTAACCTAAAAGGGATAAAGTTTGAGAAATTGATTTAAGAAACCCTAATGAATATTAATGAAATCTTAATGTGGATTAGAAACCCTAGAAAGAGAATCCAAGTCAATAAAGTAGATTCTTGATAACGTGTGTAATAAATAGAGTACATATTCTTTTCAGGAATTATGTGATGATTGAATATCTTGCTTGGATCTGTTGATTGGCTTGATTGTATATACATCAAGTATATGTTGAATAATCTGCATGACTCATCACATCAGGTATGTGGTTACATTTATGAATAATCGTACTAGTTTTACGGTGCTTCCCGAAGGTTTGATCGGTTGCTTGAAATAACTGTTGGATGTCTATTTATTTCATGCATCTACAAAGTGACTATGATTATCACTATAAATGTGCATATATAACTGACTAGATCCGGGTCCACCTCTATTGCTTTGAAAAGGCTAAGAAAAATGGGTAATCCTAGAGCAAGGTCTAGGTTACCGATAGTTAGAAATTGGGCTACCTACATGTAGTGCCATGAGACTCGTTAGCCTACCATGAGTTAAGGAGTGGGCTACTTACGAGTAGTGCCATGTGACTCAGTCCTAGAAATTGGTTCACTTATAGGTGGATCATGAGGGGTTTAATGGGGACAATATAGAGGATAGGGTACTCTTGGATCACGGAGTTATATATAAAATGTAATCTTGGTTGTTAAATGAGTAATTGAATGATTACATTGTTAACGTATTTACATGATTATTGTTTCCCCCACATACCAGATGCGGCTAACCGACGTTTTATTTGTCGGTGTTTTAGGAACAAGCCAAAAGGACAAATAGTAAATCGTCACAATGTGAAATACATGAAGAAAATATACAAGGAGGATTAGTTAGCGTAGAATCATTAAGTGGATAGAAGTTAGAAATCCAAAATTTCAAAAGGTATGCAAAGTTTATTTTCTTACAGTTTTTCAGTTTAGTATGCTAAAATTTGATAATTATTCTTGATTAATTGCCAAACCTTTGATCTGGAAGTCATGGGTGCGGCTTCGACCTATCGGTCTCCCTTAACTGAGGGTTATCGGGAGGTGGGGTCGTAACATTTGGTATCAGAGCATAGGTTCCTCAGTTAACCATTGATAATTATTAAATTTTACAAACTCCATAGAACCCAAGGGAGTTATTAGAGGATTATCCGAAAGACTGAGGTGTCTAGAAAAGGATCACGCCTGGGGGCTGGCAATATTTTCCTCCGCACTGCTAGTCGGAATACGAGGACTCCCTGATCCGTGTGACTGCCTGGCCAAAGTCTTAGGGTATGAAACGAAATAAGATACCTTTAGGACTTCTCATCTTATTCATCCCTTCTCATCACAAAAATTCTGATAAGGACCTAAAGGATTAGGGTTTTCTCTCTCCTCCTCACCCTCTTGAGGTATGGGTAAGGTTGATAAGGTTTAAGGGATCCTCCACCACATTAATGGAAATGTATGTAAATAAGATGTCATGGACATAAGCTTAATAGAGTAAGCGCAAATTAAAAGATAGATACATGCTTAGGTCGTATGACATAAGTTGTCATGTCCTCAGAATAGACCTGAGGCTAGACCTTCTTATCAGGAGGATAAGTTAATCTTGGAGATAGAAATCTCCAATGCAAGTAGATACCTGGCTCATCTTACAAAGATGATGTTAACCCTAACCCTAAGTGAAGGATAGAGAAAGAGTTGGCATGATAAGTTAGATCAGGTGTTTGGATGGACCTGCCTGGGATGCCATATGAGCCATGAGAGGTTGGATGACTGAGTACCTTTGGCCACCCAACCCTGGGAAGGGTTGTGCATGTTAAGGTAAAGGATAGCTCCTTAGATGATGATGTTAGTGAAGGACCTTAGAAACCCTATGGGCCTATGGGTGTAGGGCATTGCACCCAGGGTACATGAGTAGTGCGAGCAATAGGTTGAAACCCTGGCCATGAAAGTAGGATGTGTAGCTTGTAAGGTAAGCATATAGAGCTATGGATAACCTCAAGTACATGAGTTGAACATAGGCTTCATCCAGGTAGGGGCATGCTTTTGGGGTTGATCCTTCATGAAAAGAGGACCTCTACTGGTGAGGTTGGATTTAGGGTTAGCTCTAGAGAGAGAGCAGGAAACCCAACAAGGAGGTTGGAATCCTAGACTTTGAGTTATGAGGAGAAGTCGGGAGTTGAGGATGATGCGACCTAAGTGGATGTTAGTGGTCATCACATCCCTAGAGGTTGATGATGTCCTGGTTTCCATGGGAGGGATCAAAACCTAGAGGAAGGATGAGGTTTCTGGCACCTATGTGCCTACGGTATAAGTGTTTATCTTCTGAGAAAGGAAGAAGATGTTATGCATACCCTGAAGTGGTTTTGTAACAGGTTATGAGGCCTTGTACCTTATGGTTTTTCCTTGAGGAAGATCCAACTCTAAGGGTTGCTCGAGTTGAAGGATGACAGGAAGTGCACGTTATGCCTTTTGCAAACTTGATTCATGGTTAAGAGATAGACTATGCAGATGGACACCTAAAAGTGAACCTAGGGTTCCTAGGCCTAAGAGGGGAAGTGGTATACCTAATGCTCATTATGAGAGTTAAGTTCCTATAGTTTCGAGCATGGTACGCCTCATGTATAAAAGAGAAAGGGAAGTCCCTTAAGATTAAAGGTATGTTTGATGAACCCCTCACAGCTCAGTGATGACATGGAAAGGTATGGTCTTGATACGACATTGAGGAAAGAGGACAAGTATGACCTAGCATGGTTCGGTAGGTGATCTGTTGTGCCTTAATAACTTTCTAGGGTTAAGTAGGCTCATGTGGATGTAAACCCTAGACCTAAGAGCTTTTGTGACCTTGCTGTCAAGAGATAGTTTTCCGCCCATCCTGGGAGAGAGACACCTTTGGGAGGGTGTATATCAGTTTTGGTTAGTTTAAGGTAACCTAAAGAGGTCTCTTAGGATCTTGAGAAGTTAAATGAAAAGTACATGGTATGAGAATGAACATGTAGACCCATAGATATCCATCTCTAAGTGCATGCAGATGTGATACCATGGAGGTAATCGGTATAGGGCTTGACCAAGGTAGGCAGGTTGCCATGATCCCGATGAAAGGATGAAAGTCACCCCATGAATGCAGAAAGAGAGATGATGAAGACTTGGGTAAGGTTCTAAGTGAACATGTACTATGATGGAGAATCCTAAGTCTATCCTAGGGTCAGGTAGGGATAAGACCGATGAAAGTAGGCTTACCTAATTCCCCAGTTGCACATGATCATAGGGTCGAGAGGTAACATCTATCCTTGTCTGAGGGCCATGGGTTAGGAGATTGATCACCTTCATGAACTCATGGGACCCAAAGGGCAGATGAGTAGGGCACTCTCTTGATGCATGTGGGAAGAGGGATGACCCCAAAAGAGTCTGTACCCTATAGACCTAGAGGGGATGACCAAGGATATAAATCTCAGTAGGTTTAAGATTAGTTTATTATCATGATGTCTGTGATGTAGAGACATATGTGGCACGTTGCAAATTAGATGTAAAGGTGTATTGGTAAGGTGGGATGTACCATCTCTACTCTCAGAACAGGAAGAACTTTGTATTTGGACTGCAGCCAAATGCTTATTTCCTCTTGTTATGGGGGTGAGAGATAGGACATTACGCATGCCATACATCAAGGACAAGAGATGATGTAGGTTGGAACGTTGCCATGAGAAAAGGGGATAGAGAAGATAACCTACCCAGGTAAAGTGAGTGATACATGTTTTGCAAAGACTAAGAGGAATGAGGTAGTCACATTATGAGGATATCCTGAGCTAAGTGGAACTTTCAGGTTATACCAGGTTGAGTTTGATCACCGTGATGATGAAATCAGAGAGTGTTCATAATGAAGATAGACATAGAGTTTGAGGTGAGATGATAAGTGAAATATATGGAAGTGTATGTCTTCAATGTTACCAAATACCTAAGGATGTGAATGGTAATGGATGCTCTGGTTGAAATACATCTGACTTGTTTGACTAGAAGCTAATAGAGGTTGTTTGGCTAACCTTATGTTTGAACAGGAGTGGTGTTTGGATAACACTCAAATGTGACAACATATGTTGAAAAGTTAAGGGTTGCTAGTCTAGTCCTTGATACGATGAAAGGATGGTGATAGAACCTCAAGTGCACTTCTTTGGAAAAGAATGTGATGAAACCCCGACTAGGGTGGTTTAATTAGGGTTTCTGAGGAATCTATCTTAAGGGATCATGGCAATACAGGAGATCATGACTTAATACCATGGTACTACCAAACATAATAAGTGATAGTGGTATCTTAAATACCTAAGATAAAGTTGCATGTGGTATATGGACATGCAAGCCAAGGGTAAAGGACGAACACCAGTAACCCCGTGCATTGATATAAAGGATAAAAGTCCCCGAGGGAGAAAGGGAGTTCATCACAATGGAGGTTGCAAATCTCCTCTAGATCAAGGGAGGTCGAGATGCAATATGGGTTATGGTAGTTCGCCTTACCTAGATGACATGAGAAAGAAAGAGTTCTATCAAGGGACAAAATCTGGTTGAACTACACATGAGAGAGAGATGGTTCAACTATGAAGCGAGTTCAAAGGTTTTGAGTTTGACCTAAAGTTCCCTTCCAAAAGGCGGAAGTAGGTATATGAAGGACTCAATGTTAGAATAGTTTATCACCCCTAACTAATGGTTAGTATGATCCAGACTAAAGGGTCTGATGAGGGCATATGTGCTCGTTTAGGGTGATAGCTAGAGACAGTTCTTGTCCTATGAAAGATGTGATGATGACCACCATAGTCTGTATCGGGATTCTAAGAAGCTCTTAAGGGAGGTTGTGTCGGTCACCACTTCAGTAAGGTGATGTTGGCGAAAGGACCACATGATGATTAGAAAAGGGACCACAGTGCATGAAGATGAAAGTCACTTTAATCATGCAAGGCTGAAAGGAGCCTAGAGACAATGAAAGTCGTGAGCAGATGCAAAGTAGACTAACATGCAGTGCATTATGGGAGAATATAATGTGAGAATCCGACCCCTCTGAGCTGCAGCTGAGAAAACTGAGTCCCCGATACATGGGTCCATTAGAGATGGATGGGTGGAGATGGTTAGGTTTTGACCCCCCCTCTCAGGATAGAGTTATGTGAGAAGTTTTCCATGTGTCCAATGTAGAGCACTATGTGAGGTACCCCGATCATGTGCTGAGTAATGAACCTAGTGAGCCCCAAGGGATGCTGAAATAGCTCGAGTCACCTATGTAGTTTATAGACGCCAGGATGAAAGGACTCAGAGAAAAGAATATGTGATGATAAAGGTTCTTTGGATGCGCCATGAGTACGGTAAAGCCACATAGGGGCCAATGATGGACATGGAACAGTCTTATCCTGAATTGTTTGTTTGCTTGTTTGAATTTTGAGGACAAAATTCCTATAAGAGGGGAAGGATGTTATAACCCCAATTTTTGGGTACAATTAGTGAGAAATGTAATTTCTCATATTAAAGATATTTGAACAAATAATGAGATAATTTGCTTCAAATAAATGGATTTCGTTTACAATAGCCTTGATGATTATGTTGTGGGCTTTATTGGCTATTGGGCCCAAATAACAATGAAATTCAAATAGTAAATGGATAATTGAATTTTTAAGAAAAGAAATATGTAGAAACCTCTAGAAGGAAAATCCATAGAGGATTTCGTGCCTCTTGGGTTCCTTAAGTACCAAGGAGTCCAAGGTTCCAAAAAGAGAGCAATAAGAAAAGAAAGTTTAATTAAGTATTTCTTTATTAAGAAAGAAATTGAAAATAATGGTAAAATGTGGAAAATAAGTGAAAAAAAAGTGGGATTGAGTTATCCTTAGTGGGATTTCATATCGCAAGGATTCCTAATGTTAAAAGGAACAAGAAATGAGGAAAATAAAAGAAAGGTAATGAGAAATCCTCAAAAAGGAATATTTAAATAAGAAATAAACAAGATAATGTGAAATAATGCATAAAGATGCTTCTAGAAGGATAATAAGTATCCAATAAAAAGAATTTCGAAATAACAGAGTGTCTTGGGATCCAAGGAGTCCCAATAAAGAGGAAAGAAAGAGAAAATACCAAAATTGCAAAACAAGAGGATAATGTGATTCTTTATTAATGGATTTTGTGATTCTAATAAAAGGGAAGTATTTTCTATTAAATGAAAATAGAATTTCTTACCAATAGAAAGAACCACGAGAATAGGAAAGATGATTTTCGAAATTCTAATATATCAAGGATAATGAATATCAAGGAAATAATAAGCAAGAGAGAGAAGATTGTTTATTCATGAAGGAATATACTTTCCTAGTAAAGAAGAGACTTAGATCTCATGGATAGTCGACCTAGGGCTTCTTTTTCCACCTCTATATAGAGGGGTAGAGTCCATAGTCTAGTTCATAAGACTTCCAGACATCCTTCTCTTCTTTCTCTTCTTCTTCTTCCTTGTTTTGTCCATAAACCCTAGTCACGGAGGGAGGATCAGCCCTGGGGCAAACGAGGGGCCAAGGATGAGTTAGGAGGGAAGCATGCTACTCCCATGATGCAATGAAACTTCTCCGAGGTGGTTTCCTACATCTTAGCCAGACGCAGCAGCAACTGCACGACTTCCAGAAAGGTTGGCGCCATGGCTGTGTCACCTACTTGCCAAGCTCGAATCAGCAATTGTAGTCACCTGATGGCGGCTCCCTAGGTACGGCGGATGAAGGCGAGGCTAGGGCAGCCATCGGAGGCGGTCCTCGACCCTAGGATGGAGAGGGGCGGACCCCCGAAGAAGCAGCAGCGCAGCTGCAGGGGACGGTAGGTTTGCAAGCCTAACCCACATCAACCTCGCCACCTTGACTGCGGCTTGATGGCCCTGAGGGTACTATGGAGGCCGACAGACCTGGAGGAACTAGTATTGGTGGCCGCCGGGGTCCAGATGATGGGGAAGAAGCCCCGCAACCCACAACTAGGGCGACGCAGCAGAGCTGTGCGAGGAGGAAGAAGAAGGGAGGCTATTGGACGATTATGCCCCTATGTGGGCTAAAGTGCAGGATGACTTAACAAGGGCAATATGGTCAAATCATTATATTTTCCAAATCTAGCGCTTGCATGGGATAAGCGACGTGGCGCATCGTGATTGGTCCAAGTAATATTTTATTGCAAAAATCGTAGTAAAATATTCGTAGCTCGGATGACAAAAGTTAATATATGAAAGTTGATCAGAAAGACGTGAGGAATCTAAATAAAATATGTTTATAAGCCAATTCCTCGTGCAATTTGAAAAGTAGTGTAATTTATCAACTTCAACATAATGATGATTAAAGAAACCCTACTTTGATATGATTAAAGTGATTAATAGGGTTTAATGGATCATTAGAGTTGATATTAACCTCTTAAATGCAAAAAGATACATTATGTTAAAAAATGAAGAACTTTGCACGTGATTAGTCTAATCTAGAGTTTATATGCATAAATATGCTTGAAATGTGAAAAGTACATAAAGTTATCATCTTTAATGATTTAATTAAGGAAAAACCCTTAGATTTGATGATAAATGGACTTAATGATGTAATTCAAGTTGATATTAACCTTTTGTTAATAAAAGTGAGAATAGGATCTAAAAAGATGATCCTTTTATATAATTGGTTTAATTTAGGGTTTTGTGCATGACGATGCACTAATGAGCCTGAAAACCATAATTTAGATGAATATGTCTTTTAATTGTTTTAATGGTTCAAATCCATGAATAAATAAGGATATGATGATCCTAAGTCAAATTTTGGGTATAAAAGACTATTAAAATGAATAGTTGAGCAATTAAGGTTCATATAAATGGAAAAGAGTATTTTAAGATTTGTTAACATAAAAGGGATAAAGTTTGAGAAATTGATCTAAGAAACCCTAATGAATATTAATGAAATCTTAATGCGGATTAGAAACCCTAGAAAGAGAATCCAAGTCAATAAAGTAGATTCTTGATAACGTGTGTAATAAATAGAGTACATATTCTTTTTAGGAATTATGTGATGATTGAATTACTTGCTTGGATCTGTTGATTGGCTTGATTATATATACATGAAGTATATGTTGAATAATCTGCATGACTCATCACATCAGGTATGTGGTTACGTTTATGAATAATCGACCTAGTTTCACGGTGCTTCCCGAAGGTTTGATCGGTTGCTTGAAATAACTGTTGGATGTCTATTTATTTCATGCATCTATAAAGTGACTATGATTATCACTATAAATGTGTGTATATAACTGACTAGATCTGAGTCCACCTCTATTGCTTTGAAAAGGCTAAGAAAAAGGGGTAATCCTAGAGCAAGGTCTAGGTTACCGAGAGTTAGAAACTGGGCTACCTACGTGTAGTGCCATGAGACTCGTTAGCCTGTCATGAGTTAAGGAGTGGGCTACTTACGAGTAGTGCCATGTGACTCAGCCCTAGAAATTGGTTCACTTATAGGTGGATCATGAGGCGTTTAATGGGGACAAATAGAGGATAGGGTATTCTTGGATCGCATAGTTATATCTAAAATGTAATCTTGGTTGTTAAATGAGTAATTGAATGATTACATTGTTAATGTATTTACATGATTATTGTTTCCCCCACATACCAGCTGCGGCTGACCGACGTTTTGTTTGTCGGCATTTTAGGAACAAGCCAAAAGGATAAATAGTAAATCGTCACAATGTGAAATACATGAAAAAAATATACAAGGAGGATTAGTTAACGTAGAATCATTAAGTGTATAGAAGTTAGAAATCCAAAATTTCAAAAGGTATGCAAAGTTTATTTTCTTACAGTTTTTCAGTTTAGTATGCTAAAATTTGATAATTATTCTTGGTTAATTGTTGAACCTTTGATCCGGAAGTCATGGATGCGGCTTCGACCTCTCGGTCTCCCTTAATTGAGGGTTATCGGGAGGTGGGGTCGTAACAATTAGGGTTTCCCATTTTGTGAACCTTAATTACTCAAAACAAAGCATGTTTAGAGTTTCTCATTAGATTAAAGTATCATAATTAGTATGCCATATTTAATCAAGATTAAAATAGAATTAATCTTCCAAAGTATTTAATCATCAAAGTAAACTATAATTTGATGGCTAGGATGCAAATGAGTCATTACATATTACTTCCTTCTAGAATCCCATCTTGACATCGAATAAAAGGTATAGAAGAAGAACATATCATCTAACTATGCATACCTATAAAAATAGGGTTTTAATGATTTTGATATTATTGTTCTTTCATATTACATCATTTTCTTGCTACTTGGATCTTCTACATTGAAATTTTAAATTTACCAGCATTGGTTTTTGGTCAAATAAGTGTGGTTCTTTATTATTACCAAATTTTAGGTGCAAACATGGATGCACCCCAAAACCTAGATCCTAATGGGCCTAATAAATACATACAAAAGACTCATTGATCTAAGTCTTATAGTCAAGACTCAGTTCCACACAAGGAATAAGAAACCATGGTTCAAACTCCACACAAGGAGGTGAAGCACACAAGGAAATACCTAAACATAGACACATTAGTTTAGGCAAAACTATACTAATAAAAAAAGACAACTGATCAGATAGAAGGAAAGACATAAAGAGTAGAAAAGGGAACTCTAGTACTTAGATATCACCAATAAGACTATCAGTTTCTCTAAATCTATCATTTGCTATAGTTTTATTAGTCTTTTTCTTTTTCTTCTTCTTCGATCTTGAATTTTCACTGAGTATAAACTGTTACAAGAAATTTGGTTTAGACTCAATCATCAACAGACATCATCCTGGTCATCATAGACCTCCATTATTTGTTGATAATCTAGATATATATCATAGGTCTAAACTAACCTATTCACATAACATGGATCAAGAACTTGAGCAAGATATACATCCAACTTCCCCTCTAGGTTCAGACCTCATGCGCTCACCATGGAGACTCACAGAACATGCCTAGTTAATCCATCAAAGGTGACACAATCATATTACTTTTACCAAAAGCCTAACAATCATCCTAGGGATTCCACGTAGAACTAAAAGCCTCATTTTCTATGAATTTGTCAAATGATTACTCAAAACTAGGCCCCACCCTTATTTCAGTTGCATTAGATTTTTTCTTAATAGTTCGATTACCTGCATTTGCATTCACACTTGCAGTCCATCAACATCTAAAATATACTTCCCAAAATAGAATATAAGCTCATTGCTAGGAGGTTCTTTTTAAATCACCATGGGACACAATGCAAGTTTGTACCCAAACTTCTCATAGCCTTAATAAAGCAGAGGATTAGCAATGACTTCAAGTTTCAGAAGCTTGGGCTATCAATCAACCTCTACCATTTTTGTCTTAGGGAAGGTTGACATTGCTTGGAATTCCACACACACCTTTACTTCAGAAAGACAATCAGCCTTAGGAGAGACATCACCTACGTCAAGCATCCTACCTATTGAGGGGATTCTTGGATTTTCAATCTTTAGCCAAATCAAATCTAGACAAAAATGAGTGGAGAAGGCAAAGGCTGACTTCTAGGCTGGAAGAAGAAACAAGGCACCAAACATATCCCATGGTGCCTCATCAAGAACCCATTCCATTTCCATTTTGTAGGCTAGAAGATGAATCCTTCTTTCTCCTCCACAATAATCTCAAATTTACCACTCAGCCTCATTTCCTTTATATCCATCCTAAAATTTGTCCACAGAATGTCTTTCCCCAAGTGAATTAAACCAAAGGTGGTCATTCTATGCAGGTACATATCCATCTTGACTCAAAATAGAAGCATGTTTGAATCCATTTCCTATTACATGATCTAAAAATCTTATCATAGAAACATCTAGAATATCACAACCCTAATGACTCTCATTGATCCAAGCCACCAGCCAAAGGGAACCATATGGGGAGTATGTGTTGAATTCAGGAGGAGGTAGCAGGGGAGAATGGGAGGGATTCATTATTAGATTGTAGCCTAAACATGAATCTTCTCCCTAATGTAATGGCAGGGTAGATGAAATTCAGAGGAGGTGATGGGACTAGAACACAACCTCTCCTTTGAATAGGCCACCCTGGAGCATGTTGGATATGTTGAAAGCCTTGACCCTATAGCCACTTCTCCCCCATCCCTATGCCCACTGCCACTTTCATTACTCCTCACCATATCCTCTGCTTTTATTCATTATTTGTATATTTTGTCCCTTTTCATCATCATATTCATCGTTCAGTATTACAAACACTCGTTTCAAAAACTTTTAAATACATCATATCATGACGTGATTCAAATCACCATTATTATTCTTTTAAAATATGATTATATATCTCATGAATTAGGATTATAAGTTGTTCTATATTGTTATCCACATCGATAAATTCTTTTCATAAAGAAGACTATTTTATTGGAAAAAATTGTTAGTTATTAGTTTTTTCATACAATTTTAGGTTCAAAGACAAATTCAATTCATGAAGAATTATCTTCACAATCTATTAGGTTGGTCTATTTTTCTCATATGAATTTGTAAATTGTCTTGGATTCCGTAGTTAATTTTATAATACTTTCTCAATAATCATGTTTTGCCTTATATATCCATGTCACGTCTTATTACACTCCCACATTGTCTTCATCTAGATGCTAGGCAGGGCAATAAGAGGAAGAACAATTAGTAGGCTTATCCCAATACTTGGATACTAGACTAGAATAACCCAATACAGAGATTAGTTGCTATGCATATCATTCAATTTAAGTTTGACATCCATATTATCATTTATCCCTAGATCATATTTTCCTTGCATATGCGTCCAACCTAAGCTTTGATACCATGTTGCCAGGATCCTTTTTTTTATTAGAATAAATGCCAACCATTTTAGTGAAACTCAAAACATAAACCCATGATAAAAAAACAAAACACTTAGTTCTTGACAATCATGATTTTAACTGTATAAGCGGAGCACATATAAATGTTTTCTTTTCCTTTCTCATTTAACCTCATAAACCAATTTCACATTATGGACAACATATATAGGTACAACAAACCTTATTCAATTGTAATAAGACTAGAATGAAATATTATTACTCATAGACAGTTCAATTTACATTAGTTCCATGTACATGAAAGTACAAAATCGGTATACTACCCATCCTAATAAAGAGAGAGTACTCAGACATGAGAATCTACATTATTTTATTTACATTGTTTTTGTTACAACCACTCTACTAGCTAACATTATACCTAAAAAAATTGAAACAACTCTATGAGACTCATGTAGAGACCCAGTGAGTCTTTACCTCCTACTCAAGCTATGTACAAGCATCCACATCAGAATAAGTATACTAAACTTATATGAAACTTGTAGGTATTACCAACTCTAATAGATAATTATAGAATTTTTCTCATCTATATTATGACAGTAGTTTAATAAATCTTATAAGTTATTCCCTTAGGCCAATTCCAACTTTAAAACATCTTTAAGAGAATGTCTATGAATAGCAATAGATATTAATTACTTTAGAATGACAATCCTATTATATTAGTAAGTTTTTTTAATCAAGACATAGTCATAACATCATCTTTGTGACACCCCACTAGCTAGCCCAGGAACATATCCTACAGTCTTGAAGTTGAGTACACACAAAGATTGATATTTTCTCTGTCTTGTTTGGAAATTATGGTTTAAGAATGCAAATTATCCTTATGAAAGGAATTTCGTGTGTTATACTATTTTCAATAATCCATTGATAATTTTTGGATAAAGTAGGAATAGAAAAATTCAATAAATAGGTAATTTCTAAAAGTAATGGACTATGGGTAATTAAATAATGAATTATTTGGAAATTTCTTGAAAAGATATGTTAAGTATAACCAGTAGGTATATTTTCAATCCTAACTAGCACCCAAATAAAAAACATAACAAAATAGGATTGGTTGCCAAAAAAGAGTAAGAAAAGTGTCATTAAATTACTTAAATAAATCAAATAAAGTAATTACTTTAGAGGCTGGAAAAGTATTATTAACTTTCATATTACCTTCTCCAAACTGAGATTTAATTGTTAAAAGTCTTGCTTTAAAATTTGGAGTCATTTGGATAAAGGGTGAGAGTTATATGCAATTATATAGTTTCTATAAAGTGGAAGGATTAGCCAAAATAAATGAACATGTCACATTTAAATTGGTAAAAGGAACCTAAGGGAAACCCTTTTAGTTGTCATGTGGATTGCTGACTAGTCGATCATGATCAAATGATCTTCCCTCCATCTGCTACCTCACAATAGATTGGGAAAGTATACGGAACACGACCCCATCGGTATCACATCCTCTCTCTATCTCTTTCCTCTCCACCTCACCACTCCATTCTTTCTCTATTAGGTTTGGGTGAGGAAAGTGGATAGGAGGACCCCTCACATAACTACCCTCATTCCTTATCGAGAAAGTACCAAGTAACCCTAGTTTTTCTAGGATCTAGGGATTCAAGGATTCTCCCTCCAAACCACCACCCCCATCATATAAATAGGATACCTTCAACATCCCTGACTCGTCATGCAACCAGAGCACCCTCTAATTTCTTGCTAAACTTTCTCATAGTCCCCAACCTATTATAACCAGACTCCAACACTCCCTCATCATCTCTGTGGAACCCCAAACAGTCCCAGGACAATTGGGGTGGGTAGAAGCATCGTGAAACCTTCACGAAGGCGCTTAGCACAACAAGAGGTGAAGAGGGAGGACAAATCACATGTTCCCTACTAGTAGCATATGAAGCTCAGGAAGCTTAATCGAGGAGACATTTTAAACCACCACAGAACATAACAAAAGTTGGGTGACCACTCGTAGACCATTAGGAGACTTGTGTAGAGTACATAGTATTATTTTGGTAGGTAATTGCCTACTTCACTTCTCCACCTTGTTCTTCTTTTCTTAGGTATGCCACCCACACTCCTGACCCACTCAACTACCATGAAATAGCGGGTTCCATTTAGTGGGTCTTGATGAAGGTCCTTGGACCCTTAGTTGAGGCTTACATGTCTTTGGTAGACAAGTCAACCATAGGTTGACCCCGTGGCCGACGGCTTGTCGTTGGGTGTGAGGGAGGAACAATCCCTAGAAGGGATGGACCATTATGCCCTCATCCACATACACAAATGTCATAGTGTTAATGGGAAGATGTGTCATTCCTTGGGATTTAAATCAGGAATAAGTATACAAATGATGTGGCAATTTCATATTGGCTGGAAAACAAATATATTTACAAAATTGTAGTTGTTAACTAGTAAGTCCAAGCCTAGCATATATATGATTTTGATCAAAAAAATATGAGGAATTCAATAAAATTTGTTCCATAGTATAATTTCCACTAAAATTCCAAAAGTACTTAAAGATGCAATCTTTAGTGTAATTTCATACATATAAAACCTAATTTCATAAGATTGATGAAATTGTTGAGTCTATTTTGACTAATTAGTAAAGTAAAAGATCACCTTGGATCTAATTTAGGTTCAAGAATTCACATGTTGCCAAAATTAAAGTTTCCTAGATGAAAAGCCTTTAAAATGATAATTGGGGTTTGGGAAACCTAACCCTAATTTGACCCCTAAACCCTAACTTAGATCCAAGTAAGACTTAATGAATATTTTATGAACACAATTGTAATACTTGGGTGTTATACATTACTTACAGGGTGAGTGCTTGAGTGGTTTCATCTACTCTTATTTACTTGGACATCATGTCATCCCTGAGGGAAGGTTCATGGTTACACCTATGAATACTCACCTTATCGACTTCTGTGTTCTCTGGAGTTTCACAAATGGATTGTAATTAAACAATTGGTTGTTTATTTATTTCCTTCAATATATAAGGTCCATATGAGTATCACTTTATGTAAACATAACTTGTTCATGGCCATGATATTATCTTTATAGATGCATCCATGGAAGTTATAAATGTGACCCCTAGTGAGTGGGTATGCCACTGAAAAACTCCTAGAGATTGAGTATGATAATATGAATACTCCCAGCGAGTGGGTATGATTAGATATTACCCCCAACGAGTGGGTAAATTATTAAAATATTCCCAGCAAGAGAGTATGATATTATGAATACCCCCAGCAAGTGGGTATAGCACAAAGATTGATCAAATGTAGGTTGAAAAGTTGTAATAAGAAACTACAAGTTTCATTATGTAACGATAATTGTTTCTATAGTTATTGTTACACTGACATGCATTTATTTTGTTTCCCCTATGTAGTAAGTACAATTCGATATGTTGACCGTGTTTTTGTTTCACGTTATTTTAGGTTAAATTGACTAGTACATTTTCGTCCTCTAATGTCACTTTTTCTGACACCAGTTACACTAAAAACCTGACGTCGGTTCTTTAGCACAAACGTCACCATAGATGAAGTTCGACCGATTAAGAAATGACATGGGTACCACTTTTTCATTCACATCGGTTGAGTTCCAAGAAAATCAACGTCTAACGTAACCAGCAAAATATAATTTTTTAGGGGAAAATATTTGCCTCCAAAAAATTTAAAATGGGCATCGATTTTTTGATGAATTGACGACAAACATCATCACACTAACTAAATTTTTTGTCCAAAATAATTTTGGCGTTGGTTTCTTCTCCCCAAAATCGACGTTAATTCACATGAAAACCACAAAAATTTGCACAATTTGTGTCAGTTTTTCATCAAGAAACTGACTTCTTAGTGTTCACACCATGTTCCCGAGAAAAATGCCCCCCTCAAGTTTCACTCTAGTGTCAATTTTTTCATACACAAATGATGACTATTACCATTACTGAGGCCCATTTTTTCATTTGAATTATGGCCTCTTGCATCATTTTTTTGGAATAAATTGACGTTTAAGTCACTATGTGTCATGTCGATTATCTGAATGTAACCTAGGACTTTAGCCATTACTGAGGCTGATTTTTTTTCATTCGGTTAAAGACCTCTTGCATCGGTTTTTTGAAATAAACTGACATTTATGTCACTGTGTGTAGTGTCAATTTTACACATTCAACCGACGACTAACGTCTTAGCTATTGATTTTTTTACAACCGACGACTATGTCCCACTTAAGACTTGTAAAATTTATTTTCCCTTACCATTCTTTGTTTCATTGTTGTCCAATACCTAGCTCTGGTGATTTGTGAGCTCAGTGCCACTTTCACCTAAGGTTTTCATTTGTGCTCGCTGCTAATGCTACTGGACACTGCCAAAAAATGAGCTTGTTGTGTTTGCCACTGTTACTGGATGCCACTGTTGTCGGAGCTGGCCACTACTATTGCTATTGGACCTCTTGAAGCTCACCATTGGAGATAGCCACATGGAGCTCGCTGCTACCATCACCTCTAGACCTTGCTGCTAATCGTGCTTCCATCAGACCTTGTTGCTAATAATTCTATCATCATCAACAAACCAAGGTGATTGTTTTTTATTTAAATTACAATAGTTCCCATTTCTTGCATCCTAATTGTTAAAAAGTAGGATTCCTAAATGATGAACTAAAATATAGGGTTTGTGATACATATGGGAAGACAAAATTGAGTTATTCTATCAATTAAGTTGCATAACTAGTATGAAATGGAGTGATCAATTATCTTATGTTATCTCTAATAGTGTGTACCTTATTAGTTGTTATTTATATTCAATGTTGCATGATAAATGTTTGGTTTATTAATAACCTTTATCTTATCAAAACCATGTTTTCTAATGAGAAACATGAGTTATAGGGTGAATATATAAAATAAATACATGTACAAACTTAATAAAGTGTGAGAGATCAATTCTCAATAAGCATAGAAAACATGAATTTGAATTTTAGTATGAACATGCATGAATTAGGTCATTGGATGTTATGTAATGCAACTATGATATGATTTATGCATACATGTGACTTATGGATTTATAGGTTTGTATTTACACAGAATGATATGAATTGTAAACCAAAATTTTGGACATATATATATATGTTGGCCTAGAAACCCATTTGAGATTTACTCATTAGGAGTAAATCTTGGATAGTCCCTGGTTTGGGGCTGTTCTTGAACACTTAATCTTACTTAAGATTTAAGTGTATTATGTATATTCAGTTATCAAGATGTTTCCTCAGGACCTTCCTGTTTGTTCTCTAAAAATATATGTTGATTGACATTTGCCTATCTCCACCGATGTACTTGGAGAACTGCGAGGACATGCTGTCAAAATTTTTCTGAAAATCAAATACACATTATACACTTACTAGTGAGATTAGGTGTTCAATAAAGGGATAGGAGGTACACACATTCATTACTTAACACTGAACCCTAATTGTAAACCATAAACCCTTATTTGTAAACCATAAACCACAATCTAGCTGAACCTTATCCCAAAATCCAAAATAAAAAAACCCTAGTCTATCTGTAAATCGTAAACCCTAATCATGTAAACCCTAAATCCTGATACTTGTTTTTTCTTTGATCATAGAATCGATAGATCATGGATGTCCATTCCAAATTGTTCCACCCCTAATTTTATTGCTAGTCTTGACCAGTTTATAAGATTTGTGGAGGAACATAGGAAACAACCTAGAGATAGTTCTATTGCCCATGTAGGCATTGCAGTAACAACTTGAAAGTCCACATTGTGTAAGAAATCAAAAGTCATGTCATGTGCAATGGGATTATACCAGGATATACAAAATGGTACTAGCATGGAGAGAATCAAACAGTGAGATCAGTAGATGTCAATAACAGTACTTGTATTGAACAAGAAATTGTTGTCGATGATGTATATGTGAACGAACCAATTCGGATAGACGTAGTTGATGCTATGCTAGATATTCGTGGGGTAGAGCACACTGATCCACCTTCCTTATTTAGAAATATTGTGCATGATGTTGAGAGACCATTATGCTTAGGTTTTACTAAGTTTACAAAGTTGAGCATTGTGTTGAGATTGTGTACACTAAAGGCTAACAATAGATGGAGCGACAAAAGCATCATGTCATTGTTGTCTTTGTTGAAAGAAATTCTTCCTGAAGGTGAAGAGCTTCCAATATCAACATACACATTAAAGAAAAAGTTGTGCCCAATGGGAATGAAGGCTCAGAAGATCCATGTATGCTCGAGTGACTGTGTGTTATTTCAAAAGGACTATGTCAATTTGAAAGATTGTCCAAAATGTGGGGCGTCAAGGTACAAAATGATGACTTCATGGAAGTCCAAAACTAGCTCTCCTACCAAGATGATGTGGTATCTACATATTATACCACGGTTTCAACGCTTCTTTGCCAATCCCATGGATGCGGAGAATTTAAGCTGGCATGTAGAGGTAAAGAAAAATAGTGATGGGATCTTACGACACACATCTGATTCCCCACAACGGAAGAAGATTTATTTATTGTACCTTGAATCTGGTGAAGAAGTCAAGAATCTAAGACTTGGATTTTTTACCAATGGTATGAATACATGAAACACATTGAGAAGACAACATATCACTTGTCCTATTATGCAATTATATACAATCTTCCTCCCTGGTTGTGTATGAAAAATAATTACATCACACTATCATTGTTGATATCGGGCCCTAAATATCCTGGCAATGATATTGATGGTTATCTTGAAAATCTAATTGATGACATAAAGGAAGTCTAGGGAGAAGGTATGATGACCTATGATGCTTTGTGTAGAGAGACATTTTATATGCATGCTATATTGTTTTGCACTATTAATGACTTTCTAGCATATGGAAATTTGTCTAGATATAGTGTAAAAGGATCAAAATCATGCCATACATGTGAAGAGAACACTGACCCAAATCATGATAAGTTGTTTTGAACTATGATTGTATATCTCGTTCATTGAAGGTTTCTTCTAAAAGTTCATCTTACCGAAGGTTGTGCAAAGTAATGAGGAACAAAGTGCCCCTAAACCTATATCTGGGGAGGTTATTTATGAAAGAGTAAAAGATTTATCAAATCATTCTCTAAGAGATCACAATGTACTGTTCACACAGAGTGACAAATCTTTATACAAGAAGAGGTCAATATTCTGGGATCTTCCTTATTAGAGTTCTTTGGTAGTTAGGTATTGTATCAATGTCATGCATGTTGAGAAAAATGTTTGTGATATAGTCATTGATACTCTGTTGAATATACAAGGTAAGACTAAAGATGGTATTAAATCCGGAATGGACCTAAGTGAAATAGGAATAAGGAAAAAATCAATATAAGAGTTAGTAGTGATTAGAAAACATATTTACCTCCTCCTTATTACACGTTGTCTAGAAAGGAGAAGAAAACTTATTGTAAGTGCTTGCTTAATGTTAAGGTACCAGATGGATACTCATGATTGTCACACTCTAATGCAAAAAATATTGCATGTGGTATTTTGATCTATACTACTGAAGCATGTAAGGTTTGCAATCACCAGACTTTGTTTCTTCTTCAACACTCTATGTAGCAAAGTTATTGATCCCGAGAATCTCGATAAGTTACAAAGAAAAGTGGTTGTCACCCTATGCCAACTTTAGATGTATTTTCCTCCTTCATTCTTTGATATCACGGTACATCTTGTTGTCCATTTGACTAGGAAAGTGAAAATGTTGGGACGAGTTTTCTTGCATTGGATGTATCCTTTTGAATGATACATGAGTGTTTTTGAAGGTGATGTTTGAAACTGTTATGAGTTTGCAGGGGATATTATTGAGGGTTATGTTGCCAGGGGGTTATGGACTTTTGTAGTGACTTTCTAAGTTGCAATGAAGCTCCTATAAATGACAAGAATATTGAGGACTATTCTGACAAAGGCATTGTAGGATCGTGAGTGTAAGTAATCAGTCATGAGCTGCGGGAACAAGCTCACTTGTATATTTTACACAACATCGACGAAGTCCAATTTCATCAAGAAATAATATCCTCAATCCAATTCAATGTGGCTTGCTAGAGAGATAACAAGAAATTTATTAAGTGGTTTTTGAAGATAAATTCTTATGTCAACTATCTCAAACATGAAATAATGTTTCTCAAAATATCAAATGCCTCACCTTCAAACCAAAAATGATTGTTATGTCTTATGAAGGGTTTTACATAAATGGGTTTTCATGTTACAAAAAGTGTTAAGATGAAAAGAGTGTCATTCAAAATATTGGTGTCACCCATCTAGTATCTTTGCTATTTTTTTCTAGTGTGAAGGATAAGAGTCCATGTGAAGCTAAAATGTCATATTACGGTCTCATTGAAGACATATGGGAGTTTGACTTCATAGATTCCAAAATTCAGGTCTTTAAGTGTAATTGGGTTGATAACACCAAAGTAGTTATAATGGATGAATTGGGTTTCACATTAGTGAATTTTGAAAAGATTTGTGAGAAGGGGGAACCATTAATAATGGCATCACAAGCTAAACAAGTATATTATATCGATGATCCTACAAATGAAAAATGGTCAGTTGTTCTTCAAGGTAAAAGGAAATTCATTGAAGATCTTATAGATGAAGAAGAGTACTATGACAAGTATGATGACTCCAGTCCATTATCAGTTGGCTTGCCAACACCAAATATTGAAACTAGCGCTAATCTATATGTGCATGGAAATCACACCGAGTTAATGATAATTGATAAAAGATCTCAATGTTATAGGCATGATTTATTTTTTAAAATGTTAGATGTGCATTTTATAATCTTACATTTCATTGTTTGACATTTTTATATGACATTTTTTCAGATGACGTTTGACCACGAGTATGATGATTGTGATGATGATTATTGTGAGGATGAGCAACATCATGATGTGCACCTTGACATTCATGTAAGTTGTGTATTGTTGTATCAACACTCTGTGCATTTTACAATATGTCTATCTTGTTGTATATATGTATTGTTTTATCAAATTTAAAAGTTATATCTTTTTATGACATATATGTTTTTTTTTAAAATTGAGGTTGAGGATGTACACCTTGAGGATCTTTCTCATCTTGATGAGCATCATAGTAAAAAGGAAAAAATAAGGGGTATAACCATGATGAACAAATAGATACAACAAAGGGGTAACATACCAAAATTAGTCATTTAAGAAATCATGTTGGAAAAAACCACAACTCTTTGTGGCATATCTAGGGTTTTTTACTCGTGGCCATTGTATTGTGGCAGTAGAACCTTGGCATAAAATTGATAAAATCAAGAAAGACTTCATATGGAAAGAACTGTGTGTGATATATTATCATTTACAATTTTGTTTTTAAAGCTATTTATAATTCTACTTTTAAGAATATTCCATTAAGAATATGAAGAACTTTTGTAGAGCATATATGACCTGGATGAAAACATGCATCGTAAAAAGGTGATGTAACACTTTGGGTGGGTACTTAGGAATTATAAGACAACTCTTGCAAGACTATACATATGGGATGCTAAGAAGAGGAAGAAGTCATTCATTAAGGAATGGGGCTATCTTAACCTAGAGAGGTGGGGGTGTTTGTTTCTATGAAAAATACTAATGAATTCAAGGTATTAAGCCTCACTACCCATTATGAATACATTCTTATGGATTCATTGTTTTACCTTGACCTTGATTGTTATGTTTTACTTACCAATTAATATTGAATGTTGTTACTAACCAGGATGCAAGAGATGCTCAAGGAGAAAGGCGTGCAAAGAATGTGCACAACCACATGATGGGTCCAATGGCTATGTACATTTTTTCCAAAAGCTACTGTAGACATATTCTTTTCAACAATCTACTCCTAGGACTGTTGAGTCCTTGACAATTACTGAATCTCTACTTTTCCATGATTTCCTACTCTTGGGACTACTGACTCCTTGACTACTACTGAACCTCTACTTTGCCATGATGTAAGGATAGTTAGGAGGCCAAACAAATATGGAGATATACCCAACCCCACAACTGCTGAAGCAGTTGCAAAAATGGTAAAATTCAAGTCTTAGAGCAATTAGTATCGATGATTATAATGTTTTACTTACCAATTACTATTTATGATAATTAGCGGGAGATCTACGAGCAAAGGAAACAAGGCAAGTTCATCCTTGAGGGCACAAGGGATGAATTGACAGTTACTCTAGGTAACCCAGAGCATCTTGGGTGTGTTAGGGATATATGCATTGGTGTCATTATGAGAGCATTCTTTGGGCCATCAGAGCATAAATGCAAATTTTTCAAAGGGGATTTCTCAAAAGAGGATGTAAAAGAGTTAATTCTAAAGGGAATACAAGAATCAATGGGAATTGTTTTTATTTTTGTCAATTAACAGCTACCCCAATAGTACCTAAGCCGCCCCACTCTTCATATGAGGCGGACCACCCCCCCCCCCGATAGAGGTGGTTGGGAGTAATCTTGTGGACCCGCCACCTAGCACGTCTGTTGTAAGTATTTTTATGGCATAATAGTCTTTCATAATGATTTGTATAATATATATAACATGATCTGTGGTGACACGATCTGTGGTTCACCGTTGCCCACTGCTGTGGTTCATGTGTCACCAAACCTTGTCTACAACCCTTGGAAGAAGACTCCACTGTCATATGGCAACCTGACCATGACGTGATAGGTGATGCAGAAGGCGGTGTGGACACATGGCTCAAAGCTAGATTTATCTATACTGATGTATGGCAAATTACATTGTGTTTGTATATTTATATACATGACACCATTGATATAAAATTATATATGTGTAGGACATAATGCCTAAGAAACCCCTTACATCTCGTCCTCCACCTCAACCTCCTCCTCAAATACAAGGTCTATTCGAATCGATAGATCCTCAGTACAGGGATAGGCACTATGGATAGGAGAAAATGAAGTATGGTCGCCTATGATGGTTTCTATTAAGGAGGACATTGTAGGTAAACCTCATGATACTAGTATATTTTGGCAAGATTTTTTGGACTTCTTTGGTTATGCTTGGTTGAATACATATGTTATAGAACTTTGGATATGGTGAGATTTTATATAGTGATATACCTCCTTTTATATATGTTGATCTATTTTCTTATGTATTAATGCATACATGATATATATTTTGCAGCCACTTACATAGGGTCTATAAAGAGTTTTCACTGCCCCATATGGAATTTCTAGTTCCATCCTTGATTAGCCATGTAATCAAAGACGCTACATCTGTTACGCAATATTTCTCTACCGTATTTAAATATTTTAGTAAAAATAAAAAGAGTGTGATGTAATCTCCATACAATGTTGAGTAATTTTACTTACTCTACTTAATTTTGAGTTTATAAGTTACATTTCATTGTGCATTTTGAGTTATATTTTGTTTTCCTTCTCATTACTCAAGAGTAAACATTGGGTGTTATTGGTTATTGACCTACGACACTAACTATGTATTATCTAGATCCTAAGGGTGACAAAATAGACAGTGGGAGACATGATTTGAAAAGGACATCATTCACGTGAGTAATTTTTTTATTTATATCTGTTAACATATATTTTGCATGACTATTTACTAATGCAATTCAATGTGTTACATTAACGTATATGGCTATGAAATAGTTCTTGTAAAGTTGGAGAAAATGTTGACAAGAAAAAGAAAGTGATAGTTTGGGAGAATGTTAAGGTAGTTTTCTGAATCCAATGCATATTTTTGCCAACTATGCTTACTGTTATTTGTTAACATTTTGTATGTTGAAATTTATAGTGTTATATACATGACAATGGTTGTGCATGTGGATACTACATGATGCAATTATGGATATGATTGTCAAATATGCAGTAGTGCACATTGATGAGATACATAATGTAATCCATATATATACGTAGCATTGATCATCATAAGTGTATAGTCTCATTAGATGATATGAAAATATTAAACTTATTAATGATGTACATCATTATCTTTATATGCATTTAAAACAAAAGACCACAATAAAAAAGAAAATCTAGAAGATATAGAAATGCCCTATATGATAGAACAACAAGATTAGACACGAGAACAATGAGCACAAGCCTTTAAAAGGGAAGTGAAATTTGAATTTCATTGGGATAAGGAATGACTTTTCTAAAGTTTGATGTTATTTTTGAATCTCAAACATGTGGTGCTTATGTTGCAACTTTAAATTTGATGCGATTAAATTATTGGTGGATATGTGAATGATGATCTATATACATGAGTCTAAATGTCAAGATAAATGAATGAATTATGTTTCTACATATCATGAGAATGGAGTTGGTGTATATGTAAATGAAGTATCATGTGTGTGAATGAATGTGAAGATTTATGTTTGCACATGTGATTGAAATGGAATTGGAGAATGAATAGAATTATTTGTGTATATTATGTTTGTTATTGTAGGTTTGGTGGCCGGTTGTTAAGATGAACTGTTACAACCTCATTTTCTGAAAATATAATGTAAAGTGTATTTCTCTTTTAATGAATAAATGAGATCCTTTTCTTTGAATTGTTATAGATTTCATGTGAAATGTCTTTGATTGAATGATTGTGGGCTTTGTTAACCATTAAGCCCAAGTGATACTAAAAAGGAAAAAGGATTGATTAATAATAGGGAAATAGGAGAAATTGATAACTAAAAGAAGATAAAGGCAAACCAATATTCCCCAATATGGGAATCCGTGCCTTTGGGTTTTCTTGAGGTCCAAGGGGCCCAAAATAACAAAATAATCACAAAGGAAAGAGGAATATAAATTAATTTGGATTAATTAATGAGCAACTTGGGAGAGAAGTAATCCTTCTCATCCATTGCAATTTGTTTCCCAAATTTCGTACAAAGTTAGATAATGACAAGACAAAACTTTCCTTAAAATTTGAGAAAAAAAGGAGTTATGGTTTGGGAGGAATCAATTTTGCAAGTTATATTCGATTTGGGAATTAATTCTGAATTAATAGAATAAAACCTTCCTTTGCTTTGAATGCGAGTAATCTGATCGGTTGGATCCTAATCCAATGCTGGGCGCTCTTCGCCTGAGTCCCCACTGGGACAGTGTTTTTGTGAGATAACAGAGGGACTTTCCCTCTTGGTTTCCTCACAATCCTTTGGATTGGAAAGTCTGCTTATAATCCCATTGAATTCAGGAAAGCAAACCGAAGGGATACATCCCAAAGTTTATTGGATTTTGTCGCTAAACCAGGAAACACCCAACTGGGCAGGACCTTGCCCCGCATCCCTAATTACTTGCCCGAGCCCTGCGGAAGGAAGCAAGGAGTGATTCCGTGCGTTCAATTACTCGATTCATCTTGACATGTACCCTCGACATCTCGGAGATCAACGTCGGAGTCTGGCAAGTAGAGTGGAGTTGTGAAGCTTTCTCAGTAGGCAATTGGACCTCGTGTCGAGTTCGTGGGAGGAAGACACAGCTTCCTGACCTTCTAGCTCATCTGCCGGTGGACGAGATCTCTGAGTCAACCATTGGGTTGACCATCAGCTCGCAAGAGGCGAAGAACGGAGGTTGAAGACGGACTCTTGGTTATTTACCAAGATACCCCGACGTGCCTTCACAACGGGTAAGGGCAGTCCCGTCTTTCATTTATCTGATCGTTAAAGTAGGCGTGCATGCCCATGGCCGTCAGATCCACAATGGACCACAGACCATGGATCGAACGATCCACAAATTTCCTAATTAGCTAATAAATTGATAAAAAGGAATTATCTTGGAAAAATCATATCTAGTGATGGAAAACTCAGATGAGAAAAGTCAATACATGAAAGATGATAAAAAAATATGAGGAATATGTTAAAAATAGTTTGGACATTTGAATCTGTATATTCTTGTAAAAGTGTATCTTTTGAATAAGAAAAGGGATTAATTTGTAACTAGAAACCCTAATGGTTGGTAAAAGATATATTTAGTCTTGCAATTAGGTTAATTCGATCATGTTTAACCTGAGTAATGATTAAGATGTTTTTAACCAGTTTTGACTATAGAATGACATGTTTAGGGTTTTTAATTCAAAATTTTGATTAATATGGTTAATAACCCTAAATTAGAGAAAAAGAAAAAAAAAAGATAGAGTAATCCAAAAATTAGGGTTTTGTGGACAAAATCTGATCTTAAGGATCTTAATGGAAAAATAAGACAAGAAATTAGGGTTTGATGTATAATTTGATAAAAGTAAAGTAAAAGTAATAAAAAGGGAATGAAACCCTAATTATGATAAAAACCCTAAAAAGGAAAAAAAAGGTAGGAAACAATTAGAATTAATGAGTCATGATGGCATGATTAATGATATAGAAATTGAATGTCTTTTTCAGGAACAAATTGTGTGTGTGTGCTTGCTTGATTCCTAATTGATTGAGTTTTTCCTACATTCAAGTCTGCATAACAGGTATGTGGTTACGCTTATGACTACCTGAATTAGTTTTTCTGGGATTTTGTCGAAGTTTCCATTGTGACTTGAATTAAATTTTTGGATGTTTTAATTCATGCAAATTCTAATGTGAATATGCTATCACCTAAGAGTTATTCCTACTAGCTCAGATCCCAGTCCCCACTATGTAGTTTAATGGGTTGACCTAGTAAAAGGCTACCAATGGGGTAGGCCCATCAGGTCATTGTATGACTTAGTAATTGGCTACCAATGGGGTAGGTCCATCAAGTCACATTGAGTTAGAGATTGGACTATCTATGGGTAGTGCCATGCGACTCAACCCTAGGTATTGATCTACCTGTTAGGTAGGATCATACAGGGTTTAATGAAGATCTACCATGTCAGAGAGGTAGTATCCATGTCCCCTGCAGGGACAACACAAAGGAAGGGATAGGAAGGGATTGAGTAGTACTACTTAAAATGTAATTTGAATGTTAAATGATAATTGGTTGTTTACATTGTTAATATAGTTGCACAAATTTTTGTAATCCCCCACATACCAGCTTTATGCGGATCATGTTTTTGTTTGTCGGCGTTTTAGGTACAAACCCTAAAAGAACAAATAGTAAATTGTCATATTGAAAAATAAGAAGTAAAGTGAAAGGAGGATTAGATAGAGTAGATCCAAGCTATGGATACTTAAAAATTCCAAGTTTTTCAAAGGTAAGAAAAGTTTTAATTTTTACCAGATTTCAGTTTAGATTAGTAGAATTTCATAATTATAAGTGATTATTTGTTGAACCTTTGATCCTGTAATTTTTTTTAATGATTTCGACCTTCAGGTCTCCCTTAATCAGGGGTTACTGGGAGGCGGGGTCGTTACAATTGGTATCAGAGCGTAGGTTCTTCATCTAATCATTAATAATTATTAAATTTTACAAATTCCATAGAACTGAGGGAGTTATTAGAGGATTTTCTGAAAGACTGAGGTGTCTAGAAAAGGATCACATCCAGGGGCTGGCAAAATTTTCCTCTGCACCGCTAGTCAAAATATGAGGACTCCCGAATCGTGTGACTGCCTGGCTGATGTCTTAGGATAAGACTCGAAATAAGATACCTTTAGGACTCTCTCATCTTGTTCATCCCTTCGCAACTCAATTTCTTTTAAGGATTTTCAGGATTAGGGTTCTCTCTCTTCCTCACCCTCATGTGGTTTGGGCAAGTTAGTTAAGGATTTAAGGAATCCTCCATCAGATTAATAAAAGATACGTAATGAGACATCACCAACATAAGTATAATTAGTTTAATGATAAACTAAAAGTTTGTTTGTTATGCTTATGTAGATGGCTCATACAAAAGTCGTGGCTATCCCTTTTTCTACCAATGGTGGTGAACCACCCCGTAGGGAGAATGGATCCTTGGAGAAGAGGAAGTGGAACCATGGTGGAGAGACCTCTAAGAAGAGAAAGTGGCCTGAAGAAGCTGAGCATGGGGCCCCAAACCCTGAACCAATGCCCGTCATCGACCAAGAGCAAGGGAGAGGACTAGAATATGAGGAATACCAGGCGCATGAAGAGGAAGCCCAAATGGAGGAGAACCAGCCGTGTGGTCAAGAACCAACCATGGTAGTTCACACTACGGAATGGATGGAACAGCAGAAATGGCTGACTGAGGCTATTCATGCCCTAGCTCTGAGAGACATAGCTCGAGATGAGAATGGTGAGCCACTTCCAGTTCCTCCTCGATTGGGAGACACCATTCTAGATTTCGTCATGCTGAACATTGAGAAGTTCTGGGGAGAAGACAAGACTGAAGTGGTCGACAAGGCCGGAGCTTGGCTGCTTGCAGTTGAGAACGGGTTCCGGATGCTTGAGGTGCACCCGAATAAGAAGGTTTTGTTTGCTACTAACCTTTTGGAAGGTGCATCCAAGATATGGTGGGAGAACCATATCACGAAAAGAGACCTAAGTGAGAAACCAATGGAGTGGACCAACTTCAAGACCATCTTCACTGCCAGATTCATCCCCGTCTCTGCTAAGAAGGAGAAGGAGCGAGAATTCACCAACATGACACATGGAAGCTCATCAGTTGCAGAATTTGGTCGCAAGTTCCGCATCTTGGAACATTTCGGGCACATGATGGATGAAGAGAGGAGGGTGGACCATTTCATAGAGCGTCTACACCCCGTCATCAAGCCCCATGTGATGGCTATCAAGCCAAAAACCTTCGCTGAAGCTTACAACAACGACTTAGACATGGAAAGGACGGTGATGCCAGCACAAAATCAATCCAAGGGATACCTGGGCTTCACTGAAGGAGCTCAAGGTCAGAAGAACAACCACAAGAAAGGTCACGGGCGTCACTAGGTCAAAGGAAGGCATGGAGGGATAGGGAAACCCCACCCAGAGAACAACTGACCTGGATGTCGCACCTGCGGGAGATGGCATATCGGTGAGTGCCGCTACAAGAAGAGGGTCTGCTACCGGTGTCAGCAAGAAGGACACCTCATCGCCAATTTCCCATAGCCTGATCCAAGAGGACCTTTGGGGTCTTACCCGGTGGCAGCACAACCAGTAGCTACAGCACCCCCAGTAGGAGCACTAGCCGGAGCACCTCCAGCTGGAGAGAGAAGGCAAGCTAGAGTGTTCTCCATCAACATTGAAGAAGCTCAGGCAAATGCTAATAAGTTGATTGAGGGTAATAACCCGTAGAGTTTTTCCTTTTAGTTCAGTAGACCATGTAATAGCCTTTCTAATATGGAATAACTATGTAGGCTTGCTGGAAGTCATGGGACAAAATGTAAAAGCACTCTTTGATTCTGGTTCTACTAATACTTTTGTTTCAAGAAATCTGGCAACTATGCTTGATTTGGATATCAAGGATTTGGGTTATGTTTTGGATGTCACAACCCTGAGTGATCGTATTTATACATCACTTTTGAAAACCCCTGTCTTGCCAGTAAAGTATCTGAACCATGAGCTCCCCACTGACTTTATCCTCCTCGATATGAATGATTTTGATGTGATCATTGGCATGGATTGGCTTTCCACCTATAGAGCTCAGATTGACTGTAGAGAGAAGAAGATTCTCATTAGGAAAACCGGCTATCCACACTTCACCATTCGAGGAAGGAAAGATGCGACAACCAGCCTTTATGTGTCCACCTTGAAAGCTGAACGGATGCTATCCAAGGGTTGTTGAGCCTACTTAGCCATAGTTACCACACCCAAGGTTAAGGGGCAATCCTTAGAGGATATAGAGGTGGTTCGGGAGTATGCAGATGTGTTTCCCGATGATCTACTAGGCATTTCCCCTGAGAGGGAGGTAGACTTCTCGATTGAGTTAGCTCCTGGGACTAACCCTATATCTAAGGCACCCTATAGAATGGCCCATGCAGAGTTGCTTGAGTTGAAAACCCAGTTACAAGAGTTGTTGGATAAAGGTTTTATCTGACCCAATACATCACCTTGGGGAGAACTAGTCCTCTTTGTGAAAAAGAAGGATGGGTTGCTTCGGATGTGTATTGACTATCGAATGATCAACCAAGCAACCATTATGAACAAGTATCCTTTGCCTAGGATAGATGACATGTTGCACCAACTCAAATCAGCTCGAGTCTTTTCCAAGATCAATTTGAGGTCCAGATAGCACCAAGTGAGAGTGAGAAGTGAGGATATACCCAAAACGGATTTTAGAACCCGTTATGGCCACTATGAGTTTGTGGTCATGCCGTTTGGATTATCCAATGCACCTAGTGTCTTTATGAACCTCATGAACAGTGTGTTCCAACCTTTCCTTGACTCTTTTGTAATAGTGTTCATAGATGACATTTTGGTGTACTCTGATGACCTAGCCCAACACCGTGACCACCTGTGTAGAGTCCTTGATATCCTGAGAAAGCATAAGTTTATCAGAAAGTTCTTGAAATGTGAGTTTTGGTTAGACCGAGTCATGTTTCTTGGACACATCATCTCAGGAGGAACGATCACAGTAGATCCAGCCAAAGTATCGGCAGTTCGATACCTCCCGACATTGAAGAACCCCTATGAGATTCGTAGCTTCTTGGGGTTGGTCGGATACCACCATCGCTTCATCAAGGATTTCTCCAAGAATGCTCTATCGCTGACCATGTTGACTCGGAAGGATGTGAAGTTCATGTGGTCTGAAGTATGTGAAGATCGATTCCAAGAATTAAAGGAGAAGTTGACTACTGCTCCTGTGTTGACTTTGCCTTCTGGCAATGAGAGTTTCATGATATTCACCGATGCTTCCAAGATGGGACTTGGTTGTGTGTTGGAACAGGATCAGCATGTGGTTGCATATGCTTCCCGATAGCTCAAGCCGAATGAGGTGAAATACCTAACACATGACCTGGAGTTAGCTGCTATAATCCATGCCTTGAAGATATGGCGGCACTATCTGTACATTGCTACCTTCAAGATCTTCACCGACCATAAGAGTTTAAAGTACCTACTGACACAGAGAGACCTAAACCTACAACAATGATGATGGATGGAGTACATGAAGGATTATGACTTCACCATCACATACCATCCTAGTAAGACGAATGTAGTAGTTGATGCTCTGAGTCGGAAGCAGCTTAAGTGTGCAGTTGTTCTGTCCAATCAGTGGAAGAGTTTAGAGGAGCTTGTGAAATGGACACCACAGCTACTAGAGGACCAAGTTCAGTTGGCTAATATCCAGATACAGTCTGAGTTGTTGAGTGAGATCATAGCAGCATAGTTCACCAGTGAAGAGCTTGATAAGATGAAAGGTTATATGATGAAGCCACAGACTTATCTATCCGTGGGAGTGGACGGGGGAATCAGGTTTGAGAATCGCATTTGGGTTCCTGCAGATTCACCAATAAAGGAGTGTATTCTGCAAGAGGCCCATGGATCCAAATACACAGTGCACCCCAGAACTACTAAGATGTACAAGGACCTACAATGGTTTTTCTGGTGGCCAGGAATGAAGAAAGACATTGTGTCATGGGTGGCCAGTTGTCTTACGTGCCAGATGGTGAAGGCTGAACACCAGTGACCCGGTGGACTTTTACATTCAATAGAGATTCCAGAGTGGAAATGGGAGTAGATCACCATGGATTTTTTGGTGGGTCTACCCCAGACCAAGAGATGTCATGATGTGATATGGGTCGCGGTAGATCGTCTTACTAAGTCAACACACTTCCTTGCCTTGAAGACCACAGCTAAGGTGTTAGACCTAGATGAGTTGTACATTAGAGAGATAGTGTGTTTGCATGGCGTACTAGGATCAATCATTTTTGATAGAGATCCCAAGTTTACTTCCAAGTTGTGGAAGTAAGTTCAAGAGGAACTTGGTACAAGGTTAAAGTTTAGTATAGCTTATCACCCCCAAATAGATGGTCAGTTAGAAAGGACAATCCAGACATTAGAAGATCTATTGAGAGCTTGTGTGCTCGATTGGGGTGGCTCATGGGAGCAATACTTACCGTTAGCAGAATTCGCCTACAACAACAGCTACCAAGCAGTATCGGGATGCCTCCGTACGAAGCTTTGTATGGGAGACCGTGTCAGTCACCACTTCACTGGGATGATGTGGGTGAGAGGACCTTTTTGAGGTCAGATGAACTCCAAGTGTATGTTGATAAAGTGGCTTGATCAAGCAAAGGCTAAAGAGAGACCAAGATCGACAGAAGTTGTATGTTGATGCAAAGCGGACTGATGTGCATTTCACTGTGGGAGAGCATGTGTTTTTGAAAATCTAACCGCTCTGAACTATAGCCAAAAATAGAGCAAAGTTGAGTCCCCGATATGTGGTTCCGTTTGAGGTGTTAGAACAGATTGGCAAAGCTGCATACCGTTTGGTGTTACCCCCTCAGTATAGCATGATGCATGATGTGTTTCACTTGTCTAACCTGAAGCGATATGTGCAAGATCCGAGCCATGTGCTGAGCATCGAACCTATTGAGCTTTAAGGGAAGTTGACTTATCCTGAGTCACCTTTGCGGATTCTAGATACCAAGGTGAAAGAACTCAGATGCAAGAATATAGAGATGGTAAAGGTTCTTTGGAAGCACCATGGAGAGGATGAGGCCACATGGGATCTGAGGACAGATGTGGAGAAAACATACCCCGAACTGTTTGTTTGATTGTTTGAACTTTGAGGACAAAATTCCTATAAGGAGGGGAGGATGTTACAACCTCATTTTCTGAAAATATAATGTAAAGTGTATTTCTCTTTTAATGAATAAATGAGATCCTTTTCTTTGAATTGTGATAGATTTCGTGTGAAATGGCTTTCATTGAATGATTGTGGGCTTTGTTAGCCATTAAGCCCAATTGATAAGAAAAGGGAATTAAAAAGGAAAAATGATTGATTAATAAAAGGGAAATATGAGAAATTAATAATTAAAAGAAGATAAAGGCAAATCAATATTCCCCAATATGGGAATCCATGCCTTTGGGTTTTCTTGAGGTCCAAGGGGCCCAAAATAACAAAATAATCACAAAGGAAAGAGGAATATAACTTAATTTGGATTAATTAATGAGAAACTTGGGAGAGAAGTAATCCTTCTCATCCATTGCAATTTGTTTCCCAAATTTCATACAAAGTTAGATAATGACAAGACAAAACTTTCCTTAAAATTTGAGAAAAAAAGGAGTTATTGTTTGGGAGGAATCAATTTTGCAAGTTATATTCGATTTGGGAATTAATTCTGAATTAATAGAATAAAACCTTCCTTTGCTTTGAACGTGAGTAATCTGAGCAGTTGGATCCTGATCCAACGTTGGGCGCTCTTCGCCTAAGTCCCACTGGGACTGTGTTTCTGTGAGATAACATAGGGACTTTCCCTCTTGGTTTCCTCGCAATCCTTTGGGTTGGAAAGTCTGCTGATAATCCCATTGAATTTGGGAAAGCAAGCCGAAGGGATACATCCCTAATTTTATTTGATTTTTTGGCCAAACCAGGAAACGCCCAATTGGGAAGGACCTTTCCCCGACCCTATATATAGGGGAGGGCTATGGAGGGAACACTCATCCCTAATTACTCGCCTAAGCCCTGCGGAAGGAAGCAAGGAGTACTTCTGTGCGTTCAACTGCTCAGTTCATCTTGACCTGCACCCTCGACATCTCGGAGATCAACGTCAAAGTCCGGCAAGTAGGGTGGAGTCACGGAGCTTTCTCGCAAGGAAATTGGACCCCAGGTCGAGTTTGTGGGAGGAAGACGCAGCCTCTTGACCTTCTAGCTCATCTGGCGGTGGACACCACTTGAAAGCTGGGCTTCGACGTGAAGGTTTGTAATTACCTTGCCTAGTCAAAGAGTATTATGATTGAGGGAACGCCAAGTTTGTATTGGAGATACTCGATGATAAGTCTGAAAGAGGGCTGGCTCCAAATGTCTTTGCGTACGAAATATTAATATGTCTCCTAAATAGATAAATGTTATATATGATCTTCAATTTCTTATTGGATAAGTGACATGCTGCTTTATTAAGATATAGCTGAAATGACTTGAATAAAGGATAATGCTCTAATCTGTTTAGACATTGATTTATCTGTTGTTGATTACTTATGATTCTTCTTCTCAGTTTTATTCTATTAGACTGCAATAATAATATTTCTTGCAGAGAGTTATATCTCTCACTGGGACAATTTCATTTGTCTCACCCCCGTGGGATCCAACTTTTTAGTTAGACACCGAAGAAGAGGGAGAAACCCTACAGCAGGGGAAGAACAGCAGCAACAACAACAACATGGACAATAATGAATTCTCAGGTGGAGACACTGGCTGTCATGTCCTATAAATAGAGAGTCCTATGTGTAGTCTCTGTACTCTCAGGTCCTAGGAGTCAAAAGTTAGTTTAATGTTGATCTGAGATTTTGGCTTGATGCCTCGAGATTTTTATACTGCCTATGTACAGTTTAACATGGCAGTTGATGCTTGTAACCCTTGAGAAGGAGTGGTACAAGATATGTACTTGTGAACCAAAATGTAATTTAATTACTTTGGTTCTTGTTATAAGAGTTTTCCTATGTTTGGATCTCTTTCTAAAATGTTTTAATTTTTAGTGATTTTCAATAATTCCGCTGCTAACAAACACTTCCGCTTAAGTAAATCATGTTTTTGTGAGTTGGATGCCAAAATTTAGTTGGTATCAGAGCTCTAGGTTCGTTGAGTCTATAGAGACATAGGATTAAGGTTGTTGAGTCTGTTCTAGTGCCTTCCAGTAATCCGATAGTGTCTTCTGCTCATATAGGAGGAGAATAAGAACTTAATATGTCTGAATTGCATGAAGAACACGCTGTTGAGAGCAACGTTGCTGCACCGGGAAGATGTGCAAGGGACTAGAATAGGGATGAACCAGAACCTGAACATCCCTAGTATGACCTAGCCATGATAGAGAACCCAACCTTCCATGATTTGTTTGGGAAGTTCATGGCAACCATGATGCATATGGCGGATAGGATGCCACCACCTGTGCTAAGGGCACCAGCTCACCATGAAGGACAGGGCACCGACAAGACTTTTGAATGACTTCACCGGGTTGGAGCCACAAAGTATGTTGGTACAGCTGACCCAGTAGATGCAGACATGTGGCTTACTGATCTGGAGAAGGCCTTCAGAATCCTTAATATCACTGAAGTAGAGAAGGTGAGGCATGCGGTATACCTTCTTAAGGGGAGTGCTGGCCACTGGTGGACCATAGAAGAGGGCAAGAGGCCAGGTGTTGAGATCATATGGGAAGTATTCTGACGAGAGTTCATCAATAAATATTTCCCTAAGACGTTTCTAGATGAGAAGATCTCTCAGTTTGAGAGGTTAAGGCAAGGACCGATGAACATTAGCGAGTCTGAAGCTAAGTTCATGGAGCTTTTACGGTTCTGTATGCATATGGCTGCTACTGATGAAGAAAGAATTTAGCGTTTTGAGAAGGGGCTAAATGCTGATTTGATCACTCTTATGTCTACTTTGGAAAATAGGGAGAGTTTTGCCACTTTTGTAGAGTCCGTCAGGCAGATAGAGAGGTATGTGATTGAGAAGCGATAGACTAAGAGTAAGAAGGTGTATACTCAGTTCCATGGACAAGGGTCCAAAAGTTTTAAGAAACTGAGGTTTTTTACATCAATAACACCACCAAGATTTAATACCCAAATGCAATGGATGTCGAGTAGAGGTAGAGGCCATAGTTTACCACTGGAGGGAGCCCACAACTCAGCCTCATTATCAGTAACAGGACCACCCATGCCACAACCAGGGAAAAGAGGGTGTTTTATATGTGGAAAGATGGGACATTTGATGAAAGATTGTCGAGCTAGAGAAGCAAGTGTGACTCAACCTCAGAGGTAGAGTAATTAAGGCTCTCATAGGCGACAAATTTCGAGTGGTGCTAGAGGACGTGGACAAGCATCCCAAGCTGGTTCGTCGGCACCCAACAGCCGAGCACATGGTCAACAACAAGCAACGGTGATATTCTATGCAATGAATCAACCCAAAGCAGTAGTCAACCCTCGAGTTGTGATAAGTCAGATGGAACTATTTCATTCTGATATGTTTTCATCCTGCTTCGTATCTATTTTAATTGATCTGGGTGCTACACATTCTTTTATCACTCGAAGAGTGATCTAGGACTGTCAGTCATAGAGCAGATAGTTTGTTGTTGGAAACTCCTCTTTTGAGATCTGTAGTGTTGTGGGATGTGTGTTCTCCCTGTACTCTTTCCTTTTCTAAACATCGCATTCAAGTGGATCTTTTACCACTTGAGATGCACGAGTTCGATATAATTTTTGGGATGGACACCCTAGAAAAGTATAAGGTTGTCTTGGATTGTGAGTCCAAGCAAGCTGTGTTCACTGATGATGGTGACACATGGATCTCTCAGGGAGATAGAAAGATTCTTCCAACCTGTCTTGTATCATCTATGGTAGCTGAAAAGTTGATGAGACAAGGATGCTTTGCATTCTTGGCACATGTGGTAGACACCACAATGGAGAACTCTAATCTTTCTGAAGTTCCGATAGTTAGGGAGTTTGAAGATGTATTCCCTGAGGAGCTTCCAGGTGTACCTGTACCCCGAGAGATTGATTTTGAGATTAATCTAATCCTGAACACACAACCAATAGCACAAACACCATATAGAATGGCTCCTGCTAAGATGGCAGAGCTCAAGAAACAGTTGCAGGAGTTATTTGAGAAAGGTTTTATCGGACCGAGTACTTCACCATGGGGTGCGACGGTCCTCTTTGTTAATAAGAAGGACAGATCGATGCGGTTATGGATTGATTACAAACAGTTGAATAAAGTAACTATAAAGAACAAGTATCCTCTACCAAGGATCGATGACCTGTTTGATCAGTTGTGTGGTGCAACTATTTTTTCTAAGATAGATCTAAGGTCAAGATATCATCAGTTGCGTATCAAGGAGAGTGACATACCTAAGTTTGACATTAGGACAAGGTATGGTCACTATGAGTTCATAGTTATGTCGTTTGGACTAACTAATGCACCAGCTGCATTCATGGAACTCATGCATTGAATCTTTCGACCTTTTCTTGATCAATTCATAGTAGTCTTAATAGATGACATCTTGGTATACAGTAGAGATGCTCAACATCATGAGCAACACCTCCTTCAGGCTTTAACTTTGCTAATAGATCATAATTTGTATGCTATGTTTAGTAAATGTGAGTTCTGGTTACTAGAAGTTTCTTTCCTAGGACACGTAATATCTGCCTCAGGTATCCATGTTGATCCTAAGAAGGTAGAATCTGTCCTGCAATGAGAACAACCAAAGACACTAACGAAGATACGCAGTTTCATAGGACTGGCAGGATATTACAAGAGGTTCATTAAGAACTTCATTCTATAGCTTTACCCCTAACCAAGTTGACCAGAAAGGAGGTTCCTTTTGTTTGGAATGACAAGTGTCAACATTCTTTCCAATTGCTGAAAGAAAGGTTAACAAGTGCACCTGTGCTGGTGCTACCTGAGCAAGGGAAGGGGTACATAGTTTTATGTGATGCATCTAAGAACGGACTAGGATATGTGTTGATGTAGGATAACCAAGTGATTTCTTTTGCCTCTCGACAGATTAAGAAACACGAGGAGAATTATCCAACACATGATCTAGAGCTAGCTGTTGTGGTCCATGCTTTGAAAATCTGGAGACATTATCTCTATGGAGAAACATTTATGATTTTCACAAACCATAAGAATCTAAAATATATCTTCTCACAACATGAGTTGAACATGAGACAACGCCGCTGGAAGGAATTAATCAAGGACTACAATTATACAATTGATTATCATCTAGGGGAGGCTAATGTAGTGGTTGATGCACTAAGTAGAAAATCATCATCACTAGCCCTAGATAAAGCACAGTTGAACTCCTTAGTGTGCTTTAAAAGAGATATGCTTATCTCCTTGAGGCAAAACAATGTACAACTTAAAGTATCATTGTTATCTGGGATGTTAGCCGAGATGCACATAAAACCTACTCTGAGACAGGAGATTAAAGAAGCATAGCAAGCTGATATTGTGGTTCAGCAGATCAGGTCAGAGTATGGTAGTGAGAAACGAGATGTCTTTCATGACTCAGAGGATCATGTAGTTTGTTACCATGGTAGGATGGTATTACCTGATGCCAATAACTTAAGAAAGTTAGTCTTGGAGGAAGCTCATTCTTCAATGTATGCCATGCATCCAGGAAGCACAAAAATGTATCATAACTTGAAGGATATGTATTGGTTGCCAAGATTGAAGAAGGATGTAGCTGAGTTTGTTATGCGGTGTCTGGTGTGTCAGCAGGTTAAAGCTGAACATCAGAAGCCCACATGAACAATGCAACCTTTGCCTATACCATAGTGGAAATAAGATCATGTGACCATGGACTTTGTGTTTTATTTGCTTAGAACAACCAAAGGTCATGATTCCATATGGGTGATAGTTGATAGTTTGACTAAGACAACACATTTCCTTCCTGTCAAAACAACCTACACTGCTGAGAAGCTTGCACAGTTATATGTAGATGAGATAGTGTGGTTGCACGGGGTTCCAACTATTATTGTATCACTAATCTACCAATGCTGGGATGGATGTATCATGAATCTCCCAATAATCTTAATGCCGGATCGATGTGAGATAAATATAATATGTCTCGATTGCGAAGAGAGTACAACATGCCACTGTAACTCTAATAGCGAAGTTTCCAATATACCCTGGAAAGCTATTTGGTAGAGACACAAGATGTCCTGCATTTGGTCCTCACACTGACTGAGGAAGATGAGGTCATGGGAATCTGGCTCTTCCATTGACCTATGTATGGTACAGATTTTGATTTTACAATGGTCGGTTGGAGTATGAGCGGTATACCTCATCTCCTCAGGGCTTAAGTATGTTTGTAAAATGTAATCAGCCATGTAGCATATTTTCTTAAGGTTGAAATACGAGAATCATTGGTTGATGCTACTTTGCATAGCATGTCCTAAATAGATAAATGTTATATATGCTCTTCCATTTCTTATTGGATAAGTGACATGCTGCTTTATTAAGATATTACTGAAATGACTTGAATAAAGGATAATGCTCTAATCTGTTTAGACATTGATTTATGTGATGTTGATTACTTATGATTCTTCTGCTCAGTTTTATTCTATTAGACTGCAATAATAATATTTCTGACAGAGAGTTATATCTCTCACTAGGACAATTTCATTTGTCTCACCCCCGTGGGATCCAACTTTTTAGGTAGACGCCGAAGAAGAGGTAGAAACCCTACAGTTGGGGAAGAACAGAAGCAACAAAAGTAGCAAGGACAGTAGTGAATTCTCAGGTGGAGACACTGGCTGTCATGTCCTATAAATAGAGAGTCCTATGTGTCGTCTCTGTACTCTCAGGTCCTAGGAGTCAAAAGTTAGTTTAATGTTGATCTGAGATTTTGTCTTGATGCCTCGAGATTTTATAGCGCCTATGTACAGTTCAACAGGGCAGTTGATGCTTGTAACCCTCGAGATGGAATGGTACAAGATATGTACTTGTGAACCTGAATGTAATTTAATTACTTTGGTTCTTGTTATAAGAGTTTTCCTTTGTTTGGATCTCTTTGTAAAAGGTTTAAATTTTTAGTGATTTTCAGTAATTCCGCTGCTAACGAATGCTTCCACTTAAGTAAATCATGTTTTTGTGAGTTGGATGCCACACTTTCCCTCCTTGAGTGGAATCCATGGTATATATATTGTCGTTGTTCTTCTTACTCCATAATGTTATTGAATCCCTATTTATATGCTCATACTGATATATTTTGTGCCGATAACCTCCATTTTGTCTTGTTTTGTGGGGTATGCTTCCAACCCTTTAGGTGAAGGAAATGATGAACTTGACATGGTGACATGGACCTGCATTAGTGGAGTTGAATCTTGGGACATAGACTTGAGATAGCTTAAATATCCCTCTTCCTAGATCATGAAGTTATTGTCTTCATGTAATCCCCTAGTGGTTATCTAATTTTTTAAAATATAATATAGTCATGACGTTTATAAACTCTAATATACTCTGGTTATGTATGCCATTTAAAGAAAAAATACAACTACTCCAACATATCGTTTAATGTGTGTGATTTAGATGGGTTTATTCCTCAAATTTAGAGTGGAGTGAATCCCCTCTCGGGTCACACTCCTTATAAGAGTGTATCTATATAACCTCTCATTAATATAACACCAAAGACTAGTACATTTTATGTATTACTCATATTAATTATTTATAATAATTTTTTAATTCTTCTAGTGATTAAAAAAATAAATGTCGTTATATCAGATATTTATATATAAATATTTAAATTACTTAAAACTCAATTTGATATAGTTTGACTGTATAAACACACTATCCATCAATTCATGAAATTATTTCTTAAACTCCTTCATCTCTGTCGGTGCCATCATATAAGGTGCTTGTTATAGGGTTTGAGAACCAACAATAGATTGATTTCAAAATCAATCTCTCTTGGGGGTGGAACACCTCAAAACGCTTTAGGAAACACATCTACAAAACTTATACAACAGGAACATCCTCTATCCTCAGACCCCTTACTTTAGTACCAACCACATGTTCCAATAAGGATTCATAAAAATGTCTCATCAACTTCTCTTCTATAGTTGTAGACACCATACAAATTAGAAGGATTTTCCCTATATTCTTAGAAAGTCCAAGTGATACTACTACCCTTAAACTCCATGATATTAGATCCCTAGTCTAAGAAAACCTTATAACTCACCAAACTTCCCTTCCTTAGGATCAAATTGAATTTGTGCATGTTAAGTGGCATGAATTCCACTCAAATGTTATGTCCTTAGAAACCAAGAGAATAGGATGGACAAACCTCCCATAAAATGGAAGTCTTTTCCAAGGAAATCTCCATCAGCAAATGCTTTGACTAAAAACTAACAAGAAAGCCACCATGATGTATTCCCTTTATGGTGATAAATGTGTGTGTCACACTTGGGTCACATATGAAGAGGCAATTTCTGTTAGAATGAAAATGTTCCATCTGACTTGACACAACCCATATATTGATGAGTTCTTCTAAATGATTCAGAATTAAACCTTTTTGTCTCTTGTAGTCATCTATAGTCTTTTCCTCTATCAGATGGTCATGATGGGCCTAATTTTAATGCCTGACCTCATCATCTTTCCTAGAACCTTTACTTCTTGAGTGTTGCTATAAGGCCCCTAAACTTTCTTAATGACTTGAATAAGCTTAATTATCATAACTGAATCCTTATAACCTTAATATAACCTTGTTATATGCTTTAAAATCATAATACAAGCTTAAGTTTCAAATTTGGTCCTATTTGGACATTGTTTGAGCAAGTTATGCAATTTTGTGAACATTTTGGACTTTTCTACAATTTACCCAATTGAGAGGTTTTATTTTCAAATTATTAACTTGAATTATGTTCATTGGATATTCTCTCATCATTATTGAGCTTTTTGAGACATGGGGAACCTATTTAATCCTTGTTTCAAAGGTGTTTTCTCCAAGGGTATTATAGGGTTTACCCCTTCATGGATGAGCTACCTTTTGTAGCTATCAACTAATGAATTATTTGTTTTGCTTAGAAATTCAAGAAACAAGGGATATTCATGTTTATATGGATGGCGGGGGAGCTTTTAATGTGTGTGCTTGTATATTCTTAATAGTTTAAGGCCATGGACACTTGGAAAGATACTAGAACTTCAACGTTTTCTTTTTCTTTAGCTTAAAGTTTCATATACTTATCCCTAAGAACCAAAACCAGCCATTTGATATCCACCACTTCCCTCCTTCTACAAACTCGGTCCACCCTCTGTGCTTCTGCAAATTTCCTATCCATGTAAGAAGAAAGAGTGGATCTTCTTGGAAAAATAATCTAGGATTGCAATTGACTTCCTTTTAGGTTTGAAAAGCTTCCTTCTAAAGATCTTGACCTAATAGAGTAAGAATCCCCTTCTTTCCTCTATTTATTTCTTTTTTATCCTTCCTCCTACCTTTCTCTAGGTCGGAATCTTTCTGTTCAATGGGAGAAATTGCTCTAAAGCTCTAAAACTCTACCTTTCTTGCTCCTTATGCTTAGGGTTTGCTCATTTGATGAAGAGAGGTGCTAGATGGAGGAATTCACAGCTTATGCTTGGATTTCCTACCCTACCTGATCATGCTTTCTTCTGTTTGGGAGTTTATCTTCTAATTATAGGCAAGTTTTATAACTTTCTCCAAGTTTATTTCTTACCATAAGCTTTCTAGCTCATGTTCTTGTTTGAAAATGATGATCCATGCACTAAAAAGCTATGTTGGACTTGGATTTCGATTTTTATAATGTTCCATGTTCTAATTTCATTTCTAGATGAACATGTGATCATTTGTACATTATTCGTAAGGTATAATATGACTTGGATCGGGTTGGTTTGACAACCTATGGTGCTAAGCACCTATCAACCAATGGTCAATTTAGGTTTTTAATCTAATTTCTTCTATAAATAGATGACCCATTGGTGGTACCATTGCTACAAACGATGGTGTTGTCTTCATGACAACTGATTATGGTGACCAAGGGTGTCAACTGACGTTCACCCCTTAGGTCAGGTTTTGGCTTAATTAGAATCTTAATAATAAACAACTAAGAACACTAATTATGCTATCAATCAATGATGACATTAGCTTGATATTCGATGGTGATTAATGAATATAGTGTCGATCTAACAACCTATGGTGAATTAATGGTCACTAATTATGGGGGATCAGGTATCCAAAACCTATGGTGAGTTAAGCATGTAGTTGTAGAATCAATTAAGCCTTAAACCATGGGTTTCTTGGGTCATTTGATGCAATGGTTGGACCTATACTACAATAGATGATTTTAATATATGAACTTGACCTAATTGTTAAGATTTAACGTTTCTTCATCTAATAAATTGGAAGGATTCCTAATGTAATATGTTGATCTTAATAAATTTATTTAGATGTTTTCCTTTATGATATCAACTTTAAGAAGCCCATATAATGATGGCTTGTTTTAAATAAACAATCTCTTGTGCTTTTACCCTACTCTCAATGGAACTTTTAATGTTGTTAATCAATGGATGTCTAGGTTTAAATGGTGACTCTTTCTAGACCACAACTCAAGGACTTCATATGGTTTATCCAAGGTGTTTACTTATGTAAACAACCAATGATCTTACCTTTTAAACATCCAATGGTTCAGGGTGACATAGTGGTATGGTGATATGGGTTGAAAGATGATGGAACAAATGGATGATTACTCCTAATAAGGTAGTCTTACCTATTCACTCATATGATTAGAAGGTATGATAACCATACTATGTTGATATGTAACCCTAATGAGGTATATCTTGTGATACCTAGCTTTAATATAACTACATGATGGTAATTGGGTATTAATAGTCATTGAATGACTAATACAATCATGGAGTACTCGGTCACAGTTGTTGAAACCATAGTATGCTATAACCCTATGATTACACCTTGATTTATGTGTGGGTTCATACTTGAGAATAGTATGGAATGTGATGGCGATGCTTCACCTTATGCATCCATGATCCAATGGGGATGTCATGAGTTAGGGTTTTGGTATAAGTGTTGATTAGTAACATTGATATAATTTATCATGTTGAACCTAACTGTAATGCAAATAGATAAATTCATGTTTAACATTCTTATATGATGGAATGATGGTGGAATAACCGCCTTAATATGATCCTAACCTTAATATGTTAATTGGTGGTTATCCTAGCCGCATGGTTGATACTTTCTTATGCTAAACATGTGCATTATGAATATGATGAGGGTTAATCATATCTAGATTCCTTGCATGTTGATGTAATAAAGGAGTGTTCTTAATGTTAATATAACCCTGCTATGATTGTTTATGAATATCTCCTAGCTCATTAATGCAATATTTTGTTGATCTGGTGTATTATATGTAAGTGATGTTTTTGAGCCTTGTTATAATGTATGTAAAGATAATGATGATCTTGTAGGGAATAATATGATGGTCTTAATCACCTTTGGGCATGCTTGATCCCTAAATGAGGTGTAATCCTCATGTTGATTAGGGTTAATATCCTCTGATATTATGGAAAGGATTTATCATGTGATAGTATGATGGTCGTAATGACCTTTGAGCATGGTTGAGCCATGAATGAGGTGTAATCCTCTTGTGTTGATAAGGGTTGAGACCCTGTGATATTGTGAAAAGGAGTAATATCTTGTGAGAGTATGATGACTAGTGTGGTGTCATGAATGGCAAGTGAATAGTGCCATGTGATGATAAGATGAGAAATTATGTTTCACGTTTTATATCTTTTGTAGTTGTGATATTTATATGCTTGCTAGAAGTGCATTAGGGTTTGTATGTCCACTTGTTTGATGCAACCTTAATTCACCCAATTGGCACAACTAATCAAGTACAACTCTAATCATGTAGTGCCCTATGCCGTAGAACCATCTTCAGTGTCAGAACTTGATGGATGATAAAATGAGTATTACTAAGGGAAACTCAGAGCTCATATTGTTGAGTATGTGGGGGTGGCATGTTGAGGATATATCCTTTTCATCCATAATGTAGGTTGTGGAGGTTGGCTATGGTCATGCCTCATACATCTGATGTGATTGAGAATGGCTGCGATCATGTCTCAGTGATTATAACATAATGTGATTAGAGGATAACTGCATTTGTATCTCAATGATTGGGTTTGAATATCCTATATGCTAGCGTCGTGACCTGTACCAAGGTGGGATAGTTATAGGACTATATGTCACTGTGGTGGTAGCTTTGACTAATATGTCACTGCCTTTATACTTGTACTGATCAAGGGAAAGATATCTTAGGATACCGACACTCCTAGATCTTGTACGGAACCAAATAGCCCTTCATAGGGGTTGGTTGGACTTTGAATGGTACGATTCAAATTCCCTAGGGCATAATAAAAGATGTAAGACAGTCATGTAGCATATCTATTTAGGGTTATACACAACGCTTCATATTGGATGATAACCCTTGTTTGCTTTCTTTTCACTGAAATCATGTATAGTATAATAAGAGATAATATATATGCTTATGATGTAGTTATGTTCATGTTGTAAACATGCTTATGTTGTCAAATATATTGACACTGAAGGTTAAGATATTGCTGCTAGCTATGCTTAATATTACTAGCCATGCCTATGTAATTAGAAATGCTTAAACTGCTAATCATGCCTATGTAGTTCATTGTGCTATGATTTTAGTTCTATTTATGATATAGATCTATTCCATTTATTTGAGATGCCAATATTGATAGCCATGTTATGTTACTAGACATATTCATGATGTCAGGGATGCTTATGCTACTAGATTTCTTATGCTATTATCAAGGAATATGGTGATAGTTAGATTAATGATAATGATTTTTATTAGATGCAATTTGATCATATTTGAGTAGATATCTATCCAAATAAATGGATTTATATTTTATTTATATATGCATTGATGATCATACTTGTTGCTAAGATTAATTGCTTAATCTGTTTAGCATACTTGAACTGTTCAATCTGTTCAATTGATTATTAAATACTCCAACTACTTAGTTATCTACTATTTAAAATGTTGTAATCAATAAGCGTTGTTGGAGGTTATATCTATTGCTGGGACATGGGTCTCACCCTTGTGGTTTGGCACAGTTTTTTAGGTAATCGGAAGTGATGAAAACAAATGTGTGGCAGCAAAGAGGATCTATAGTAATGAATCTATGAGAAAGTTGATTAGATGTCTAGTGTGTCCTAGAGTCATCCCTATACTCTCAGTTCTGGGTAGGAAAAGTTTGTATATGGTGTTTCAAACAAATCAAACTTTTGTTAGCATGGTAATGCTTGTTTGTGTTGCATATATGAATATTGTTCTCCTATGTATATATGTTGTTGCTAAGGAGATAGAACAATTTGTATCAAATCCATGGCATAGTATGGATACAAGAAAGATGTTGGGATCTTATTCAAACATTTTTGGGCCATTGTTGATGTTGAAATCAGTTTTAATTTACCCATATTTTTGGGTATGTAATTAATTAGTGATCGATTGTGTTTTATGTTTTGAGTAATCTCGTTTAGTGTAATAGGTTCTCACAAAGTGGTATAAGAGCTTTAGGCTCATTGATTCTATAGGGACACTAGGACTTAGGACTAGGATGATGTCAAAATTAGGAATATGACACAAAAATATGGTGCATACTGCCTAATCTCAGTATTTGGGTGCCCTGGACAGGTGTAACACTCCTAAACTTACTTAATGAGTTAAATAAGTTTAATTATCATAATTGAATTCTTATAAACTTAATATAACCTTATGGCATCCTTTTAAATCATAAGACAAGCTTAAGTTTCAAATTTGGTCCAATTTGGACACTGTTTGAGCAAGTTATGCAATTTGATGCACATTTTGGACTTTTCTACAATTTAATCAATTGAGAGGTTTTCTTTGCAATTAATCACTTGCATTATGTTCCTTGGATATTATATCATCATTCTTGAGCTTTTTGATCCATGGGGCACCCATTTAAACCTTGTTTTGAAGGTGTTTTCTCCAAGGGTATTTTAGGGTTTACCCCTTCATGAATGATAGTAACTATCAACTATTGAGTTATTTGTTTTGCTTGGAAATTTAAGAAATGGGGGATAAGCATGTCTCTATGGATGGTGGGGGAGCTGTTTGTGTGCATTCTTGTATATTCTTAATAGTTTAAGGCCATGGACACTTGGAAATATACTAGAACTTCAACTTTTTCTTTTTCTTTATCTTAAAGCTTCATATAATTATCCCTAAGCACCAAAATGAGCCATTTTCTCTCCACCACTTCCCTCCTTCTACAAACCTTGTCCTCCCTCTATGTATCTGCTAATTTACTATCCAAGGAAGAAGAAAGAGGGGACCTTCTTGGAAAAAGAATCTAGGGTTGCAATTGACTTCCTATTAGGGTTTGAAAATCTTCTTTCTAGTGATCTTAACCTAAAAGAGTAAGAATCCCCTTCTTTCCTCCATTTATTTCTTTTTTATCCTTCCTCCTACCTTTTTCCAGGTCAGTACCTTGTTTTTCCATGGTAGAAATTGCTCTAAAGCTCTAAAACTCTACCTTTCTTGCTCCTTATGCTTAGGGTTTGCTCATTTGATGAAGAGAGGTGCTAGATGGATGAGCTCACATCTTATGATTAGATTTTCTACCCTACCTGCTCGTGCTTTCTTATGTGCAGGAGTTTATCTTCTCCTTATGGGAAATTTTTATAACTTTCTCCACGTTTATTTCTTACCATAAGCTTGATATCCCATGTTCTTGCTTGAAAATGATGATCCATCACTAAAAGCTATGCTTGACTTGGATTTCGATTTTTATAATGTTCCAAGTTCTAATTTTAGTTCTAGATGAACCTGTGATCTTGTGTACATTATTCCTAAGGTATAATACGACTTGGATCAGTTTGGTTTGACAACCTACGGTGCTAAGCACTTATCAACCAATGGTCAATTTTAGGGTTTAAAGTTGATTTCTTCAATAAACCCATGACCCAATGATGGTACCATGGCAATAACCCTATGGTGTTGTCTTCATGATAAATGATGGTCGAGATAAAAGGTGTCAGATGATGGTGACAACCTATGGTCACCCCATTAGGTCAGGTTTTGGATCAATTAGAAGTTTAATGATCAATGATTAAGTACCCTACTGATGTTATCAATCAATGATGACATTAGCTTAATATTTGATGCTGATTAATGAATATAGTGTTGATCTAACAACCTATGGTGATTTAATGGTCACTAATGATGGTGTATTAGGTCTCTACAACCTTTTTTGAGTTAAGCATTGTAGTTGTAGCATCAATTAAGCCTTAGACCAATGGTTTCTTGGGCCACTTGATGCAATGGTCGGACCTATATTGTAGTTGATGGTTTTAACATATGAAGTTGAGCCAATGGTCAAGATCCAATACTTATTCCTTCAATAAAGTGGAATGATGGCTAATGTAATAGGTTGGTCCTAATAATGTGATTTATATGGTTTCCTATATATGATCAACTTAAGGAGCTTACTTGTTAACAATGGATGGCTTGTTTTTAAATGAACAGTCAATTGTGGGTTTTATCCTACTCTCAACAGAACCCTTATTGTTGTTAATCAAAGGATATCTAGGGTTAAATGGTGAATTTTATAGATCGCAACTCAATAACATCATAGATGATTCAATCAACGTGTTTACTTATGTAAACAACCAATGGTCTTACCTTTTAAACATCCAATGGTTCTAGGTGACATTGTGGTATGGTGATATGGGTTGAATGATGATGGAACAAATGGAGGGTTACCCTTAATAAGGTAGTCTTACCTATTAACTCATATGAATAGAAGGGATGATAACCATATTGTGTTGATATGTAACCCTAATGAGGTATAGCTTGTTATACCTAACGTTAATATAACTAAATGATGGTAATTGGATATGAATACTCCTTGAATGACTAATACAATCACATAGTACTCTGTTACTATTGTTGAAACCCTAGAATGATATAACCCGATGGTTACTGAGATGACACAAGTGATGATTAATGTGGAATCAAACACAAGCAGTGGATTATTGAAAATCACTAAAAACTAAAACCATTTGCAAAGAGAATCATTCATAAGAAAACTCTTTCATCCAAAACCAAAGTATTTCAATTACATCTTGGTTCATAAAGTACATATCATGTACCATCTCTTATCGAGATTACAAACATTAACTGCCATGTTAACAATGTACATAGGCAACATAAGACCTCGAGGCATCAAGACAAAATATGAGATCGATAACAAAGCACTGACTACTGACTCCAAGGACCTGAGAGTACATAGACGACACATAGGACTCTATATACAAGATATGACAGCCGGTGTCTCCACCTGGTATATCATTGCTATCCATGTTGCTACTTCTGCTGCTCTTCCCCTACTATAGGGTTTCTACCTCTTCTTCCTTGTCTACCTAAAAACATTGGATCCTATGGGGGTGAGACAATTGAAATTGTCCCAGCGAGAGATATAACTCTCTACCATAAACATTATTATTGCAGTTTAATAGAATAAAACTGAGCAGAGGAATCATATATATTCAACAGTAGATAAATCAATGTCTAAACAGATTAGAGCAATTATTCTTATTCAAAGCATTTCAGCTATAACTTGATAAAGCATCATATCACTTATCCATTAAGGAATATGAAGAACATGTATAACATTTATCCATCTATGATATGCTAAGCAAGGTAACATCAACCAATGATTCTCGCATTTGAACCTTAACCAAATATGCTACACGGCTGATTACATTTTACAATCATACTTAAGCCCCGAGGAGATGAGGTATACCGCTCATACTCCAACCGACCACTACGAAGTCAAAATAGGTACCATACATAAGTCAAGGAAGAGACGGATTTCCATGACCTCATCCTCCCCAGTCAGTGTGGGTACAAAATGCAGGACATTTTGTGTCTCTCCTAAATAGCTTTCCAGGGTATACTGGCAACTTTGCTATAGAGTTACAGTGGCAGCTGTACTCTCTTCGCGATCGAGAGATTTCATGTTTATCTCACATCGATCCGACATTAACATTATTGGGAGATTCGTGATAATCCATACCGACACATATAATGAAGGATTGAGAGATGTAATGTTTATCTCACATCAATCCCACATTAGGGCGTAAGGATATTCACGCCCATAACCCCCACATACTCAACAGTATGCCCTCTAGGAGATCCCGTGGGAAAACCTATTTCACCATCACCAACTACTGATGATGATGGATCTATGGTCAGGGCTCTACATGATAAGATTTCACTTGATTAATTAAATACATTACCATATTCTTTTAGCATCAGTTAGAACTAGTACATAACCGACATTTAGTGTCGGTTATTTAAGGACTTTAGTGTCGGTTTCTAAGTGACACCTATGTGGGCGACGCTAAAAGCCCAGACGTTACGCGTCGGTTCAAAAACCGACGCCAAAACCCTTCGTGCACCAACGAAAACGCGCCAACATGGCACTATAGGCATCGGTTATTACCTATGAAACCGACGCCATATACATTCGCGCCACAGAAGGGCGACAACTTGGGCACTATAGGCGTCGGTTATTCTCTAATAACCGACGCCATATAACTCCCAACACGGCCGTGCTGGACAGCACGACCATGGTGTCTTGTCCGCTGCCACGACCGTGCTGGCCAGCACGGCCGTGGTGTCTGGTCCGCTGCCATGGTCGTGCTGTCCAGCATGGCTGTGGTGTCTGGTCCGCTGCCACGGCCGTGCTGGCCAGCACGGCCGTGGTGTTAAGGAAATTGACGTCAGTTTCTATTACAAACCGACACTGTAACTATTTGGTGTCAGTTTTATACAAATAACCGACGCCTATTTTTGTTTTTTTTTGCTGTAGGTCTGCAGACCTGCTGTATGGCTTGTCGCAGGATGAGAAACCTGCAGTTCAATTATGAACTGCAGGTTTTACGACATCCATTGATATCAGCCAACAACAGGCCACAAACCTGCAAAAAACAAAAAAGATATTCACACATTTAGCAATGCAACCTACAGTTCCATTTGATTTTCACACATTTAGAAACATTCATGTAGCTAGCAATCTGTAGTTCCATTCATTTTCACATTCACATATAGAAACATTCATATAGCAACCAACAGTTTCATTCATTTTCACTCAGACACATCTAGAAACATCCAAACATGTAGAAACATTCACACATATATTATAATTGAGAAATTCATTTACAAAATATCATTCTTTAGTCATTATTCGCTATCAACATCCCAATTATATCTTAAATCCCCCACTACTTGTATGGCTGTTGCCCATTCTTCTCTTACTTCATTTAATTCTCCCGTCGTATGGGGAGCATGTACATTTGGTAAGGCATTTCTTGTAGTGTGGTCAGTTGTAAACACCTGTAAAGAGAATGATTTATATATATAATTAATGAGCTATAAATAAGATTGATATATTTCATATTATCTAATGAGACTCTATAATTCCTCAGCAATACAATCGATGTCCATTGTGGCATATTTGATAATCATGTGCATAAATCGCATCACGTAGTATCCACATGCCCATCCGTTGTCTTGTGTGGCACACTATAAATTCAAACATACAAAATATTAAAAAATACAACTAATTAAGCACTGTTCACATAAATAATATATACATATATTGCAGTCAGGAACTTACTTTCACATTCTTCCAAATTATTGGCTGGTTCTTTTTCGTGGGTACCTTTCCTCCAGCCTTTTTGAACTCATCAAAACCCCTACATGTTAATGTAACACAGTACATTGCATAATTAAATAGTAATGTAATAACATATGTTAACAGATATGAAAATGAAATATTTCTCACCGGAATAATGCCATTTTCATTATGTGTCCATATTTTGTATTCAATTTACTCCCCTTAGGATCTAGATAATAGACAGTGAAAGTCTCGGGGACAATAATCAGTAACTCCCAATGCATACCACTAGAGGTAAAAAAGTTCAAAATTAATAACTCAAAATCCACAATAAAAATGTAATTTTCCTATACATTGCAAAGGGTGATTAGGATTCTCACCAAGAATGAGTTTTGATTTTCTATACAATTTTATAAAAAATGCACATGTATGCATATATATACTATACTTTTTGGAACCTTTATACATATCTGAACACCCTAAATAACCATACTAAACACCCAAATACTTTATAACACAACTATAAAACAATGATTATAGCTAAACTATTAAACAATAGACTTGTCACACATAAAACACCCTATACAACTATAAAACAAAAAAGTATTAAGATATGCATGATACAATAACTATTTTGCATCACATTACAGCAGACTTATCATTGATACCTTACTAACTTATTGCTACATTTACATATCATCACTTGATCAATAATTACAGTAGTACATTTAACCAAAGTATGCATTATAAAATCTATGTCATGATTAGTTACATGTAATTTACTTGGATATACAGCAGTACCCGATTACTATGTCTTACATACAAAGTATGCATATTAAATTAACTAAGGCTTATCATAGAACATGTATTGTATATAAGTTCAATATATTACAGTCAATAATTATTTTACTTTCAAAAATTACTTAATGTTACAGGCTTGCAGCTCTAATATAAAGAGTGATCAACTAAGGCATTGCCATAGATAGGTGTATATGAGTTATTTATCAAGTTACCAATAAGTAAATAACTTTAAAAAAAAATGCGCAGCAGCAGCCTGGGTAGCACGGCCGTGTGGTCGGCCAACACAGCCACGGCCGTGCCAGCCCACACGGCTGTCGTTGCTGTTGGTAAGGAGAGGGAGAAGAAAGAAGAAGAGCAGGGTGGAGAAGAGGAAGAAGGAAGAAGGCTGTGGTTGCCTTGGCACCGCCCAAGCAGCCGCCGGAGCAGAGGAAGAAGGAAGAAGGCAGGGCGGGCATACCTTGAGGGCAGAGGAGAGCAGCGGCCGGAGCAAGGAGAGGAGCGGCGGTGGAAGGGAGAGTAGCAGGAGCGGCGGCGAGGGCACGGAGCAATGGCGAGGGCATGAAGCAGGAGCACAGTCGCCGGTGAGCACAGAGGGCAGGAGCAGGAGCAGGAGCAGGAGCACGGCCGCTGGTGAGCACGGAGCAGTGGAGAGGGCAGGAGCAGGAGCACGGCGGGTGCGAGCATGGAGCAACGACCGGCGGGGGCGAGCAAGAAAATCGCTGGACCTAACTGAAATCGGGAATGAAACAGGGAAAGGGGAAGAGTCGCTCGCGCTGGTGAGCTATTAAGTTGACAATAAGCTTCAGTTATTCAAAATAACCGACAACTAAACCAACAGTGTCGGTTCTTTTCCAACAACCGACGCCTATACTAGATTAAAGTCATCGGTTTTTAACTAAAAGACAACCGAAAACTATTCCTCTCCCGCGAATAACCTTTAGTCGTCAGTTATTCATTTCTGAACCGATGCCATATGTCAAATGTTGGAGGTAATTTTTTCGCTGGAATTTTGGTTTTGGCGGTTGATTTTAGGTGTCAGTTTTTTATTAATTAACCGACACTTAATAAAAGCGGTACCCGTGTCTGGTCGACCTTCATAGATTGGATGTCGGTTTATACCGACACTGTAGAGTTTAGGTGTCGGTTTATGTATACAACCAACACCTTGAAAAGTGAATTTATAAGCCATTTCTGTAGTAGTGTAGGTTTTCAAACATAAATTATTATAACAAATGCTACAAAGAATGTGTAATACTTCTATCAAGTACTTTTCGAAGCTTTATAAAACATTGGGATCTCAATCCCTTGTCACATCATGGCATTCTCATCCTTTAACATATCATCATCATGATTATGGAATATGGGTATTCAAACCCTCAGTTCATCAAAGAACACTTCTTACCACTTATCATGTAACTAATACCTTCAGATCATATGACCAAGGTAAACATGATACTTGCTACACAAGCCTTTCACATAGCTCTCAAAGCCCATTTAATCTCTTATTACCTCTTACTAGGCAACAAAGCATATTATGGCTTACAAGGCCCACAAAACAATTTCAATAATAAAATAACATAGGTCATACCTGGCTATGCCCAACATCTCGTGATACCTGCATGGTTAATACTCTTGATAACAGTTATATCAATTACATATCAGCACTATGCAATGTAATGGTAGCATCACGATTCCCTCATTACGGTTAGGATTTCCAAATCCATATGAATTAGGGATACTCATCCCATTACCCAAAATTAGGGTTATGGTTTATCATTATACTGCTCAAGATTAGAGTTTCATGCACTATAACCCAAAATTAGGGTTTTACATACCTTCACCCTACATTAGGATTAGGGTTTCATATTAGGGTTTCATATAACATTACATAGCATCACCCTAGATTTGAGTTTCACATCACATCACTACATTAGGGTTTCACATGGCATCATCCTAGATTAGGGTTTCACATAGCATCACCCTAGATTAGAGTTTCACACATCATTATCTTGAATTAAGGTTCCTTATAACTTTTCCCCAAATTAGGGTTTCATGTAACTTTACCCGAAATTAGGGTTCATGAAGCATCCTCTTAAATTAGAATTTTTTATTATATTACCCTGAATGGAGATTTCTCATATCATCACCCTAAATTAGGATTACACCATTACCCTAGATTAGGGTTTCACTATCGTTGCCCTAAGTTAGGGTTAGGGCTCATCAACCTTTTTGATTAGGGTTTCATGATCTCTTTATCAAGGATCATACCCTAATTACATATTTAATTCATGTTGAAAGTGTTGAGGCTTAACCACTACATGATCATAATACATGTATGAATTCCTCTCACTCTCATCCTCTCTTGGATGTTGATTACTTCAAACTTAATTAGTTTAGGTCAACCCTTCATTCAAGTACATACATTTAGGGTTAGGATAGTGTATTGAGATATTGCTTCCATAGGCATCAAAGGTTAACCCCTCTAAGGATACTAATCATCCTAGTACCTTAAAGGTACAACCATTGTAATTATCATTGATAAACATCATTAACAATCATGGGGTTAATAATACTTATAGGGTTTGAATCAATTAGACCTTCAAACGGTCTTGAGGTACTAGACCCTTAAACAGTCTTGAAGTACTTTTGATCCTTCAAATGGTCTTGAGGTACTAAACCCTCAAATGGTATTGAGGTTATTGACCTTCAAACGGTATTGACCTCGGTACCCTTAAACGGTCTGAAGACCGTTAGACCCTAAATGGTCTTGGTCCCAAAACCTTCAAACAGTTTGAAGACTGTTAGACCTTAAACGGTCTTGGTTAAATTGAATTCTACAAACGGTCTTTGAACCAATTGTACTTCCAAATGGTCTGAAGACTGGTAGACCTTAAATGGTCTTGAGGTGCTTGACCTCCAAATGGTCTTGGTCTACACCTTCAATCGGTCTTAAGACCATTAGACCATCAGACAGTCTTGATCTCCAAATCTCTAAATGATTTGAGACCATTTGAATTAAATATTAATAAACCCCAAACAGTTTGAGATTGTTTAGTCCTCAAACAGTTTGAGACCAAATGGTCCTCAAACGGTTTGAGACCGAATGGTCCTCAAACGGTTTGGGACCGAATGGTCAAATCAGCTTAAAACCATTTAACCCTGAATTAGGGTTTTGACTTCAATCGATCTAGGGTTTGCAATCAAAGAACCATCAACTGTTGAAACCTCTGGAACTAGATCAATTGTAACCATTGGATCTCCATCCAACCATGACACCAATTGACCTCAAATGTTCTTGAGACCATTTGACCTCAAACTGTCTTGAGACTATTTTCCCTCAACGATCTTGAGACCGTTTGGGCCATTCAACATAGAAATCGACTCAATCAAATTAGGGTTTCAACCAATCAATCTGATTAGGGTTTGTAATGAATGGATCATCCATTCTTGAATCCATTATAATTAAATCAGTTAGAACCATTGGATCTTCATTCATCCACAACAACAATTTACCCCAAACGGTCTTGAGACTGTTTTCCCTCAAATGGTCTTGAGACTGTTTGGTCATCAAGTTGAAACTGTTTGCACATGATATTTATTGAGGTGTGTGCTAAGATGACATCATCATCTTCAAGCTTCAAACCTTCAAAATTTCCTATGATTCTTATGGTGTTTTCATCAACTAATCAAATGGAATTTCGGGAAAGAAGAAAGATTCAACATATGATCAAGAAGTAAAATCAATAATAACATTTAAGGGTTCAAGTTATATAAACCACCTTCAAAGTTGATTCCAAGCTTCAAGCCTCACATCCTCAATGGTGAATGAAGCTTTATCAACTATCCAAGATATGTTCTCATGTCTTTGGATGCAAAGGATGATCAAGGTTGAGCATTGAATGGAGAAAAGAAGAGAATGAGTGTTGAAATTCAATTTCCACCATGAATTCAAGGTTGAAGATGACTATGGAACTTACCTACAGGTTGGTGCGTGTTCTCCTATTGCTCCTAAGTTCCCTTTTCTTTTTCCCAAGCAAAGAAAGAAAGTAGATTAAAAATAGAGTCTTTCATGCGGGTGGAAAATGAGGTATATGTAAGGGAATTTCAAGAGAGAGAAAGTATTATAAAAATCCTTTCATTCCTTAAATTGGTGCCACTTATGCCCCTCACTTCCTTCCATACGAATCCATCATCCTCCCTTTCGAAATCCTCATCTTTATCCATGAATTAAAAGCAAACAATTAAGCACCTTAATCAATATAATAATAATATCCAAAAATTAGTGGATATTACTTTTTCTTTAACTAATGTGAGTGGGCTCTCCACTCACTTTAAATATTTCAGTTCAATTGCAAGGCACAAGGAAGTCCATACTTATAAAAATTCAACCATCACATTTTTGGTTGAAGGGCACTTCCATTAATATATTTATTTTTGCATTAAATTGAATTAGGGTTTCAATTATGCTTAAATCTTGATTATTTTAATATCAAGATTCTCTCTCCCCCAAAGAGATTCAAATGAGACGTCCCTCTGATTTTCTTGGCTCTACTTGATACCAAGAAACATTAGGGATTCTCTAGAAGTGGTATTTCGCATATTGAACCCTAGGTTTTGGGTAAATTAGACATTATACCAAAACTAGGTTTTTAATGTACAAACATTGCTTAATAAGCTCTTTCTTGGTGCTCAAGTTTGTGGAAGCCATACCTCTTCATCATCTTCATTCCTATGATGTTTCAACACTTACAGAACATTTTATCATGTAACATTTGCAAGTTAACCCCTCAACTTGGGTAATTTGCACTCTAGTCCAAAACGGGCAAAACATTATTTTCAACATTATTCAAAAAGGACTAAAATTGAAACATAAGTTCCTATTGATCCTTAATTAATTTTCAAAAGATAAGAGCAAGAATATAATTATCTTTCTTAAACAAAATATCTAGGGTTAAAGCATAACCCAGGCCAAGGATGTTACAAATTATCCACCCCTAACAGGGATTTCGTCCCTAAAATCATCAAGTGAAAAGAGAAGGGTACTTCCTCTTCATCTATTCCTATAGCTCCCACGTAGGTTATTCAATGCCACGATGATGCCAGAGAACTTACACAAGACATATGTCTTTCTTTTTAAGCTTTTTAATTTTTTTATCCAAGATCATCACGGGTCCTTCAACATATGATATATCATCATTTAATTCTACCTCTACAGGTTGCAAAACTAACTCTATGTCAGGATGACACTTTCTTAGCATGGAGATATGGAACACTGAATGCAACTTACGCAGCTCAGGTGGCAACTCCAGCTTATAGGCTACCTTTCCAATCCGTTCAATGATTGGATAAGGCCCCATAAATCTGTATCTAACTTTCTCTTCTTTCCAAATCTAAGGACACCTTTCCATGGTGAGACCTTGAGATATACTCTGTCTCCAACTTGGAATTCTAAAGGTCTCCACCATTTGTCAGAGTACGACTTCTGTCTATCTTGTGCATCTTTTAACTGTTGTTGTATTACTTTAATCTTCTTAGTTGTCTGCTATACTAGCTTAGGACCCAAAAGTTGATATTCTCCTTTTTCATACCAACATATAGGAGATCTACAACATCTACCATATAATGATTCATATGGTGCCGTATCAATACTGTGCTGATAGCTATTATTATAGGCAAATTCTATCAAGCTCAGGTGTAGATCCCAACTTCCTACAAATTGAAGGACACATGCTCTAAGCAAATCCTCCAAGGTTTGTATGGTCCTCTTAGATTGTCCATCTGTCTCTGGGTGAAAGGCAGTACTAAACCTTAACTGTGTACCCAAATATTTATGGATTTTCTCCCAAAAATGACTCGTGAACTGGGGACCTTTATCAGAATCAATAGTAGATGGAACCCTGTGCAACCATACTATCTCATCTATATATATATGTGCAAGCTTCTCAGCAGTGTAGGTTGTTTTGACAAGAAGAAAATGTGTTGTCCTAGTCAACCTATCAACTATCACCCATATGGAATCATGATCTTTGGTTGTTCTAGGAAAACCAACAAAAAAGTCCATGGTCACATGATCCCATTTCCACTGTGGTATAGGCAAAGGTTGCATTGTTCCTACGGGCTTTTGATTTTCAGCTTTAACCTGCTGACACATCGGACACCGCATAACAAACTCAGCTACATCCTTCTTCAAACCAGGCCACCAATACATATCCTTCAAGTTACGATACATTTTGGTGCTCCCTGGATGCATTGCATACATAGAAGAATGAGCTTCCTCCAAGACTAACTTCCTTAAGTCATTGGCATCAGGTACTACTATCCTACCATGGTAACAGACTACCTAATCCTCTGACTCATGAAAGCCATCCCATTTCTCACTACCATACTCTGACCTAATCTGCTGAATCGCAATATCAACTTGATGTGCCTCTTTGATTTGTTGTTTTAGAGTAGGTTTCTGATAACCTCCTATTTTAGTAGTTTATCTTAGTCTTTTTCTTTGGTTTTCCATACTCTTTTTACATTTATACGGTACATAAACCTAATTTTCCCCCTTTTTGTAAATACATCATCAAACTAACTTTTTCCTTTTACACTTGCAGAAAAAGCACAAAAAAATCATAAAAGAATAAACCAACCTCAAGGCTGAGTGAAGTCAAATGGTCCCCAGACCGCATGGAGTTCAAACGGTCCCGAGACCGCATGAAGCCAAACGGTCCCAAGACCGCATGGAGTTCAAACGGTCCCGAGACCGCATGAAGCCAAACGGTCCCAAGACCTCATGGAGTTCAAACGGTCCCGAGACCGCATGAAGCCAAACGGTCCCAAGACCGCATGGAGTTCAAACGGTCCCGAGACCGCATGAAGCCAAACAGTCCCATGACCGCATGGAGTTCAAATGGTCCCGAGACCGCATGAAGCCAAACGGTCCCAAGACCGCATGGAGTTCAAACGGTCCCGAGACCGCATGAAGCCAAACGGTCCCAAGACCGCATGGAGTTCAAACGGTCCCAAGACTGCATGGAGTTCAAACGGTCCCAAGACCGCATGGAGTTCAAACGGTCCCAAGACCGTTTGACGCCAAACGATCTCAAAACCGTTTGACGCCAAACGGTCTCAAGACCGTTTGACGCCAAACGGTCTCAAGACCGTTTGAACCCAAACGGTCTCCAGACCGTTTGACCTCACTCAAGGCCTATAAATAAGACCTCAAGGGCCATCCCTGAGGGGGAGTCCAGACGTCCAGAGGCTGCCTCTCTAGTACCAGAACAACTCCATCCACCGCCCGAGGCTGCCGGTCTGAGACTCACGTTCCATTACAAAGCTACCTTCTCTCTCATCAACAAAGAAGGTGAGAGGAGAAGATTCGTCGTCAAGCAAGCCACGAAGGGTGGAGATCGTTGCTCTCTCCACCAAGGGTTCAACCTTCTCTCCTCAGTGGAGATGATGTTCTTTCTATCTCTTCTTGCCTCCTCCTTTGTTGCTCCCTCTATGAGGAGCGAGTAGTTCCATCCACTGGGGCGCGGGGACTAGCCCCGCTGCCCATGTCTTGTACTCTGTACTAAAAAGATGTTATCCTTTCATTTTAATACTAAATCGTTCCATACATGCTTGAATGATGGCCACGTTCTTGTATGCATCTATTGTCTTTTGTTGTGGTTTGTCTACGACCGCTCTCGAGACTCGAATACCGATTTAGTGTTGGTTTCTGGTGTGTGTATCCACCACGCATCTGTTTCGGTGTCTAGGAGTGTATCTCAAAGATTGGAGTAAACTCACTATCATCCGTTGCACTTCCATCTGTATGGAAGTAACCTTGGTAAGTCGAGGAACACGCTTTGCGAGGGGAATGATGTAAAGCATGTGACCATTTGATCGGGAATGGCTGGCGTTGCAACATTCCCGCACTTCTCGTAGCTAGGTTATCCGAATAGGAGACTAGGCCTATAAAGATACTTTTCGATTTGATAATTATCGCTCGCTTGTTAGTTTTAGATGCACGTTTCATGAGGTTGAGTAAGATTCTCTCTTTGGAAGACTACATATCTTCATTGACACGTAGAAATGTACCGAATGAGAGCTACTTAACCCTTGAAGGATGCGATGCATTGCTCTTGTCTTATAAGGCATCGGTCTTGTGGAACATCGAAGGATGCAATGCATCACTCTTGTCTTACGAGGCATCGGTCTTGTGGAACATCCTTGGATGCAATGCATCGCTCTTGTCTTATAAGGCATCGGTCTTGTGGAACATCCATGCATCTAGCTTATAAGTCTTGCTTGCTTAGTACATATACAATGCATGTGTAGCGGTGGTAAATACCTGCTTAACCCCAGTGATTCATCATCATTTGTTAAATCTTAGTTTTACTTGCTTTATTTACTCTTCATGCTTTAGTCTAAAAACCAATCAAAATCCAACCTTTTGATATAAGTGCCAATTAGTAAAATAACTAAGTGAAGTGTTGTACGTTTTCCATCTTGTTGCTTGCAACAAGACCGTTGTCTTTTGGGTTCGATCCTAAATCTGTACTATGATAAGGCTTCCATACTCTTATGGGGTTGGAGTTGTTATCTAAGCACCAGTTCTAGGTAAACCTAGGGAAGACATCAATCCTCTCTAGGGTTTTTGGTGATAGAATTCTGGGACTCCCATTGGAAGACTGAAAATCGTTTGGTGTAAGTCCTAGCTCCATCAAAAAATGGCGCCGTTGCCGAGGATAACGGAATGTTAGTATTTCACTTAGTTTATTTTTCTAGTTGGTTAGGATTTTTACACTTTCTTTTTGAATCATAACTCATCATCTTCTTGAAGCTTTCATATTGTCTCTATTATCTAAAGGTGTTCTCTTTTCTTTACTCAGGTAGAACCCGTATATGCAATCACCGCATAATCAAGGATTCTCCCCTGATCTGGAGTTCGACTCCGAGGTAGAGAGAAGTTTCCACCGCAGAATCCGTCTAAATCGCCAACGCGCTAGTCAAATGGCTGACGAACAGCATCAAGCCACTTTGGTGATGGAGAGAGTCAATGCTGCTATCGCCGCACAACGGGCACAACTCATTGCAGACACCCGTGCCCAAATACAAGCGGAGATATGAGCATAAGAGCAAGCCCGCATAAGAGCAGAGACCGAGGCTGCTCAGCTCGAATTACAAAACAAGCAACTGAGGGACTATGCTGTCCCGAAGAATTACTAAGACAACCACCCGGTCCGGCCTCCGATCATCAACATCCCAAACTTTGAGATTCGGACCCAGTGGATCCAGATTATGCAAGGAATTTCCTTCTCAGGAGGTTCAGGAGACGATTGCATGGACCATTTGAAACGGTTTAAGGCATTATGCCGCCTGGTCCCGCAAGCTGGTATTGCTTTCGATGCAATATTGCTCCACCTGTTTCATTTCACCTTATCTGGAAGGGCCTTGAGTTGGTACAACTCATTGGACAGAGAACCCATCATAACCACTTGGGCCCCTCTAGAGGAAAAATTCTTGGAGAAGTTCTTTCCACCCTCGCTGACCTATGAAATCAGAGGGCAGATCAACCATTTCTCCCAGCTACCTGGAGAAACCCTCGCTGAGGCATGGGAAAGATTCAAGGAACTTCTACGCAAATGCCCTCATCATGGAATTTCACAGAATCAATTGATTGAAACTTTTTATCGGGGGGTAAGCGATGACATTAAACAGTTCCTAGATTCCTCGTCTGGAGGAAATTTCATGAGGAAAAACTATGAAGATGCCTGGAAAATTGTTACTTTAGGAGCTGAAAACCAGTCCAACTGGGGGCGGTCAGCCGGAAAAGGCGTCCTTAAAGTCTTTAAAGCTGAGGAATCTATGGAACTAAAGTCAATAGCCGAGGCTTTGACGACAATCGCTCATAAACAGCAAACCCTCAAAACAACTCTAGGGGAAATTGATAAGAAGAAAACCCCACTGGTTCATCAAGTCAAATCCGTCACAGGATCCTGTGAAGCTTGTCATGCTTCGGATCATCCGACTCTTTCCTGCGGAATGCTCTATAATGTGATGATGGATCTGCATCCACCACCACAATCCTATGAGGCCATCACTAATCAGGCTGAAGATCAGATTCCAGAGCAAGTCAACTCCATCCATACTATTCCCGGACAAGTTTATTATAATCCCAGTCAACCAAGGAACCATCCTGGGTTCCAGTATGGGAATCCCTCTGGAACTGCGAATCCGCAACATCAGACACAAGGGGGACTTGACAGTAGGCTGCCTCCTGGATTTCCAAACAATTTTAACCAAAATCAAGGGAACCCAAGGAACAATTTCCCTAGGGCTAACTACCCTAGAAATCAATCAGCCTACTATCAGTGCACTCATCCCCCGCTTCACCCGCAATTGCATATTCAACAGTCTCAACGACAAAACCCTCAGAAAAACGTCATTGCACAACCGGAAGATGAGCTATCTTTGATAAAACAAATGCTTCAGTCTCAGCAAACCATGCTGGCCAACGAACAAGCTCAACAGAAGGCAGTTGAAGCACAGCTTGCCCAGATTGCTGCACAATTGAAACCCCCAACAGGCACTTTTGATGGGCAGCCTGATCCAAACTCTAAATACGGGCAAAATAAACACGAACAGCTGAATGCCATCACCACAAGGTCGGGACGCATTCTTCCTGAACCCATCAAGATCACTCTAGATGATGATGATGTGCCCACTTTTATGACGAAAGAGATCTCGCAACAAGAGATTGGGAAATCCCCCGAAGGCACAGAGGACAAAAACAAAGAGCATGTACCTGCAGAATCCAAGGTCCCGCAATTCAAACCAAGGATTCCGTATCCGAGCAGACTGCAAGAAACAAAAATGGACGCCAGGTTTCAGAAATTCAAGGAAGCAATGAAGAAACTTTATATTGACATCCCACTCCTTGACGCTCTATCCGAAGTACCAGCATGGGCAAGATATCTCAAAACTTTGATATCACGTAAGTATATCACCAAAGAGCAGGAAACCATCAAGCTCGCTCAAACCACTTCTGACATCATCTTGAACAAACTACCCAAAAAGAAGAAGGACCCAGGTTCCTTCGGAATCCAATGTTGCATTGGAAATGCATCCACAAAGAAAGGATTGGCTGACCTCCGGGCTAGTATATCCATTATGCCCTACTCAATGTGCCAACGCCTCGGTTTCACTGACCTGCTGCCTACAGCAATGACTATTCAACTAGCCGACTCCACCATAACCGCACCGTTGGGAATCATCGCAGATATCCCAGTAAGGATAGGGAAGGATGCCTACGTTCCATGTGATTTTGTCATCATGGATATTAAAGAAGACTTAAGGTATCCGATCATTTTCGGTAGGCCTTTCCTAGCTACAGCCAGAGCGCTAATCGATGTCGAAGCCGGAACCATCATTCTTAGGCTCGGGAAAGAAGCAATTCAATTCTGCGTCCTTGATAGCATGAAAGGTCCCAACATCCAAGAAGAAGTCTTTCTTTTAGACGCAATTCAACAAATGTCGCAATTAGAAATCTCCGAGCCAATTGACGAACTTGAGAATGCTCTTATCAATCCAGAAGTTGAATTCTCTGCAAATGAACTAGCCCAGCAATGCATCCAATACCTAGAAAAGATAGAAGAAGCACCAAAGGCTACTTTTGAAGAGCTTAAAGCCATCACTACCGTTGAAGCAGCAGAACCATCAAAAACCCCTGAATTGAAGACTTTACCTACAGGGCTTAAATATGTTTTCCTGGATAAGGAAGAGCTATGCCCAGTTATTATCAGCTCCACCCTTACCGAAGACCAAGAAGTCAAACTTCTGGACAAACTAAGGAGGCACAAAAAGATCATTGGTTATAAAATAACTGACCTCACAGGCATAAACCCGGCTCTGTGTATGCATAAGCTTCCTATGGTTGAAGAATTTAAACCCACTCGTGAACATCAAAGAAAACTGAACCCAAATTTGAAAGAGGTAGTCCGTTTGGAAGTCCTCAAACTACTCAAAGCTGGCATGATCTATCCTATCTCTGACTCTCAGTGGGTCAGTCCAGTTCAAGTTGTCCCAAAGAAAGGGGGAACTACTGTAGTGATCAACGATAAAAATGAGCTCGTACCTACTAGGACTTTAACGGGGTGGCGAATGTGCATCGATTATAGGAAGTTGAATAAAGCTACAAGAAAAGACCACTACCCTCTACCCTTCCTTGACGACGTCCTAGAGCACTTGGCCCACCAAAAGTATTTCTGTTATCTCGATAGTTACTCCGGGTTCTACCAAATACCCATACATCCAGAGGACCAAGAAAAAACAACCTTCACTTGTCCCTTTGGGACATATGCTTTCAGAAGAATGCCGTTCGGGCTATGTAACGCTCGTGCTACTTTCCAACGCTGCATGTCTGCCATCTTCGCCGGATTAACCGAATCTGTTATGGAAGTCTTTATGGATGATTTCTCTGTCTATGGATATTCTTTCGATAACTGTCTAAATAATCTTGAACGAGTCCTGCAACGTTGCAAGGAAACGAACCTTATCCTGAATTGGGAAAAATGTCATTTCATGGTAACAGAAGGTATCGTCCTCGGACATAGAGTAAGTGATAGGGGAATTGAGGTGGACAAAGCAAAGATTGATGTTATCTCAAAGTTGTCACCTCCGAAGGACATAAGGGGCGTTCGAGCTTTCCTAGGTCATGCAGGGTTCTACAGAAGGTTCATCAAAGATTTCTTGAAAATAGCTAAACCCATGACCCAACTCCTGACAAAAGATGCCGAGTTCGTTTTCGACCAAGAATGCATGCGAAGTTTCTCTACCCTTAAAGAAGCATTAATTTCTGCACCTATTCTAAGGGCTCCAGACTGGTCGCAACCATTCGAAATCATGTGCGACGCAAGTGATTATGCCATAGGAGCCGTTTTAGGACAACAGATCGATAAGAAACCCTATGTCATCTACTATGCATCAAAAACGCTTGACGAAGCACAGAAAAACTACACGACCACGGAAAAAGAGTTTTTGGCTATCATCTACGCCTTCGAAAAATTCCGCTCTTACCTGATCGGCTCTAAAGTCATCGTCTACACTGACCATTCTGCTATCCGACATCTGATCCAGAAACAGGACGCCAAACCCAGGCTCATCCGCTGGGTATTAATGCTTCAAGAATTCGACCTAGAAATCAAAGATAAAAGTGGTGTAGAGAACGTTGTAGCCGATCACCTCAGCAGAATCGAGGTTGAAGAAAAAGATAAAATCCCTATCAGGGATTCTCTTCCTGATGATCAGCTTATGAAGGCCACTCATAGTTTTCCTTGGTTTGCTGATATCGTCAATTATCTAGCCACAGGGATCATCCACCTGTCTGCTTCATATCAGGATAAAAGGAAATTCCTTCATGATATAAAACGTTATCATTGGGACGAACCCTACTTATTTTACCTCTGTGCCGACGGACTTTTTCGCCGGTGCCTTCCAGAAGAAGAAATAACCTCGGTTTTGGAACACTGCCACTCCGGACCCACGGGGGGGCACATGGGCGCCAAGAAAACTGCCATAAAAGTTCTACAATCTGGTTTCTTTTGGCCCACCATATCAAAAGACTCACATGATTTTGTCAAATCCTGTGATAAATGCCAATTTTCGGGCAACATATCAAAAAGGGATGAAATGCCTCTTACCATGTGGCAGGAAATTGAACTGTTTGATGTATGGGGGGTAGACTACATGGGACGTTTCCCTTCATCATATGGCTTCTCTTACATTTTGGTCGCAGTGGATTACGTCTCAAAGTGGGTCGAAGCTATACCCACCGTATCCAATGACTCCAAACTTGTTGTCAAATTGTTCAAAGACACTATTTTTCCGAGATTTGGAGTTCCAAGAACGGTCATATCTGATGGCGGGACCCATTTCCTGGAACGAAGTTTCGAAGCGTTACTGAGAAAATACGGAGTCCATCACAAAGTTGCCACACCTTACCACCCACAAACTAGTGGCCAGGTAGAAGTATCCAATAGACAGATAAAAGCGATTCTTGAAAAAACAGTAAATAAAAACCGCACTGATTGGTCCACCAAACTTCCTGACGCCCTCTGGGCATACCGTACTGCTTACAAAACACCAATTGGAACAACTCTGTTTCGTTTGGTGTACGGCAAATCATGTCATCTTCCAGTAGAACTGGAACATAAAGCCTGGTGGGCCATCAAGCAACTAAACTTCGACCTTAAAAGCGCAGGGGAGAACAGACAACTCCAGCTACAGGAGCTAGAAGAACTCCGAATGACAGCATATCACAGCGCCAGAATCTATAAAGAGCAAACAAAAATGTGGCACGATGGACATCTTAAGAGAAAAGATATCGCCGTTGGCGACAAAGTGCTCTTATTCAACTCCAAGCTCAGATTATTCCCCTTTGTGCCCCTCCAAACAAACATAAAAATATACAAACCCTTTGTGCCCCTCCAAACGGCCTTCAAACCGTTTGAAGCGAAACGGTCTTGAAACCGTTTGAGACCAAACGGTCCTAAAACCGTTTGGGACCAAACGGTCCTGAAACCGTTTGGGACCAAACGGTCCTCAAACCGTTTGGGACCAAACGGTCTTGAAACCGTTTGAGACCAAACGGTCCTGAAACCGTTTGGGACCAAACGGTCCTCAAACCGTTTCGGACCAAACGGTCTTGAAACCGTTTGAGACCAAACGGTCTTGAAACCGTTTGAGACCAAACGGTCCTGAAACCGTTTGGGACCAAGCGGTCTTCAAACCGTTTGGAATACAAAAGGTCACCCACCTATCACTATAAATATCGACCCTACCCCTCCGTCTTTCTCTCTTCGAACCTTTGATTTCTCCAGAATTTTCATGCGAAGAGCTTCCCTTTTTTCTCCTGTAGCATCCGCGCAAAGTCACCCTTCCGTCCACCTTCCGCAAGGTAGTCCGGCGACTCCACGCTGCTCATTCCATCGCCAGTCGCTGCTTACGTTGCCATCGCCGTCGTTATCGACCTCGTTCACCGACTCTTCTATCGCCTTCATCGCCGCACCGTTCTGTCGTCACCATCATGGCACCAGTTGCCGTTTCCTTTACCATCACATGACGTCTCTCTCTTCGCCATCGCCGTCGCTGTCAAAAGACTTCACCGACTCTTCCACCGCTTTCATCGTTGTCGCCGTTCTCTCATCGTTTTGTCTTTGTCGATGGCGCCGACGCCTTCTTCACCTTCACGCCGTTCCACCTTCTCCCGCGCCGGCGACCGGCGACTCTTCGCTTTCCAAACGGTCTTGAAACCGTTTGGGACCAAACGGTCTTGAAACCGTTTGGAACCAAACGATCCTGAAACCGTTTGGAACCAAACGGTCTTGAAACCGTTTGGAACCAAATGATCTTGAAACCGTTTGGAACCAAACGGTCCTCAAAACCGTTTGGAACCAAACGATCCTGAAACCGTTTGGGACCAAACGGTCTTGAAACCGTTCGGTCTTCGTTTCCTTTTTGCTTTCACAAAATGTAAAAGATATTACTACACATCAAATTTAAACTGTCTCAAATCTTCTCTAAATTACCAAACTCATACTTTTTTCAGAAGTGGCGTCAAACAAGGCTTCCGGATCCGGAACTGCCCCTGCTCCGACAAGGGAGCAGATGATGGAGGAGCGAGACAGGATCATACAAATAAGGGACACTTACAACACCACCATAGCCGTCCCTCCCAAGACCAAGATCATTGACGTCCTGTGTAAAATAACCCGCCTCACCAAATGCCTGGGTGAGGCTCCTGAAGAAGACGTCCAGCACATTTGGACGATGATGACTACATACCGAACGATGATGAAGGTTCGGACTACACACCGAACCCCGATGAAGACTCCTCTGCCCAAGAGACAGAGGGAAAGCACAAGGCTGCAACATCACGTCTTTTCTAAAAATACTTACTTGCGCATTCCCTCTCAATTTGTGAAGCTGAACAACATTTGGGGAATTGGTCGAGCTTTGCTTAGTTATTCAGCAAAGCAGTTTCCCGTAAAACTTTTTCACTATCAGGATGGGAACCGTAGGATATCCAAAATGGGTGTTGGTTGGTATGACTTTCAGATAGAAAACGATCTGAGGATTGGAGATGTATTTGTATTTGAGCTACTTCTGAAGGACAAAGATATCGTGAACTTTTGTGTAACCAAGCAGCACATATCAAGCAGCACTTGCAACAAAGACCATCCTCCAGTTATTGGCAACATGGAAGATGGAATCAATATTGAGAATAGCAGCTACCTGACTTAATCCATGGATGATGAAGTAGGACATCCCAAGGAAACTGATGTCGAAGGCAGCGGCTACCACAGTAACTTGAAGAATGATCAAGCAAAGGTTCTGCTAGACAATATCAAGACAAAATTGCAAAAGAGTGCGCTGCGAAATTAATGGAGCTCCTGAGTCAGCACTCCAAGGCATACATCAAAGAGCACTTCAATCACCCAGCCTTCTGCCACAAATGCCCCCATCTTTACGAGGGCAATTCGCATTCACTCTACTCCGATCTCCAGGGGCTACTGAAAATCTGCCTTAACTCGCAGCCCTTGTTCTAATGACTTCTCAACCTATCACTTTGCCACTCTGGGGACAGAGTGTGTGATAAGTTAGGGGGGATTCATTAGACAAGGGCTAGGTATCAACTTCTATACTCCCTTTTCCTTTTTACAATTCCCTGAAATATATATATATATATATATATATATATATATATATATATATATATATATATATATATATATATATATATATATATATATATAGTCACCTCAACTAACCCTAGAATCATGTTAGTCTCTGCAAGTAAATAGCACTCAGACATCAAATGGCGATTTATCAATTTCCACCTACTGTGGATCCCGTATTTTTGCTTCAATTCTTTATCTGACTCTCCACAGGCCAAAATCAGGGCAGAAATAAGCCGAGATCTCGAGGATGAGAGGGAAATTAGGCAACTTCCGAATCAAAAAGTTCTGCAAGTGGACCACAAACCAAATAAGTGCATGCTGAAAAACTTTAAGAACAGCTTTCCTCTCTTCAAAATAAAAGAGGCTTGGCCGCCCAAAATAAATCCTTATTCCAAAACCCAAGCCTGTGAGTTTTTGAATAAAAGCCAGAGAGACGAATAAAATCATGAGAGTTGTGCCACGCATAAGGACCTAGATGAAGAACTGATAAAGGGCTCACCCGGCCGGCACATTCCGCTGCCCTCACAAAGGCATATGTGTCGCGTCCGGTAGTGAAACCCTAAAAGTTCCAAGTATATGAAAAGGCTCATAAAGGACTTGCCTGGCCGGTACATTCAGCTGCCCTCATAAAGGCAGATGTGTCGTGTCCGGTAGCGAGATCCTAAAAAGCATAGACAGCCCCTCCCCCACTCGAAGGGGAGCTACATTTCAAAGCCTTTAGCCAACCCTCATACCCTCTCTAGCTTCCAGTAGGTTTCCAGAGAGGTATAAAGTTGATTAGAGTCAACGGCATGCACAAAATAAATGTGGTCCCAAGGCAAATTTTGAGACACGGAAAAACCCTGAGATCCAAGCAACTCTCGAAATCCAAAAGAATCAAGGCATGCAATAAGCCTCGATATGACCCCTGGGGAACTCAGGTCAAGAATTGAAGCAAGAGTATGGAGACCCTAATTAAGATCGCCTCGCCATTTCATGTCTCAGCTCTATCTAACTTGAGGACAAGCTAGACTCTAAGTTAGGGGGGGTGATAACCTCCTATTTTAGTAGTTTATCTTAGTCTTTTTCTTTGGTTTTCCATACTCTTTTTACGTTTATACGGTACATAAACCTAATTTTCCCCCTTTTTGTAAATACATCATCAAACTAACTTTTTCCTTTTACACTTGCAGAAAAAGCACAAAAAAATCATAAAAGAATAAACCAACCTCAAGGCCGAGTGAAGTCAAACGGTCCCAAGACCGCATGGAGTTCAAACGGTCCCGAGACCGCATGAAGCCAAACGGTCCCAAGACCGCATGGAGTTCAAATGGTCCCGAGACCGCATGAAGCCAAACGGTCCCAAGACCGCATGGAGTTCAAACGGTCCCGAGACCGCATGAAGCCAAACGGTCCCAAGACCGCATGGAGTTCAAACGGTCCCGAGACCGCATGAAGCCAAACGGTCCCAAGACCGCATGGAGTTCAAACGGTCCCGAGACCGCATGAAGCCAAACGGTCCCAAGACTGCATGGAGTTCAAACGGTCCCAAGACCGCATGGAGTTCAAACGGTCCCAAGACCGCATGGAGTTCAAACGGTCCCAAGACCGTTTGACGCCAAACGATCTCAAAACCGTTTGACGCCAAACGGTCTCAAGACCGTTTGACGCCAAATGGTCTCAAGACCGTTTGACGCCAAACGGTCTCAAGACCGTTTGAACCCAAACGGTCTCCAGACCGTTTGACCTCACTCAAGGCCTATAAATAAGACCTCAAGGGCCATCCCTGAGGGGGAGTCCAGACATCCAGAGGCTGCCTCTCTAGTACCAGAACAACTCCATCCACCGCCCGAGGCTGCCGGTCTGAGACTCACGTTCCATTACAAAGCTACCTTCTCTCTCATCAACAAAGAAGGGGAGAGGAGAAGATCCGTCGTCAAGCAAGCCACGAAGGGTGGAGATCGTTGCTCTCTCCACCAAGGGTTCAACCTTCTCTCCTCAGTGGAGATGATGTTCTTTCTATCTCTTCTTGCCTCCTCCTTTATTGCTCCCTCTATGAGGAGCGAGTAGTTCCATCCACTGGGGCACGGGGACTAGCCCCGCTGCCCATGTCTTGTACTCTGTACTAAAAAGATGTTATCCTTTCGTTTTAATACTAAATCGTTGCATACATGCTTGAATGATGGCAACGTTCTTGTATGCATCTATTGTCTTTTGTTGTGGTTTGTCTACGACCGCTCTCGAGACTCGAATACCGATTTAGTGTTGGTTTCTGGTGTGTGTATCCACCACGCATCCGTTTCGGTGTCTAGGAGTGTATCTCAAAGAGTGGAGTAAACTCACTATCATCCGTTGCACTTCCATCTGTATGGAAGTAACCTTGGTAAGTCGAGGAACACGCTTTGCGAGGGGAATGATGTAAAGCATGTGACCATTTGATCGGGAATGGCTGGCGTTGCAACATTCCCGCACTTCTCGTAGCTAGGTTATCCGAATAGGAGACTAGGCCTACAAAGATACTTTTCGATTTGATAATTATCGCTCGCTTGTTAGTTTTAGATGCACGTTTCATGAGGTTGAGTAAGATTCTCTCTTTGGAATACTACATATCTTCATTGACACGTAGAAATGTACCGAATGAGAGGTACTTAACCCTTGAAGGATGCGATGCATTGCTCTTGTCTTATAAGGCATCGGTCTTGTGGAACATCGAAGGATGCAATGCATCACTCTTGTCTTACGAGGCATCGGTCTTGTGGAACATCCTTGGATGCAATGCATCACTCTTGTCTTATAAGGCATCGGTCTTGTGGAACATCCATGCATCTAGCTTATAAGTCTTGCTTTCTTAGTACATATACAATGCATGTGTAGCGGTGGTAAATACCTGCTTAACCCCAGTGATTCATCATCATTTGTTAAATCTTAGTTTTACTTGCTTTATTTACTCTTCATGCTTTAGTCTAAAAACCAATCAAAATCCAACCTTTTGATATAAGTGCCAATTAGTAAAATAACTAAGTGAAGTGCTGTACGTTTTCCATCGTGTTGCTTGCAACAAGACCGTTGTCTTTTGGGTTCGATCCTAAATCTGTACTATGATAAGGCTTCCATACTCTTATGGGGTTGGAGTTGTTATCTAAGCACCAGTTCTAGGTAAACCTAGGGAAGACATCAATCCTCTCTAGGGTTTTTGGTGATAGAATTCTGGGACTCCCATTGGAAGACTGAAAATCTTTTGGTGTAAGTCCTAGCTCCATCAGTTTCACTTGCATCTCAGCTAATAGCCCGGCTAACAATGATAACTTAAGCTATATATTGTTTTTCCTAAAGGAGATAAGCATATCTCTTTCAAATCACACTAAGGAGTTCAACTGTGCTTTATCTAAGGTTGGTGATGATGATTTCCAACTTAGTGCATCAGCCACTACATTATCCTTTCCTAGATGATAATCAACTGTAAAATCGTAGTCCTTGATTAACTCCATCCAGTGGCGTTGTCTCATGTTCAACTCATGTTGTGAGAAGATATATTTTAGATTCTTATGGTATGTGAAAATCTAGAATGTTTCTCCATAGAGATAATGTCTCCATATCTTCAAAGCATGGACTACAGTAGCTAGCTCTAGATCATGTGTCAGATAATTCTCCTCGTGTTTCTTAAGTTGTCGAGAGGCAAAAGAAATCACTTTACTATCCTACATCAACACACATCCTAGACCATTCTTAGATGCATCACAGAAAACTATGTACCCTTTCCCTTGCTCAGGTAACACCAACACAGGCGGACTTGCTAATCTTTCTTTCAATAGCTGGAAAGAATGTTGACACTTGTTATTCCAGACAAAAGGAACCTCCTTCCTGGTCAACTTGGTTAGGGGTAAAGCTATAGAGCTGAAGTTCCTAATTAACCTCATGTAATAGCATGCCAGTCCTAAGAAACTACATATCTTCGTCGGTGTCTTTGGTTGTTCCCATTGCATGACAAATTCTACCTTCTTAGGATCAACACAGATACTTGAGGCAGATATTATGTGTCCTAGAAAAGAAACTTTTGGTAACCAGAACTCGCATTTGCTAAACTTAGCATACAGCTTATGCTCTCTTAGCAAAGTCAGAGCCTGACGGAGGTGCTGCTCATGCTGTTGAGCATCTCTACTGTATATCAAGATCTCATCTATGAAGACTACTATAACTGATCAAGAAAAGCCTAGAAGATTCTATTCATGAGTTCCATGAATGCAGTTGGTGCATTAGTTAGTCCAAACGACATAACTATGAACTCATAGTGATCATACCTTGTCCTAAAGGCAGACTTAGGTATGTCACTCTCCTTGATACGCAACTGATGATATCCTGACCACAAATCTATCTTAGAGATGATAGTTGCACCATGCAACTGATCAAACTGGTCATCGATCCTTGGCAAAGGATACTTGTTCTTGATGGTTACTTTATTATACTGTCTGTAATCAATGCATAACCGCATAGATCCGTCCTTCTTCTTAACAAAGAGAATTGGAGCACCCCATGGTGAAGTACTCAGTCAGATAAAACATTTCTCAAGCAACTCCTAGAGTTGTTTCTTGAGCTCTGCCATCTCACAAGTTGCCATTCTATATGGTGTTTGTGCTATTGGTTGCGTGTCTGAGATTAGATTAATCTCAAAATCAATCTCTCAGGGCGGAGGAACACCTGGAAGTTCCTCAGGGAACACATCTTCAAACTCCCTAACTATCAGAACTTCAAAAAGATTAGGGCTCTCCATTGTGGTGTCTATCACATGTGCCAAGAATGCAAAGCATCCTTGTCACATCAACTTCTCAACTACCATAGTCGATACTAGACAGGTTGGAAGAATCTTTCTGTCCCCCTGAAAGATCCATGTGTCACTATCATCTGTGAACACAGCTTGCTTGGATTCACAATCCAAGACAACCTTATACTTTTCTGGGGTGTCCATCCCAACGATTATATCGAACCCGTGCATCTCAAATGGTATAAGATCCACCTAAATGCGATGTTCAGAAAAGGAAAGAATGCAGGGAGAACACACCTCCCACAACACTACAGATCCCACCAAAGGGGTTTCTAACAACAGATTATATACTCTATGACTAATAGTCATATTGTAGTCATGAATCACTTCTCGAGTGATAAAGGAATGTGTAGCACCCGGATCAATCAAAACAGAGACGAAGCAGGATGAAGACATATCATAATGAAATAATTTCATCTGACCTGTCACAACTCGAGGGTTGACTACTGCTTCAGGTTGATTCATCGCATAGAATCTCGCCATTGCTTACTGTTGACCCTGTGCTCGGTTTTTGGGTGCCGAAGAACCAGCTTGGGACGCTTGTCCACATCCTCTAGCGCCACTCGAAAATTGTCGCCTCTAAGAGCCTTGTTGACTCTGCCTCAGAGGTTGATTCACACTTACATCTCTAGCTTGACAATCTTTCATCAAATGCCCCATCTTTCCGCATATAAAACAACCTCTTCTCTCCCTCTGTGGCATGGGTGGTCCTCCTACTAATATTGATGATGAGCTGTGAGCTCCCTCTAGTGGTAAACTACGACCTCTACCCCTACTCGACATCCATTGCGTCTGGGTATTGAATCTTGGTGGTGCTATTGGTGCAGAAAATCTCAATTTCTTGAAACTTTTGGACCTTTGTCCTTGGAACTGGGTATATGGTTTCTTACTCTTAGTCTGACGCTTCTCAATCACCAACCTTTCTATCCGTCTCACGGATTCCACAAAGGTGGCGAACCTCTCCATATTCTCTAAGGCAGACACAGGAGTGGTCAAATCAACGTTCAACCCTTCTCAAAATACCAAATTCTCTCTTCATCAGTAGCTGCCATATGCGGATAGAACCATAAAAGCTCCATGAACTCAGCTTCATACTCTCTAATGTTCATTGGTCCTTGCCTTAACCTCTCAAACTGAGAGATCTTCTCATCTAGATACGTCTTGGGGAAGTATCTACTGACGAATTCTCATTGGAATTCTTCCCATTTGATTTCAACACCTGGCCTCTTGCCCTCTTCTATTGTCCACCAGTGGCCAACACTCCCTTTTAGAAGGTACACTACATGCCTCACCTTCTATACTTTAGGGATATCGAGGATTCTAAAGGCCTTCTCCAACTCAGTCAACCACAAGTCAACATTTGTTGGGTCAGCTGTACCAGCATAATCTGTGGCTCCAACCCGGTGAAGTCGTTCACAAGTCTTTCCAGCTTCATGTCCTTCATGAGCTGGTGCCCTAGGTACAGGTGGTGGAATCCTATCCACCATATGCGTCATGGTTGCCATGAACTTCCCAAACAGATCATGGAAAGCTAGGCTCTCTAGTGCAGCTTGGTTAAGCTGGGGATGTTTAGGTACTGGTTCCTCCCTAGTCTGGTCCCTTGCACCTCTTCCTGGTGCAGCAACACTGCTTTCAGCAGCATGTTCTTCGTGTGATCCAGACATCTTTAAGTTCTTCTTCTCCTCCTATATGAGCAGAAGACACTATTAGATGAACTGGAAGACACTAGAACAGAGTCAACAACCTTAATCCTATGTCTCTGTAAACTCAGTGAACCTAGAGCTCTGATACCACTAAACTTAAGATGACTCAAGTGATGACTAATGTGGAATCAAACACAAGTAGCGGATTACTAAAAATCACTAAAAATTAAAACCATTTGCAAAGAGAATCATTCATAAGAAAACTCTTTCATCCAGAACCAAAACATTTCAATTACATCCTGGTTCATAAAGTACATATCATGTACCATCTCTTCTCGAGGATTACAAATAGCAGCTTCCCTATTAACATTGTACATAGGCAACATAAAACCTCGAGGCATCAAGACAAAATCTCAGTTTGATAACAAGGCACTAACTACTGACTCCAAGGACCTGAGAGTACAAATATGACACATAGGACTCTATATATAAGACATGACAGCCGGTGTCTCCACCTAGTATATCACTGTTGTCCCTGTTGCTGTTGCTGCTGCTCTTCCCCTGTTGTAGGGTTTTTGCCTCTTCTTCCTCATCTACCTAAAAACATTGGATCCCACAAGGGCGAGGCAATTGAAATTGTCCCAGCGAGAGATATAACTCTCTTGTAGAAACATTATTATTGCAGTTTAATAGAATACAACTGAGCAGAGGAATCATATATATTCAACAGCAGATAAATCAATGTCTAAACAGACTAGAGAAATTATTCTTATTCAAAGCATTTCAGATATAACTTGATAAAGCAGCATATCACTTATCCATTAAAGAATATGAATAACATGTATAACATTTATCCATCAAGGATATGCTAAGCAAGGTAACATCAACCAATGATTCTTGTATCTCAACCTGAAGCAACTATGCTACATAGCTGATTACATTTTACAATCATACTTAAGCCCTGAAGAGATGAGGTATACCACTCATACTCCAACTGACCACTGCGAAGTCAAAATTGGTACCATACATAGTCAAGGAAGAGTTGGATTTCCATGACCTCATCCTCCCCAGTCAGTGTGGGTACAAAATGCAGGACATCTTGTGTCTCTACTAAATAGTTTTCCAGGGTATACTGGAAACTTCACTATAGAGTTACAGTGGTGGTTGTACTCTCTTCACGATTTAGAGATTTCATGTTTGTCTCACATCAATCTGGCATTAACATTATCGGGAGATTCGTGATACATCCATCCCGACACATATAATGAAGGATTGAGAGATCTAATGTTTATCTCACATCAATCCCACATTAGGGCGTAAGGATATTCATGCCCATAACCCCCACATACTCAACAGTATGCCCTCCAGGAGATCCCGTGGAAAACCTATTTCACCATCACCAACTACTGACGATGATGGATCTATGGTTTGGGCTCTATATGATAAGATTTCACTTGATTAATTAAATACATTACAATATTGTTTTAGCATCAGTCAGGTTTTCAAACATTTATTATTATAACAAATGCTACAAAGAATGTGTAATACTTCTATCATGTACTTTTCGAAGCTTTATAAAACATTGGGATCTCAATCCCTTGTCACATCATGGCATTCTCATCCTTTAACATCTCATCATCATGATTATGGAATATGGGTATTCAAACCCTCAGTTCATCAAAGAACACTTGTTACCACTTATCAGGTAACTAATAGCTTCAGATCGTCTGACCAAGGTAAACATGATACTTGCTACACAAGCATTTCACATGGCTCTCAAAGCCCATTTAATCTCTTATTACCTCTTACTAGGGAACAAAGCATATTATGGCTCACAAGGCGCACAAAACAATTTCAATAATAAAACAACATAGCTCATACCTAGCTATGCCCAACATCTCCTGATACATGCATGGTTAATACTCTTGATAATAGTTATATCAATTACATATCAGCACTATGCAATGTAATGGTAGCATCAATATTCCCTCATTAGGGTTAGGATTTCCAAATCCATATCAATTAGGGATACTCATCCCATTAGCCAAAATTAGGGTTATGGTTTATCATCATATTGCCCAAGATTAGAGTTTCATGCACTATAACCCAAAATTAGGGTTTCACATACCTTCACCCTATATTAGGATTAGGGTTTCATATAGCATTACATAGAATCACCCTGGATTAGAGTTTCACATCACATCACTACATTAGGGTTTCACATGACACCGCTTGACCTCAAATGGTCTTGAGACCGTTTGACCTCAAATAGTCTTGAGACTGTTTGCCCTCAAACGGTCTTGAGACCGTTTGGGCCATTCAACATAGAAATCCACTCAATCAATTTAGGGTTTCAACCAATCAATCCGATTAGGGTTTGTAATCAATGGATCATCTGTTCTTGAATCCATTATAATTAAATCAATTAGAACCATTGGATCTTGATTCATCCACAACAGTAATTGAGCCGAAATGGTCTTGAGACAGTTTGACCTCAAACGGTCTTGAGATTGTTTGCCCTCAAACGGTCTTGAGACTGTTTGATCACCAAATGGTCCTGAGACCGTTTGGTTATCAAGTTGAAACCATTTGCACATGATCTTTATTGAGGTGTGTGCTAAGATGACATCATCATATTTAAGCTTCAAACCTTCAAAATTTCTTGTGATTCTTATGGTGTTTTCATCAACTAATCAAATGGAATTTCGGGAAAGAAGAAAGATTCAACATATGATGAAGAAGTAAAATCAATAATAACATTTAAGGGTTCAAGTTAGATAACCCACCTTCAAAGTTGATTCCAAGCTTCAATACTCACATACTCAATGGTGAATGAAGCTTTCTCAACTGTCCAAGGTCCGTTCTCAAGTCTTTGGATGCAAAGGATGATCAAGGTTGGGCATTGAATGGAGAAAAGAAGAGAATGAATGTTGAAATTCAATTTCCACCATGAATTCAAGGTTGAAGATGACTATAGAACTTACCTACAGGTTGGGGCACGTTCTCTTGTTTCTCCTAAGTTCCCTTGTCATCGGCCCAAGCAAAGAAAGAAAGTAGATTCGAAAAAGAGTCTTTCATGTGGGTGAAAAATGAAGTATAGGTAAGGGAATTTCAAGAGAGAGAAAGTATTATAAAAATCCTTTAATTCCTTAAATTGGTGCCACTTATCCCCCTCAATTCCTTGCATACGAATCCATAATCCTCCTTTTGAAATCCTCATCTTTATCCATGAATTAAAAGCAAACAATTAAGCACCTTAATCAATATAATAATAATATCCAAAAATTAGTGGATATTACTTTTTCTTTAACTAATGTGAGTGGGATCTCCACTCACTTTAAATATTTCGGTGCCATTGCAAGGCACAAGGACGTCCATACTTATATAAATTCAACCATCACATTTTTGGTTGAAGGGCACTTCCATTAATATATTTATTTTTGCATTAAATTGAATTAGGGTTTCAATTATGCTTAAATCTTGATTATTTTAATATCAGGATTCTCTCTCCCCCAAAGAGATTCAAATGAGACTCCTCTCTGATTTTATTGTCTCTACTTGATACCAACAAATATTAGGGACTCTCTAGAAGTGGTATTTTGCATATTGAACCCTAGGTTTGGGGTAAATTACACATTACACCAAAACTAGGTTTTTAATGCACAAACATTGTTTAATAAGCTCTTTCTTGGTGCTCAGGTTTGTGGAAGCCATAACTATGCATCATATTCATTCCTTTGATGCTTCAACACTTGAGGAACATTTTATCATGTAACATTTGCAAGTTAACCCCTCAACTTGGGTAATTTTCACTTTAGTCCAAAACAGGCAAAACATTATTTTCAAAATTATTCAAAAAGGACTAAAATTGAAACATAAGTTCCTCTTGAGACTTAATTACTTTTCAAAAGATAAGAGAAAGCATATTATTATCTTTCTTAAACAAAACATCTAGGGTTAAAGCATAACCCAGGTCAGGGTTGTTATAGTTACACCTTGATTTATGTGTGGGTTCATACTTGATAATGGTATGGAATGTGATGGTGATGCTTCACCTTATGCACCCATGATCCAATGGGGATGTTGTGAGTTAGGGTGTGGGTATAAGTATTGATTAGTTGCATTAATATAACTTATCTTGTTGAACCTAACTCTAATGTAAATAGATAAAGATGAGTATTAATGTTTGACATTCTTATATGATAGAATGATGGTGGAATAACCTCCTTAATATGATCATAACCTTAATATGTTAGTTGGTGGTTATCATTGCCACATGGTTGATACTTTCTTATGCTAAACATGTGGATTATGAATATGATGATTAATCATATCTATATTCCTTGTTTTTTGATGTAATAAAGGAATGTTCTTAATGTTAATATAACCCTACTATGATTGTTTATGAATATCTCCTAGCTCATTAATGCAATATTGTGTTGATGCTATGTATTATATGTAAGTGATGTTGTTGAGCCTTGTTTTAAGGCATGAAAAGATAATGATGATATTGTAGGCAATAGTATGATGGTATTAATGACCTTTGGGCATGGTTGAGCCCTGAATGAGGTGTAATCCTCTTGTGTTGATAAGGGTTGATACCCTGTGATATTGTGAAAAGGATTTATCCTATCATAGTATGATGGTCTTAATGACCTTTGAGCATGGTTGAGCCCTGAATGAGGTGTAATCCTCTTGTGTTGATAAGGTTGATATCATGTGATATTGTGAAAAGGATTTATATCTTGTGATAGTATGATGACTAGTGTAGCCTTATGAATGGTAAGTGAATAGTACCATGTGATGATGAGATGAGAAATTATGTTTCACATGTTTTATAGTGAATAGTACCATGTGATGATGAGATGAGAAATTATGTTTCACACATTTCATATCTTTTGAAGCTGTGATATTTATATGCTTTCTAGAAGTGAATTAGGGTTTGTATGTCCACTTGTTTGATGCAGCCTTAATGCACCCAATTGTCATAACTAATCAAATGAGACTCTAATCATGTAGTGCCATGTGCCATAGATCCATCTGAGTGTCAGAACTTGCTAGATGGTGAAATGAGTATTCCTAAGGGAAACTTAGAGTGCATACTTATGCGGGGTGCTTGTCATAATGATTTCAAGTGTTTAGGGAGTATGAATGCGGTAATACATAGCCCTTAGTTTGAAAACGGCTGCATTCGTGTATCAGTGATTATATATGTGATGACATTGGAGAACAACTGCGGTTGTACCTCATATGGTAGGGTATGTGTACCCACCTCTTGTCACTAGTTTCATGACATGTACCTCATATGGTAGGGTATGCGTACCCACCTCTTTTCACTAGTGTCATGACCTGTACCAATCATGGACTAGGCTGTAGCAGCTTGACCTTAGGTATCATTGAGGCAGACCCGTACTGACCTGGGGTGGAGAAGATCTTAGGACTCTGGCTCTTCCTAGATCTTATATGGCACTGATTGCGACCAAGCGGTGCTCAGTCAGAACTTGAGTGGTATCCACAAATTCCTCAGGGCATAATAAAAGATGTAATACAACTGTGTTATATATTTGTTGAGGGTTATACATGAATTTTCTCATTGATGGATGACCATTGTTTGTTATCTTTACATAAAGATGATTCTTAGTGCAATTAAGAGATAGTAGATATACTTATGTTGTGGATATGCTTAAGATTGTAGATGCATACAGTAGACATGCTTATGTTAATAACTATATTGCTACTACTGATTATAATCATGATGCTAGATATCTCATGTTGTTATTTATGTTTAGCATGTTAGCCATGCTTTTTTTACTAGAGATGCATATATTGCTAATCATGCTTATGCATATAGTTGTGCTTATGTTGTTAGCTCTTCTTATTATGTTAATATGTTTGACCTATTAGACATGATAATGTTGTTAGCTATGCTTATGTGGCTAGACTTATTCATAATGATAGAGATTATATGTTACTAGACTTGGTCATGATGCTAGATATGCATATGCTACTGAATTGCTTATATTGTCAACAAGATAAAGGGTGATAGTTTGGCTAATGATGATAATTATTATTTGCTCCTTTATATATTCTGTCAATCATCCCTTCTATTGAGCCTATTTGTTATATCTGATTAAACTACTTAAATTGTTTAATTATTTAAATTTTGTAATCAATAAGCATTGTTGGAGGTTATATCTCTTGCTAGGACATGGGTCTGACCCTTATGGTTCACACATTTTTTTAGGTAATCAGAAGTGACGAAAACAAACATGTTACAGCAAAGAGGATCTATAGTAATGAATCTTTGAGAAAGTTGATTAGATGTCTAGTGTGTCCTAGAGTCCTCCCTGTAGTCTCAAGTCCAGGAAGGAAAAGTTTGTATATGGTATTTCAAATAAATTGGAATTTTATTAGCATGTTAATGATTGTTTATGTGGCATATACGAATATTGTTCTCCTGTGTATATATGTTGTGGCTAAGGTGATAGAACAATTTGTAAAAAATTCTTGGCATAGTAAGGATAAAAGAAAGATGTTGGGCTCTTATTCAAATGTTTCTGAGCAAGTGCTGACGTTGAAATCTATTTTAATTTACCCATATTTTTGGGTATGTGATTAATTAGTGATCGATTGTGCTTTATGTTTTGAGTAATCTCATTTATTGTAATGGGTTCTCACACCAGGTATTCTATTATTGAAGAAAGGTAAGTATGGAATTCTTAGATTGTTATCTTTCTGATTACTCTGATCAAGTAGTCATTTTGAGACAATCTAAAGAGCATAATGAATAAGAAATCATGGTGTGAATATCTCAATCCTACCTTAAAGAAGATGAGAATTGCAGCATAATCTATCAAAACTTGAATGTTTGGTAGCTAAAGAGAAAGGCACAACACCAAGAAATCTAAATCTAAATACAAATAAGCAAAAGAGAAGTTCTTGAAGATGTGATTCAAGAAGATAATAAAGTAAAGTACAAATAAATCTATGATTATAAAGTGATTCAAGGTATGAAATCCACATAAGATAGAGATAACTCCAATGATAAGTATATAATGAGAAGATAAATGAGAACAATGACAAAGGAATAAGGTGGAACCTGAGTTAATCTCAGACCAACCTATGTGTGTAAACAAATGTTAATGTAAAATTAGCATGGCATGAGAATAAAATCAAGGGATATGATCCCTATTTAATGAAGAAATTGTGGAATATGATGATTTACCTGTTGATAAGTGGTCGAAAAACATAATAAAATAAGAGAACATTCCCTAGTGGGATAAATAGTCATTAAGGAAGGAGATATGAGATATGTTAATCATGATGATTCCTATGCTACTGGCAAGGAACCTGAAATGAAAATGGTAAAATGATACATAAGAAGTTGTAACCTGCATAGTGAAAATAGAATTGGTTACCTTTTTGCTAGTGACCCTTGAACAATGCTTCTATGATGTGGGAAGTGTGTTTCCCTTTGTTTTTTAACTTTCTAGGGAACATCTTTCAAGTGGATCATTGCCACATGGTATGTGTGGATTCATTGTTAACATGAGGTTGGTTGGCTTTATAGTAGAAGGTTATTTGGACTATGGTTCTAAGATCATAAAGTTTGTGATGATTTTTCTTTTGAGCCTTCCAATAATTAGGAATACTCCTCTTATATGTCTTGATATTTGTTATGTTGGTAAAAGTGGATGAGATAAGGATGTGAGTTCCTTACAAAACATGAGGTGGATACCAAGGTAATGAATTCTAGTATCTGAGATGTATCAATAGTATGAGAAATATGTAAAGGTTTGAGATGATTATTAAATGAACATTCCAAGTGTTCCTCTCCATTAGTGAGAGAAATAGAGTTGATTATAACCCTCTAAATGTTGTTTGGGAGGAAAAAAGTGATTCTATAATGTTGTGTATGGTTCAATGATAGCTGGGCGAGACCACTATCAAGGATAGATGGTTTGTTGGTCAATAGGTATGTGATAATGTGTTCCTTTAAGATAAACCTATGATCAAATATCAATTCATAAGAGTTAGATTGGATGACATAATTCACATGACCATGATGAGTTTAGAGTTATGTCCTTTAGACTAACCAATGTACCAATAGAATTAATGAATATCAGGAACAGAGTGTTCCAGTCATGTCATACAAGTTATATCAAGATTTGAATGATGACATGTCACAGTATTTCAAATATGGTAAAAAATATGATCAATATTTCCTCAAAAACCATAGGATTGCCGAAGTAGCAATATCTATGAGACAAGTTGAACAAGAGTGAGATGGGGCTGATTAAATTTCTTTATGGGATCATGATATGTCTTCTAAGTAGGTTGTGTAAATCCTAGTAAGGTGAAGATAGTGTTGTTGTTTCACCCTTAACAAGGTTGAATAGGAATGATGTCTCCTTTTATTTAATGACAAGTGGCATCGTAAGCATTTCTTTTGATGCTGAAAATGAACTGACAAGTGTTCAAGTGTCAGTATATCTAAAAAAAAGATGGATACATCACTTTTTTTTATGCATCAAGGAATGGTATGGGACACATGCCATGATTGGTAAAAAATAGCAAGTATGACTTTTGAGTAATGTTTTTATACATTAGATATAATTTTAGGATGATAACTAGAATTTAAAGTTGAACATTACTACTAGAGTTGTACATATGACACAACAAGTTTCTACATTCCATATTGAGAATGTCTTCTTAGGTGGGGGTTTTTGTGCTGACCCAAGAGGAGATATGTATGAATGATGTGACATCACCATGATATTCAAGTAACCATGTGAAGGTAATAGGATGTGGTTCAAAGGAAGTACCCATCTTTGTTTACCTTGGATTTTGGGGACGAAATCCCTATTAGGGGTTTATAGTTGTAAGGCCCCTAAACTTGCTTAATGAGTTGAATAAGCTTAATTATCATAATTGAGTTCTTATGACCCTAATATAACCTTGTGATATGCTTTGAAATCATAATACAAGCTTAAGTTTCAAATTTGGTCCAATTTGGACACGTTTGAGCAACTTATGCAAATTTATGCACATTTTGGACTTTTCTACAATTTACCCAATTGAGAGGTTTTCTTTAAAATTTATCACTTGAATTATGTTCCTTGGATATTCTCTCATCATTATTGAGATTTTTGAGCCATGGGGAACCTATTTAATCCTTGGTTCATAGGCATTTTCTCCAAGGGTATTTTAGGGTTTACCCCTTCATGGATGAGCTATCTTTAGTATCTATCAACTAATGAATTATTTGTTTTGCTTGGAAATTCAATAAAATAGGGATAATCATGTATATATGGATTTTGTGGGAGTTTCTTGTGTGTGTTCTTGTATATTCTTAATAGTTTAAGGCCATGGGCACTTGGAAAGATACTAGAACTTCAACTTTTTCTTTTTCTTTATCTTAAAGTTTCATATACTTATCCCTAAGAACCAAAATGAACCATTTGATCTCCACCACTTCCCTCCTTCTACAAACCACTTCCTCCCTATGTGCTTCTATGAATTTCCTATCCAAGGAAGAAGAAAGAGTGAATCTTCTTGGAAAATGAATCTAGGGTTGCAATTGACTTCCTTTTAGGGTTTAAAAAGCATCCTTCTAGTGATCTTGACCTGAATGAGTAAGAATCCCCTTATTTCCTCCATTTATTTCTTCGTTACCTTCCTCCTACCTTTATACAGGTAGAAACCTTGTTGTTCCATGGTAGAAATTGCTCGAAAGCTCTAAATCTCTACCTTTCTTGCTCCTTATGCTTAGGGTTTGCTCATTTGATGAAGAAAGGTGCTAGATAGACGAATTCACAACTTATGCTTGTATTTACTACCCTACCTGCTCGTGTTTTCTTCTTTTTGGGAGTTTATCTTCTAATTAGAGGTAAGTTTTATAACTTTCCCCCGTTTATTTCTTACCATAATCTTTCTAGCTCATGTTCTTGCTTAAAAATGATGATCCATGCACTAAAAAGCTATGATTGACTTGGATTTTGATTTTTATAATGTTCCCTATTCTGATTTCAGTTTTAGATGAACCTCTAATCATGTGTATGTTATTCCTAAGGTACAATATGACTTGGATTAGGTTGGTTTGACAACCTATGGTGTTAAGAACCTATCAACCAATGGTCAATTTTAGGGTTTTAATCTGATTTCTTCTATAAACAGATGACCCATTGGTGGTACCATTGCAACAAATAATGGTGTTGTATTCATGAAAACTAATTATGGTGACCAAGGGTGTTGGTGATGTTATCTTGATATTCAATGGTGATTAATGAATATAGTGGTGATCTAACAACCTATGGTGACTTAATGGTCACTAATGATGGGGTTTAGGTCTCCACAACCTATGGTGAGTTAAGAATGTAGTTGTAGCATAAATTAAGCCTTAAACCATGGGTTTCTTAGGTCATTTGATGCAATGGTCGGACCTATACTACAATAGATGGTTTTTATATATGAACTTGACCTAGTGGTTAAGATTTAATGTTTCTTCATCCAATACATTGGAAGGATTCCTAATGTAATATGTTGATCCTAATAAAGAGATTTAGATGTTTTCCTTTATGAGATCAACTTAAGAAGCTCATATTGTGACAACTTGTTTTAAATAAACAATCACTTGTGGTTTTACTCTACTCTCAATGGAACTTTTAATGTTGTTAATTAAGGGATGTCTTGGGTTAAATGGTGACTCTTTTGAGAGAACAACTAAAGAAATTTATAGGTGGTTTATCCAAGGTGTTTACTTATGTAAAATACCAATGATCTTACCATTTAAACATCCAATGGTTCTGGGTGACATAGTGGTATGGTGACATGGGTTGAAAGTTGATGGAAAAAAGGGAGGGTTACCCTCAATAAGGTAGTCTTACCTATTCACTTATATGAACAGAAGGGATGATGACCATATTGTGTTGATATGTAACCCTAATGAGGTATATCTTCTGATACCTAGCTTTAATATAACTAAATGATGGTAATTGGGTATGAATAGTCCTTGAATGACTAATACAATCATGGAGTACTCTATTACTATTGTTGAAACCCTAGTATGCTATAACCCTATGGTTAAACCTTGATTTATGTGTGGGTTCATACTTGAGAATAGTATGGAATGTGATGGTGATGCTTCACCTTATGCATCCATGATCCAATGGGGATGTCGTGAGTTAGGTTTTGGGTATGAGTGATGATTAGTAACATTGATATAATTTATCATGTTGAACCTAACTATAATGCAAATAGATAAAGATGAGTATTCATGTTTAACATTCTTATATGATGAAATAAGCTCCTTAATATGATCATAACGTTAATATGTTAATTGGTGGTTATCATAGTTGCATGGTTGATACTTTCTTATGCTAAAGATGTGCATTATGAATATGATGAGGGTTAATCATATCTTGATTCCTTGCATGTTGATGTAATAAAGGAATGTTCTTAATGTTAATATAACCCTGTTATGATTCTTTATGAATATCTCCTTGCTCATTAATGCAATATTGTGTTGATCTAATGTATTATATGTAAGGGATGTTGTTGAGCCTTGTTATAAGGTATGCAAAGATAATTATGATCTTGTAGGGAATAGTATGATGGTCTTAATGACCTTTGGTCATGGCTGAGCCCTGAATGAGGTGTAATCATCTTGTGTTGATATGGGTTGATACCCTATGATATTGTGAAAAGGATTTATATCATGTGATAGTATGATGGAATTAATGACCTTTGGGCATGGTTGAGCCCTGAATGAGGTGTAATCCTCTTGTGTTGATAAGGGTTGATACCCTATGATATTGTGTAAAGGATTTATATCTTGTGATAGTATGATGACTAGTGTGGTTTCATGAATGGCAAGTGAATAGTACCGTGTGATGATGATACGAGAAATTATGTTTCACACAATTTATATCTTTTTTAGTTGTGATATTTATATACTTTCTATTAGTGAATTAGGGTTTGTGTGTCCACTTATTTGATGTAGCCTTAATTCACCCAATTGGCATAACTAATCAAGTGCAACTCTAATCAAGTAGTACCGTGTGTTGTAGAGCCATCTTCAGCGTTAGAACTTGATGGATGGTAGAATGAGTACTCCTAAGGGAAAATCAGAGTGTATATTGTTGAGTATGTGGGGGTGGCAGATTGAGGATATTTCCTTGTCATCCACAATGCAGGTTGTGGAGGTTGGCTATGGTCATGCCTCATACATATGATGTGATTGAGAACGGTTGCGGTTGTGTCTCGGTGATTATAACATGATGTGATTAGAGGACAACGATGGTTGTACCTTAGTTATTGGGTTTGAATACCCTAGATGCTAGAGACGTTACTTGTACCAAGGTGGGCTAGTTATAGGACTATATGTCATTGTTGTGGCAGCTTTGATTGATATGTCACTACCTTTTACTCATACTAACTGAGGGGAAGAGATCTTAGGATACTAACACCCCTAGATCTTGTATGGAACCGAATAGCCCTTCACATGGGTCGGTTGGACTTTGAATGGTACAATTCAAATTCCCCAGGGCATAATAAAAAATGTAAGACACATGTGTAGCATATCTGTTTAGGGTTATACACAACACTTCATATTGGATGATAGCCCTTGTTTTCTTTCTTTTCACTGATATCATGCGTAGTACAATAAGGGATAATAGATATGCTTATGTTTTAGTTATGTTCATGTTGTCAAATATACTAATACAAATGGTTAAGATGTTGTTTCTAGCTATGTTTAATATTGCTAGCCATGCCTATGTAATTATAAATTCTTAAACTGCTAATCATGCCTATGTAGTTCATTGTGTTATGATGTTAGTTCTATTTATGATATAGATTTGTTCCCTTTATTTGAGATGCCAATATTGATAGCCATGTTTTGTTACTAGACATATTCATGATGTTAGGGATACTTATGCTACTAGATTGCTTGTGATATTAGCAAGGAATATGATGATAGTCAGATTAATGATAATGATTGTTATTAGATGCAATTTGATGATATTTGAGTAGATATCTATCCAAAGAAATGGATTTATTTGTTACCTATATATGAATTGATGATCATACTTGTTGCTAAAGTTAATTGCTTTATCTATTTAGCATACTTGAACTGTTCAATTTGTTAAATACTCCTACTGCTTTGTTATCTACTATTTAAATTGTTGTAATCAATAAGCGTTGTTGGAGGTTATATCTCTTGCTGGTTATGGGTCTCACCCTTGTGGTTCACCACATTTTTTTAGGTAATCAGAAGTGATAAAAACAAACATGTGGTAGAAAAGAGGAGCTATAGTAATGAATCTATGAGAAAGTTGATTAGATGTCTAGTGTGTCCTAGAATCATCCTTGTACCCTCAGGTCTGGGCAGGAATAGTTTGTATATGGTGTTTCAAACAAATTGAACTTTTGTTAGCATGTTAATGCTTGTTTGTGTGCAATATATGAATATTGTTATACTATGTATATATGTTGTGGCTAAGGATACAGAACAATTTGTATCAAATTCTTATCATAGTATGGATACAAGAAAGATGTTGGGATCTAATTCAAATATTTCTGGGTGGGTGTTGGTGTTGAAATCAATTTTAATTTACCCATATTTTTGGGTATGTTATTAATTAGTGATTGATTGTGTTTTATGTTTTGAGTAATCTTGTTTAGTGTAACAGGTTCTCACAGTTACTAGCCCTACCTCTATTTTTGTTTGGAAACTTGTTCGTACAACTATGAATAGTAGGTCTCTACGTGTTCTATTTTCCCACACAAGAAGACACACCTTCATATCAAAAAATAGAAATAATCCAAATGACGGTTGTTACCTATGAGGCATTGACTTTCATATTGTGTCCTAGGAGGCCCTATCATCGACATCAATACTGACTTATTTTACCTATAAAGAAGAAAACCATGGCATTTCTTGTGGACAGGAGACCACTATGACTCTATGACACAACTAACCTTAATTGTATTTCTTATTATTGTTGTTTTTGATATGGTGCCAAAAACCTCTACTTCTAGTACCCCCAAAACTTATACACCTAAGGCTGGGTGACAATTTCTTGGAAACAACATTAGAATAGTTCTTCATTATCTTATCTATTCTCCTCACATATTTTACAAAGGTGGACAATTTCTCAAATGACTTCAGTATGGAAGCCAACTATGCCAATTCCATTTTAAAGCCTTTATCAACCATATAGATTCTCTCCTCTTTAGAATCTAGATGAGTACAAAGACTCAATGACTCCATAACTTGCACCTTATATCCATATACAATTTTTACAAACACAAACTTAGACACAACTACTCAAAAAGAATTATTTTCTTCTCTGGATTATACTAAGGAAAGTACTCTCAAAACACTTTTGAGACTCCAGCCACATGATCACATCACCAAGCCTCATCTGCATTTCTATGACCTACCAACGAACAATACTATCCTTTAGTAGGTAGATCGTGTTATTGATCTTATCCTCTTCAAGATATACAACAAAAATAAATGTAAGACCCTTGACCTAGCTTTCTTTTTTATATTGATTGATTATCATAATAAGACGCTTAAAACCTTAATATAAGCATGTTATGTTCCTTAATAGCATGTGACATGTTTATGTTTATAGTTTGATCTAGTTTGGATGTTGTTTGAGCTAGTTATGCCTTTATGTGCTCATTTTAGACCTAATTGCAATTTGCCCATGTCTAGAGTGTACCTTGCAATTTGTCACATGCTTGTTGTGTCTCACATGCTTTTTCTTCATATTGGAGAGAGTGGTGTCCTTGGGCACTTTGCGATACTTTGGTTTGATGAGGAGAGATGTGGTGAAATCTGGAGTGTTGACGTTTTTAGGATTTGTTTGGGTGCCATAGTTTGGTGTTGACTATGTATGTTGATCGTCGAGTTTTTGGTTTTCAACAACCACCTTGATGTTCCTTGATCATATCTCTAAGGTTGAACATGTTGTGAAATGTGCCATGTGTTCTCTACAGTCAAAAAACATTTCCCATCTCTCTTTGGTTGAGGTTGATCTAGGGTTTTGGATACTACGTGATAGATCGATTTTGGTGTGTTCTGGTGGTCGAGAAGATATGCGAATGATGGGTTTTCCTGGACAGGTAGATTGATGGACTTCCCATGTTTTAATGAATTTGGTTGCATGCATGATCTTAGTGCTTGCATGGATGTTATATGGTAGACAAGTGGCACATGTGGCATGACACCGAACCTCCCTCTTCTCTCTCCTACCCTTGGGTATATATACCCCTTGCTTTGCATGCAAGTGATCCTTTTGCTCTCTCCTCTTTTTCTCTTCTCCTTGGATCTTGTTCCTTGTTTTCTTGGTGGAGAAGGATGATCTCAACCTTGGAGTGATGGTCGAACCCTTGCATGTGTTGTTCTAGGGTTGCAGAGAAACTTTTCTTTGGTGATCCTTTGATGATCTTTGACCTTGGTAAGTGATCTAGATATCTTAATCTTGTTTTCTGGAAACCTTACTTATCTTTCTTATCTTTTCTCAATCCATGGTTCTCCATGGTAGTTCTTCTTGAGAAATTTCTCTCTTCTTGGATGAATCCACATTCTCCATGGTAGTGCCCAAGTTGAGATGACAATCTCGTCTCTTACCTTCTTTTTGGCCAAAGGTTTGTGGTCTCTTTCTTGAGCTTTCTTTAACCTAGGGTTCTTTTTCTTTTTTTGAGGTGGTTCTAGCATGTCTGTGGTGTTGATGAATCTTTGGTTTTCCTCTCTTTCCTTGGATCACTATACTTTTAGAGTTGTTCTTCACAATCAAGGTGAGTTATATAACATTCTTGTCGACTATCATTGCACTTAATCTTGCATGCAATTAATCTATTTCTAATATGTGATTCCTAATAGTATGGTGATGATATCTTGAACTAGGGTTTTTGATAATGTGCTGATCTTGTATAGATTAACTCTTATTCTTGAAACCTAATTCTTGTACCCAAAATCTTGTTGATGGTGTATATGTTGGTTCTTACTCAAACATGTTAAACAATTGGTTTCTCCTCATGATCATGGTTCTATTTTCTTTCTTAATGATGGAGGTGTTAGAAACTTTTGATGATTGAAATATTGTTTCTCTCTTCATTGAATCATGGTTTAGTTTTACTCTATGTTGATTATCAGATTTTTGGGTTTTGGATGATGTTTTCCTTGATGCACCTCACTCCTTGCTGGGTTTTGGTTTCATAGTGTTAATAAGATTGTTGATCATGTGATTGTAATGTTTTTCTCTCTCGTGATGGATTCTAGTGGTGCCTTGTATGGCTGTTGAGTTTTGGATGCCTTTTGGGTCACTAAGGATGGATTCTTGGTGTGGTCGAAGAGATGACCATGTTTTCTTCAGTCGCAAGATTTTGGACTCTTGAGAATGTTGACGGTTGAACATCTCTTTGGTTGAAGAGAGTATGTGGTTGCCTTTGGTCTTAAGGTTTATTCATCCTAATATTTTTTATCAAAGGTGTGGTCTTGTTCTCTTTGGTCCATAGGGTTTTATAGTGTCTTCGATCAATGAGGATGTTGGCTTTGTTTTTTTGCGGTCGCATAGAGATGTGAGAAACCTAGGTTTACTTCAGTCTATGACAATCCATGGACATGTGTTTACTTTGTATTGATCACCAAATTATGATGATAGTCTACCTTTTATGTTCTAAGAATGTTGGATATAATGATATCTAGAGTTTGATGATAATTTTTGTTTTGAAACCCTAATTTAGTTACAATGTTGAAACCTAACCCTAATTTGAATGTATAGTGTTAATGCTTAGCTTGCTTGAGTAATTATTATGTTAATGAAGTACTTTCTCTCTCCTAGTGTGGTATCCCTAGTTTCCTAATTGAACGAGCATCTTTTATGAGAGTAAATGTGTGGTGATTATGAGCCTTGACGAGGAATGGAGAGATAATGATATTCTTATAGGGGACTATGTGAATGGTCTTATGACCTTGGCATGGCTTTGTGCACTATTTAGGTGATATCCTATATTGATGTGATAAGGCCATGGTGAGGTGATAATGGTGATGGCCTTGTGTATGGCAGTGAGATAATATCATGTCGTGACATGATCAACTTTATGCTTTATACATTTTATATTGGTTGAAGTTGCACCCTATCTATGCTTTGTAGAAGATGTTTAGGATTTTCTTGTAACTTCATTGATGCAGTTAAAAGATACGTAGTCAGTTTTAATTAATCAACTAAAACCCTAATCATGTAGGTTTCCTGGCTTCATACTAGTGTCAGAACTTGTTAGATGGTGAAATGATTATTCCTAAGGGAAACTCGAGCGCATACTATTTAGTATTTCGGGTGCTTGGAGAGTACATCCTTGTCATCCAAAACCCAAGTGTTTGTGGAGGATGGATGCAGCCATGCCTAGTCCTCAGTTTGGGAACGACTGCGTTCGTGTCTCGATGATTATTTATGTAATGTGATTTGGAGGAGAACTGCGGTTGTACCTCAGTGATTTGGTTTGTATACCATGTTTTCTAGCATCGTGACCGGTACCAAGGTGGTCTAGAAGTTTTTATCTTGACAATATGCCATTGGTCGTAATTTGACTGAGATGTCACTACAATGCAGACTCGTACTGACCATGTAATGCAGAGAAGATCTTGGAGTCAGACTCTTTCTTGTATAGCATAGATTTTTGACTTAGCATTGGTCAGTTGGATTTGGGTGGTATGACCCAAATCCTCAAGGCATTTATTTATAAAGGATGTAATACAATCATGTAGTAAATATGCTTAGGGTGAAACATGATTCACATTGCATGTTTACCTTGCCTTGTTTTTACTACTATTTAGTTGTTATATAGTGCGATAAGAGAAATCAATTGTTGTGCATTTTCTTTATATTCCTTCTAAAATTAAATGATGATCTACTTATCTTCTAGATCTGTTATATCTACCTAACTTATGTAATCAGTTTAAATTATTCATTTAGCTGAATCTACTCATCCTACTTAGTAATGTTATATCCTACTATAGTAATAATCGTTGGTTGAGAGTTATATCTCTTGCTGGGACATGGGTCTCACCCTTGTGGTTCACCACATCTTTTTAGGTGGTTGTTAACGGTGTGGGTAGGGTCGAGCTGTTGCGGAAGAGTAGCTTGGAGATTAGTAGTTGTAGAAGGTTGGGTGCTACTAGTATCGATTGTAGAGTCCTATCTTTCATCCTTTTATTGCCAAGTCCAGGAGGGATGTGTTTTGCAGATAATATGCACATGGATACATGTTTTTGGCAGTATGCCTTAGTTTTACATAAGTCTTGTATAAGTGGTTTGTGTATATGAATAGATATTTTGAAATAGGTGTGTGGTAGATGGACGACCACTGTACAAATGAATATACCTACCATGATTTGTGATATGTTACAAGTTAATGAACTTTTTGTAATATGTTTTAGATTAGTGGTGGTTATTTGAGATCAATTTTAATATACTCATTCTTTGGGTAATTTGGTTGCTTAGTAGTTGATCACATGGTTTGTTTTGAGTTATCTCACTGATGTGGCATCAGATTGTCACATGAAAAAGTTGGTATCAGAGCTCTAGGTTCGTTGAGTCTACAAGGACATAGGACTATGTTTGTGTTTGTTTTTGCATCCTCCAACATATCTAAATATAGTTTATACCCATGCAAATATGTCTAGAAAACATGAAGAGCATGCTGAGAGTAGTGTTGTTGTACTAGGAGGTGGTTCCATGAGGTAGGATAGAGTACATGGAGTGCTTGAAGTGCCTCAGATCAACCCAGCGACCACGGCCAATCTTGCTTTTCGGTCCATTTTTGGACAGTGGATGGCCACAATTTTAGATATGGCAGATAAAGCGCCTATACCTCAAGCAAGGGATGATGTTCCAATGTGGAATCCCTATGTTCTGGGAAGACGTTTGAGAGGTTGAGGTGTGTTGGAGCCATAGAGTATGTGGGTACAGAAGACCCAACAAACATAGACATGTGGATAAAAAGGTGAAGCATGTGGTCTATCTGCTAAAGGGCAATATTGGCCACTGGTGGGATATTGAGGAGGAGAAGAGACCCAGTGTGGTGATCAGCTGGGAGGATTTTTAGCGAGAGTTTGTGAGTTGATACTTCTCTAAGATGCACCTTCATGAGAAGATCTCCTAGTTTGATAAGATTGCTCGGGAATCTATGGTGATCAACGAGTATGAGGCGAAGTTCATGGAGTTGTTAAGGTTTTGTCCTCACATAGATATGATGGATAAGGAGAGGATTCAACAATTTGAGAAAGGCTTGAGCACAGAGTTGACAATGATGGTGTTTGCTTTAGTGGACATGGAGAAGCTCTCTACCTTTGTGGAGTTTGCGAGAAGGATCGAGTGGTCGGCGATTGAGAAGCATGAAGCCAATGCTAAGAAGAGATCGACCCAGATTCAGGGACAATCTTCTAGAGGCTTCAAGAAATAGAGGTTTTGGTCACCTCAGGCCCATAAGAGATCAGTAGTATAGTCACAGTGGTCACCAAGCACGGATAGAGGCCATATTTTTCCACTAGTAGGGGATCACAACATAGATTCATATTCAGTGATGGGGACATCTAGTCCATGGTATGAGAGCAAGACTTGTTACAATTGTGGTTAGATATGGCATACAAAGTGGTTTTTCCCTATGAAGGAAGAGGAGGTTACACAACAACTGAGGCAGAGTCAACAAGCTTACCAACATTAGCAGTTCAACAACGGTGGTGGTAGAGGACGTGGTCAGGCATCACATGTAGGTTCTTTTGGGCAAGCCAATAGAGAATGGGGACAAAAGTAGGCTTTGGCTCAATTTTGTGCCATGAGTCAACCAGAGAGAGTGGTCAATCCACGGTCATGACATGTCTAATGGAAATTTTTCATTCTGATTTGTTTGCTTCTTATTTTGTATTTATTTTGGTTGACCCAGGTGAGACTCACTCTTTTATCACCAGAGAAGTGATATATAGTTTTTCTTTGCCTTTTAGTCATAGATTTGATAGTCTCCATCTAGGAACCCCTCTTGTTGGTTCCTTTGTGTTGTGGGAGGTGTGTCCATACTACATTCTTTCTTTCTCAGGACACAACATTCAAGTGGACCTTATGCCACTTGACATGCATGGATTTGATGTGATCCTTGCAATGGATACCTTGCAGAAGTACTGAGTGGTCTTGGACAGTAGTTCCAAGGTGGAGATGTTCTTTGGTGGTGATGTTTTTTGGGTCTTCCAAGGAGATAGGAAGATTCCCTAACATGCTTTGTATCAGCAATGACAACAGAGAGGCTAATGGCATAGGGGGTGAGGCTTTCTTGGAACATGTGGTGGATACCAAGGTGAGGAGTATTAAGGAAGTGCATTTTGTTTGAGAGTTCAAGGATGTGTTCCTTTATGAGTTTCCTCGTGTTCCCCCTCTGAGAGATATTGATTTTTATATCAATTTGGTCCCTAGTACACAACTGATAGCACAATCACCATATAGGATGGCATCCATAGAGATGTAGGAATTAAAGAAGTAGTTACAAGAGATGTTAGACAAATGCTTTATCATATTGGGCGCTTGGGGTGCTCTTGTTTTTATTGTGAAGAAGAATAGTTCAATGAGGTTTTGAATCGACTATTGGTAGTTGAACAAGGTCACGATCAAGAACAAGTACCCTTTACCAAGCATAGATGGATCGTTTGACTAGCTAAGAGGTGTTGTAGTGTCCTCAAAGATAGATTGAGGACAATATACCATTATTTGAGGATAAAGGTGGATAACATACCCAAGTCATCTTTTAGGATGAGGTATAGTCACTATGAGTTTCTAGTTATGCTATTTGGGTTGACCAATGCCCCAACATCGTTCATGGACTAGATGAACTGGGTGTTGAGGTCATATCTTGACCAGTTTGTGGTAGTGTTCATTGACAACATCCATATGTACTCCAGAGATAGATAGCAGCACGATCAACATCGATGACAAGCGTTGATGTTGTTGAGACAACACAAGTTTCACTCCAAGTTTAGCAAGTGTGAGTTCTCTCTAAAGGAGGTGTCTTTCCTTGGGCATGTGATATCTATTAGAGGTGTCTGTGTGGACCCCAAGAAAGTAATGTGACACCCTTTGGAACACAAAGCGAGATTACTCAAAATAAAGCGTGAAAGTAACACTAATAACCATATTACCTCAAAATAGGATAAATTATAATTGATTTCTCAACCACATATTAGAATGAACACATCATGTGCAAAGCCATAAACTAGAGTTACTTGTATTTCATTCATATCAAAAGATGTTACTTACATAGATCATTGGTTAACTAGCCACAACCTATTACATGTAACAACTTGTTCTCGTACACAAACCACCTATGTACCATCATCAGATAGACTCAAAACTCAAAGTGATGTACAACGTCCATAAAACACCCCCAAGGACCTAAGTTTATAGGGACAACACATAGGACTCTATTACTAGACACTAGATGTATATCTATGATTCAATGGATACACACCTCAAACTGTCTACCTCAGTAACACGAGCTCTATCCCATCATGCACATCCACCTAAAAGATTGTGGAACCCACAAGGTGAGACCAAACATCCCAACGAGAGTTATAACTCTTAGCCAACATCTATTAAAAGCACATGTAGCTAAAACAAAAGATTATACTAGTAACTTATAAGCATATTCAACTAAAAGATATAAGTAGAGAAGTTAGCATTGTTTAAGTAATTTGGGTATCTACAACTGAGCAGTAGACCATTCTATGTATTTAGAGGGAATATGAAGAACACATATCTCATCTATCAACTATACTATATAAAGAAAGCAAAGCCTCATCCAATATTTTTGTATTTTATCCTATGCAAGTATGCTACATGGATGATTACATATTTTATTATCCCCATAGATTTGATTTGTACCACCCAAATCCAACCAACCACTACTAAGTCAAAATCAGTGCCATACAAGGTCCATGGAAGAGGTGGAATTATACAACCTCACCCCCTCGGTCAGTATGAGTGAACCTATAGTTACATCACAAGTCAAACTACTACCAGCAACTTATAGTCTAGTTGTACAAGTCTATCATGCCTTTGTACAAGTCAAGGCACTAGTGAAACTAAGCTACATCCCACAACCGCACTCCTACCAAGGTATGGCCCACATACAATCTTGTATAACATATCACTAGGAGACCAACTCACACATGGTTGTCTCATATATCTTGGACATAAGGGGATATTCTTCCTCACCCCCACATATTAAAAAATATGTGCTTCATGTTAAACTCGTTTCACCATCTAGCAAGTCCTGACACTGAATGGATGTATGGCACATGGAAAAACTGCATGTTTTGGGTTTCACTTTATTATTTATGCCAATTGGGTGAATTAAGGCTTTAGCACACAAGTGGACATACAAAACCCTAATTCAATCTAGCAAGCATAACTATATTGCAACTTCATAAGATATCAAACATGTAAAGTATAAACTCATCACATCCTCTCAGGGCATTACTATCTCACTTCCTTAAACATGGATAAGCATCACTATCACATTATTAGGGTTTCCAAACCCTTGCCACATCACTAAAGGTTACACCTCTGACTTGGTATCATGCCTTCACCAGGTCATAAGACCCATTACATTATTCCTGTATTTCATCATTCTCTCATTGTGCCTCAACTCGGCACATAAGCATCACCTGCATTACATGCATGTCACCATAGCATTCACATAGATATGATATTCATTTCACCTATATAATTAAATGCATATAAATAGGAGAGAGAAAACATGTGGCCACATCACTAATACCAAAGTCACATGCAATAGGATATTAATCCCTCAACTCATTATTGGGACAATATCCTCTCATAATAGGCAATAAACCACTACCAATTCATGTGACCCATTCACATCATTCTTATATCAAAAGTGCTTCAACATGCCTCCTGAAGGCCTATGCAACCTGTTACATATCATAGTCACCATAGTATACACTAACTATGCTTACCAAGCTCATAAAACCTGCATGGTTATAGATTTAGAAACAATATAGATAACATCACTCACCATAGCCATTCTATGAAAGAGAAACAAGCTTGATCATTACACATCATTAGGGTTAGGTTTTCCCATTCATAGCCAATTAGGGTTTCTAAAGCTAGGCTCCAACACCAACCCTAGGTTCATCACCTCCCATAATCTAGAAGTGTATTAGGGTTAATGAACATCATTAAAGTTGATTAGATAACATTCTAAACAACATCATACATGGCTTATGTATCGTTCATATACGAATATCATGAAGTGTTCACATGTGTTTCATTACTGTCTACTATCATCACATGTGACCCCATTGACATATGGGTCGCATTTACCCTCCATGTTATGTCATAACTGCGACATCCACCATGGGTGTCTCAACCCTCATTGCCATCACTATGTCATGACCCATCTCCTACATGTTGTGCCCATGATAGTTAGGGTTAGGTCTACCAAAACTCTTTTCGCAACCTCAAGGACAATGGTTGTCACACACTCAACCTGTCACGACCGTCTCGCGAAAACAAGATTAACTAATGCGGAAGCGTTCATCAAGCAGCAGATTAGCGAAAATCACTAAAAATTAAAACTTTTTGCAAAGAGATCCACACATAGGAAATCTTTTCCAACAAATGCCATTGTATATCATATACATTCTGTTTCAAAAGTACATATCCTGTACCATCTCTTTCCAAAGACTACATCATCAGCTGCCTTATAAACATATATACAGGCAGCACACAAATCTCGAGGCATCAAGCCAAAACCTCAGACTGATATATCAAAAACACTGACTAAAAACTCTGAGGACCTTAGAGTACAGAGACGACACATAGGACTACTATCTATATAACTAGACAGACAATATCTCCACCTGAGATCTTATTTCTGTCCCTGCTGTTCCTGTTGCTGCTGCTCTTTCCCTGTTCTAGGGTTTCTGCTCTGCCTTTCATGCATACCTAAAAATGTTTCCCACGGGAGTGAGACAATTGTAAATTTCCCCAGCGAGAGATATAACTCTCCGCCAGAAACATTGTTATAGCAGATTATGAAATTAAACTGAGCAGGGGTTACTTTTACATTAATAGGCAGAATTATTCTTCATAGAACAGAATAAGATAATCTCCATTTCCAATAAGAGCATTGCATCTACCCATGGTAGACTCATAGTTCATCCATCTACTTGTAATGAATACAACATATATGAATAATCATCAATGAACTATAGATATATAATAGGAATGTAACATCAGCCAAGTTCTCTAGCATAACTTATTAACACAAATGCTACAAAGAAACATGATACTTGTTACCCACATCACACATGGCTCACAAGGCCATTCATATCTTGTCACCTCTCACTAGGCAACAACTTATTCACATGGCTCACAAGGCCATTCACATCTTGTCACCTCTCACTAGGCAACAACTTATTCACATGGTTCATAAAATCTGTACACATTGTTACTTTTATAAAGCAACAACAACATCAACGCACAAAAAGCCAATCAACATTTATTATATAAATGTCACAGCCCAAAATTGGCTATATTCATCATCTCATCATACCTGCATGATTATTAGGCATGATAACAGTCATACAAGATATTCATCACATCATGTGATACAATAGTAACACCATCATTCCTTAACCAGGAATTAGGGTTCACTATCAAACATGGTTTATCATTCCCTTTTCCCCAAATTAGGGTTAGGGTTCCCCATTTCTCATTAATTCAGACCCTCTTGAGTTAACCAACTTTATCTTGTATTAAGGTATTTGCCCTCTTAATACATTCCATCACAGAATACTCACCCTTAGCATATAATGCATAGGCCACACATTAGAATTGTCCAACTATCTCACGTGATATGGACTTATCTTAGTTTAAGGCATAACTTTATTATAAAGTTTCCTATAAACAATCACACTGATACACCCTCAACTAGGGTTTCACAAGGATACACCCTCAACCAGGGTTCATAAGGATACACCCTCAACTAGGGTTTCACAAGGATACACCCTCAACCAGGGTTCATAAGGATACACCCTCAACTAGGGTTTACTAATCATATATTGGATCCATGCATTTGTTATGCATTATTGATTAGTACCATTAAGGGTATCTCTCACCTAATTACATTAGGTTTCCAAAAAGGTTTGATCAATTGGACCTTCAATGACATGAGGTATCCAATTGAATTGGGGTTTTCAATGTTGATTCCTTCAATCATTGAATTCATGGAACCAATCATCAATTGGACCTATACTCATACTTCAATTGAGTTTAATAGGTCAACCTTAAACTGATTTGACCCTCAATTGACCCTCAATTGATCATCAATTAGGGTTTGATTCAATTGAATTAGGGTTTGGAATCGAAGATCCAACAACACTCATCAATGCAAGATTGGTTACTTTGAAACTATTGAACCATTATCCAAATTGGGTATGACCTGACCCCAAACGGTCTTGAGGTCGTTTGGATGACCTCCAAACGGTCTTGAGACCGTTTGCCCATCATATCACTCAAATCCAATCCATCCAATTAAGGTTTGAATCATTGGATTGATCACCAAATCAGCATTGCATTGTATAACAGCTTGGTACCTTTAGACCTTCAAACACCTAACCATACTCAACCCTAGACCTCCAAACGGTCTTGGGTGACCACCAAACGGTCTTGAGACCGTTTGGATGAGCTCCAAACGGTCTTGAGACCGTTTGTCCCATCCAACCTTTGGATTCTAGTGAAAAATCACCATGGATTGGTCTATCGAGTTGATCAACAAATCAGCACTACATTGCAATATGATTAGTAGCTTTGGACCTTCAATTGGTCAACTATACTTGACCCCAGACCTCCAAACGGTCTTGGGGTGACCCAAAAACGGTCTTGAGACCGTTTGGGTGATCCCCAAACAGTCTTGAAACCGTTTGGACTAATCAACCCAAAATCTCAACTTAACTCATTGGAATTTCAGCATTGTTTTCAATTAGGGTTTGCCTAATTGAATAGCCTTCAACTCATGATTCCTTGGGAGTGAATCCCTCAAATTCGGTGAGTCATTAGACCACATCATTAGGAAAAGTAATCCCAAACGGTCAACGCTTGGTCAACGCACTCAAACGGTCTTGAGACAGTTTGCCCAAAAAGTTCAATTAAATCAGATTGAAAATCAGCACTTAATCCAATTAGGTTTCCCTAATTGATTAGGCTTCAACTCACGATTCATTTGGAGTTAATCCCTCAAATTTGGAGGGTTATTAATAAACATAATTATTAACAGGTATCCCAAACGTTCAACGCTTGGTCAACTATCTCAAACGGTCTTGAAACCGTTTGCTCAACCAGGTCAAGTTAATCAGGTTTAAAATCAGCACATAATTCAATTCAATTGACTAATTGATTGCCCTTCAACACTCGATTCCTTTGGAGTTCATCCCTCAAATTTGGAGGGTTATCAGCCTACATAATTAGGAACAAAATTCCCAAACGGTCAACGCTTGGTCAACCATCTCAAACGGTCTTGAAACCGTTTTCTCCCAAACGGTTTCAAACCGTTTTCCCTTAAACGGTTTGCTGAAACCGCATAGCCAATCAAATTAAAACGATTTGGAGTAGCTATCAAAACGGTTTTGCTTGGTAATTTTCTTTGGATAAGCATATAGGATGATGTCATCATCCCCTTCCTTCTAACAACCAAGAACAGAAACCGTTCTTTATGGAAATTGCAGCAAGAAACAAGAGTGCATCAAATTGAAGAAATCAATCAACAAAGCATAGAGAATTGATGCAATAGCAATGTTTAAGGGTATGAGTTATAAAACCCGCCTCCAATTGAGCTCCAAAGCTCCAATCTCACGCCATTAATGGTGGATGAAGATCTAGCAACTCCCCCTAGGCTCGTCCTCAAGCTTTTGATTGCAAAAGTTGGCTAGGGTTGAAGAGGAGATCGAAATAAGAAGGAATCCATAATTTATTTTCGATTTCCACCATGAAATCAAGCAGAACGAAGGTCAAGGGCTTACCCACAGGTTGGGGACGTGCTCCCTGATCCTCCCTAGCTCCTTGGTCGGTTTTGCAAGCAAGGGGAAGAAGAAAATCCGAAAAAGGCCTTGGTTTGGGCTTGGAAATGGTACTTTTATAAGGAAATTGATGAGAGAGAAAATGCCTTATTAAAATGCATTTAATTCCAAAAATAGTACCACCTCTTCCTCCTTGGTTTGCTTGCATACAAAGGCAACTCAAAGCCACCGAACTCCCTTCCATTATCCATGGATTAAGGGAAAAGAAAATAAGCACCTTAGTCCATTATAATATTAATATATCTTTTTGAGTGGAAATTCTTTTCCTTATAATAAGGTGAGTGGAATTTCACCTACTTAAGATATTTTCGTTCCTTATCATGTCAAAGGAACGTCCATCCTTATTCAAAATCAACCCAAAACATTTTGGTTGAAGGCCCTTTATTTAATACATTCATTTTTGCCCTAAATTGAATTAGGGTTTCACTTAAGATTAAATCTTGATTATTTTAATATCAAGATTCTCTCTCCTCCAACTTAATTCAAATGAGGAGTACCTCTCATTTTATTTGCTATAAATGATGCCAAGAAACATTAGGGACCTTATTGAAGTGGTAATTTGCATATTGAACCCTAGGTTTTGGGTAAATTGCACTTTACACCAAAACTGGGTTTTAATGCACAACATTGTCCAACAAGCTCTATCTTGGTGTCCAGACTTGTAGAAACCTTACCACTACATAATATTCATTCTTATGATGTCACAACATCAGAGGAACATCTTATCATGAAACATTTGCAATTTAACCCCTCCAATTTGGGCAATTTGCACTTTAGTCCAAAATAAGCAAACATTGCTTCAACATTGTCCAAACAGGACCAAAATTGAAACATAAGTTCCTCATGAGCCCTAATTACTTTTCCCAAGGTAAGATTAAGAATCTACTCAACCTTATTAGGCAAAAACTCTAGGGTTAATTCATAACCCAGGTCAGGGATGTTACACAACCATGACATCATGTCACGACCACTCTCAAGATCATAACCAAAACCCAAAAGCTAGGAAAACAAACCAACTCAACAAGGGATCAATCATAGCCTTCAACATCAACTGTCACAACCTCCATGAACAGTAGGTCCAACTCATCCAAAGAGAAACATCTAAACCAAGACTAACTATGCATCAAGATCTACATGAAGATTGGTGTCTCGACGTCCACCCATGTTGTGACCCAAGACCATCATGGTCGCAACCCTACACTCAAGGGTGAATCTCAACTCAAATAAGGCAGGAACAAGACACCAACATTAGGGTTGACTAGAGCATTCATCACCAAAAGACTTGACCAAACATCATTGGGTCAAACTCACCCTAAAGTAGCATCTCGACCAAAGGCTACCAAGGTCACAAACAACAAGAATATGGGTATCTCAACCAAGATGAAAGAATAATATCTCGGTCTTAAAATAGAAGCAAAACTAAGGGGAACAATCACAATCATTAAGGAGGAAAAACTCACTCGAACGATCATTAGAAACCCTAGGTCATTGATTAATCACCTAAAACCATGATCAATCACCTAAAACTAAGGGGATCTCATAAAGGAAGATAAAACCATGATCAATCACCTAAAACATAAGATAAAACTAAGAAAATCCATTCTTATCATGAAGAGGGAACCTTATGCAAAACCAGTCACGAAAAACCTTGAAACATGATCTTAAAACCACCATGAGAGAGTCTCATACTAGAGAAAGGAACCCAAACCATTTCACATAATGAAATCCTCCCAAACACCAAGGAAAACAACATGGCCAAACTCAGATCATGATAGTAAAACCAAATCTTAGGTTACATATATCAAAATCCCCTCAATCCACATATGCTAAATTATATTCATGAATTTAGGGTTTAAAAAAAGAGTATTCTTCATGAGAATACTTCAAAGTCTTGAACCCTAAATTCATGATAAAATTCTGTAGCTCATTTACATCATATTCAGAGGTTAAAACAGTAGATCACACCTAGTGGAATCCATCATCTTCAAGGAGGAAACTTAATACCTAAATTGGTCATCAAAACCCCAAAAACATGCACCATGAAGTCACCCAAAAAAAGGACTTTGTGCGAATGAGATAAGCCCACATTGGACAAAACCAAACCAAGACCTAACCCTCATGGAACATAAAAAAACTCATCCAATATGCATGTGATAAAAAATAAGGCAAGGCATAGGGGATAGACCACTGTAATATATTCATCTGAAAAATTGGGTACTTATCATTAGGCTTCTGTATTTTGGGAATATCAAGCATGATAACCACTAACATCCAATCTCTAAATTATATTTTCATCTATTAGAACATTAAGGGAAAATTTTAGAGGAAGAAATAATAACATACAAATAAGATTAAGAGTGCTAATAATAGAGAAGAGTATGGACTTATAAAACCCGCCTTAAGAAGTTCACCACCAAGATCAAGAGCTTCAAGTACACGATCAAGGGTTTAAGATACTCCATCAAAGATCCTAATTTGGCCACAAGATCATCTCAAGAAGTAGAAGATACCATGGTTAAAGTTTTCTTAAGAAAAGAGGGCAAGAAGCTCTTGGCTAAACCAAAAGAAAGAGAGAAGGAACCCCCCTCACACTAGGGTCTACTTTGCCAAAACATGGTCTATGACCTTCATGATGAGAGGTTCATTCCTCAACAATGAACATCATGAAGAATCCATGATCTAGGTCTGAGAAAAGAGAAGAAGAAGGACGTAGGAGATACAAGGAAATGCCATCAAGGAGGGGAAAAAACTTACCAAGGTAGAAGATCAACTCAGATCACCACCACCACCACATGCAAGAGAAGACCGACATCCCAAGCTCCAAGGACAAACATCCTTGCTCTACCAAGCTCCAAGAATAAGAAAAGAAGGAGGAAGGAGATAGATGACCAAAAGGGTTTCAATAAAGGAGAGATAAGGGATTATATAAATGGGAGATGAGAGATAGAGGGCAAGGGGTGATGTGTCAACACTCCAAGGTATCAAAGGGACACTTGTCCACTCAAAAGACCAACATGCACCCACTTAAACATGACATGCAAGACATGGTGATACATTCTAGGTAGTGTATCGACCACCATGAACTCCCATATGGTTGCAGTTGTGACATTCCTTGTGTTGCACCTCCCATGGTCATGACATCACTACCTCATAACCTCTTGGTTGAGACAGAGCATATCCACAAACCCTAGGTGGAGACAACCCATCCTAGGTCAACCAGCATGACCCAAGAACACCCTAGAACTCCTTGGTCATGGCCTAAACACCTAGAGGGGGTATCGTAACCACGAAATCCACCCTACCTAGTCTAGGTCACGACCCAAAGTCGAGTCAACACACCATATACACATGGGTTGAGACTCAACACTCATAGGAACCCTAATCACCACTATGGGTGTTACTCCTCAACCAAGACCCAAACAAGGAACCCACTTCTTTATCTCTCTTCTATATTTTCATGAAAGAGAAGAAACACTCTTGAGGTGACAAATTGCATATTAACCCCCTACTTTGGGTAAACTGCAATTTGCACAAAAACTAGCATATAAAACACTAACAACCTCCAAACAAGTTCAAACTTGAAACATAATACCTCCACAAGGTCCAAAACCACCTCAAGGGATTAGAGAAAGGTTCTAAGAACATGATCAATCCAAATAAAATAGGGTTAGACCAAAACCTTGGTCAGGGGCCTTACAAGTACAGTCAGTGTTGGACTGGGAGCAACCGAAGACACTGATAGAGGCTTGCAGTTTCCTAGCCTAGACATGCTACTATAGGAGGTTCATCAAGAACTTTAATGTTGTGGCATTACCTATAACTAAGCTAACTAGGAAAGTTGTATTGTTTGTCTGGGATGACAAGTGTCAGCGTTCTTTCCATCTTTTGAAGGAGAAGATGACCAATGCACCAGTATTGGTTCTTCTAATGTAAGGGAAACGTTATATCTGTTTTTGTGATGTGTCAAATAATGGATTGGGATGTGTGCTGATTTAGGACAATAATGTGATTTCTTTTGCTTCATGATAGCTTAAGAAACACAAGGAGAGATACTTGATGCATGATTTAGAGCTTACAGTTGTGGTCCATGCTTTGAAGACTTGGAGACACTACCTTTAAGGAAAGAAGTGTCAGATCTTCACCGAACACAAGAACCTTTAGTACATCTTCTCAAATTAGGATCTAAACATGTGATAGAGTTGATGGATGCAGTTGATCAATGATTATGATTGCACCATATACTACCATCCAAGGAAGGAGAACCTAGTGGTAGATGCACTTAGCAGGAAAGCGTCTTCATCATCATCTATTGATACCGAACAATTGTGTTCATTGGTGTGCCATAACAGAGTCATGTTGGTTTTGTTGCATTAGATGAATGTAAAGTTAGAAGTCTCCTTGTAGGAAGACATGTTAGCACAGTTATAGTTGAATCCCACGTTGATATAGTAGATCAAAGATACACAACCTTATATTACAGTGATATAGAAGATTCGATCAGAGTTTGGTAGTGAGAAGCATGAGGGCTTCCATGAGACAAAGGATGTGATGGTCTATTTCTATGGTAGGGAAGTTGTTTCAGATGTGGATGTTCTGAGGAAGATGGTCCTCGAATAGGCTCACTCTTTGATGTACGCGATACATCCATGAATAACTAAGATGTACCATAACCTGAAATATATGTATTGGTGTCTTGGCATCAAGTGTGACATGATTGAGTTTGTGGCAAGGTGTCATGTGTGTCACTAGGTCAAGTCTAACCACCATAAGCCTTCAAGAACATTGCAACCGTTGCCTATACCACAACAGAAATGGGATCTTCTCACTATGGACTTTGTGGTTGGTCTTCCTAGAACTACCAAAGGTCATGATTCCATTTGGGTGATAGTTGACAGGTTGACCAAGTTAACACACTTTCTTCCAGTGAAGACAACATATACATCAGAGAAGTTGGCATAGCTATATGCTAATGAGATAGTTCATTTGCATGGTATTCTAGTGACCATAGTGTTTGATAGAGGTCCTCTATTTACCAGTTGTTTCTAGGAGCATTTGCATACAACCATGGGTTCATAGTTGAGGTTTAGTACATCATTTCACCTATAGATAGAAGGTCATTTAGTGAGGACCATTCAGATCTTGGAGGATCTGTTGAGAGCTTATGTTTTGTAGTTTCTTGGAGGTTGGGATGTTCACCTCCGTTTGATAGAGTTTGGTTATAACCACAATTATTTTGACATGCCACCATATGAAGCCTTGTTGGGAGGTGTTGTAGGTCTCTACTTTGTTGGTATGAGATTGGTGAGTATCAACTTTTGGGTCCTGAGCTTGTACAACAAACCATATAGAAGATTAAAGTGATACAACAACATCTGAAGGAAACCCAAGATAGATAGAAGTCTTATGTTGATAATTGTTGGGTTTTAGGGGAGACAGAGAAGGCAGCGGAAACAAACAAAATTTTCTCCCCCAACCCATACCGAGGAAACGCGTCAACGTCTATATAATAGGAAAGGATGGTTTGCGGAATCATACCTTGTCCCGAGGCTTGCTCGGCGACAATACCTCGCACAGTGCGCGGTCTTCAACTCCGGACTTCGACGGTGTCTGTGCAGCTCCTGGTCACACCGGGACTGACAACTCCTACTCGAACCGGACTGTCGGATGACAGTTGTCCTCCTAAGCGGCAGTGTCCTCCCGCCTCTGTAGTAGTCCACACGGACCACCTGGAACTCCACTCTCCTTGTCCCACAAGGAAGTGGAAGGAGTCACACCCTCATGTTGATGTACTAGTCGCCAACACGCTCTCCTACCTCCTGTTGCAACTGTAGTTGTCCTTCCCTTGCTACACCTCCCTTTTGCGGGAAGCACTTGCTCGAGCTCTCTCACGGTTACCAAAACAAGAGAGAACGACAACTTGCAGAGCAACTGGTTGCACTGAGCTGTACTTTGAGAAGCCCCCAATACCCCTATATATATAGGAGAGTCATGGGATAGGGTTCTCCATCCCGGGCAATGCGGGACTAAAGTAGGAGTAGAAGGGTTCGAGAATTTTCCACCAAAAGCAACTGGTTCACAACTTGAAATGATCGGTTCACAACTGAACCGATCGGTTCGGCCATTGAGCCGATCGGTTGGACCTGAGTCGATCGTTTGGGGCACTCCAACCGATCGGTTGGTGCCCTGAACCGATTGGTTCATGGTCCTAATCCGGCTCAAAAAGACTTTCCTTGTTTCTTTCCCAATTGGTATCGAATACCAATATTATTCCTAATCGAATTGGGCAATTTGAAACGAAAGGAAAATCCTTGCCGACATGACTTTCCCAACTGGTCGGTTGCACCAGTTGAGCCGATCGGTTCAACTCTTGAACCGGTCGTTTCAACCTGGGCATGAGCCGATCGGCCTGGACACTCCAGCTGACCGGTTCAGCAACGTCAGCCGACCGGTTCATCACATGAGTCGATCGGTTGGGAGCACATGTTGGGCAAAATTAGTCAATTGCGATTTCAATCAATCCGATACTCCAATCAATGCGTCCAACACCTTGAACCATATGATTTTGAGCTATCGACTGATTGAATGTTTAACTGAATGACTAAACTCCTTTAGTAATCAATCTAAACATTGCTTTGTGGACAAAACTCCTCTTCCAGGTTAAATCCTATGTGTGTGACCCTACAGGTCCATTTCACATTGGCAGTGAAAGTCCAAAACACTTATGACTTCACAAGCAAAGAGCGGTGCCTAGTCACACATCAGTGCTACCCAAGTGAAAGTAGAAAGTTGGAGAACAACTTTCATCCTACAATCCGTGAATGGTGTTACAGCGAATGTATAATTCCTTTGTCACTGATATCCCGAATGAACTCGAGGCATGGAACAGTCATCCTGTCAACGTTCATTCACTTCCTTGATCTCAGAGTAGACTGGAAGAGATATGTATGTCATCAGTATCATATACTGATTCACACATGCGTGCACACCTTTCTCAATCCTACTCATCAAGTGGCCATGGATATCAAACTCCCTCAGGAGGGACAAATCCCATATCTATCACTCACCCCTCAAAAGCCCCATGTGTCAAAGCCACCCAATCATCACCTTTATAACAACCCATGTTTCAGGACTGCGTTTGATGATGTCAAAGTGTGCCCAATGACATGTGTTGAGTGTAGTGATTTCAGGTCTAAGAATCACACTCACCACCATCACTGTGAGTACTGACTGTGACTACCATCTCATGGTTCCATGTGTCAAACTCACGGTGGGTCTGTCTGGTACCTTGTTCTCTAACAAGTACCTATGTGTTTGGTTTGACATCTCTATATCATGACTAATGAGATTCTATCATCAACCAACACCACAATCTAGTCTTGTGTGTCATTGTTGTCTATCTACCTTCCACAATGACATCCGACTAGGGACATAATAAGAATGTACAAACTCTTAGCATCTGTATGATCTCATCGTTCAGGTCCTTAACCTGAAAGCATACGTCATTGAGTACTGTCATTCTCTAGACATTCAATCTGTTCTATCACTATCTCATATGACTGAACCAGAAAGAATTGGAAGCTCGCCTTTGATGTTTATCAAATCAATCTCAATGTATCCCACCAATCATCCCATGATTGGCTCTCAGGGCATACATACCAACAGACTCCCACTTGCACTGCGAGCCAATCACCCATGATTCATATTCATAGTGATCTTCAAACATGTCCCACATGTTACTGTGCTCTAGTGCCAACATAGTGAGTAATGACAACACCTTGCCAAAGTCTGTACAAATTGCATGTCTCGCATCTCTTCGTTGTACGTCATACGTATGAGATGGAGATGCCGTAATATGCGATCTTGTATTCCATTTTCTAACCTTTAGCCACATTGCATGATCAAGGATTCCGGACTTGTCATCAATGAGTGGAATATAAGTTCATCTCATGAACTTTCAGATTCATATAGTATCCACTGCTGTTCACTAACACATAGATACTCGGCTTTTCCTTTTTAAATGGCTTTATTGGAACACTTCCAATTATCAACAAACTTTCACTTTTATACATCTTATGTATATTTTGCGATTAATTTTCTGTCCCTTTTGGAAGTTCGCATCAATGTAACTCTTTACATCAAACTCTTCCTTATCTCCATAGAACTAGTACTTCAAAAGAACTCATCAAGTTCTCATGGTATTCCAGCAACCCTTACTGGAAGCAGACAGACATCCACTCGTCATGTCCTACATGCGAGTTATCAGGATGAGCACATCATATTGCCATGTTCTACATACAAGATGATGAATGCATTTTATTCTTGCCATGTCATACATGCAAGATAATGGGATGATTACATACATGATAGATCCATATCTATTCTTAGTGTTCCCATTCTTCATAAGAATTGGACACTTGGCCTTGGGATACTGACTCCATGTAACATGGACTAGTTTTCTCCCACTGAATCTGTGCATACTGAACACTTCAGTACAGATTGCCAATGTATGCTCTCTCTTTCCAGGTCAAGAGATTTTCGAGAACTATCTCTATAGATCTCTATTCCTATCACATAGGAAACATCTCTATCTTCCTTAAAGATAATTTCCACATTCGGATTTCCAATCTAGAACATTTCCATTTCACATCAATATGTGGAATGTGAATACGCTCCCACTAAATCACAGATCCCTTCTTTATCTTTGACATATCAGTCAAACCTTTTGACTATATCATCAAAATAAAGATCCAATTTTGAGTTGCTTGTATTCAATCAATAACATTGATTAGTCCATTGCAACTTATAGACTTTATTTGCATTAGTGGATTCATAAACCTTATAGGCTGTGTCACGTACACATCCTGGTTATATTCCTCATAGGAATGCGGTTTTAGTGTCCATATGCCAAATGTCTTAGTCATTAAGTTGCAATCAACAAGCATTATCCTTTTTCAAAATGTTATCCATGTGTCTTAACACTTAAGACTCATTTGCACTTATGGATGTGATCCAATATGTGCTACCATCAAGGTCATACCTTATGGTTCACATGGAAGTCATTTAGGATGTAATGGTTTCATAAACCATAACTCAAGATTCAGTTCCTCATATTCATCTTGATAGTTGACTCATCACATGAACAACTCATCACATAGATAATTGAGATGTATCTGTTAAAGATATAAGAACTCACAACCCTTGTGATTCTTAATTTCTTTTATTAGTGTGGGGTATTCTTTTATTAAGAAGAATTCAGTTATTTGATAATCATTCTCTAACTCCTTAGAGTATGATTCCTTCTTGATTCAGACATCACCATGCCTTAATCATGAGTTCACTATGATACACTATCATAATCACTCATAAGGATCTCAAACATTTGGTCCAAGTATTTCATTCCTTGATCTCATCAAGAATTAATACTTTACCAAATTTGTACTTCATTTATGATAATCTTGAACACTTCAAGATATTCATATTGGTATTTCTCTAAACACCATTTGAAGTATTAGCATTTATTCCAATAGGTATGTAAATACATCACATGTATTATACCTAATAGGATAATCACTCTCCCACTACATTAGTGAAGATTGATTAATCATGTCCAAGATATTCATGTCTCTTACTGGTTCTATAACCAAAAAGAGTCTAGATTTATCCATCACATGGAAACTAGAAATGAATTTCTCATGATTAATGCTAATTAAATTGTTTGAGTTATCTATAACTTTTAGGTATCATCTTATCTTATGCATATCAAATATCACAAGATAAATAAGTCATTGCCACAAAGATCACATCTTTATAAATTGAAACATCTCTTTATTAATTGCCATCATTGTCATACAATATGCAAAAATAAAGTGTTTCTATCTATTGGAAAGTATGAAATAACAGTTCATAACTGTATTACATGCCTTATTGGCTGAAAATAAACTAAAGTATTCCTATATATAAAGGCAACACTTTCCCCAAGTAAGAATGATTTACACTTTACATCTTGATATCATATATCTCAAAAAGTGTTATAAGTTTATTTACATGACACCTTCAAGTAGAGGCTTCAGTCGCCTCCTTCTTCTTTTGTTCTTCCAGGTAGAGAGGACAATTCCTTTTCCAATGTCCTGGCTTTTGACAATGGTGGCAATTTCCTTTCTTGGTCACGCCTCCCTTGGCCTTGAGAGCTGAAGATGGCTTGGACTCCTGGCTAGCTTCAGAACCTTTCTTAGCTTTGCCCTTGCCCTTGCGCTTGGACTTGCCTTTCTTGCTCGTGATCACCATCACGGACTTAGGCTTGTCCTTCTTCATTTGTAACTCGGCTGTCCTCAACATACCCAACAACTCTGACAGTGGCCTATCAAAGTTGTTCATGTTGTAGTTCATCACAAACTGACTGTAAGATTCTGGCAACGATTGCAGTATCACGTCAGTAGCCAACTCTTGGCTCAGTGGAAATCCCAGTCTCTGCAGGTTCTCCACATACCCAATCATCTTGAGTGTGTGAGGACCAACTGGATCTCCTTCTGTCATGACGCACTTGAACAACGCCCTAGAAACATTGTACCTCTCTTGCCGTGCCTGATCTTCATACATGTTCCTGAGATGCAGAATCATCTCTATGACACCCATGTTCTCATGTTGCCTCTGCAACTCATGGTTCATTGAACATAGCATCAAGCACTTTGCATCAATGGCATCATCAGAATGCTTCTTGTAAGCATCCCTTTCTATCCTTGGTGCATTAGGAGCGGGTTCCTCTGGAATTGGAGTATCCAGGACATAGAGCTTACGCTCTTGAGTGAGAACAATTCTCAATGTCCTATACCAGTCATGGAAGTTTTTCCCATTTAACTTGTCCTTGTCAAGGACCGATCGCAAAGAAAAGTTGTTGTTGTTTGTTGCCATTTGAACTACAAAAAGGAAAATATGCAATTTTAGTCCAAAACTCAATTTTTGACTTATTAGATTGATTTGAAAATTTGACGATATAATTAGGCCTTTAATTAATTATCGCTCCCACTATTTTACTTCAAATTGATAGCCCTCACCATCAATTCGGAAGATTGAAGCGTACAATCTTCTAGTGGGCAAGATCCTGAAATCCTCTAAATCATGAGTCAGCTTTGGCTGATCACCCACAACTTAGATCTCTCAGGTAGGCAACTCTTGCCAATTGCATCATATGCAACTCTTATTGAATGAACATGCACAACACCTTGCCATGAACATTCCTTGCCTCTGGGCCTAGACGCTCTAAGAATCACCAGTTAAGTCTAACCCAAAAGCCGACACGGTAAACATGCACCCTGCTTTGGCAGAACCTACATGTCTACCCTTCACACTTCCACAAGATAGACGGCGCACCACGCTTTGGCGTAACCTACGCTTGGTCGATCAAGTTTGCCATGTGTGTCGCTAATGGAAGGCATATAAGACTTAATATTTTAATGAGGGATTTGGTTTTATATACATATTCATATCCAATCACCACAATACATAGTATGTATCATATACATGCTATATCCCACAGAAAACATGCACAAACGATAAAAAGCAATGATTATGGCCATCCTAATGTGATTCCTCGAGCCAAGAGGAATCACTGTCATCTAGGTCTACATGCAACCTGTACAAGATGAACATCTGTGCCTTGCCATCCGAGTTGATCAACTCATCACATGAATGATCTGTACTCTCCAGCCGGTCGTCTGGGTGCCACCAGCCGATCGGTTGGCTCCTTCAACCGATCGGTTCGCCTGGTCGTCGTGCATCTCGTCATGTCCGCCACCCGCTCGTCTCGCTCCTCGAACCGGTCATCAACCGATCGGTTCACTCCTTTAACCGATCGTCTGAGCAGTCGTCTTGATGTCCGCCGGTCTTTGACATAACAGGAAATAAAATCTATCCTATTTATTACATTGCTTTAAAAAGGAGAAACCCCGAGTTACATTCGGGGGGAGCAAAGGTAGGAAAGAATCTCGAATTATTTCGAGTTACATCAGGAATAAAAGAGGGAAGATCGGTGCGCAGACCGAGATGCAAGCAACCACAAACAACCACACACAGATAGGGGTTTATAGGCCATAATCATGCTACACACATCCACCACAAAACTCGTTTTAAGGGCGACGCGTATCAAGTGCATTAATAATACATATCATATATGTAATTAGGGATTTGTGGATTTAGGATTGGACATGCATAAAGCCGATATTATTCGCATCGTATGCAATAAATAAAGGCGACAAACCAAAATCGATCATATCGATATTCCTAAAATATAGAACAGCTGACGTGGCTCTGATACCACTGTTGGGTTTTAGGGGAGACAGAGAAGGCAGCGGAAACAAAAAAAAATTTCTCCCCCAACCCATACCGAGGAAACGCGTCAACGTCTATATAATAGGAAAGGATGGTTTGCGGAATCATACCTTGTCCCGAGGCTTGCTCGGCGACAATACCTCGCGCAGTGCGCGGTCTTCAACTCCGGACTTCGACGGTGTCTGTGCAGCTCCTGGTCACACCGGGACTGACAACTCCTACTCGAACCAGACTGTCGGATGACAGTTGTCCTCCTAAGCGGCAATGTCCTCCCGCCTCTGTAGTAGTCCACACGGACCACCTGGAACTCCACTCTCCTTGTCCCACAAGGAAGTGGAAGGAGTCGCACCCTCCTGTTGACGTACTAGTCGCCAACACGCTCTCCTGCCTCCTGTTGCAACTGTAGTTGTCCTTCCCTTGCTACACCTCCCTTTTGCGGGAAGCACTTGCTCGGGCTCTCTCACGGTTACCAAAAGCAGAGAGAACGACAACTTGCAGAGCAACTGGTTGCACTGAGCTGTACTTTGAGAAGCCCCCAATACCCCTATATATATAGGAGAGTCATGGGACAGGGTTCTCCATCCCGGGCAATGCGGGACTAAAGCAGGAGTAGAAGGGTTCGCGAATTTTCCACAAAAGCAACTGGTTCGCAACTTGAAATGATCGGTTCACAATTGAACCGATCGGTTCGGCCATTGAGCCGATCGGTTGGACCTGAGCCGATCGTTTGGGGCACTCCAACCGATCGGTTGGTGCCCTGAACCGATCGGTTCATGGTCCTAATCGGCTCAAAAAGACTTTCCTTGTTTCTTTCCCAATAGGTATCGAATACCAATATTATTCCTAATCGAATTGGGCAATTTGAAACGAAAGGAAAATCCTTGCCGACATGACTTTCCCAACTGGTCGGTTGCACCAGTTGAGCCGATCGGTTCAACTCCTTAACCGGTCATTTCAACCTGGGCATGAGCCGATCGGCCTGGACACTCCAGCCGACCGGTTCAGCAACGTCAGCCGACGGGTTCATCACATGAGCTGATCGGTTGGGAGCACAGGTTGGGAAAAATTAGTCAATTGCGATTTCAATCAATCTGATACTCCAATCAATGCGTCCAACACCTTGAACCATATGATTTTGAGCTATCAACTGATTGAATGTTTAATTGAACTACTAAACTCCTTTAGTAATCAATCTAAACATTGCTTTGTGGACAAAACTCCTCTTCCAGGTTAAATCCTATGTGTGTGACCCTGCAGGTCCATTTCACGTTGGCAGTGAAAGTCCATAACACTTATGACTTCACAAGCAAAGAGCGGTGCCTAGTCACACATCAGTGCTACCCAAGTGAAAGTAGAAAGTTGGAGAACAACTTTCATCCTACAATCCGTGAATGGTGTTACAGCGAATGTATAATTCCTTTGTCACTGATATCCCGAATGAACTCGAGGCATGGAACAGTCATCCTGTCAACGTTCATTCACTTCCTTGATCTCAGAGTAGACTGGAAGAGATATGTATGTCATCAGTATCATATACTGATTCACACATGCGTGCACGCCTTTCTCAATCCTACTCATCAAGTGGCCATGGATATCAAACTCCCTTAGGAGGGACAAATCCCATATCTATCACTCACCCCTCAAAAGCCCCATGTGTCAAAGCCACCCAATCATCACCTTTATAACAACCCATGTTTCAGGACTGCGTTTGATGATGTCAAAGTGTGCCCAACGACATGTGTTGAGTGCAGTGATTTCAGGTCTAAGAATCACACTCACCACCATCACTGTGAGTAATGACTGTGACTACCATCTCATGGTTCCATGTGTCAAACTCACGGTGGGTCTGTCCGGTACCTTGTTCTCTAACAAGTACCTATGTGTTTGGTTTGATATCTTTATATCATGACTAATGAGATTTTGTCATCAACCAACACCACAATCTAGTCTTGTGTGTCATTGCTGTCTATCTACCTTCCACAATGACATCCGACTAGGGACATAATAAGAATGTACAAACTCTTAGCATCCGTATGATCTCATCGTTCAGGTCCTTAACCTGAAAGCATACGTCATTGAGTACTGTCATTCTCTAGACATTCAATCTGTTCTATCACTATCTCATATGACTGAACCAGAAAGAATTGGAAGCTCGCCTTTGATGTTTATCAAATCAATCTCAATGTATCCCACCAATCATCCCATGATTGGCTCTCAGGGCATACATACCAACAATAATCACTGTAGAACTTTGGAGTTCCAAGTGGGTGATAAAGTATATATCAAGGTCTCTCCTTGGAAAGGTGTGTTGAGGTTTGGGTAGAAGGGCAAGTTGGCCCCAAGGTATATGGGACCATACCTTGTGGTGGAACGTGTTGGAAAGGTGGCCTACAGGTTGGAGTTACCAGCTGAGTTGCACAGTTTGCATCTTGTCTTCCATGTTTCGATATTAAGGAAGTGCCTTCCGAATACAAAGCAAGTGTTGTAGCTGGTTGAGGTTGAGTTTGAGGGGGACATGTCATATGTTGAGGGTCATGTGTTGATCCTAGATAAAAGGGTGAAGAAGCTGAAAAAGAAGGATATAGTGTTAGTTACGGTTTTGATGCATCATCGTGACATGGAGGAAGTCATGTGGGAGTTAGAGGTTGAGATTTGTAGGAATTACTTGTCTCTTTTTGCATAGGATTCCAGGGTATAAATCCTTATTAGGAGTTTATGTTTGTAAGAACCCTTACCTAGCATTCTTGTTGATCTTGCTTCATTTTCGTAATAAGATGCTTAAAACCTTAATATAATCATGTGATGTACCTTAATAACACGTGACACGTTTATGTTTTCAATTTGGTCCATTTTGGATGTTGTTTGAGCTAGTTATGACTTTATGTGCTTATTTAGGACCTAATTGCAATTTACCCATGTTTAGGATTTTATTGGAGTTAGTTATGCCTTTATGTGCTTATTTTGAACCCAATTGCAATTTACTAATGTTTGGGGTATATCTTGCAATTTTCCACATGCTTGTTGTGCCTCAAATGTTTTGGCATTATGTTGGAGAGAGTCGTGTCATTGGGTGCTTTTTAGTACTTGGGTTTGATGAGGAGAGATGTGGTGACATCTTGAGTGTTGGTGTTTCTAGGGTTTTCTTGGGTGTCCTAGTTTGGTATTGATCATGTGCGTAGACAATTGAGTTTTTGGTTTTCAACGAAGACCTTAATGTTCCTTGATCATGTAGCTACGGTCAAAGAGGTTGTGAAGAGTGTCATGTGTTCTCTATGATCAAAGAACCTTTTCCCTCTCTCTTTGGTCGAGGTCGATATAGGGTTTCAGATGCTATGTGTCTGATTGGTTTTGGTGTGTTTTGATCGTAGAGAATCCATCTGACTGGTGGATTTTCTTGGACAACTAGGTCGATGGATTTCCTTGGTTTTAATGACTTTGGTTGCATACAGGATCTTAGTTCTTGCATGGATGTTATATGTAGAACAAGTGGTACATGTGGCATGATACCTAACCTCCCTCACCTCTCTCCTACCCTTGGGTATATATACCCCTTTGTTTGAATGCAAGTTATTCATACTCTCTCTCTTCTTTCCTCTTCTCCTTCGAGCTCATCCCTGGTGTTCTTGGAGGATAAGGAGGTGCACAACCTTGATGTGGTGGCCAAACCCTTGCATGTGTTGATCTAGAGTTGTGGAGAAACTCTTCTTTGCTTATCTTTTGGTTGTCTTTGACCTTGGTAAGTGATCTAGATATCTTCATCATGTTTTATTGCAACCCTACCACTCTTTCTTCTCTCTATCAAATCCATGGTTCTCTATGGTAGTTATTCTTGAGGAATTTATCGCTTCTTGGGCAAATCCACGATTCTCCATGGTAGTGCCTAAGTTGCGATGAAGATATCCTCTCTTTCCTTCTTTTCAGCATAGGGTTTGTGATCTCTTTCTTGAGTTTTCTTTAACCTAGGGTTCTTATTATTCCTTTGAGGTGTTGCTAGTTAGACCGTGGTGTTGATCAAGCTTTGGTTTTCCTCTCTTTCTATGTAGAATCTTGATTTTGGAGTTGTTCTTCACAATCAAGGCAAGTTATATAACTTTCTCCTCGATTATTGTTGCACTTAATCTTGCATGCAATCAATCTATCTCTAAAATTTAGTTCCTAATAGTATGGTGATGATATCTTGAACTAGGTTTTATGATTATGTGGTGATCTTTTATAGATTAACTCTTTTTCTTGAACCCTAATTCTTGTACCCAAAATCTTGTTGATGGTGGAGATGTTGGTTCTTACTTGCACATGTTAAACAATTGGTTTTCTCTTCATGATCTCGATTTTATTTTCTTTCTTAATGATGGAGGTCTTGGATACTTTTGATGATTGAAATGTTGGTTATCTCTTACTTGAATCTTGGTTTAGTTTTCCTCTATGTTGATGATAGGATTTTAGGGTTTGGATGATGTTTTCCTTTATGCACCTCACTCCTTGATTGGTTTTGATTTCATGGTGTAAATCAACTTGTTGATCCTGTGATCATAGTATTTCTCTCTCGATTGATGGCTTCAACTGGTGCTTTGTGCAGTTGTTGAGTTTCGGGATGCCTCTTGGGTCCCTAAGGATGGATTCTTGGTGTGGTCAAAGAGATGACAATTTTTTCTTTGATCGTAAGGTTTTAGACTCTTGAGAATGTTGATGGTTGAACTTCTCTTTGGTCGATAAGAGTGTGTGGTTGTTTTTGGTCGCAAGGTTTTTTTTTCGACCTAGTCTTTTTTATCAAAGGTATGGTCTTGTTCTCTTCGGTCGTTAGCATTGGATAGTGTCTTTGGTTTGATGAGGATGTTGGATTTGTTTCACTATGGTCACATAGAGATGTGTGCGGCCTAGGTTTCCTTCAGTCAATGATAATCCCTGGACATGTTTTACTTTGTATTGATTACCTAATAATGATGATATTTGACCATTTATGTTCCAAGAATGTTGGAGATAATGTCCAGGGTTTAATGATAGCTATTGTTTTGAAACCATAGTTCAGTTACATTGTTGAAACCTAACCTTAATTTGAGTTCATAGTGTTAATACTTTGCTTTCTTGAGTAATTAACATCTTGATGAAGTACTTTCTCTCTCCTAGTGTGGTAACCCTAATTTGCTAATTGAACAAGCATAACTTATTAGATGCATGTGTGGTGATTATGAGCCTTGATGTAGCATGGAGATATATTGATATTCTTGCAAGGAACTATGTGAATGGTCTTATGACCTTGGCATGGTCTTTTGCTCTATTGAGGTGATATCCTCTAGTGATGTGATAAGGGATTGGTATCCCATGGTGAGGTGATAATGGTGATGGCCTTGTGTATGGCAATAAAACAATATCATGTGGTGATGTGATCGACTTTATGCTTTATACGTTTTATATCTTCTGAAGTTGTACTCTAGGTATGCTTTGTAGAATCTATTTAAGGTTTTCTAGTAACTTGATTGATGCAATTAAAAGACACAAAATCAGTTTTAATTATTCAAGTGGAACCCTAATCATGTAGTTGCCCTATCTATAGATCCATTCTAGTGTTAGAACATGTTGGATGGTGAAATGAGTATTCCTAAGGGAAACACAAAGCACATATTATTGAATATGTGGGGTGCTGTGACAGTACATCCTTGTCATACAAATCCTATATGTTTAGGGAGGATGGCTACAGCCATACCTAGCCCTTAATTTAAGAATGACAACGGTCAAATCTCAGTGATTATATATGTGATGTGATTTGGAGGAAAATTGTAGTTGTACCTCGTTGATTGGGTTTGTATACCCTGGTTTATAGCATCGTGACCTATACTAAGGTGGGCTAGGTGTTTTCATCTTGACTATATGTCGCTGGTGGTACTTTGACTAAGATGTCACTACGGTGCAGACTCATATTTACTTATTAGTGTGGAGAAGATCTTGATATGACTCTTCCTGGATCTTGTATTGCACAGATTTTTACTTAGCAGTGGTCAGTTGGATTTGTGTGGTATGACTCAACTCCATAGGGAATTAATTTATAAAAGATGTAACATAGCCATGTAGTATATCTGCTTTGGTTGAAACACAATTCACATTGGATGTTTACCCTTAACTTGTTTTTACTACTGCTTAGTTGTTATGTAGTGTGGTAAGAGAAATTAACTATTGTACATGTAGTTCATATTCCTTCTAAAAGTATATGATGATCTACTTATCTGCTAGAGGTGTTCCATCTGCCTAACTCATGTAATCATTTTATATTATTCAATTACCTGAATCTTCTCAACCTTCTTAATAATTGTTATAACCTCAATTTTCATAGGTTTGGGTTGAAATGTAATTTCTCCAATAAAGATATAATATTATGAAAATTGTGTGATTTGATTTCTTTGTGTGGATTTCTTTGCTAAATGTCCTTTGCATGAATGTCTTCGTGGGCCTTGTTGCATAGTAAGCCCAATATGGTTAAAAGAAAATAAAGATGAAATGAAATCTATTAATAAGAGTAATGGAGATAATGCTAAAGGATTATGTGGATTTATCTAGAAGGCTAAGAGTTTGTTCATCAAGAAGTGGATTTCAAATCCATATGATTTCTTGGGATACAAGGAATCCAAATATAGAAACTAAAAGTGAAAGAAATAGAAAATATGAATAAACTAAGCTTTAATGTGTAACAACTTTCATGTGAAGAAAAAAATCATTTTCCTTTCAAGTTTAGGACTCAAACTTGGGATATGAGTAGATAAGGATAATATGAGACTATCCCTAAAATTTGGATGAAAAATGATAAAGTGAATGGATATGGGATATATCACATTAAATGTCACGATGTGAATAGAAATAGAATTTTTTTTATTCAAGAAATCGGGCGATGTGGACCGTTGGATCCGAGATCCAACAGCTTAGGTGGAATCCCATTTGCAATGGGAGACTTCGAACTTGAGAACAATTTGGGTGTTCTTCTTTTGTGATTTGATCATGAGAGGGGTCAAATAGAGTTGGGATTAGTCCCAAGTATTGGGGAGATCTTCCCAAACCCATCCATACTAGGATTCATGGGATTTGTTGATGGAACCTAGGAGTCGCTAAACCTTGGGGAGTCGAGATCTTACCCTATATATGGGGGGGGGTACTTCGCTGTACTAGCAACCCTACAAACCACCCTCGTGTGTTTGGAAGAGACTAACGAACTTATTGTTGTCGTCAATTGAAGATTCCACCTCCACCTTTGTTATTGTCTCAGAGTAAGTCCACCAAAGTCTTGCACAATGTCATCCCAACGGAGGTGAGGAGTAGAAGAAGAATTGAACCAACTAGTGAGTTCAATGAGTCGATGCGGAGTCAATGGTTCCCAAAGTTCGTGCGCAGGTGCAGGGAAGCTTTGAGTCAACAAGTGAGTTGACCATCGACTCGTTGAGGAGCAACAAGCAGAGGTTGAAGATAAGCCCGTGCCAAATCCCTAGTTTGCCCCGATGGTCCTTCAGTTCAGGTAAGGGCATCCTCTTCCTTTTCTTCTATTTTTAGTTTAGCAACCACACATTTTCATTGGCAAGCCGCGCTGAGTTGGTGAGGCCCGATTAGTCGGCCCAACTAAGGTGGCAGGCTCCCATTGGTCAGAAAAAGATTAATTAGTAAAAATTGTAACTAATTAATGGTAAATCAGATAAAGACAAATTATGTATGAAAATTGATGAAAAATATATGTAGATTACAATACAAATAGTTTTAGAGATTGAATATGATCATGGTTTGATAAATACCTAAAGTTTCTATCTTTAATGCTTTTATGACTAAGAAACTCTAATTTGATGTTTTATGAAATTGAAAGAGTAATATGGATGTTCTATGAAAATATTAACCTATTGTTAATAAAAAGGATGTTTTGAAACTAAATAGATGATCCATATGTTTAATAGGCTAATTTAGGGTTTCATATGTATAATGTGCATTAATGGGCTTAGAAACCCTAATCTAGTTGTTAATGGTTTTTTAAGAGTTATATTTTGAGATCCTTGGTATAAAATGATATTCAGTTAATCCTAAGCCAAATTGATGATAAAGAAGGCCTTAATGTGAATAAGTGAGTAATTAGGGTTATGAACTTATAATTGTTATTTAGGGTTTTGTGGACATAAAAGAGGAAAGTTGTAATTAGATCCAAAAGAACCCTAATGAAACCCTAATTTGGATTATAAACCCTACAAAGTAGTTCCCAATTAATAAAGTGAGTTCTTGATGAGTATGTAGTAAATAGGTTGTACATGCTTTTCAGGATTCTGTCCTTTTATGCGATTGGCTTGCTTGCTTGTTTGGATTGCCTGATTGGATTGGACTGTGGTTATTTCTTATGAAATCTCCTAATCAGGTGTGAGGTTATTTATGAGTACTCACTTTAGTTTCCCCAATGGTTTCCCAACATTTTACTATTTGCATGGAAATAAACTATTTGTATGCTTTTATTTCTGCAATCTTTAAAGAGAATATGATTATCACAATTTAAGTATATATAAGAATTTCCCAAACCTACATACCATCTATGGATGTATGATGTGAGATCAAGCCACAGAGGGAAGACCATTGGGCACCTAGAGAGGTGACCCTAGGTACCAAGCTCAGGATGGGGAAGGTATCCTTAAGTCCCTTGCAAGGACTAAACCCTAAGAGAGGGTATCCCAGAGTATGAGTAAAAGTGGTTGGGAAGTCATATTGAAAAACATAATCTTGCATTGTTAACAAATATTTGATGTGATTTGGTTGTTAGAATATATGTGCAATATTTTGGTTGTCACCACATACCAATATATTTATTTATACTGACCGATGTTTTTTTTGTGGCGTCTTAGGAATATCTAAAATTGGACAAGCAGTAAAGTGGAATTTGTGAAGAATAAATTTCATCCATTTATGAGGATTTAGTTAGTTAGAACTCCACCGTGGGTAAAAGTCCTAGATTCCTATTTTTTGAAAGGTATGTAAAAAGTAAAATTTTATCATGTTTTTAATCTTAGTCTTTGGTATAATTTAATAATTATTTTTTATTATTTGTAAAATCATTGATTCTGTTTTTGGGATAGCGACTATAGCTCTCTGGTCTTCCTTAATATGGGGTTATCGGGTAGGAGGGTCATTACAATTGGTATCAGAGCATGGTTTTCCATTTAATAACTAATAATTATTAAATTTTACAAACTCTTTAGAACCCAAGGGAGTTATGAGAGGATTTTCCAATGATGGAGGTGTCTAGAAAAGGATCACAATCCATGGGCTGGCAATATTTTCCTCCACCCCACTAGTTAGTCTACGAGGATTCCTAGTTTTTGTGTGACTGCCTGGCCAAAATTGGATGATTTGACTCGAAATAAGATACCTCTATGTCTTATCATCTTATTTCATCCCTTCTTTATCTCTTTTATTTGGAAACAAATTTAAGTGCTTAGGGTTTTTCTCTCTCTCCACCGTGTCCTATGTTGGGAATTTAAGTGTTAAGGATTAAGGAATCCTCCACCAAATAGAAAAATGCATGTAAATAAGATGACAAGGATATAAGTTTAAAGCGTGTATATATTTCCAAGTTATAAATATATGGTTAAACAATTTTAACTTGTGTGCCTCAGCATGGCCCATATCAAGACCGTAGTTGTTCCCTTTGAGGCCAACATGAACCCTTCTGGGGGTAGGCCACCTTATAAAAGGAGGGGATCTTATGAGAAAAGGAGGAGAGATTGTGGTGAAGAGTCCTCGAAGAAGAGGAAGAGACCTAAGGAAGCTTCTGAGGAAGGTTTGGATCCTAAGAATGTTCCTTTTGACCACATGGATGAGAGTGACAATCAGAAGTGGGAATCAGTGGGAGAATATGAGACCAAGATCGACACCGCCATAAACCACAGGCTAGTTGTGGTGGTCCATACACCCAATGCCCTTTAGATGGAGTAGAAAAAGAAGTTGACTGAGGCTATCAGTGCTTTCGCCCTTAAGGACACAGCCAGAGGTGAAGATGGAGAGCCTTTACCAGTTCATCCCCGACTTGGAGCCACCATTCTGCACTTTGTGAAACTGAACATAGAGAAGTTCTAGGGAGAGGACGAGACAAAAGTCATCGACAGGGCTGATGCTTGGCTGCTTGTGGTCGAGAATGGATTCTGGATGTTGGAGGTTCAACATAATAAGAAGGTCTTGTTTGCTACCCATCTTCTAGAAGGAGTATCTAAGATATGGTGGGAGAACCACATCATAGGACGAGACCTCAATGAAGACCTGATGGACTTCAAGACCATCTTCTCTACCAGGTTCATACCTACCTCATCCAAGAAGGAGAAAAGGAAGGAGTTCACCTTCCTTGTACTAGGAAACCTCTCTATTGTAGAATACGCTCACAAGTTTCACTTATTGAAGTGTTTCAGGTACATGATGATGAAGGAGAGGTGGATGGATCACTTTGTGGAGAGTTTACACCCTTCCATCAAGCCTCTTGTTATGGCGAGTAAGCCTACGACCTTCTTTGAGGCCTACAACACCGCCCTGAGCTTGGAGAAGACTATGATGCCTGCGACCAACCCATCTAAGGGGTACCTAGGCTACACTAAAGGAATCAATGGATTGAAGACTGATCACAACTAAGGACAAGGGTGTAACAATGCCAAGGGAAAACATGGAGGAAAAGGAAAGCCATGTGGTGAGAGCCATTTTTAGAAGTGTCGTACCTATGGATGATCACACACTGGGAAATGCCGCTACAAGAAGAAGGTGTGCTTTCGTTGCCACCAGGAGGGACACTTCATCGCTAACCATCCTCTGCCTGATCTGAGAGGTATGGGTCTAGTAGAAGCACAAACGATGGCAATAGCACTTTCACCCACTAGAGGTCCACTTGATGGAGAGCGGAGGCAACACGAAGTGTTCACCATTGACAACGAAGAGGCACAGGTGAAGACTAATCATTTAATTGAGGGTAATAACCCTTAGAGTTTTGCTTTCATCTTAGTATGATCGTGTAGTAGTAGTAGTTTGATACCTTATGAACTATGTAGGCATGCTTCCAGTCATGGGATAAGATGTAAAAGCTCTTTTTGATTCTGGTTCTACTAATACTTTAATTTTGAGAAATCTGGAAACTATGTTTTGTTTGGACATCAAGGATTTAGGTTATGTTTTGGATGTTACAACCCCAAGTGTTCAGATATATGTGTCTCTTTTAAAAACCCTCATCTTGCCAGTTAAGTATCGAAGTCATGAGATTCCTACCGACTTCATCCTCCTCGATATGAATGATTTTGATGTGATCATTGGTATGGATGGGCTTTACACCTACAGAGCATAGATTGACTATAGGGAAAAGAAGATCCTTATTAGGAAACCGAGTCATCCACACTTTACCATTTGAGTAAGGAGAGATGCGACCACCAGCCTGTACGTGTCCGCTCTAAAGGCTGAGCATATGATATCTAAAGTCTATCAAGCTTACCTAGCTAAAGTCACTGAGCTGGAGTCTAAGGTGCGACCCCTTGAGGGGGTAGAGGTTGTTCGGGAGTATGTGGATGTGTTTTTGGATGATCTACCTAGGATTCCCCCCGAGAGAGAGGTAGACTTTTCCATAGAATTAGCTCTTGGGATAAACCCTATATCTAAGGCACCCTATAGGATGGCCCCTGCTGTGTTGCTCGAGTTGAAGAACCAACTACAGGAGTTGTTTGATAAGGGCTTCATCAGACCTAGTACCTCATATTGGGGAGCACCGGTTCTCTTTGTGAAGAAGAAGTATGGATCACTTCATATGTGTATCGATTACTAAATGATCAATCATGCTACCATTAAGAACAAGTACCATCTACCAAGGATAGATGACCTTTTTAACCAGCTCAAATATGCCCAAGTCTTTTCCAAGATCGATCTGATGCCTGGTTACCACTGGGAGAGAGTAAGAAGTGACGACATACCTAAGATGGATTTTTGAACCCGATATGGCCAATATGAGTTAGTGGTTATGCCGTTTGGGTTGTCCAATGCACCCAATGTTTTTATGAACCTGATGAGCAGTTTGTTCCCCTTGACTCCTTTTTCATTGTGTTCATATATGACATCTTGGTGTATTCTGATGACCTAGATCAACACCGTGACCATCTGGGTAGAGTCCTTGATATCATAAGAATGAAGAAGTTCTATGGGAAATTCTTGAAGTGTGAGTTTTGGATAGGTCGTGTTATGTTTCTTTGACACATCATATCTGGAGGAAGGATCGTCGTGGATCCAGCTAAATTGTCAACCATTTAAGATTAGCCTACATTGAAGAACCCCTCCAAGATCCGTAGCTTCTTTGGGTTGGTCAGATACTATCGATGATTCATCAAGGATTTCTCAAAGACTTCTTTGCCGCTCACCAAGTTGACCCGAAAGGATGAGAAGTTCATGTGGTCCGACATATGTGAAGCACACTTCGAAGAGATGAAGGAGAAGTTGACCACTGCTCCGCTATTGACCTTACCTTCCAGCAATGAGGATTTCATGATCTTCACCAATGCATCAAAGATGGGACTTGGCTATGTGTTGGAGCAAAACTGGCATGTGGTTGCATATGCCTCCCGACAGCTCAAGTCCAATGAGGTGAACTACATGACGCATGACTTAGAACAAGAAGCTATCATTCATGCTTTGAGGATCTAGCGGCATTATCTCTATGGAGATACCTTTGAGATCTTCGCCGACTATAAGAGTCTGAAGTATCTCCTGACATAGAGATATCAGAATTTGTGCCAACAACGGTGGACGGAGTACATGAAGGATTATGACTTCACCATCACCTATCGCCCTGGGAAAGCTAATGTCATAGTTGATGCTCCTAGTCTGAAATAGCTCAGATGTGTAGTTATTTCATCCAGCCCATGGAGAAAGCTAGAGGAGCTTGTGGAGTGGACTCTACAACCGTTAGAGGACCAAGTTTGATAGGTCAACATTCAAATAAAATCATATTTGTTGAGAGAGTTAGTGGCTCTCAGTTGACTAGTTCAGAACTTGGCAAGATGAAGGGCTTGTTAGAGAAGTCGCAAACCAATCTCTCAGTGGGAGTAGATGGTGGAATCCAATATGAGAACCATATTTGGGTTCCTGAGGATTCACCTTTAAAGGAGTGTATCTTACAAGAGGCTCATGGTTCCAAGTACACAGTACACCTGGGAACTACAAAGATGTTTAAGGATCTATAGAGATACTTCTGGTGGCCAGGAACAAAGAAAGACATAGCAGAATATGTGGCCAGCTATCTTACGTGCCAGATGGTGAAGGATGAACATCAACGACCTGGTAGACTTTTACAGTCGATAGAGATTCCAGAGTGGAAATGGGAACAGATCACCATGGATTTCATGGTGGGTCTACCCCAGGCCAAGAGAGGTCATGATGTGATATGGGTTGTGGTAGATCGCCTTACCAAGTCAGAACACTTCCTTGCCCTAAAGACCACTTCCAAGGTATCAATTCTAGCCAAGTTGTACATCAAAAAGATAGTACGGTTGCATGGTGTACTAGGTTTGATCAACTCCGATAGAGATCCGAAGTTCACTTCAAAGTTGTGGAAGTAGGTACAAGAAGAACTCGATACAAGATTGAAGTTTAGTACAGCTTATCATGCCCAGACTGATGGATAGTCTGAAAGGATGATTCAGACATTAGAGGATCTGTTCAGAGATTGTGTGCATGATTGGGGTGGATTGTGGGAGCAATACTTACCTTTAGCCGAGTTTGCATACAAAACAACAACCAAGCCTGTATCGGGATGCCTCTGTATGAATCTCTATATGGGAGACCGTGTTGATCACTGCTTCACTGGGATGATGTTAGTGAGAGGACCTTGTTTAGGTCAGATGAGCTCTAGGTGTATGTAGATAAAGTTATTTTGATCAAGTAGAGGCTAAAGAGATCCCATGATTGATAGAATTCACATGTTGATCTGAAGCAGACTGACATGTAGTTCACTATGGGAGAGCATGTGTTTTTGAAAATCTGACCACTTCGAGCTATAGCTAAGAATAGAGTGAAGTTGAGTCCCCAATACATGGGTCCGTTTGAGGTGTTAGAATGGACTGGTGAAGCTGCATATTGTTTGGCATTACCCCCTCATTATAGTATGATGCATGATGTTTTCCATGTGGCCAATCTGAAACGATATGTACAAGATCTGAGCCATGTGTTGAGCATTGAACCTATTGAGCTTTAAGAGAGGCTGACATATCCTGAGTCACCTATGAGGATTATAGATACCAAGGTGAAAGAACTCAAATGTAAGAATATAGAGATGGTAAAGGTTCTTTCAAAGCACCATGGAGAGGATGAAGCCATGTGGGATCTGAAGATGGACATGGAAAAAGCCTACCCTGATTTGTTTGTTTGATTGCTGAATTTTGTGGGCAAAATTCTTATAAGGAGGGGAGGATGTTATAACCTCAATTTTCATAGGTTTGGGTTGAAATGTAATTTCTCCATTAAAGATATAAGATTATGAAAATTATGTTATTTTAGTTCTTTGTGTGTATTTCTTTGCTAAATGTCCTTTGCATGGATGTCTTCCTGGCCCGTGTTGCATAGTAAGCCCAATATGGTTAAAAGAAAATAAAGATGAAAAGAAATCTATTAATAAGAGTAATGGAGATAATCTTAAAGGATTTTGCGTATTTATATAGAAGTCTAAGACTTTGTTCATAAAGAAGTGGATTTCAAATCCATATGATTTCTTGGGATACATGGAATCCAAATAGAGAAACTAAAAGTGAAAGAATGAGAAAATATGAATAGATTAAGCTTTAATGTGTAATAAGTTGCATGTGAATAAAACACCTTTTTCCTTTTGAGTTTGGGACTCAAACTTGAGACATGAGTAGAGAAGGCTAATAGAGACTATCCCTAAAATTTAGATGAAAAATGATAAAAGAGAAGAGAGTTATGATTTTTTCAAGTTTTTCTAAAGTGAATGGATATTGGATATATCACATTAAATGTCATGATGTGAATAGAAATATAATTTTGTTTATTCAAGAAATTGGGTGACACAGACCGTTGGATCTGAGATCCAACAGCTCAGGTGTAATCTTGTTCGTGATGGGAGACCTAGAACCAGAGAACATATTGGGTGTTCTTCCTTTGCGATTTGATCGTGAGAGAGGGGGCGAACATTGTTGGGATTAGTCCCAACGTCTTTGGGAGATCTTCCCGAACCCATCCATACTAGGATTCATGGGATTTCGTGATGAAACCTAGGAGTCCCTAAACCCAGGGGAGCTAAGATCTTACCCTATATATGGGGGTACTCTATTATACCAGCAACCCTACAAACCACCTTTGTGTGATCAGAAGAGACTAACAAACTTGTTGTTGTCGTCAATTGAAGATTCCACCTTGACCTTCACCGTCGTCTCAAAGAAGGTCCACTGAGGTCTTGTGTAGTGTCATCCCAGAGGCAGTGAGGAGCAGAAGAAGAATTGAACTGACCAGTGAGTCGAGGCAGAGCCATCGATGCCCTTAGTTTGTGCACATGTGCAAGGAAGCACAGAGTCAACGAACGAGTTTACCATCGACTCGTTGAGGAGCAGCGAGCCGAGGTTGAAGATAACCCCACGCGAAATCCCTAGTTTGCCCCAATGGTCCTTTAGTTTAGGTAAGGGCATCCTCGTCCTTTTGTTCTATTTTTAGTTTAGTGAGTGTGCATTTTCACTGGCGAGCCACACTAAGTTCGTGAGGCCCGATTGGCTGACCCAACTGAGGTGGCAGGCTCCCATTAGTCAGAAAAAGATTAATTAGTAAAAATCATAACTAATTATTGGTAAATAAGATGAAGACAAATTATATATGAAAATTAATCAAAAAAATATGTAGATTACAATAAAAATAGTTTTAGAGTCTGAATCTGACCATAGTGCGAAAAGTACCTAAAGTTTCTATCTTTAATGCTTTTATGACTAAGAAACCCTAATTTGATGTTATATGAAATTGAGAAGAGTAATATGGATGTTCTATGAGAACATTAACCTATTGTTAATAAAAAGGACGTTTTGAAACTAAATAGATGATTCATATCTTTAATAGACAAATATAGGGTTTCATATATGTATAATGTGCATTAATGGGCTTAGAAACCCTAATATAGGTGTTAATGGTTTTTAAAGAGTTATATTTCGAGATCCTTTGTATAAAATGATATTAATTTAATCCTATAACAAATTGATGATAAAGAAGGCTTTAATGTGAATAAGTGAGTAATTAGGGTTTTGAACCTAGAATTGTTGTTTTAGGGTTTTGTGGACATAAAAGAGGAAAGTTGTAATTAGATCCCAAGGAACCCTAATGAAACCCTAATTTAGAATAGAAGCCCTAGAAAGTAGTTCCCAGTTAATAAATTGAGTTCTTGATGAGTAAGTAGTATATAGGTTGTACATGCTTTTCATGATTTTTTCCTTTTGTGTGATTGGCTTGTTGCTTGTTTGGATTTCCTGATTGGATTTGATTGTGCTTATTTCTTGTGAAAACTCCTAATCAGGTATGTGGTTATTTATGAGTACTCTCTTTAGTTTCCCCGATGTTTTCTCGTTGTTTTATCGATTGCATGTAAATAAATTGTTTGGATGCTTTTATTTCTGCAGTCTTTAAAGAGAATATGATTATCACAATTTAAGCATATATATGACTTGCCTGAACCTACATACCATCTCTGGATGTATGATGTGAGACCAAGCCCCGGAAGGAAGGTCAGAGGTGGTCAATCCCCAAAGGTAAGACCACTGGGCACCTAGAGAGGTGACCCCAGGTACCAAGCTCAGGATGGAAAAGGTAGCCTTAAGACCCTTGCAAGGAATAAACCCTAAGAGAGGGTATCCCAGAGTATGAGTAAAAGTTGTTGGGAAGTCATATTGAAAAATGTAATCTTGCATCGTTAACAACTATTTGATGTGATTAGGTTGTTAGAACATATGTGCAACATTTTGGTTGTCACCACATACCATTACTATTTATTTATATGGATCGACATTTAGTTTGTCGGTGTTTTAGGAATACCTAAAATTGGACAAACAATAAAGTGGAATTTGTGAAGAATAAAGTTAATCCATAAAGGAAGATTTGGTTGGATAGAACTCCACCATGGCTAAAAGTTTCGAATTCCTATTTTTTGAAAGGTATGTGAAAAGTAAATTTTTATCCTATTTTTAAGCTTAGTCTTTGGTAGAATTTAATAATTATTTTTTATTATTTGCAAAATCATTGATCCTATTTTTGGGACAGCGGCTCTGTCTTTCTGGTCTTCCTTAATTGGGGTTTACCAGTGATGGGGGTAATTACAATAATGTTATATCATGATTTGTAATAATATTTGGTTTAGTGTTATATCTCTCACTTGGACATGGGTCTCACCCTTACGGTTTGCCACATCTTTTATGCGATCATCAGCGACGTGGGCATGATCGAGTTTTTGAGGAAGAGCATCTTGGAGATTATTAGTCATAGAAGGTTGGATGTTTCTAGTGTTGTGTAGTTGAGTTCTATGTGATGTCCATGTACTCTCAGATCCTGGAGGGATGTGTTTTGTAGATAATATGTACATAAATATGTGTTTTTGGTTGTATGCCTTGGTTGTACATCATGCTTGTATAAATGATTGTATATGCGAACAAATCTTTTGCAACAAGTGTGTGGTAGATGGATACTATATAGATGAATATACCTGGAATGATTTGTGATATAGTACATGTTATGGACCTTTTTCTAATATGTTTTCGCTTGGTGGTGGTTATTTAATATGATTTTAATTTACTCATTCTTTTGCTATTGTGGTTGCTTATAGTTGATCTCTCCCTTTGTTCTGAGTTATCTCACTCATGTGGCATCGGGTTGTCACAATAAATGCCTTCTCCAACTCTATCAACAAAAAATGTGCACCTATTGGATCCGTAATGACCACATACTCTATGGAACCAACCCATTTCAGCCTCTCAAACATATTCCCCAGACACTTCAAAGGCTACACATTTGGTGGGGGTACCCTTACTGGAGGAATAGGTACCTTGCCGTGCATGCATTGTCATATCCACAAACTACACAAGGATAGTATGAAATGCTGGATCAGCTAGTGTTGTACGATTCTTGGGAGGTGGTATGGGTTGTCCTATCCTTGGCTTAGGTACTCTCGCCTCTGGTACCCTCTTCTACCCACCACCTCCAGGTGAAATGATATTTTCTCAACATGCTCCTCATGTGAAACAGCCTATCTACACTACCAAAAATGGTTAGACGTGACGAACACATAAGAATAGAAATGACAACATATGTCCATGTGGACTTAGCAAACATAAGTTATGATACCAAAATTTGTGCAATCCAATAATGTATGTGTGTGATTATGTAAAATATAAAATCTAATAGATCATAATAAATGTTATTACCAACAATATATAGATAATAATAAAAAAAAATTGGTCATTTCCACAAAAATTGCACAAATGACCATTTTCTCTTCATTCAATATAAATAGATGACTTCTACATAATGACATCTAATGACCATCATTACAACTTGTATACAAATGATACATTGCAATATAATTACAATATGTACATCTATACAAGGAAGACAAACCAAAATAACAGTTGTATATACAACTGATCAAATGCATGTTGGTTGTATTTGAGAATAGCTGGACAACTCTAAGACACACACAAATGCTCTCGACAAACATCCAAGTCACTGTTTCCCTCTAGATAAAGGGTTTCTTCACAAAAGTTGGGTTTATGTTGTTGGTTACCTAAAATATGTGGATAACCAAGCGGTGGAATCCATGTAGCAATGATACTACATAACAAATGGTAACATTCCATTCTTACAAATCTACTACTAATTGAGTAATAGTGGTAGAAATAAAAGATAATATAATTGTCACAAGGTATCATTTATTGGTAAGTGTAGAATAAGAAGGACAAGTACTACTTGGAACGTATACAAGAGAAATAAACTATCATAATGTGAATTGCCAAGTAACCCTAAATAGATATATTACATGGTTGTATCAACTTAATTTATGATTAATCTATGGGTGTTTGAGACATACCAAGTCAAAATGCAGACTAATGATCCATAAAACCCCAAACCATCATGTAAGGCCTTTAGGAATATAACACTCTAAAAGTTCCTTTCATTCCTTGGTTGGTGCGAGTATAAAAAGAGTAGCGTGATTAATGGTTGGACTACTTATGGAGTCTTCAAAGGTCAATCCACATAAACTAGTCCACTTGGGAACTCAGGTTTTGACACTATTTAAAGGGTATAAAACTCATATAAACATTTTTCATATTACATTACAATCATATTGCAATTTATAACATATCATAGGAACTACAACGTCGAACTACCGGTTCACATAACTATATTGGATGTTGAAGAAACTCAGTCACTCGCATGCACTCAATAGCATACGACTTTGAGTTCCTTATCATGATTCAATATAGATAGAAGGAAACTCGTTTTTCTATCCTAGATTCCAAACACTATGATAGCTCGTTTGGCTATCATGATTCAAGAGCATTACATGTGTAGGGTTAAACTTGAATAATTACACAAATTACTCATACTGCAAGTGCATAAATAAAGTTAAAAACTAGTTATAGAGATGTTATGATATTAATCAATCATAAAAACTATGGAAGATCCAAATTATATCAGGGTACAACCAATTATACGATATACTAGACAATTTATCTATAATTATCCATATAAAGAACCATATATTCAATTTAGGGCACATCAAGGCCCAAATCATCGTTTACAGCCATAACAGGGGAAAATCCTCATAGGGATTTGATGTCAAGTTTCAAAGATGTATTTATACTCTCATGAAAAGAAAAAAAAAATGTACAACATTTCAAAACTAAACTCACAAGAAAATTAAAGATGCATTAAGAAGAAGATTTGGCTTAAAAGACCATTTTAGCACAAGTAAGCTACTTTTAAGTATCAATTCTAACTATAACAAAAGTTTACACATCATAATACTTATAAAATAATCATAATTTCAACTTATAATCACAGTAAAATATTATAGATATTTGCATAATTATTTGTATACCAACATGGTATCAAAATACCTTAATAAAAGAATTGTTATGGCATAAATATATTCATTTCAAAATTTCAGTCATGATGCAAATAAATGGCATACTAATACCACTATAAAAAACCATTATAGAGTTCATTAAGGCATATAAACAAGTAAATAGTTCATCTAATAGAAAGATAATCCATAAATATCCCATTATTTTCATAGAGAACAAATTTTGCACAAGATTAAGGTTTGAATATAAATTGTAAGCAAGACGTTCTAGTAGAACTTAAGTAACTCTCTTTAGATGGTGGTAAAAATGTTTATAAACAAGATATTCTCAAGATATTCTTCTATACACGTCCAAATTTCTCACTCAATCTCCAACATCACACAATCAATCTAGATAAAAGCAAATTAGGGAAAACGAGAGAGAAAAGAGGGTGCATTACCTAGATTAAGCAAGTTCCACTATGCATATTCATGGAGCTCATCCAAGAAAAAATAAGATAGTGAAATAAAAAAAGGAAAGATCATATAAGGAAGTTCTTACATGTAAAAAATCTAGAGTGAAAATCCAAGGTCTTGAATCCACCAAGGAAGCATGAATCATCAACATGCCAAACGAGTAGTACTATGTATAACTGTTTCACTATATATAGAAGAAAGGGTCACAAGACTAAAACAACCACACTTGTGCAATGTAATCAAGGGAAAAAGAGGGAAAATCTATCGAGGTGCATGCCCTCTCAGGTGTCAAGGTACCCTCTCAAGGGTCTTCCCCTTGAGGGGTCTCATTGAAGGTCTTCTTCCTTGGAGGTATTGAGTCTCATGCATTGGCAATCAAGGTCCAAAGGGTATTCTATCAAGATGCACAAAATGCAACTTTCTAGATGCACCATGCAAAACTATCATACCCCCACTTTCACAAAGCTATCAAGGTACAAGGTGATCTATCTAGGTACAAATCAATGCCCATACACCAAGTCCCCTTGAAACCTATCTATAAAGGTTGGAGAGGGCCCAAGCAATGAACCTAAACCACTTGGACAAGGATTTATGGTAAGCAACACTGGGATGAAACACGATAGATATAATGTTCCAAAAGAAACCAAACGAAATTGAGTATATAAAAGAAAACATGTATTTAGAAAATGTGCACTCAAATTGAATTGATTTCTTCAAATAAGGCATATATACATATTAGTCGAAAAAGTTACCTTAAATTGCCAAAAAAGGCAAACATAGCAGAAAATGAGTTAAAATAGATATTTACCTTGATAAATGGTGTTAAAAAGTTAATGAAGCATTCAATTAGGATAAAAAAACATGATTATATGTTAAGATAGGTTAGGGGATTTACAGAAGAAGAGGAGTTGGGTTCGTCTTTGGTGTACAAGTCCTCTTCATCACTTGCAAATTAATCTTAACTTGGGGAAAATTCTAGATCTGTGAAGGGAACATACCTTTTTTCCCTTGAGAATACTCCTTATCCACTTCATCTCTACCATTGATCTCTACTTCCTAGGTTTTGAGGCAACATGTGAGGGATTTAACTTGAGGATTTTTGAGGTTGGAGAACTCTACTATGGCTTTCACCTTCTTTTTAGAGATGTAGGTGAGGGAGTAGAGGATTTTAGAACATGTCTCGTTGGACTCGGAATCCTCTCTATGAGAACTAAGATCATTGTTAATAAATAAATCTATTGAATACATCTTAGTGACAAATTCTAACCTTGTTATTTTGAAAAATTCAGGTTGGTGTTGAAGCTTGTTAACTTTAGTACACACCTTCTCCTGATCATAGGAGTAATTATTAGAGAAGATCCTTCTAAGATATCACTTGTAGGGTCTATGGGCTATATGGGGTAAATTAAGCTATTAAAAAGTTAAAATCAATTTTATTAGTCCTCCAAAATATGTTACAATAAAAGTGAGACATGTCTTCAAAACAAGTATGAAAGAGATTGAATGAACCATACTTGAATGTAAGAGTTTAGAGTGGTTCTTCCTTGAAATAATGTAATTTCACTACCTATAGAGGTCATCCTATAGAATTTTTAAACCTAGAGTATCACCTTGTATTAAAATTCAAGATAATACACCAATGAATCCTTTCATCCAGGTCAAGAGAAATTACTTTTTTTTGGAAAGGATCCTATAACCTTACATATTGGATAACCTTCCCTTACCTAAGCCACCTACTCTTAACTAAGGAAGATATATCTAATAAATCTTTATAGAAGAAATTTGTTGGAATATAGATATGATCTTCACAATATAAGAATTAGAACTATCCCTCTTACAAGAATATTATTCACTCAATTCAAATTAAGCTAGTCACAAAGCTGAAGTGATTGATTAGGGTCTCTTTGAAGAAAAATATCTCAACTATAGGAGAGGGGCCACTGGGTAACCTTGATATTCTCCCAAGTAACTTATATTCTTGGTTGAGCCTGCCCAATAGCTAATAGACTTGATTGAGACAAGTCCCAACCATTTAATGGGGGTTAAATAGAAATCCAATATATTTATTTCCACTTTGTAACCCCTCTAATGGAAAGTTTTACTCTCTCAAAAATCTATGTCTATAGTATAATAAGTCATAATTTCCAAAATTATCAAAGAAATACTCGGTCAATGTCTTAGCGGGTTGTGGTTCTCCCTTTAGATATTAGTTCTTAACATTGTATGTAAGTTTGTCATTTTGAAAATTAGTTTATTTTCCTCATAGAAAAGTCTGCTGACACATGTATTTAAAAATGCCTTCACATTACATTAGAGTTAGTTTCCTTATTCATTACTAAGACCATGACATGGCAAGTTTGGGCTAATTCAAAATATAACTAAGTAAATCAATTTATCACTTGTGTAAATCTATTATCTATTTAGGATTAATTACTAAAAATAGATTCAATGCAAATGATTAGTATTAATAGGTATATCATACATGGTCTACATTCAGTAGGCTCATATAGACTCTAGTCAGGTCTGCAAGTTTCTAGGGTCATGTCCACATTCTCCTATGTAAAGGAAAGGAATATATGTTGTATCTATCACATTATCAACACACAATCATTATTTCTACAATTTGCAATAGAGATCTATAGAAAATTTGACTTTAATTTTAGATATTTGTGCATGACTTGACTTGACTTGATTCTCCTTTTCTAGAGTTTATAATTTGATGCTATTGAAGAGAATCACTTCGATATGAAACTAAAAGCATTCTACACACATGAATGGTATAATGTAAGACATTATCAATATATGGGTAATGTGAACTTTGAAGCGCACAATGTGGTTAGAGTACATGTCCTATAATGTTATATGAGTAACTATTTAATTTATATCACTTTATTAGCCTAAGTATCAATATACATATATTATACATCTCATATTTTGCGAGTTAGGGTTAACTATTATACAACAATTTTAGATCCAACTTGTAACACCATGGCATATAGTTTTAGGAATGATAAATGGCCCCATAGACCACCACTAGCTTTAACTGTGTGCTTTTTCCTCACTGACGCACAAGCTGTGATCAACTTCCTGACTGGTCACCTATTCTATACTATTCTAAGATGAGAACGCTTAACATTGGAATTCTTAGTGATTGGCTTCCTGAAAAGGAGGTGTACCTTAGTGATATGGGTAGTGCAATAACTCCTTTTAAGATCATTTTATGCAAGGCTTCATATCTAGAGATATTACAATCTCCCCCACTTTGACTCTTGATGTTCTCATAAAGGCTCAACTATATGGCCTCATAATATTTCCCAATTTCAATGCAGATCCAAAATGGTCCATGGACACTCAACCCTGCATCACAAGCACTAACACAAGGGTCGATACATCTCCACGGACAGTCATTTCCAACACAAGAAGACCGCACAGCTGAAGAGCAGCACTCCACATGTCCATGTGGGCCCCATCTAGTGGAGTGGTTATGACTCTAATACCATTTGTAAAATTGGACCCACTGCCCAAGGCTCTAGTATAATGTTAAGAATGATGAATGGCCTCACAAACCACTACTGGTCCTAACTGCGTACTTTGTCCTCACTCATGGACAAGCCGTGGTCAACTTCTCAACTGGTCACCCATCCTAGTACTACTCCAAGTTGTGCACGCTTAACTTTGGAGTTCTTAAGGATGGACTCCCTGAAAAGGAGGTGCACCTTGGTAATATGGATAGTCCAATCATTACTTTAACTATTGTACAATGATTTTAGATCCAAACACTATAGAACTTAATCCTTATTAAAATCCTATTAAATTCAAGGGCCCGCAATCCTATTAAGTATCTAACTCACTAGAGTCTTCAATGCATATGTTAAGGTATCACACAACCTAGGTTCATCATATCTGCATGTTAGGGTTAGGGTTCCCATCTAATTCCTCATCATAGGTTCATTACGGTATAACTTACACCGTGTACAAGGATTTCCTAGTGATCTAATTGTATTGGCATCTAATTTATAAAGTTTAAACTTCTAGGATTACAATGGAAGGTTTTGGTATGTTATAGAAAGTGATGCTTGTGTTAGTATGTTTGGTAACCATGAGGGAGAAGTAGCAAAGAGGTCATAAAGAACATTAAGACTGCCTTGCTTTTTATGTTGGTTATATAATATTCTTTCATAGTTTGATGTTTATCATGAAACATTCGTCCAAACATCCAAATGCCTTACGTTTAATATTTCCCACTAAACTTCCTCTAATTTTCCCTGGAATTATCTAAATTTTCCTTCATATTTCCGCATTTTCATGCTCATACTACGGTTACAATCGTCGTTGTAACAATGTCATGCTCATGGTGCTAGTTGATCACTTATGGAATTGTATATGCCTTGTGAAATGTTTATACTGAATATAATTATCTTCTGCAGAGATCTGCAGCACACAATCTAAATCTCTTCGGTTGGCCTGATCTGGTCCAAATGAAGAAGATGAACTTCAAGGGGACTGTGTAGTCGTAGAACGGTTCATAGTTATTCTGTTAAAAGGTTAGAACGGTTCATATTGCTTAATCTATATGTTGTAGTTTGCTCGTCGGTTGTAAAAAGACAATGTACTCCAATCATAGTAAACCAATATTATGCATGATTTGATAAGCGAGCTACAAACTTAGACACATGTCAAATCACTATGACAAAGTCATGGGAATCAGAGTAATATCAAAAGGAAGAAACTAAACTTAGGGCCCGTTTGGTTTCCTGTGGTTGCAACATGATGCGCAGTTTCAACACAGGAAATAGAACTACTTGAGTTGGAACCGCAACTATTTTGTTTGGTTGGAAGTAGCTGCAACCCAGCTATTTCCTTATCATTTGTTTGGTTCCCTACAGTTGCATATTCCATTCACCAGAGGTGCACTTACCATCCCATAAATTCATGCTGCTGTTTGCTAACGTTTCTACATAATTCTAGCTTCTGCCTATCACAAATTCAATGACCAATACAACCAATGCATAAACAAAAATATTATAAAACCAAAACGAAATTTCCAGTATACAAATGATTCTACATTCATTCCAGTATTTGAGACCATAAATGTTTTCCAATAAAAATCTGGATACACAACAAAAATCTGAAGCCAATTTGAGCATTCCAGCAACCCAGCCGTGAGATCCTCGTTTAGCTTCCTGACTGTGGCCGCAAAACCATTCCAGCAACCCATTCCCCTCTCCCACCGTCAACGCAAGAAGGAGACAGATAGATGAAACACAAGCAGCAAGCAGGTCGGAAGTCCACTCTACCCAAAGGCGAGGTCTGGTCGTCGGGAGCAGAGGACTGAAAAACCCATAAGGCCATGGAGAGGTAGAAACCAGAGAAACCCAAAATGGCCATGAACAAAACGAAGGTGAAGAAGGCCAAAATGGAGAAGAAGGTCGGCATACAGAACAAAGAATGTAGGGAAAACAATTTGGGGAAGGAAACTCACCTGCTAATTGTCTCGTGGGATGCACAATGCCCTTTGACGACTGTAAAGCTCAACTATCCGGAATCCACGGCCGTCAAGTGGAGGAGGAGGAGTCCCTACCGCTATAGAGTTGATGAGGGGAAGTCCTACTGCCGTCGGACGAACGAAGAGCAGTAACGATGGCGAAGGGTAGACGAGACGGAGGACGGGAGGAGGGTACCGGTGGCCCTAACGCACTGCGTAGCGTGGAAAATGAACCGCGCCCAAATCGGGGGCGGTTCCTTTCCGTCAATTTTCTACTGGGCTGGGCAGAAGGTGTGGGTTGGTTTTCTAGGTGTGGGTTGGGCCAACATCCAACCAAACGAAAAATTTACAAAACATTGTCGGTTGGATCTGCACACATTTCAGTGCAGCCCAACCAAACGAGCCCTTAGATACACATGTCGTCACTACGACGAAGTCATGTGCCGGGCTCTAGTCTAGATGCGACAAGAAGATAAGCGAGAAGATTAGTGAAGTAGTTTTATTACCAAACAAAAAATACTTCACATTTACGGGGACCGGGTTATAGTATTATTAACTAGTCACGCAACCTTGCAGGGACCGAGCTATGGTAATTGACTTCGTCCGCATACAAGTACTGAGAAGTAGATATCCATGAAGTTGGCAAAAATTAACGGCATTCTTCTAGCTATAAATACTCAAGGATGATACCATGTATTTCACCAAGATACAAAACTAGTTCTATTAGCTTGTTATTCTCTTTTGGTTAAGCTATGTCTACCAAACCACTTCTCGTGTTTGCAGCGCTCGCAATTGCTTTACTTCTTTTGGCGTCCTCTGCTGCCATGGGCGCGCGTGAACTAGCTGCAGAAACTTCTGAAACCACCAGTATGTAATGTTTAATCTTTGCAGTTTCAAACATACAAGTTTGTTTGGGTTTGTATGGTGCATGTGATGGACAATCTTACGATCTCCTGTATCAACGCTGTACCCTTTTGCAGGTGATGTATATGCGAACCAGTGGGGAGGCGGTGGCTGGGGAGGTGGAAACCGAGGCAGTTGGGGAGGTGGCGGACACCATGGAGGCGGGTGGGGCGGTGGTGGAAACCGTGGAGGGTGGGGTGGTGGTGGTCGCGGTGGCGGTGGATGGTAAAGTTGTATGTGATGATGAATATGCGTGGCTCATTGTACTTTATCCAATAAACGAATAAGTTTGCACAACTTTTGTGTTTAGTTGTTTTTCATGTCAAGGGACGCAACCATCCTGTCTATGCAATCTCATGAGATTCGCCTAGACTGAAGTGATTGTAACTTTTTGTTACTTTATATAATAAGATGGTCATGCATATAGTAATTTCTTTATTTTATTATGTTATCACATGGAATCAGTGAGTTATTAGAACTGTTTCACTGCCGATCACACTTTGAAGTATGCTTGTTGTGTATTTATGCCTTTGTTTCTAAGGTCTCTCTTTATCTCTTATTTTTCCTCTCCTAGCTATATTTACTGTCTTTTCTTTTCAAGGGAGGGGTGGGATTGCTTGCTTTAGTGCTTTTACCCACATCAGCAGGCAAACTCGTCAAGTCTCGAGTTTATCCCTCCTTTCCACTGTGTCACTATGATGTGAGCTGTTGTTTGTAATTAATCTAGCTATTATAAGATATCAACTCTTCAAATAGTCTACTTCTAAATAGGTAAACATTTTTTTACTAGATCAAAGAAAATGGCTAAAAGACCGACACTACCAGTGTAACCAAAAACATACTAGCCACAAGAAAATAGTGATATTTCTATTATGCATATGCAACACATATGCATCACGCCGGTATATAGACTAGAGATGTTGTACTAACAAATCGCAAAAGAATAAGCAAGTAATTTCAGAAGTGTAGAAAAGGATGATAGGAGAATTGTAAAATATTGTAGATACAAATACCCCATTTATAACATCCTAAAAATGAAGTGTTTACTAACTACGTTCTATTTATAAGATTTTGTAAACATTGGAAGTAATTAAATGATAATGATGGTGATGACAATAATGATGATAATTACTAAAGATATATTTTTTCTAAACATAATCCTCAATAGAATAAGTAAATTATGTACATTAAATATGTCATACAAGTCATATTACGGATGCAAAAAATATTGCTAAAAAATATTATGAATAAGTCAAGAGAAATATATAAGTACCTCATCTAAGTTGGTTCCATGAGGAATAAATCCCTCAACTTTTCTATTCATAATCAACATGGATTTCAATAAATTAAAAATATTACTAAATTAATATTTAACATAAATATTTAAACTACATGGAAACAATAACTAATAGTATTACAAAAATCTAGACACCTACAGGGAGCAATATCCACATTGATCAACTAGAATTAGATTGATAAGTTTAAAAAGATATATAAAAATAGGAAATAATGAAAAGAATCTACAAAATTTGGATTTATATTGTGTTTGACCAAAGTTTTTGTCACACTCATGTTTATAGGTATTTTAAAATCTTTGTCAACATTTCATTAGTTTTATTAGATCAAGAGTCAATTGATCGAAAAATCAAATCCCTTTTAAGGGTTAATGTAATGTTACAATGATGTCTACCTAATTTCTAGCCATTAAAAAATATGATGACATTGTCTTCTTTCTTGACTATCACTTCCATGATGAGGAAATAGAAATCCAAACTTTCTTTGATAAAAACATAAACCCTCCTCTATAACGACCCTCACTTTTGAGTGTTTCCTAGTCAAGAGAGGACCTTAATGTCGAGGACAATTACTCTAAATTTTATAGAACAAATTTAACGAATGATAGATAGCAACAAATAATTTTTGTTCGTTTGAACATATAATGTTCACATGATTGTATAATGAGCTCATCTAAGGAGTTACATAGATATTTCAATATGAGGACTAACATATACAATGAGAAGATATACTATCGAGCTAATCCTTTTTGACTTATCTTTAATATCATTTTTTTGATTCTTCTTGTATTCCACTAATAGATGCAGGTTAACCTAAAGAGTCGACAAATAAAATGCACATCAGTATATTGCTATATTGTGTATGTGGGTGCATACGAAAGTATGCATATAACATAACAACATATATTCTCAACCATTAAATATATGCACATATAAAATTCTACTTTTATTAAGATAATGTAACCAATGTTGTTTAAACCATCTTGGGTTTCTATCCATCATTGGACATAAGTGAACTTTCCCATGGTAGGTCTAACCCAGGGTTTAGAATATCATTCTTTACTTTATGTGATAGTCATATTGACACTAAAACTGAACAAAAATTAAAATAAATGAATAGGACACACAATCACATCTAATGTCACACCCTAAATGTTTTTTTATTTTTCAGACTTTGTTGTGACGATAATCAATAATTCATATCAACATCCACACTTCCAAAAGTTACTATAGGTCGCTATGATTATCTGGTTGACAATAAACTTCAGGATTATCTCCCTAATAGGATTATCTCATATTAGACACAATTTGGGATCAAAATACCAAACATAAATATTATTTTATTGTCATTTGTCATTTATGTATTTTCTTAATTTAGTCTCCGAAGTTGTGAATAACCACATAATTATCTCAAAACTTGGAATTGTCTTCAAATAAGTAGTATCTCTTGTGGAGCAAAGTAACAGGTAAAAATATGACTATTTGAATATGAATACTTGGAGTCTAGGTAAAGACTAGATAATCACTCATTTAATTATCTAGGTCATTTATCCTCTTATAATATTCTAGAATCTTGCCAATTATCTGAAAATGAGTTTATTAACCATTCCTTAAGATTGATTACATCATATTATAGATAAAATCCAATTCTATTTATCCTATCTTCCAATGGATCTATTTGCTATTCAAATAGCCTATTTTGGCTTCAATTGGATTCTTAGACCTGTGACTCAAACCTTGGACTTTCATTGATCGTACCATTCTATTATTCTATTAGTTATGGAATTAAGGCTTTGAAGATCATAATATCTCAATGAAGCGTCATATTAACACATACACTCAACATTACATTAATTACTTAATGTGATGACTCAATCTAAGTCCTAGATTGATCATCCAATGTCATAGTTTGATCTCATTATTCTTTTATTGACTTGATGTAAAATTGAATATGATGTTCTTGATGAAATTTGCAAACTTTTAGAATTTTACATCCTCTTTCCCTAACATCCTTTACTTCTTTCATATTTTTATGTTGTGTGAGAATTATGTACATGATGATATCATACAAAAACCTTGGCTATTCCAAGTTTGAAGATTCCCGAATCAAATTTCAAAACATACTTATGAGTGATATAAAATTGAATCCTATATATAAACACACTTATGTGTGCATCTAAATGTGACCTCACATGTTCATTAAGATGTGAGGGGTTCCTTAACTCCATGGTTGATAAACTTTGACTATAAGAACTGAGTACTTCCATTTCTTGGTCTTCAATTAGGTATAACCCATTTTACTAATTTTACCATCAAATACCAATGAGTAACTGTATGTGTGAAGATTTAGAGAGTTAGGAGGCAGAGAAGTCACATGGTGTCCATAACAAGTCTATATGAACCTTCAAGACTCTCCACTCAAGTTACAAAAATGAAACTTACATATTTTGAATTTCTACCATCCCTCACCTCATGTGCATAAAATTTATTTGATATCATGTTGTATGCCACATAAATCTTGTTATGGTGGGGTTCATATTGATGCTATGATGACATCTACTTGGTTTTTTTAGTTCTGGTTGTATGTTGGTTGCTTGGTCTGCCTCTTATCTTGATGATCCTATTTATCTATACTCTAGACTCTATAGGAGCTTGACCCAACTTTGACTTTGAAGTGATGTGCAGAAGGCAATGTAGCAGTTGGTTTTGTAGTTTAACCTCTACCTAATTTATAGTTCTTCAAGGTGGATTCTAAGTATCAGAGTCTCTTTAAATTGTGTTTGTACAAGAGGTTTCATGTTCATTCAAATAATATCGTGTAGGGGAACATTGATCTTGCTGACAACCATGTGGTTGTCTTTGATTTGTTATTAATTATCATTTAGCATGTGGGTCATAAGGTGAGGAGTTTTCATCCATAAATTACAATAGGATTGTATGAATTCAAATAGAGAAAATTCATGATTTCCCAAGTTGAACTTTGAACAAATAAAATTTATTGAGAAATTATTTTATGTATAAAAATTTACAATATTAAACTCTTATTTTTATTCTAAATAATAGATGAATTTTTGGGCAAAGTTTTTATACGAATTATTGGGAAAAAGATTTAGTATTAGAGTTGCACTGGGTAAGACTTGGGTATGTTATTCCCTTTTCTAAAATTGTTTGTGCATGTTTCATGTCTATTTTTGTTGTTTTGAATACTAAAAAAATTATAATTAATTTGAAATAATCTACTTTTCCCTAGAATCTTTTTTATACAATATAACATATTCATATGATGTAACATTCATCCAAAAAAATACCTATTTGATATGGTTTTTTAGTTCTATCTATTCAAACCATATTCTTTTTTTTTCCTTTATTGACACATAAACCTTTACTTGAGTATCTTACTTTTTAATGACTATATAACAATTTGGTGATTCCTTCATTACTTATTCTTGGATTTTACCACTTTACTGGTGCTTTTGGTGATGTTCCCCTTCTTGGTGCATTATTTTTTCCCTCTTTTGTGGTTTATGGTGTACATGAGTCAGATACAATTTGTCTTCACATATTATGTTATATAAATTTCATTATTCTTATACAGTATTTTCCCCTCCCATGCCTTCTTTAAAATAAATTTGTTATGAACAAATTCTAGATTACTTAGAAAAAGGACCCATGCTTACTAAAATTCTCTTTTCATTCTGATATATAGAATAAAAAGTTGTGATGCAACTAGTTGCATCATCATGAATAAGTAGTGTTGTTTTCACAACACTAGCATTATTTTTTGTTTGAATGAATCATATTGTGTTGGTCAGTAATCAATGTTTTCATTGTTCTCATTCTTTTATTTTTTTTCTAGTTTATGTCAACAATTTTTTTTCTTGGAAATCAACATTTTTATTGCGTATTTTTCAAAATGATGAATGGGGGAAGGCTTTATGTTTCCCTTATTATGATTAACAACTTCTACTAGAATATTGGGAGTGAAAAAAGGGGTAAAGGACATAAGAGGGTAAGAAATAACATGTGCATGTGCGCAATGTGAAATATGCATAATTAGAAAGGGAAGTGATGTCAACATGAATGTGCGTGTGTAAGCAAGGAAAATATGTGGATGCAGTAAAAGTGAAAAAGGTTCATGAAAATTCTATGTCAAAACTATTTGGTATACATGACTAGTAGAAACAAAAATGCATGGGTTACAAAAATCTAGGGTATGAGTGAAACTTGGTGTCATAACTTAGATTTTCTCTCTCATGGAATCAATGCAAATCTTGACTCATTAAATGCTCTATTGTACTTCCCTTCACCCCTAGTTTGATGACATTAAGTCACATTAAGCCCAATTGATGCTTCAAATTTGATCATATGTTGCAGTTTACTTAATTGACTAGAGTTGAACTCATTGTCAGACTTTTAAATAAATTCCCACAATATAATGCCCTCAACATTATAATCTTGGACCAAAACGTTTACTATAGGAGTTATAATAAAAATTTGAACCATTAAAGAAAATCTCATGCTATCGAAGTTGTAGTTTAAGAGATATGATATCTACAAGATTGTCCAAGAAATATGATTTGAAAATTTTCTTTTGACACATAAATGCATCACGTCATCCATCACACCCAGTTTCTCTCGACCAATCAAAATGATCCCTTGTGTGGCCACATATTTTCCATTTTAGCAATCCATTTGTTTTTCCTCAGCCAACCACAATGCTTAGATTGCATGTGAATAGATTCTGCTAAGATCCAATGGGCATGGGGCCATCTTCCCCACCTGCTCCCATGGATGACAGTAGGTGGTTGTAGATAAAGCTCCACCATATTCAGACCACTTTTTGCACCTATATAATTCTCTACCACCTAGTTTCTTCCTCTTTATTCTTCCCCTTTCTTTTTTTTTGAAAATAGCTCAATATCATTAAAAGTAAGCCATATGACATCTACAAGATAGACATCTCAGAACAAATAACCAAGCAACAACTCCTATTGTAGAAAGACATAGCATAAGGCTCAGATTGGGATGCGAAAGGTACACTTCTGCTCCGTCCACCTCTTGTAGTGGCTGTCTCAAACAGCTATCTGGGATGGAATTCATCAATCTACAAGAGCCTATGAGTACATCAGGATAGAATTTTGCATAGCCGTTGGAAGAGATTACCATCATGAAGACAAGGAATGGTCACCTGAAAAAGAGCTTGACAACCAAGAACCAACACAAACACAACACTCCACAAGCTGGATAAGAGACACAACTACCGACTAAGAAAACAAAAGGAAAAACAAGCATAGGACAAACGTCGAGCACTAGGAGAGCACCAACCAGGAGACCTGAGAAGGAGGCCAAACCCCAATTGTGCATATACAAAGGAAGGATGGCTCATGTGGGTACAACGATGGGGGGTAGAGGGTGCCGGGAACCCCACCACCACTCCCGACCACCATTGCGAGCAGGGACCAGAAGACCCGCATGAAGCACAAAACCCAACTTCCTCCTCCTCTGCCTAAAGCACTAAGGGCCTCCCGCTCCCCGTCCGCCCATGAAGGAACCCGAGGAACGACAACACAGGACACCAACAACCTAGACAGGTGAAGACCGAAAGAAAAACAACACAAAAGAAAATGCAAAGAACAACCCCCCAAACCTACGAATACAACCAAACCGAACAGACCCACAAACAGAAAGCAAGAAGGGGAAGAAACAACACCCACACCCACAGAGAACAACATTCCAGAAAACCAGACAAAGCTACCTCCTTGCACCGAAGAATGATGTCGATGCCAGGAAATGAAGCCACGCTCTGGAACACCTCCTCGCACCCAAGAGACCATGAACCAGATCTGGATCTGGGACGCCATCCAGCAAGGAGAAGGGAAGGTGTGAAGGCGAGGAAGCAACGACCAACTAGATCCGAGGACAGAGACCAGCAGGAGCAAGGTTGAAGATGGAAGCCCAGGGGGAGTGAGGTATCTGCACGTCGGCCACCGTCCTCTTCCCCCGAGCTTTAAGGGAGCAGAAGCCCTATCCGCACGCAAACGCTCCTTCGGTCGGGACTCTTGTTCCACCAGTCTTCATCAATTAAACCTCCATTATTCTTCCCCTTTCTTTTGAGCCCATGATTGTGCATTTTTCGTTCATTGTGACTCTTTCCCCAACTTCATCTTCTTTGTAAAACCCTAAAAATCAATGGCACAACTACCACGACCCCCACTTGGGGGCTTCCATGTCGGTCTACCATGGTTCCAACCACCACTACAATCACATTCCTAATATCCAACCGAGCGGGAGAGACATGTTTTTGGGGGCCACCAAGTTGCACTGACCCCTTGGTATCATGCATGCAACCACAATGACAAGTTGCACTCCAGCAAGCTCACGTAGCAGGAACACTCATGAGGTAGGGAACTAGACGGGTTCCAGCTGGCTAGTCCAAGCTTGGGGTGCCTCTCTAGGGCCACATTTGTTAGATTGGGACCATCATCCCCTATTTGGAAATGGACCAAGATGGGATTTAGGTTTGTCATATTAGGCCACGTCTACGCCACATCAATAGATCCAGTCCCGATCCAATCTGGTTTCACACTTGTGCGTTTAGTTGGAAATCGTGAAACAGCCCCGTTTTGAGATTCCGTAATCCCAAAAGCTGGACTATCTCAGTCCTGCCAGTAGTAGGATTAGGATTCCCAGTCCGTATTTCACTCTGTCTTTTGTGTATTTTGTTTTATATAGCGGAGTGAAAAATACAAGTTACGAGGCCAGCCGAATTGGTTTGCCAAACAGGGCCATGTGGGGAACCCTAATAATCCCAGTCTGGATGATTGGACTAATCCCAGTCTGGATTTCATAATCCCAATAATCCCAGTCCATTGCCAAACAAGGCCTTACAGGTCATTGTGTGGATCTCAAGTAGGATGAAAAGCATGTCTGTAGCGGACAATCTCCTAAGAGTGTGGCCCATTCCCAACCATCCAATGCCAATCAAACGACCTAGATCGGCAGTTTCAAGGTAAAATCTTGTAAAATTTATCTAAATGCTACAAATACCCAAATAAGTTGAGAAAATATGCTATTTTATCTAAAAAATATAAATGAACCATTAAAAATGGTTACAAGTCATGACTCTACATTAGTTTCTATGGTTTTACCTAACATGCCTTATTTTTTGCTCATTTATGATGTAGTTCATGCCACATCATGTAAAAATCATATATAATAATTAGTCCACTTATTTTTATTCCTTTGACCAGTAACATCTTCATACAATATGATCTAAGTTTGGACCCTAATCTATGCTTTATATCGTAACACGTCCTTGACTCTAAACGATGCTTAACATGGACTTTACTGTAAGATATTGAACATAATGCCCAAAAATTATCAAAGGTGCTTCAAATCTTCACAGTTGATCAAAATTAGTAACATATGCTATATTTTGATAAATGAAATCATACATGATCATAGTATTCTCTATTAATGACTTCATGAAATAAAAAGTATCTTGAACTTTGACTTTACATGTACTTTTAAGGATAGGCCTAAACCCTATACTGATATTCATATAATGGTACTCAAAATATTTATGGTGATTTGAAATAAGTAGAGTTAGTTCCATGTGACCCTATAATAATAAGTGTATCATTGTTGTACACTGTGTCTTTTTCAACCTAATCTTGATTTCAAATATGACGTGCATTTTGTTAATTTGGAGATCTAATCTTCTCCAATCTTGTAATGACGATCATGCTACAATATGACTTACAATTAGTTGATTGATGTTATATAACACCAAATTAATTTAACTCTTTTATGCAATGATGACTACTATTTTCCAAGAATATGACTTAAAGGATAGTGTTGATACTTTTGTTTCTTAATCTTGCCCGAACCTCATGTGTTCTCGAATAAGAACATAAAACTATAACCTTATGACCTTAATCTTAGTTTTTATGTGTTACCCTAGGTTTTAGAGAACCTATGATGTACTATATAGATGGATAATGTGACTGCATGATGTAGTTGAGATATTTAAATAAATAGTAAATGTTTTGATACCTAGGCCTAGGAGACACATACAACCACCACGATAATAATTAATAGACCAAATCTTCTTGATGGTAATACAACTACACTTATTTTTAATCTCATGATCGATTGGTTGGTTCAATTGCCAAGATCTAATCAAGATTTCTATATATGGTATGATAAATGAAGTTTTTATTTTGGCTCCTCCAATCAAGGTATGCTTTTATCCTCCTATTGGTCATACTAGTGGTATTGAATCTTGATTATATTTATGTAATCTAAAATTATGGATATATGATACTTGATTGATCTACATGTTCTCTATGATCACTATTTTTGATACGAACTAAACTGTTATGTTGAACATTATCTAGAAATTCATATATATCATTGTGTAGCTGCCTGAATTCTAGTGGTAAGGGCACAAGTCATGTGAAATAGGTTTAGCACATTGACTTTGGACTTGAGATCCCTCACATGGAAATAGGGTGAAATTTAGGATTTGAGCCTCTAATGCCCCTCATGGACACTTCCTTTGGAAAGTTGGTCAATGGCCATATAAAGTTGTTAGTATAATGGAAATGCATCTAAGATACTCTTTAATGTTAATAAGAACATATCTAATGTGTTTATTTTTTTATTGTTATTATATTATGTTTTATCATGGGTATAAGTTCTCTTATACTTACAAGTTTATGCCTTTTATAGTGTATTCATCACAGTTGTGTTGATGTGTGATAACACCCAAATTTGGGCATTTATGCTAAGTATTTATTTATGGTTTTGTGTCAACATAGCTTAATATGCCCAAATAACTCTACATTCTTATCTATTAGTAATTTATTTCCTTTTGAAAAATAGAGTTTCTCAACTAGCCAATTTTGAGACTTGTAGGTCCTAAACTCAAGAAGACATCAGTTCTCCAGATTCTACCCTACAAGCATCACATTATTTGCCCCACAAGTGTCATGCTATGTGCACCAACTTAGGTGGGCTCAAGAAATGTTCATTATCTTGGACCCTATTTTTGATGGACAATCCTTTATCATAATGCATCCTCATCAATCATAAGGTTCACCGACATGGTCCCATTGACCACAAGTAATAGCCCCCCCTGGGGGTGGGTCGGTCCCTAAAGAACGAGGGTCATGACCGCTACACCATCTCAATCCTAATGCTCAACACGACCAACCCAGCCTGGGATGGTCGGGCCGAGGTCAAGGTGTATCTACGCCACACTCATCACGACTACTACAACCACAACCGCAGCAAGACTGTCACGACTGTGCCACTCATTTCGATCATAACACGAAACAACTGCTCCCGAATCCCCTACACCATGATCGAGATGCCCATAATGGTCAGACTGAGGACAATGAATAGAAATCATCTCGACCGAGACATCCATCCCGACCGCGACATCTCTCTCTACTGCTACAAGTTCTGTGTCCGCTACACCCATTTTGCCCATGTCATATGTCTTGACCGCTACACCCGACACAACTGTGCTAAGCCTAGAATGGTCAGATTGAGATCGTTGTAGAGATTGAAACAGGTGTCACGACCACTTCTTACATACACTTTGCCTTCACCTATAAATACCCACCCCTCGCTACCTAGAGAGGGGTTCTGAGATTGTTTTGGTTCCACATTTTGGTTTTGAATATTTTTGGTTCCCGGAGCCCCTTCGAAGAGTTCCAAGGTCAAAAAGGGATGAAGTTCTCATCCTACACTCATTTGTTCAATTTGCTTCCATCCACCATCATTAACCACTTCCCACCATTCCCAACCATCTTCCACCTTCATACACCCACTAAGCTATTGTTTGGGGTGGAATCGAAGAGAAAGGAGGACAAGGAGTTTAGGAGAACAAGGATGACGACCCAGAGATGTGATCCGACCCATACAAAGGCTAAGGATCGGGAGCCACCTCTCTTCTATGGGCTGAATTCTACTTTTTTCTTCTATTGTTCTCTTTAGTTTTTGTACAAATGATGTTTTTCCATCTTTGTTTGGTGACAACTATGCTTGTTCATGACTAGTTGAGCTCCTTCTTGGCTATGTAGCCCATTTTGGGCATGTTTATGTACTTTTACCTTAAGCAAGTAGTTTTATTCTAGATCTAGTACATTTTCTATTCTATCTTCTCTTTCTGATTATGATTGCTAGTTTGGTTGATGTCGTTCTTACTTGAACTTATATTTCAGTGTATATCATAAGCTCCATTGTAGAAATATATAAGAGAAGGTAGTTTGGATTAGAATATGAAAAGAGGATAGTTTAAGGTGATCTATGCAGAAACATAGACCTCGGAACGACCAGGCTCAGCCTGACATGGTCGGGACCACTACCAGGTGTTGCCCAAATCACATATGTTCCTAGTATCTCAGAATATTCTAGACCTGACTGGGTATCTAGAATATTCATGGATTTTGATTTGTCATCCTTGAGAGAGGATTCATATCATTGATGGGCTTTAGTCATGATGTGCGAAAGCGTGTGGGATGACCCCCCACAGGAACAAATATCCTAGTACGTACTGAGTTTGGATGTAGATTGCTTTTTGAGGTGTTCGAGGGTTGCCTATGCCCAAAAACGGGTGCATATACTTCCCAACTTGTGGTTAGATAGCAAGGAACTCCTCTTTGATTAGTAAAATCCGACAGGCTCAATTTTGTTTTCTTTACTTTGTTTTATTTTATTTCGTGACATCATGCTAGACCAGTTCTAGTTTCATACTTTTTTCAAACTATAGGATTGGCTTAATTTATTTAAGAATGACATCTTAAGCATCTTAAATGTACCCACATCCCTATGTTTGATCAAGTATATCTACTTCAACCCTATAATAAAGTTACAGGGGTCCTCAAAGGTTTCGGGTAATAAATTTAATATCCTATCTTTCTGAATCTGTCTCCTTTCGGACGCACAATTTAGGACTATCAATGTGTACCCATTTTATGATTTTATGTAACATTTACACTCTAAATCTTACTCTGATAATTGCTTTATAATAATCTAATACTCTGACTCTATTGAAATCCTATATTGTGATGCAATTGAAACATCCATGTAGTTTGATATCTAGAACAGTAACAATCTTGATATCATGTACTAGTTTAGATTCTTTCGATATGACATGTTGTCTCATACCTTAGTTCTTTGTTGTTGTTTTTGTTTGTAGTTTTATTCAGGGACAAACACATATTCCTTCTCTCCTATGTATACATAGTCATTAGGGGTTTAGATTTGGATAATAAATGGTTCTGTGATACATGGTATCATAGCGATCACATGTCCTCTATGCATGATTAATAATACAATTTCACTTATCCTAGAGAGTCTTCAAGAGTATCATCTCTTCTTTAAGGAATACCCTAAGCCACCCATTATATTTAGGATTATTTAGTTTCTTATCTCCTTACATGATCTCTCTCATGACAATTAATCATACGAGAACTTGATTATGGGTAACTTATGTATGTGGAACACTTAAATTTGAATGAATTGGTTATATTTGAGTAAAATAATGATGATGTCATAGTTTGACCTTAATGTGAAAGTTAATTATGATTAATGACAAATAGTCTTGATGTTAGTAACTCTTGTATCCCCCCCTCAAACCATGCAAACACAATTTCACCATGTTCAAACTACATGCTTCATATTTTTGAGGTAAATGCTTATAATCTTGATATGATGAAATAATGAGGATCCATAACCTCATACCTCATGTTTGATGGGATCCCTATTCCATTATGATCTTTTTGCCCTATTGTTGATTAAATATCAAACATGGCTAAGGAACTTTCACCATGTTTTTACATACACCATGATCATGCCATGCAATAACTCTGATTTCAGACTCCCAAAATCATGATTTAAGACTTTTATACAAGAGGCATTTTCCCCTATTCATTTATTGGCATCTTTGTAAAATCAATTCAATTTATATGATTGACATGGATCTCAATGTTGCCCTTTTATGATCTAACTCTTGGAGTGACCAATTTGAATTCTTTCTATCCAAATAAACCCTTACCTTGATCATGAAAGGAAGGGATAAAATTTAAGACCTTGGTCATGCAAAATCTTGAAGCATGGTTGTCCAATTTTGATCTTGACTTTCAATATCATGACCTTGTGAAACATGACATGATCATTAACGCTCTCCATATTTCGATATGCGTGATGAATCATGACTAATGTGGACTAATATGCTAGATTAGGGTGGTATTGATGTGGTTCTTACTGCACTAACAAACTCACTCAGGGCTGAAATCCCTGAGTTTTACCAAAACCAGGTGCAATAATACCACCCGCAAGCGGACGAGTCTTATTGTAGTATAGTTGAGGATCGAATCCCAAGGGAAAACATTTTTAAGAATCTTTTACTAGTCGAATTTAGTTGAATCAAGACTAATATTTAGAGCAAAGGTTGGTTTGAGGTTAATTAAACTAAATGTAAGGAAAGTAAAGAGCATGATTAAAAGTTGATTAAAGATTAATGATGGGAATCATTGGGATGGACCCGGGTTGCACCACCACTACACATGCAAATACATCCAAACACAAACATCCAGGTTAGATATAACCATCCAAATAGAGCTATTGCAAACCCTCCATTAGTATGTTTAGGTTTGCGTAAGCATCACCTTAGGCATCATCTGTCTCGTCACCATCCAGATCACACACTTACGACTCCAAAGATACAAATATACAACTGAAGGTGCGGGCCCCCCATACGGGCATTAGGCACACAGAAGCATCATCGTAGGCTAGATGTCTCGTCCCCTCATGGATCACACACTTATGAATTTAGGGAATCCCATCATAAGTTTTTGTTAGGGAGTCAACCATGTTAATCGACATTCAAAACCTACATATTTAAGTTCTCACAACATAGGAATGAAAAAGATCATGCAAGTAGGTGATCAATCCATAAGCACACATCAAACGATTAACAATAAAATGAAAAGTTATATACAAGCCATGGAATGTTTAATAATTGGACATGTAAGCACGGGCAGCGGTGCTAGTCCCCGCACCCCAACAAAAGGAAACTACTCACTCATGGTGAGAGAAACAAAAAGAACAAGAGAGAGGGAAGATTCCACCATGAGCATGGTGAAGAAGATGATCGTAGATCAGTGGAGAGATGGTCTTCTATACAACATCGGGGTAGATCTGGACGAGGAGGGAAGAACACCATGGCAGACGTCGCAGATCTTCTTTCTCCACCTTCTCTCTCTTCTTATAGTCCTTGCTTCCAGTAGGAGGATCAACTCGTAGACGTAATGGCGGCATAGGCATGGCGTAGACGATGAAGACGACTGTAGATCTTGGTTTCCACCTCAGATCTGGATGAATGGGTTGGATGGAGTGGATAGATGGATGCACCAGGGGTTGAATGCTTCTTGGCTGTAGCCTGGCGATGGAGGAGACTGTCTCCTTAGGCAGAGTATAGACCTGCAGCCTAACAGTGTCTGGAGAGGGTGCCTTTTGAGTGAGGGGGTAGGGTCCTATTTATTGGTTGGCTGGGCTAGACTAGTGCCATGGTCATGGCCTTTTGTTGTATGGTCGTAGTTATCTCTGTTGCTTTTGGTCGCAGTTGCGTTTCACAGACCACAGACGCAATTGTTGTTTGGTCGCGATTCCTTGGGCACTTGCTGGATGGTCGAGGTCGTCACTTGGAGGCAGCAGAGGTGGTCTAGGGTTGAAGGCAAAAACTGGCGTGACTGTTGGAGATCGTGAAGGAAGGATGAGGACCTCGATCTTGATTGGTGGAGGTGTGAAGACCACAACTAAGTATGAGGCATGTGTCATGGTTGTTGGATGTCAGAACCATGATCATGGCTATTGAGAATCAGAGACCGGAGGCGAGGCTAGCTTGGATATTGGTTGCAGTTTTGGGCACTTGACCTGGTCGCGGTGTTTGAGGGTGGAGAAGCCGTGGTCACGGCTAATGGAACTACGGGTGCAGTTTGCTATTCAGGTGGTCAAGGAAGTGGTAACCGGCAGACTGCGGAGAGGATAGAGGCTGACTGCGGGTGCAGTTCAAGGAAGCAAAAGGTCGCGGTTATGAAGAGTACCAATAGACCACAGACAGGTGTCTGTGAAGAATCAGTGGTTGTGATATTGAAGAAAGCAGAGGGAGAGAGAACCACAGGTGTTTGGTAGTGAGGAAACCACGATTACGGTTTAGGGTAAGAGGATGAAGGTGAGAGAGAGACCATGGGTGAAGAGGCAGATGGATTAAAGGGGGCCCAATTAGTTCAGGTGGGCTGCAGTGCTCATGGGCCTACTAGGAGAAGAGTAATTCTCAATTAAATTGGAGATAAATCAATTAAGCTAGGTAAATTTGCATATTAAAGGATATAGCAAACAAAAGTGAATATACTGAGCAAAACATCGTCAAACAAGGAGACTGAACCCACGATGAATATGCATTCATCAAAATACCCCAAACTTAAATGTTGCTCGTCCTCGAGTAATACAAAATCTGAAACTGTCGCCAAATAAATACTTTCACTCATGTAATTGCCTCATCTTCACATCACGATTGTTCCTCTTTTGCTCTGTATGACCCAACATCTCAACTTCTTGAGACCACCAAACACATCTTACCATATTTTCATTCATGAGTTTGTTTTCCACCATCACTTCCTCCCTACTTTTTTTTCCAACAACAAGCATTTCTAAGAGCTTCGTAAGAGTCTAGAGATACCCACAGAACAACAAGTTTACACCTGATCTGACAGTGGTATTTTTCAATATATTGGCTAAGTAGGCATTCAATGTGCCAGTAGGTGGAAAAGGGAGTGAAGGGAGGTATGGAAGGATGAAATAAATCTCTCCTCTATTCAACTCAAGATTTTTTTTATTATATGGTTGCAATTTCATTGACTATGACTCTTATTATTATTTTTTGTGTGAATCTCTCCTCTATTCGACTTGAGATTGCATTTTTTTGTGCGCATTGGCATCTTTTCTTGGTGATACGCCCCTATTATATAGAGAGGGGTATGGAAGAAGCGAATAAAGATAGAGAGAGGGTGTGCCACCCCAAACTTAGGGTTTGGCACTATATTGTCTGTTTTGTTTCTTTTTGATGGACGAAGGGGTAAGAAGATGATAGAAGAAGTATAGAAGAGAGTTCAAATCAGAATGTAACTTGATTTACAATTCAGTGCACCGAGTTGTTCTCCTTATCATACTCTGCTCAAATAATGACTTGATGAGGATCTGGAAGAGATTCCATGCTATTGTGCCACTAGTTAGTTAAGAAGCACAATGAGTTTGATCCCTCTTAGTTCGACAAATACTTGCCATTTTTACAGATCATGATGTTAGGATTCATAAGCTTCACACGGTGATTTCTAACCATTGGCTAGTTTCAGAAATTGTCCCCCTTGAGGTTTTACATTGAATAAGGAGGGTATAATGATTCAAAACTACATGAAAAAGATCTAGTCGGCTAGGTAAAGGCTTTGATTGAAACAAAAAGTGTCAAAACTTCATCAAGTTTCTATACAAAACTACTTTGAAAACTTCAAAATTTTGAATTTTTTTTAAAATTTTGCTCAAAAATGCAACGATGAAATTTTAAGTCCGAAAAAAATAGGAGTGGGTGGAAAGTAAAGTACGTACCACCCACCCTCCACCCTGAACATAGAAATATGCTCGTCCCAAGCAAACTCTAAATATGAGATGGAGGGGAAAAAATCATGCCGGTTGGTCCACCAGATGTGGTTGCATTCCTTTCGGTGATGAGTCCTCCATCTAAAATTTCAAGAATAAAAATTATCAAAAGTTAAGATTGCATCTTGTGATGCATTGTCTAAATCTAAAACTCAAAGTAAAAATCTAAGGTAAGGGTCGGGTTGCCTCCTAACAAGCGCCTTTGTTTTATGTCGCTGGCTCGACATGCTGATATCATCACCATTGTGGGGCTCTAATTAGAGCTTGGGCTGGATTAGCATATTCTTTTGGTGGTTTCTTTTTTAGCCATTCCTTTATCCTCGATTTGATTCTAGCTTCTTGTATTCTTCCCCATATGGAGTGACCATTGTCAGAACATATTGGGAAACCACTTGAGTTATGATGAATCGTTCTTTGTTGCTCAATGTGAGGTGGAGAATAGTTGTAGGGGACCTGAGTGGCATCATTGATGGTGTAGTTTTATTGAGGAACAGAGGAAAAGTTCATTTCTTGATGCACTATCACTTCATCATAGCAATGTTGGTCACTGATGTCGATCAAATATGGATGTGGGGGTTGGTCTTGGTAGAAACTACAATCTAGATCTTGTTGAGGAGGAAAGATGAAATGAGTAGTCTTCGTTAGCTGGGCTTCCAGTACATTCAAGAGGACAATAGTTTCTTGATGAGATGGCTCACGGATATATGAAGAAGGATCATTATGTGTAACAACAGGTCTGGGAGGTGTCTCTATAGTTTCTGGTATTTCTTTTGTCTCTACATAGACTAGTTCACTCTTAGTCTCCTTTTCATAATGGTCCTCTTCTGAGGGAATATCATATTTTGAGAAAAGGAACTGCCGCTGCATTTGAGTACATTGATTAACACAGTCAACAAAATATGCCTCGTCTTCTTCAATGTGTTCCTTTGCACTTTTGGATGCATAGAAATCAAAAGATTTGTTTCCCACTCTTAGGGTTAAAATTCCAGCTTAAACATCAATTAGAGGTCTAGAAGTGGAGAAGAAAGGTCTTCCAAAAATGAGGGGGTAATGTGGATTCTCTTTGATGTCCATAACTATGAAATCACACACAAGACATATAAATTCCCAAGCCTTACAGGGATATCCTCTATCATGCCAACTGGCATGTTTATGGAGGAGTCAGCAAGCTCGATGGACATTCTTACTGGTAATAAGTTAGTAAGGCCCAGTTTGTTGCATAGGCTAAGAGGTATGATAGAAATGCTAGCTCCGAGATCATCTAGACCCAGTCGGTTGATGAAATCACTGATCGAGCAGGAAATTCTAAAAGAGCCTGGATCCTTATGTTAGCGAGGCATCCTATCCATAACTAAATCTGATGATGTTCTTTCCAGTTTCACTGTCTGATGTTCTTTAGTTTTGTACTTCCGACTGAGCAGGAGTTTGAAGAACTTAGACCATTGGGGCATCTCAACCATGGCATCCAGGAGTGGGACGTTGACATACAACTTTATCAAAACTTCCTTAAACTTGTTGAACCTATTATCTAGCTGGGTAAATTTTAGTCGATTTGGAAATGGAACATGAGGTTTATACACTGGAATTTCGGGTTGCAGAGGGGTAGGACGGGAATCTTCTGGCTGTGTTGTCTTCTCTTTCTGAGTTGCACCTACACTATGCTCACCACATTGGACATTTGTTACAGTGACAGGAGTTGCGGGTTCTGGTAAAACATTACTAGAACGGGTTGTCAAAGCCTTAAGTTGTTCCACGTGCCTTGGATTGTCTTCTGGTTGGCCAACCAAAGCTCCACTAGGTGGCTTGAGGCTAGCTGAAAGTTGAGCAAGTTGAGATTTGATAGCCTTCTGATGGGATTGTTGATTTGTTATCATAGTTTGTTGTGACTGAAGCATCTTCTCAATGGTTGATAGTTTGTCATCAAGAGAGATGGGACTGGCTTGTTGTCCTTGTTGTTGATAAGGGACTTGGTTTGGATTTTGGAAATGAGAATGGTTCTGATAATTGTTGTAGTTTCTATTCTGGAAGTTACCTCTAAAGTTCCCTTGATTCCCGAAATTTTGTTGTTGGATATACTGGAATCCTAGCGGGCCTCATTGTTGATTATTCAAACCAAGTTGTCATGAGTTTTCCGCTCTTGAAGGATTTCCATATTGAAAACCCAGATGGTTCCTGTTCTGAAGTGGGTGGTAATATCATTGACCAGGGTTAGTATTGATAGCATTTAGATTTTCCATTTGACCATTATCTCGTTGGCCATAGGCATTGCCCAACATAACATCATAGAGAATATTGTAGGCTAACGTAAAATGATCAGTGCCTTTGCATGCTTCATAGAACAGTGAAGCTGACTTGACTTGTTCTTGTTGTTGAGGGGGAGAGCATCTTCTTTCATAGGTGGCAAAAGATGATTCAAGGTTATCTTGCTTGGCAATAAGAAGCTTTCGAGACTCGACGATAGACTTGTACTCAGGAGTAGCTTTTGCCATATCAACCTCCAACACTCCTTTACTTACAGGTCTACCCTAGTTGGCTTGATTTTCATCTCCAAGGGTGACAACCTTCCATGTGTTATCATAGCTTTGACACATGAAGTTTCCCCCAGATGAGGAGTCTAAGAACTTCTTGATATCACCATCCACACCCATATAAAAGATTTTGATGAGTTGATTCTTAGGAATGTCATGGTGTGGACACTTACATAGGATCTCTTTGTATCTTTCCCATGCTTCTACAAGGGTTTCACCAGGGACCTGAGTGAACTATGTCATTCGGCCCCTAATTTCATAAGTGAGAGAAGGAGGATAGAATTTTTTTAGGAAGACATTTTGAAGTTGCTCCCAGGTGGTAATGGATTCACATTGCAAAGAGTTGTACCAACTCATGGCCCTATTAGCAAGAGAGTATTTGAAAAGGCAGAGTCTGATGGCATCATCTGTGACTCCATTTTGCTTTGTCATAGCACAAAGATCTATATACCTCAGAAGATGTTCTTGACTATCTTCTCCTTGCTTACCATATAAAGGGCTATTCTGAAGCAATGTAACCCAATGTGCCATGATCTCAAAATTGGAAGCATTAATGGGACAAGGTTGTACTGGGTGGTGAACATCAACAACTTTAGGGATTGAAAATTCTCGAAGGTCTTTTTGTAACTCAGCTTGTTGAGCTGCTGCTTGAGCTGCTTGGATTTCTTCTTGAACTGCAGCTCAAGCTTCTTGCATAACCTTTCTCTTTATGCATTAAGGGCTTGAGCTACCCTTCCGGCAATTTCCTCCTCTTGTGCTATCCCAGCTTGGTTCTTTCTACTCTAACAACGAAAGGTTCTTTCTATCTCAGGGTCAAAGCTAGCAGGAAGGCCGGAACTATTTGAGTGGTGCATGCACTAGTCTTTGAGGGTACCTAGGATGGAGAGATCTTTTGGAAGTAAGATGGATGGAGTAGAGTCAAATTCAAGTAGATGCTCGATTGTATCAAAATTAAAAGCAAAACCGTAAATTATCCTTAATATAACTAGATTCAACTAGATGATTCTGTTGTCCCCGACAACGACGCCAAAATTGGACGTGGTTCTTACTGCAATAACAAACTCACCCAGGGTTGAAATCCCTAAGTTTTACCAAAACCTTGTGCAATAATTCCACCCGCAAGAGGACGTGTCTTATCGCAGTATAGTTGATGATCAAATCCCAAGGAAAAATGTTTTTAAGAATCTTTTACTTGTCGAATTTAGTTGAATCAAGACTAATATTTAGAACAACGATTGGTTTGAGGTTAATTAAACTAAATGAGAGGAAAGTAAAGAGCAGGATTAAAAGTTGATTAAAGATTAATGATGGTAATCACTGGGATGGACCCGGGTTTCACCACTTCTACAGATGCAAACACATCCAAACACAAGCATCCAAGCTAGATATAACCATCCAAATAGAGCTGTTGCAAACCCTCTGTTAGGATGCATGTTTAGGTTTGCGTAAGAATCACCTTAGGCATCAAATGTCTCGTCGCCAACTAGATCACAGACTTACGGCTCCAAAGATATAGATATCCAACTGAAGTTGCGGGCCCCCCATACGGGCGTTAGGCACACAAAAGCGTCATTGTGGGCTAGATGTCTCGTCCCCTCACAGATCACACACTTACGACTTCAGGGAATCCCATCAAAAGTTCTCATTAGGGAGTCAACCGTGTTAATCGACATTCAAAACCTACGTATTGATGTTATCACAACAGAGGAACGAAGAAGATCATGCAAGTAGGTGATCAATCTACAAGCACACATTAAATGATTAACAACAAAATGAAAAGTTATATACAAGCCATGGAATGTTTAACAATTGGACATGTAAGAACGAGCATCGAGGGTAGTCCCCACACCCCAGAGAAAGGAAACTACTCGCTCATGGTGAGAGAACCAAAAAGAACAATAGAGAGGGAAGATTCTACCATGAGCATGGTGAAGAAGATGATCGCAGCTCAGTGGAGAGATGGTCTTCTACACAACGTCGGAGCATATTTGGACGAGGAGGAAAGAACACCATATCATATGGGGGAGATCTTATTTATCCACCTTCTCTCTCTTCTCATAATCCTTTCTCCTAGTAGGAGGAGTAGCTCATGGATGTGATGGCGGCGTAGGCACGATGTAGATGATGAAGATGGTTGCAGATCTAGGTTTCTACCTCATATCTAGTTGAACGGGTTGGATGGAGCAGATAGATGGATGCACCAGGGGTTGAACACTTCTTGGGCACAGCTTGGAGGTGGAGGAGACCGTCTCGTTAGGCTGAGGATAGACCTACAGCCTAACGACATCTGGAGAGGGTCCTTTTTGAGTGAGGGGGTAAGGTCCTATTTATAGGCTGGCTAAGCTAGACCAGTGTCATAGTCGTGGCCTATTGTTGTATGGTCACGGTTATCTCTGTTGCTTTTGGTTATAGTTTTTGTTTCACAGACCATGGGAGCGGTTGTTTTTTGGTTGCAGTTCCTTGGGCACTTGTTGGATAGTCGAGGTTGTTGCTTGGAGGTAGTAGAGGTGGTCTAGGGTTGAAGGTGAGAACTCGCGCGATTGAAGGAGATCGTGAAGGAAGGATGGGGACCTGGATCGCGGATGGTGGAGGTGTGAAGACCGCGGCTAAGTATGAGGTGTGGGTCGCGGTTGTTGGATGTCAGAACCGTGATTGTGGTTATTGAGAAGTGAGGACCGCGGGCGAGGTCAGCTTGGAGATTGGTCATGGTTTCAGGAACTTGACCTGGATGCGGTGTTTGAGGGTGGAGAAGTTGATGTTGCGGTTTGCTGCTGAGGTGGTCATGAAAGTGGGAATTGGCAGACCATGGGGAGAATAGAGGCCGACTGCGGGTGCAGTTCAAGGAAGAAGGTTGTGGTTATGAAGCTTAGCAACCTTCAACACTCCTTTACTTACAGGTCTACCCTAGTTGGCTTGATTTTCATCTCCAAGGGTGACAACCTTCCATGCACTATCATTGCTTTGACACATGAAGTTTCCCCCAGATGAGGAGTCTAAGAACTTCTTGATATCACCATCAACACCCCTATAAAAGATTTTGATGAGTTGATTCTTAGGAATGTCATGGTGTGGACACTTGCATAGGAGCTCTTTGTATCTTTCCCATGCTTCTGCAAGGGTTTCACCAGGGACCTGAGTGAACTGTGTTATTCGGCCCCTAATTTCATAGGTGAGAGAAGGAGGATAGAATTTTTTTTAGGAAGACATTTTGAAGTTTCTCCCATGTGGTGATGGATTCACATTGCAAAGAGTTGTACCAACTCACGACTCTATTAGCAAGAGAGTATTTGAAAAGGCAGAGTCTGATGCCATCATATGTGACTCCATTTTGCTTTGTCATAGCACATAGATCTATATACCTTAGAAGATGTTGTTGACTATCTTCTCCTTGCTTACCATAGAAAGGGCTATTCTGAAGCAATGTAACCCAATGTGCCCTGATCTCAAAATTGGCAACATTAGTGGGATGATGTTGTACTAGGTGGTGAACATCAACAACTTTATGGATTGAAATTTCTCAAAGGTCTTTTGATAACTCTGCTTGTTGAGCTGTTGCTTGAGCTGCTTGGATTTCTTCTTGAATTGCAGCTCAAGCTTCTTGCATAAGCCTTTCTCTTTATGCATTAAGGGCTTGAGCTACCCTTCGGGCAATTTCCTCCTCTTGTGCTATCCTAGCTTGGTTCTCTCTACTCTAACAATGAAAGGTTTTTTCTATCTCAGGGTCAAAGCTAGTAGTAAGGCCGAAACTATTTGAGTGGTGCATGCACTAGTCTTTGAGGGTACCTAGGATGGAGAGATATTTTGGAAGTAAGATGGATGGAGTAGAGTCAAAGTCAAGTAGATTCTCAATTGTATCAAAATTAAAAGCAAAACCCTAAATTAGCCTTAATAGAACTAGATTCAACTAGATGATTCCGTTGTCCCTGACAATGACGCCAAAATTAGACGTGGTTCTTACTGCAATAACAAACTCACCCAGGGTTGAAATCCCTGTGTTTTACCAAAACCTTTTGCCATAATTCCACCTGCAAGAGGATGGGTCTTATCATAGTATAGCTGAGGATCAAATTCCAAGGAAAAATGTTTTTAAGAATCTTTTACTTGTCAAATCTAGTTGAATCAAGACTAATATTTAGAATAAAGGTTTTTTTTTATAGGAATCACTAAATGTGAAGAAAGTAAAGAGTAGGATTAAAATTTGATTAATGATTAATGATGGGAATCACTGGGATGGACCCGGGTTTCACCACCACTACAGATGGAAACACATCCAAACACAAACATCCAAGCTAGATATAACCATCCACATTGAGCTACTGCAAACCCTCTGTAAGGATGTTTAGGTTTGTGTAAGCATCACCTTAAGCATCAAATGTCTCTTCGCCATCTAGATCACACACTTATGGCTCTGAAGATACAAATATCCAACTGAAGTTGTGGGCACCCCATACGGGTGTTAGGTACTTAGAAGTGTCACTGTGGGCTAGATGTCTTGTCCCCTCACGGATAACACACTTACGACTTTAGGGAATCCCATCTAAAGTTCTCATTAGGGAGTCAACCACGTTAATCGACATTCAAAACCTACATATTGAAGTTCTCGCAACATAGGAATGAAGAAGATCATGCAAGTAGGTGATCAATTTACAAGCACACATTAAATGATTAACAACAAAATGAAAAGTTATATACAAGCCATGGAATGTTTAATAATTAGACATGTAAGAACGAGCAGCGAGGGTAGTCCCCACACCCCAGTGAAAGGAAACTACTCGCTCATGGTGAGAGAAATAAAAAGAACAAGAGAGAGGGAAGATTCTGACATGAGCATGGTGAAGAAGATGATCGTAGCTCATTGGAGAGATGGTCTTCTACACAATGTCGGAGCATATCTGGATGAGGAGGAAAGAACACCATAGCAGATGGGGCAGATCTTCTTCCTCCACCTTCTCTCTATTCTCATAGTCCTTGCTCCCAGTAGGAGGAGCAGCTCGTGGATGTGATGACAGTGTAGGAACGATGTAGATGATGATGATGGTTGCTGATCTAGGTTTCCACCTCAGATCTGGATGAACGGGTTGGATGGAGTGGATAGATGGATGCATCAGGGGTCGAACTCTTCTTGGGCACAGCCTGGAGGTTGAGGAGATCGTCTCCTTAGGATGAGGATAGACCTGCAGCCTAACGACATCTGGAGAGGGTCCCTTTTGAGTGAGGGGGTAGGGTCCTATTTATAGGCTGGCCAGGCTAGACCAGTGCCACAGTCGTGGCCTTTTGTTGTACGGTCACGGTTATCTCTGTTGCTTTTGGTTACAATTGTGTTTCACAGACTATGGGAGAAATTGTTATTTGGTCGCAGTTCCTTGGGCACTTGCTGGACATTCGAGGTCGTCGCTTGGAGGTAGAAGAGGTGGTCTAGTGTAGAAGGTGAGAACTGGCGCGACTGAAGGAGATCATGAAGGAAAGATGCGGATCTCGATCGTGGATGGTGGAGGTGTGAAGACCGCAGCTATGTATGAGGTGCAGGTCGCAGTTGTTGGATGTCAGAACCGTGATTGTGGTTATTGAGAAGTGGAGCCCGCGGGCGAGGTTAGCTTCGAGATTGGTCACAATTTCGGGCACTTGACCTGGATGCGGTATTTGAGGGTGGAGAAGCTACAGTCACAGTTAACAGAACCGCGGTCGCGGTTTGCTGCTGAGGTGGTCACGGAAGTGGGAACTGGCAGACCATGGGGAGGATAGAGGTCGACTGTGGGTGCAGTTCAAGGAAGAAGGTCACAGTTATGTAGAGTAGAAACATACCACAAACAGGTGTCTGTGTAGAATTCATGGTCGCGGTATTGAAGAAAGTAGAGGGAGAGAGAACCACATGTGTCTGGTAATGAGGAAACCGTGATCACGGTTTAGGGTAAGAGGATGAAGGGCGGGAGAGAGACCATGGGTGAAGAGTCATATGGATTAAAGGGGGCCCGATTAGTTCAGGTGGGCTGCAGTGCTCATTGGCCTGCAAGGAGAAGAGTACTTCTCAATTAAATTGGAGATAAATCGATTAAGCTAGGTAAATTTTTATATTAAAGGATATAGCAAACAAAAGTGAATATACTGAGCAAAACTGGCTCAAACAAGGCAACTGAACCCACGATCAATATGCATTCATCAGGTATTTTATGTATGAATCCCCTAACCTAGGTCACTCCCTATTATGATTAACTCTAAATTCTCATCTTGTTGATTATTTAGAGTTTAGTACTATTTTCATATATTGACCTAAGTTCCTAATAGGTCAGATCCATGGTGGTATTGATACTTGATCTTGAGTCTTTATTTGATGATCTTGAAATATGATATAATAGTTATAGATTGTGGTTATGTTCTAAAAAGTACCTAGGTCAAGATCATTCATCAAACTTAAATACCATGATAATGAACTCAGTATTGAAACTTTGCAACATTGCTAGAATATCACCCATGTATTTCTTGATTCTTCCCAACTATTTTTCGATCATTGTAAATGGATGACTAATCACCCTCAGGTCTAAATTCAGAACTGAATCCCTATATTTAAAATGTGTAGACCTATTACTATGCTTTCCAAACTTTGATACTTGATTTTGACTAAGGCCCTTGTTACAACCCCAATTTTGCATATGTTTTCATAATTGAAATGTAATGATCTTATCAGTTTGTACTTTATTGAAAAGGTTGTATGCTTAGCTTCAAAGGATGGATTTATTTGCAATTATCCTTTTGATAGGAACTTCATGGTTCTTATTATTATGTTAATCCAATAATGGATTTAAAAAGAAGAAAAGAAGAAAACTCCAATTAATAGAGAAAGATAAAAGATAATGGATATTAAGCAATGTATTTATGAGAAATACATAGATGGTCACAATGGAGTAAATTTCTTTTATATATGAATTCTAAATTAGGAAAAGAGGAAAAGGAAATAAAAGATAAAGGGAAATCCTTAAAAAGAAATCTATTAATGAGAAGGAAATTTGAAATGATAAGAATTATGCATAAGTCATATGGTGGTGCCTCTCGTGGCCTTTTGGAATAAAAGAAAAGGGTTATATAAAGCAATATTTTTCTTTCCTCGTTGGTGTTGAGATGAAATAATCTTAGAAAATTGAGTTTATGGATAGTGGTAATACTCCTTGCCACTTTTGAGTTACTTAAACCCCAAGGGAAAAAGAAGTAATATAAGAGGAAGTGTTGAATAAGATAAAATCCTTGTACTAAGGCATGAACTTGTGTACATGATAAGGATGGGAAGATAATTAAAGATAATAGAAGAAAACCCATACTTTCCCTTAAGACCCTTGCTTACCATGTGTGCAATAAGGGAAGCGAATTCCATAACAAGCTTCCATCCATCGTTATTTGTCTACGTTCCTCTTGTCCTATAAAAGGATGGTGTACAATCATACCCCCTCCACATCCTGGATGTGTGCCCCTCCTCATCGGTCTAGCAAGGACCCTCTTCATCCATGGGTTTGGATGAATAAGGTTGGCTGCTGTGAACCCTACCTTTATTATTGCCTTCAAGGAATCCTCTTGATGCCCCTCTTTGAAGTATCTACCCTTGAAAGTGATGTAGAGGATTCAGATCTCCAGCTTCATGGTTGACAATGAGTAACTCCTCCATCCTGGTCGACTTCCTCTTCCTCCTGACAACCAATATCACCAGGGACCTCCGTTGGGAGTGATGGAAGCTGCGACGAGTTAAAAGAGGTCAGTGTGGTGTAGAGACCCCTCCGAGGTGGGAGCACCACCCATGTTTCGTCCACACATCTCCCTACGATAGGAGCAGGGATGACACGTTGTACGAGAGCAATGGAGTGGGGTTGAGTACCAGGCGTGGGGAAGGCTTAAGGGCGGAGAACAAGGTGGAAGGCATTGAGGTGCAGCCTTTGCATGAAGTTATCCACCATCAGCGCTCGACGGCAGACCATAGGGACGATCCGGCATGGACGGGCACAGGTTTCCATCTGGTTGCAACCAAGTAGCGCCCCAGGTGCGCAAGGGGGCGACAGACCTAGGGAGACCTTAGGTGTCGAGTTTCACACTTCAAAAAGGAAGGAGGCTGACCCTTGAACTGTAGTAGATCGGTGGCAGCTAGGGTGCCGCGAGGAAGAAAATAAACTAAAAAGTTGGACCATTTTACCCTCTACGTGCTAAAGAGTTGGCCATTCAAGTGGGGGGCTAAACCGTCATTCAATTATAACTGAAGTTGGGCCGCTTTGCATGGAAATTGATGACGTGGCACTCAAGGATTGGTTAAGTAAGTGAATTAATGCAAAAATCATATATTGTTATTGGTAACTCCGATGGTAGAAATAATATATGTATATTGCTCAAAAAAATTAGAGGAATCCAATAAAAATTTATATAGAAGCTAATTACTATTGCAATTCGAAAAGTAGTGTAAGTTATCAACTTTAATGAATTAAAGATTAAGAAACCCTATTTTGAGATGATTAATGTGTTTAGTAGGGTTTGATAGACGATTAAAGTTGATATTAACCTGTTAATTGTAAAAAGGTACATTAAGAATAAAAAGGATGAACTTTGAATGTAATTAGTTAATTTAGAGTTTTAAGTGCATAAATATGTTTTAATGGACCTTGAAACCCTAATATTAGTAAATGTGACTCCTCATGGCTTTAATTATTCAATTTCATGATTAAAGTTGAGATATGATAATTTTAAGCTATTTTGAGTAAAAAGTTTCTTGTAGTGGATAAATACCATTAATGTAGTAATTAGGGTTTTCTAATGAATAAAAGATAGAATTAATGGCAAATCAAGTTCATATGTGAATTAGACCATAATGAACTTTGAATTGAAGATAAATGAGAATAATGATATTTTCATGTGTTAAAAGGATAAAAATGGTGGCTTTAATGTAAAAGAGGCCTAATGGACTTTTAATTGTGCCTTAAATCAAAATTAGGATTTTATGTTGTTAAAAGATAACCTTAATATCTTTCATGAAGAATAGATGATATAATTAGGGTTTGTGGGTAATTTTTTAAAACAGTAAGAAATGAAGGGAAACCCTAATTGCAAAGGAAACCCTAAAAGTGGGCTACAAACCCTACGAAGCGAGCTAGGTTTAATAAATCTTGATGACATGAGTAATAAAAGGGAATTGCATGATTATTTCAGGATGTTGTTATGTGTGCTTGCTTGCTTGGATTTCTTACTTGCATGGATTATTTTGTCTCAAATCAGCTTGACAGGTATGTGGTTATGCTTATGAATATCTCGAATTAGTTTTTTGAGGTTTTCCAAAGTTTTCCCCGATGACATGAATTAAATTGTTGGATGAATTTAATTCATACAAACTATAATGTTGATATGACTATCACTTAAGATATGTGCCTACTAACTTAGATCCTAGTCCCCTGTGGCTTAATGGTTTGACCTAGTACATGGATACCTATGGGGTAGGTCCATCAGGTCACCTTGAGTCAGGGATTGGGCTACCTTTGGGTAGGGCCATGTGACTCTATAACCCTAAGTATTGGCTACCTGTGAGGTAGGGCCATGGGGGTAAGGATCTACCATAGAGAGAGGTAGTATCCAAGTCCACTGCAGGGACAACACAGAGACAGGGGATAGGTAAGGATTGAGTAGTATTTCTTAAGATGTAATTTTGGCTGTTAAATGATAAATGGTTGATTACATTGTTATCATAGTTGCACAATTATTGTTTCCCCCACATACCAGTTTTATGCTGACTGATGTTTTGTTTTCCGACATTTTAGGTACAAGTGAAAAGAACAAACAGTAAAGTGGAATATGTGGAATTAAATGAGAATGAAAGTGCAAAGGAGGATTAGTTAGATTAGTATTTGTGTGGATAGAAGTTTAGAAATCCCTCGAGTAAAAAGGTATGTAAAAAGTTTATTTTATTACAACTTTTCAGTATAGTCTGGTAGAATTTAATAATTGTTATTGATTATTTGTCGAACCTTTGATCCAGAAATTGGGATAATGACTCTGACCTCTCAGTCTCCCTTAATTGGGGGTTACCGGAAGGCGGGGTCGTCACATTTGATTTCAGAGCATAGGTTCCTCATTTAATGTTTAATAATTATTAAATTTTACAAACTCTATAGAACCCAAGGGAGTTATTAGAGGAATTTTCGAAAGACAGAGGTTTCTAGAAAAGGATCACATCCGGGGGCTGGAAAGATTTTGCTCTGCACCGCTGGTCAGAATACGAGGACTCCCTGATTAGTGTGACTGACTGGCCAATGTCTCAAGATTTGACTCAAAATAAGATACCTTTAGGAGTCTCTCATCTTGTTCATCCCTCTTCAACTCAAATGTTGTTAAGGATTATAAGGATTAGGGTTTTCTCTCTTTTCCTCATCGTCTTGAGGTATGGGTAAGGTTGATAATGTTTTAGGAATCATCCACCAAATTAATGAAAAGCATGTAAATATGATGTAATGGACATAAGATTAATAGTTTAATCATAAACTAAAGAATAAATATATGATTAGGTCGTATGACATAAGTTGTCATGCCCTCAGAAGAGACATGAGACTATACCTTCTTATTAGGAGGATAAGTAAAGAGAGTTAGTCTTGGAGGTAGAGACCTCCATTATAAGTGGAGACCTGGCACATTCTCTGAGAATGATGTTAACCCTAACCCTAAGTGGAGGTTAGAGAGAGAGATGGCACGAAGAGTTAAATGTCATGGTAGACCAGGTGTTTGGATGGACATACCTTTGGCGACCCAACCCTGGGAAGGGTCGTGCATGTTAGAGTGAAGGATAGATCCTTCATTGATGAGGTCTGAGAAGGACCTATAGAAAGCCCATGAACTTATAGGAGCATGGCATAGTAGGCACCCAATATGCGTCTATAGTGCGAGTAGTAGATTGAAACCCTGGCCAAGGGAGTATGTTGGATAGCTGAGGAGATAAGCATAGAAGGTTATGGATAACCTTGAGCAAACATAAGCTTGAACATAGGCTTCACCATGTAGGGGTATGCTTGTGAGCTTGATCCTACACGGAGAGAGGACCTTTAGTATAAGGCTAGTTGTCGAGTTAGCTCTAGAGAGAGAGAGCAGGACCCAAGCAAGAAGGTTGGAAGCCTAGATTCCGAGATATGAGGAAAAGCGGGGAGTTGAGGATGATGTGACCTAAGTGGATGTTTGTGGTTGCCTCATGCTTGATCCCTGGAGGTTGATGATGTCTTGGTTTCCATGAGAAGAACCAAACCCTAGAGAGGATGAGTCTACTGGTAGCTCTGTACCTATGGTATAGGTGAGAAGAAGAGTTCCTTAGACCGGGAGAGGTTTAGTAACAGGTTGTGAGGCCTTGTACCTTATTGATTGTCCTTGAGGAGGACTCAACTCTAAAGTGTTGCTCGAGTAGAAGGATGACAGAAAGTGCATGTGATGTCTTATACATGCTTAATTCGTGGTTAAGATATTGAGCATGCAGATGGACACCCAAAAGTGAATCTAGGGTTCCTGGGCCTAAGAGGGGAAGTAGTGTACCTGATGCTCATGATGAGATTTGAGTCCCTATAGAGTTGAGCATGGTACTCCTCATGGTTAGAGAAGAGGGAACCCCTTAAGTTTAATGTATGTTTGATGAACCACGCACAGCGAAGTTGATGACATGGGAAGGTGTGATCTTGATCCAGTGTTGAGGGAAGAGAACAAGTATGACCTAGCATGGTTTAGCAGATGGTCTGCTTGTGCCTTAGTAGCTTGCTAGGGTTAAGCATGCTCATGTGGGTGTAAACCCTAGACATAAGGACGTTTGTGACCTTGTTGTCAAGAGTTGTAGTTTCCTCCCATCCTGGGAGAGGGACCCTTTGGTAGGGTGTATATACCAATTTGGTGGGTTTTGAAGAAACATAAAGAGGTCTCATAGGATCTTGAGAAGCTAAGTGAAAAGTACATGGTATGAGAATGAACCTATAGACCCATAGATAACCATATCTAAGTGCATATGGATGTGTTACCATGGAGGTAACCGGTATGGGGGCCTGACCAAGGTAGGCATGTCACCATGACCCCTATGAAAGAATGGAAGTTAGCCCATGAATGCAGAGAAAGAGATGATGAAGGATTGGGTAAGGTTCTAAGTTGAACATGTACTATGATAGAATCCTAAGTCTATCCTAGGGTCAGGTAGGGATAACATTGATGGAAGTGGGAGTTGCCTAATTCCCTAGTTGCACATGCCCATAGGTTCGAGAGGTAACAACTATCATTATCTGAGGACCATGGGTTAGGAGATTGATCACCTTCATGAACTCATGGGACCCAAAGGGCAGATGAGTAGGGAACTCTCTGGATGCATGAGGGAAGACGGATAACCCCAAAAGTGTTGGCACCCTATAGACCTACAGGAGATGACCAAGGATTGTGTGAGGACCCAAGTAGATTCGAGACCAATTTTCCATGGAAGTAACTTTGATATCAAGATGTTTGTGATGTAGAGACATAGGTGGCACGTTTCAACTTAGATATAAAGGTGTACTGGCAAGGTGGGATGTACCATCTCTACTCTTGGAATAGGAAGAACTCTGTATTTGGACTGCAATCAAATGCTTATTTCATCTTGTTATGGGAGTGAGAGATATGACAATATGCATGCCATACAACAAGGATAAAAGGTGATGTGAGCTGGAATGTTTCCATGAGGTATGAGGACAGAGAGGATAACATACCCTGGTGGAGTGAATGATACGTGGACGGTTTACAAACATTAAAAGAAACAAGGTAGTCATCTTATGAGGATGTTTTTAACATGATCTATGAGTTATACAAGGGTGAGTTTGAAAAACCAAGATAATAAGCTCAAAGTTTTCTTGATGAAGATAGAACTTAGAGCTGAGATGAGATGATAAGTGGAGGTGTATGTATTCAACTTTACCTAACCCCTAGGGATGTGAAATGGTAATGGATGCTCTAGATGAGATGCAACTTCCTAGTTTAGCTAGAGGCTAGAAGAGGTTGTTAGGTTAACCCTAAGTTGAAAAAGAGATAAATTTGGCTAACACCCAGATGTAACAATACTGGTTGATCAAGTTAATGGTTGTTTGGTTAGCTAGCTTAGGCCTTGATGTAATGAAAGGAAGGTTGTAAACCTCAAAAGAAAGTGATGAAACCCTGATGAGAGTGGTTTAGGATTTCTAAGGAATCAATATTAGGGAATCATGACATATAGGAGATCATGATTTAAGATTACCATATACCATGGTACTACTAAGATAATAAGTGACAGTAGTACTTTGGATGCCTATGATGAAGTTGCATGTGGTATGTTGCCATGCAAGCCAGGAGGTGAAGGACGAACACATGTAACCCAGTATAGAGGATAAAAGAGTCCCTGAGAGGGAATGGGAGTCCATCACTATGGATGTTGTGGTAAGTCTTCCATAGACCAAGGAGGGTCAAGATATAATATGGGTTATGGTAGATCGCCTTACCTATATGAAATGGGAAAGAAAGAGTACTATCAAGGGACAGATCTGGTTGAACTACATATGAGAGAGAGGATTCAACTACACCATGATGCAAGTTCAAAAGTTCTTGAGTATGACCTAAAGATACACTTCCATAAGGTGGAAGGAGGTACATGAAGAACTCGATGTTAGTATCACTTATCACCCCTACCTAATGGTTAGTATGATCTAGACTAGAGGGTCTGGTGAGAGCATGTGTGCTCATTCAGGGTGATACATAGGGATAGTTCTTGTCCTTTGTAAGATGTGATGATAACCACCATAGCCAGTATCGAGATGTAAAGAAGCTCTGCAAGGGAGGTTGTGTCGGTCACCACATCATTAAGATGATGTTGGTGAAGGGACCTCGTGAAGGTCAAGAAAGGACCACAATGTGTGCAGATGAAGTTTCTTTGATCGTGCAATGGCTGAAAGGAGCCCAGAGACGACATGCGTTGTAAGCGGATGCAAAGTAGACTGACATGCAGTTCACTGTGAGGGAATATGTGATATGAAAATCCGACCCCTCTAAGTTATAGCTAAGAGAGCTGAGTCCCCGATGCATGGGTTCTTTTGACATAGTTTGGTGGAGAAGGTTAAGTTTTCCCTTACCCCTCAGGACAATGTGATGTGTGATGAGTTCCATGTGTCCAATTAAGAGCACTATGTGAGGTACCCGGACCATGTGCGGAGCAATGAACCTAGTGAGCCCCAAGGGAGGCTGAAATGACCTGAGTCACCTATGAGGTTTATAGATGCCAAGGTGAAAGAAAACAGAGAAAATAATATGTGATGATAAAGGTTCTTTAGAAGCGCCATGGATAAGGTAAAGCCAAATAGGGGCCAATGATGGACATGTAAAAGTCTTATCCTGAATTGTTTGTTTGCTTGTTGGACTTTTGAGGACACAATTCTTATAAGTGGGGAAGGATGTTACAACCCCAATTTTGCATATGTTTTCATAATTGAAATGTAATGATTTTATGAATTTTTACTTAATTGAAAAGGTTGTATGCTTAGCTTCAAAGGATGGATTTATTTGGAATTATCCTTTTGATAGGAATTTCTTGGTTCTTATTATTATGTTAATCCAATAATGGAATTAAAAGAGAAGAAAAGAAGAAAAGTCCAAATAATAGAGAAAGATAAAAGATAATGGATATTAAGCAATGTATTTATGAGAAATACATAGATGGTCACAATGGAGTAAATTTTGTTTATATATGAATTCTAAATTAGGAAAAGAGGAAAAGGAAATAAAAGATAAAGGGAAATCCTTTAAAAGAAATCTATTAATGATAAGAATTATGTGGAAGTCATATGGTGGTGCCTCTCATGGCCTTTTGGAATAAAATCAAAGGGTTATATAAGGGATTATTTTTCTTTCCTCATTGGTGTTGAGATTAAATAATCTTAGAAAATTGAGTTTATGGATAGTGGTAATACTCCTTTCCACTTTTGAATTACTTAAACCCCAAGGGAAAAAGAAGTAATATAAGAGGAAGCGTTTAATAAGAGAAAATCCTTGGACTAAGGCATGAACTTGTGTACATGATAAGGATGGGAAGATAATTAAAGATAAGAGAAGAAAACCCATACTTTCCCTTAAGACCCTCTCTTACCATATGTGTAATAAGGGAAGTGAATTCCATAACAAGCTTCCATCCATCCTTATTCGTCTACGTTCCTCTAGTCCTATAAAAGGATGGTCTGTAATCATACCCCCTCCACATCCTGGATGCATGCCCCTCCTCATCGGTCTAGCAAGGACCCTCTTCATCCATGGGTTCGGATGAACAAGGTTGGTTGTTGTGAACCCTTCCTTTATTATTGCCTTCAAGGAATCCTCTTGATACCCCTCTTTGAAGTATCCACCCTCGACAGAGATCTAGAGGATTCCGATCTCCAGCTTTGTGGTTGACAACGAGTAACTCCTCCATCCTGGTCGCCTTCCTCTTCCTCCTCACAACTAATATCGCTAGGGACCTCCATTGGGAGTGATGGAAGATGTGACAATTTAAAAGAGGTATGTGCGGTGCAGAGACCCTGCCGGGGTGGGAGCACCACCCATGCTACGTCCACACATCTCCCTGTGATAGTAGAAGGGATGACGCATTGTACGAGAGTGATGGAGTGGGGTTGAGTACCAGGCGCGGGGAAGGCTTAAGGGCCGAGAACAAGGAGGAAGGCATCGAGGTGTAGCCTGTGCATGAAGTTATCCACCCTCAGTGCTCGATGGAAAACCATATGGATGATCTGGCATGGACGGGCACAAGTTTCCATCTGGCTGCAACCAAGTAGCACCCTAGGTGCGTAAGGGGGCGGCAGACCTAGGGAGACCTTTGGCGACGAGTTTCACACTTCGGAGAGTAAGGAGGTGGACCCCCAAACTGTAGCAGATCAACGACAACTAGGGTACCGCGAGGAAGAAGATGAACTAACAAGTTGGACCATTTTACCCTCTGCATGCTAAAGAGCCAACCATTCAAGTGGGGGAAAAACCATCATTCAATTATAATTGAAGTCGGGCCACTTTGCATGGAAACTGATGACGTGGCACTCAAGGATTGGTCAAGTAAGTGAATTATTGCAAAAATCATATCTTATTATTGGTAACTCCGATGGTAGCAAATAATATATATATATATTGCTCAAAAAAATGAGAGGAATCCAATAAAAATGTATATAGAAGCTAATTACTCTTGCAATTCGAAAAATAGTGTAAGTTATCAACTTTAATGAATTAAAGATTAAGAAACCCTATTTTGAGATGATTAATGTGCTTAGTAGGGATTAATGGATGATTAAAGTTGATATTAACCTATTAATTGTAAAAAGGTACATTAAGGATAAAAAGGATGAACTTTGCACATAATTAGTTAATTTAGAGTTTCATGTGCATAAATATGTTTTAATGGGCCTTGAAACCCTAATATTAGTAAATGTGACTCTTAATGGCTTTAAATATTCAATTTCATGATTAAAGTTGAGATATGTTAATTTTAAGCTATTTCCAGTAAAAAAGTTCCTAATTGTGGACAAATACCCTTAATGTAGTAATTAGGGTTTTCTAATGAATAAAAGATAGAATTAATGGCAAATCGAGTTCATATGTGAATTAGACAATAATGAACTTTGAATCGAAGATAAACAAGCATAATGATCTTGTCATGTATGAAAAGGATAAAAATGGTGGCTTTAATGTGAAAGAGGCCTAATGGACTTTTAATTGTGCCTTAAATCGAAATTAGGGTTATATGTTGTTAAAAGATAACCTTAATATCTTTCATAAAGAATAGATGATATAATTAGGGTTTGTGGGTAATTGTTTGAAATAGTATGAAATGAAGGGAAACCCTAATTGCAAAGGAAACCCTAAAAGTGGGCTAGAAACCCTAGGAACTGATCTATGTTTAATAGATCTTGATGACATGAGTAACAAAAGGGAATTGCATGATTATTTTAGGATCTTGTTATGTGTTCTTGCTTGCTTGGATTTCTTACTTGCATGGATTATTCTGTCTCAAATCATCTTGACAGGTATGTGGTTATGCTTATGAATATCTCAAATTAGTTTTTCAAGGTTTTCTGAAGTTTTCCATGATTACTTGAATTAAACTGTTGGATGAATTTAATTCATGCAAACTATAATGTGGATATGACTATCACTTAAGATATGTGCCTACTAGCTCAGATCCTAGTCCCCTATGTGGCTTAATGGGTTATCCTAGTACATATCTACCTATAGGGTAGGTTCATCAGGTCATTGGATGACTTAGTACATGGCTACCAATGGGGTAGGTCCAAGTCACCTCGAGTCAGGGATTGGGCTACCTTTGGGCAAGGCCATGTGACTCTATAACCCTAAGTATTGGCTACATGTGAGGTAGGGCCATGGGGTTAAGTATCTACCATAGAGAGAGGTAGTATCCAAGTCCACTGTAGGGACAGCACAGAGATAGGGGATATGCAAGGATTGAGTAGTATTTCTTAAGATGTAATTTTGGATGTTAAATGATAATTGGCTGATTACATTGTTATCATAGTTGCACAATTATTGTTTCGCCCACATACCAGTTTTATGATGAATGACATTTTGTTTGTCGGCGTTTTAGGTACAAGTTAAAAGAACAAACAGTAAAGTGGAATATGTGGAGTTAAATGAAAATTAAAGTGCAAAGGATGATTAGTTAGATTAGTATTTATGTGGATAGAAGTTTAGAAATCCCTTCAGTAGAAAGGTATGTAAAAAGTTTATTTTATTACAGCTTTCAGTATAGTCTGGTAGAATTTAATAATTGTTCACTAGTACAGAAACAAGTTTCAATGTCACTTTTCTGGGCGTCGGTTATTTAGGAAAACTGACGCCTATAATGTTCAGCGTCGGTGATGTAGGTCATCCGACGTCTATAGCCAAGACACGGGTACCGCTTTGCATTCAGCGTCGGCTGGATAACAAACAACCGACGCCTAAAATCGCCCGTGAAATCCAATTTTCGAGCAAAAAATATTTGGCACATACAACGTCGGTTTTTTTACCAACAAAACCGACGCCTTTCTAAAATGAAAATTTGCACGAAAAGTTCCAGATTAGGTGTCGGTTATCCTTTGATAATCGACGTCGATAATGGTTCCTGCCAAATTATTTAGGGCAAAATTTGCCTAATTGGACGTCGGTTGTTAAGGAACAACCGACGCCGAAGACTTTAGGTGTCGTTTGTATTTGATAACCGACGCCTTTTACGAACTTAATAGACCCACGATCGATCGCATTTGTTCCCCTTTCCTGTTTCATTGTATTGATCACCCGCTAGCTGCTGCTCGATCGCCTGCTAGCTACCTGCTAGTTCTCGCCGTCGCCGACACAACCTCGCCTCACCGTCGCCGTCGCTGCTGCTGCTGCTCTACGTCGCCGCTGACGCTGCTGCTGCTGCTGTTTCGTCCTACGTCGCCGCCGCCGTCCTAGCTCCGTCCTGTGTCGCCGCCGCCGCCCGCTCCTTCCTCCCTGCTCATGCGCGCCGTGCTGCGCCACCTAGCTTCGGTCTACTCTCCAGGTATGAGCCGCGTGTAGCCTCTGTTCTTCTTTCTCCCTAGCTTTTTACCTACATGCAGAAAACACGATCGTGGCCATATTGGCCTACCACGGTCGTGCTGGGTAGCACGACTGTGCTGGACAGCACGGCCGTGGTAGGCCAACATAGCCACGGCCGTGTTTGTTGTTGGTAAGGATATGAACAAATCTATATCTAATGCTTTATGTAAATTCTAGGATACGACCAAATCTTTTGCTTGCATATATTTGTGCTTCTAGTCCTAATGCTTGACCTAATTCAGTAAATTTTGATGCATGTTGAAATTAGATTTAAACTTGTCCATTCTAGCATCCTAATTTGATTTGATTAAACCCTAACATTGATGAAACCCTAACATCAATTATAATGAAACCCTAACATGTACATATCTATTATTGTGTTTGTTGGCCTAGAAACCAATCCAAGATTTACTCATTAGGAGTAAATCTTGGATAGTCCCCGGTTTGGGACTGTTCTTGAACACCTAATCGCACTTAGGATGTAAGTGTATAATGTGTATTGGGTTTTCGAGAAAATTTCGATAGCATTTCCTCGTTTGTTCTCTAAGTACATATGTACTTAGAGAACAGCGGGGAAATGTTGCCGAAATTTTCTTGAAAACCCAATACACATTATACACTTACTAGTGAGATTAGGTGTTCAAGGATGGGATAGGTGGTACACATTTATTATATATAAGAATGACATGACATGTGTTTGTTGGCCTAGAAAGTGAACAATCATTGTTCTTTATATTACTTGTACATTGGTATAAATTAGAATGAACAATCACTAAATTATATACTATTTGTATGGAGTCCGACTTCATTGTAGATATCTATTATTGTGTTTGTTGGCCTAGAAACCCATCCAAGATTTACTCATTAGGAGTAAATCTTGGATAGTCCCCGGTTTGGGACTGTTCTTGAACACCTAATCTCACTTAGGATGTAAGTGTATAATGTGTATTGGGTTTTCGAGAAAATTTCGGCAGCATTTCCCCGTTTGTTCTCTAAGTACATATGTACTTAGAGAACAGCGGGGAAATGCTGCCGAAATTTTCTTGAAAACCCAATACACATTATACACTTACTAGTGAGATTAGGTGTTCAAGGATGGGATAGGTGGTACACATTTATTATATATAAGAATGACATAACATGTGTTTGTTGGAGTAAATCTTGGATAGGATGTAAGTGTATACCCTAATCCTAATATATACTTGTTTTCTCTTTGATCATAGAATGGATAGATCATGGATGTCCATTCGCAATTGCTGCACCCCAGAGTTTATATCTGGTCTTGATCAATTTGTTAGATTTGCCGAGGAACATAGGAAAGGTACAATTATTTCAAAAGGACTATGTAGATTTGAAAGATTGTCCAAAATATGGTGCGTCACGGTATAAATTGATGACTTCGAGAGAGTCCAAAACTGGTTCTCCTGCCAAGGTGTTGTGGTATCTACCTATAATATCATGGTTTCAATGCTTGTTTGCAAATCCGAAAGATGCGAAGAATTTGAGGTGGCATGCAGATGTTAAGAAAAATAATGATGGGATCCTATGACATGTGTCTGATTCCCCACAGTGGAAGAAGATTGATCTATTGTACCTCAAATTTGGTGAAGAAGATAGGAATCTAATACTTGGGCTTTGTACAGATGGGATGAATCCGTACGGGACATTGAGTAGCCAACATAGCACTTGGCCAGTCATGCTTGTTATATACAATCTTCCTCCCTGGCTGTGTATGAAAAATAAATACGTTATGTTGTCGTTGTTGATATCGGGCCCTAAACAACCCGAAAATGATATCGATGTTTATCTTGAACCTCTGATTGATGACTTAAAGAAACTTTGGGTTGAAGGTGTGATGACCTATGATGCTTCAGAAAGAGAGACATTTCGTTTGCATGCTATGTTGTTTTGCACTATTAATGACTTTCCAGCATATGGGAATTTGTCTGGATATAGTGTCAAAGGAGCTAAAGTGTGTCCTATATGTGAAGAAAACACTGATTCAATAAGACTAAAACATGGCGGCAAGACTATATATCTTGGTCATCGAAGGTTTCTTTCAAAATTCCATTCGTATCGTAGGAAGCGCAAAGCATTCAATGGATGGAATGATGAACGGAGTGCACCTAAACCTATACCAGGGGATGTTGTTTATGAAAGAGTAAAAGACATTGTCAATGAATTTGGTAAGAAATCACAATGTAGTATGGCCACACGGAGTGACAATTCTTCATTCAAGAAGAAGTCAATAATTTGGGATCTTCCTTATTGGAGTTCTTTGACAGTCAGACATTGTATCGATGTAATGCACGTTGAGAAAAATGTTTGTGATAGCATCATTGGTACTCTGTTAAATATACCAGGTAAGACTAAAGATGGGATAAAATCCAGACTGGACCTACGTGAAATGGGAATAAGGTTAGAATTAACAGAGTTACGTGAAATGGGTAATAAAAGAACATACTTACCTCCCGCTTGTTACACGTTGTCTAGAAAGGAGAAGAAAGCTTTTTTTGAATGCTTGGTAAATGTTAAGGTGCCACATGGTTACTCATCCAACATCCGTAGATTGGTATCAATGAAAGATCTGAAGTTGATAGGTCTTAAATCTCATGATTGTCACACTCTAATGCAACAAATATTGCCGGTGGCAATTCGATCTATATTGCCGAAGCATGTAAGGTTTGCAATCACTAGACTTTGTTTCTTTTTCAACAGTCTATGCAGTAAAGTTATTGACCCTGATACTCTCGATAATTTGCAAAGAGAAGTGGTTGTTACCCTATGTCAGCTTGAGATGTATTTCCCTCCTTTGTTCTTTGATATCATGGTACATCTTATTGTCCACTTGACTAGGGATGTTAAAATGTTGGGACCAGTTTTCTTGCATTGGATGTATCCCTTTGAACGATACATGAGCATTTTTAAAGGTGATGTTCAAAACCGCTATTGGCCTGAAGGGAGTATTATTGAAGGTTATGTGGCATGAGAGGTTATGGATTTTTGCAATGACTTTATGAGTGGTAATAATACTCATGTTAATGACAAGAATATTGAGGAGGGCAAAGGAATTTTGGGATCACGGGTGAAAGTAATCAGCCGTGAGCAGTTGGAACAAGCTCACTTGTATATTTTACACAACATGGACGAAGTGAGTGTTTATATCGAGGAACATACCAATTTTATCAAGAGACAACATCCTCGAGCAAGTTCAATGTGGCTTGCTATAGAGCATAATAAGACTTTTACTAAGTGGTTTGAAGATAAAGTCTTACATCAACTATCTCAAACACCAAATGATATTACAGAAACTATCAAATGCCTCGCCTTTAAACCGAAACCGAATGTTATGTCTTATGAAGGGTTTGACATTAATGGGTTCACATATTACACAAAGCGCCAAGATGATAAGAGTGTCATCCAAAATAGTGGGGTCACTCTTCAAGCGTCGACTATGTATTTTGCAAGTGCAAAGGATAAGAGTCTACGTGAAGCTAAAATGTCATATTACGGTTTCATTGAAGACACATGGGAGTTTGACTACATAGATTTCAGAATTCCACTCTGTAAATGTAATTGGGTTGATAACACCAAAGGAGTTATAGTGGATGAATTGGGTTTCACTTTGGTGAACTTTGAAAAGATTGGCGAGAAGGGTGAACCATTCATATTGGCATCACAGGCGAAACAAATATTCTATATCGATGATCCTGCAAATGATAAATGGTCGGTTGTTCTTCATGGTAAAAGACAGTTCATTGAATATCCTATAGATGAAGAAGAGTACTACGATAAGTATGATGACTCCAGTCCATTCTCAGTTGGGTTGCCAACTTTACAAAATATTGAAGCTAATGATGACTTATATGTGCGCGGAGATCACAATGAAGGATTTTTAATTGATAAAAGATCACAATTTTAGAGACATGTATGTTTATATTTTTTTACAAATGCTAGTTAATACAAATGCTAAATGTTTGCCTTTTTCTGGTTAATACAAATGCTAAATGTTTGCCTTTTCTGGTTAATACAAATGCTAAATGTTTGCCTTTTTCTAGTTAATACAAATGCTAAATGTTTGCCTTTTTAATGACATTTTCAGATGGCTGACCATGATGAGCATGAAGTCTATGATGAGCATGCAGTCCATGACGAGCATGGCGAGGATACCAATGTAAGTTCTAAAAACATATCACGTATTTCTATAAAATTCATTATCTTCTAGTTATGCATATATCCCATATTTCTATATTGCGCTAATTTAGTGGGTTTATTTTTGTCAAATTTTAGGTTGATGATGCACATGTACCCATTGAAGCACTGGAGCAACTTGATGTGCAGCACCAAACACTTAACAAGAAAAGGGGCATCACTATGTTGAAGAAGTTAATAGCGCTGAGTGGTAGTGGATCCAAATTGGTTGTGGAGTTTGATAATGGAGGAAATGCAATTGGAGTGAACCGCAGTAATTTTGTAAACTATCTTGGGTGTGTCACTCGAAGCCATTGTGGTGTTAAGTATGATAATTGGCATAAAGTTCCTCAGGGGAAGAAAGACTTGATATGGAAGGATTTATGTGTGATTTATTATTATTTAGAATTCTATTTTGTAGATTACAAATTATATTATTTGCAATTCTATTTTTGGATACTAGTTAATAAGAATTCTATTTTACAGAATTTGTTTGCATTGGATGAGAAGCAGCATCGTAAAAGCGTGATGCAACACGCTGGAAAGATGCTTAGGAACTATAGGACAAATCTGAACAGAGAATACATAAAAGATGGTGATAAGAAGAAGAAGTCATCCCTTAAGCAGTCGAACTTCTTGGACAAAGAAGATTGGGACAATTTTGTTGCTTCAAGAAAATTTGAAGAATTCAAGGTATTAGGCGTCACTCCCAATTGAATTAATATATGTTGTATTCACCTATTCAAGATTAACATTTAGTGCTACTAACCAAATCATTAATGTGCATACTAACTAGGCCCTCAGTGACGCGCAAAAAGCAAGGCGTGCACTGAATGTGCATGACCACACTATGGGTCCAAAGGGCTATGCAAGCGTTCGCCAAAGACTACAGGCGGAGTCTGCGGCTACTCAGGAGTCTGCTCCTACTCAAGAGTATGCCACACCCATGCCTCGCCATGATATCTGGATAGCTGGGAGGAAAAACAAGAAGCGTGAAATAAAGAAGCCTGTAACTGCTGAGGCGGCTGTGAAAATGGTAAAATACAACTCTTAGAGCAATCGTTTGAATATTGATTATTTGTGGTGTTAACTTACCCATTTTTATTGATGGTGATTAGCGAGAGCTGCACGAGCAGAGGAAACAAGGCACGTTCATCCCTCAGGGCACAAAAGATGAATTAACAGTTGCTTTGGGTAACCCAGAGCATCCTGAATGTGTTAGGGGTGCAGGCGCTGGTGTGGGCATCAAAGCATTCTTTGGGCCATCCCAGCGCAAACCCAGAGCGAGACTTTCACAAGAAGAGGTAACCTATTCTTTTTTTAGAATGTTACTCAAAAGGGAATTCAATAATAAGAAGCTAATGTTTCTTTTATCCATGTATAGGAGAATAAGAGAGTCGAGGATATAGTTTCCAAGAAGGTCAATGATATAGTTGCTGAGAAGGTCAAGGAAGAAATAGTGCAGTGGCAGGCATCTCAAGCTTCCAATCAGCCTATGACGACCCACTCTTCTCCTGATGCACAGACTGTGAGTAATCCTGGAGACCCGTTGCCTAGCACGTCTACTGTAAGTATTGTTTATGACATTGTAGCTAGTCTTTTCAAGATGATATGTATATATGTATAATATTCTTTATGTAAATTTGTAGTCATTGAAGCCATACCGCTTAAGAATGCAAGACTATGTTGTTGCAGAGGTGCAGGCTTACCCGTCCCTTCCTGGGGCAATGTTTCACATGACTCCAATGCCACAGGGCTACGTTTGTGTGAGCCCAATACGTGTGTTACCCGATTGGAGGGAAGCTACATTGCCATATCCCACCCCGATATTGATACACTTGCTGAGGCAGAAGGTAGGGTGATATTGTGGCCCAAAGCAGATGTCGTATACACTACTAAAATTGTAAGACAAATTTACATTACTTTAGATTGTTAAATGTGTATATATGAGGTCAACTGATCTGAAATTATATATACAGGTTAAAAAGAAGACACCCGGAGCACCTAGGCCTCCACCTCCACTTCCTGCATTACCAAGTTGGGTTCCAACTGACCTAAAATACCCGTTAGGTCCTGCTTGTAGGGGAATGGCATGTTGGCTACGGGCACATAATATACATTGCCCTATAATTGTTTCATTAGAAGAAGATTATGCAGGTCAATCATACGATAGCTCTTTATTTATACAAGATATTATTGAGTTGTTTATGTATGATTGGCTGAATACATCAATGATAGAGACATGGATAAGGTTAGATCTTGTTTATACATCCATATACCTTGTGTAAGATCTGGTGATCTGGTTTCTTATATATTAATGCATACGTAATATATGTTTTGCAGCTACTTAGTTGAAGATCAATGCAAACAATTTGCATTTGATCATGTGGGTTTTTTTATTCCATCATTGATTAGTATGGTAGCTAAAGACCCTGATAGTGTTCAACAATACTGTATAGATGCTTTTAGAATTTTCGGTCAGTAAAAGAAGACGATAATAATAGCTCCATTCAATGTCAAGTAAGTTTACTTTATTTATAATTTGGACTTAAGAAAATTCCATTTTTATTGTGCATTTTGAGTTATTAATTTTTAACTTTTTTACCTCTAGAGCTTGACATTGGGAGTTACTAGTTATTGTCTCCGGGACGTTCACTGTTTATTATCTAGATCCTACGGGAAGTACATTGAACACTAAAATTGGACACATATTGAGAATGCCATTATTCTGGTAAGAAATATTTCATTTTTATATCCGTTAACATTTGTTATTACATTACTATTTAATTATGCAATTTACTGTGTTACATTAACATGTAGGGGTTTATATGCATTCAAAAATGCTGGAGGAAATGTCCCAAGGAGAACGAACCAGCCAATAATTTGGGAGAACGTAAAAGTAAGTTCCCGACTTTAATGTATATATTATTTATGTGAACTGTGCTTAGTTGTATTTTTTAATATTTTGTATGTTTCAATTTATAGTGCGCTACACAAGACAACGGTTGGGCATGCGCATACTATGTGATGCGATTTATGCAGATGATTATCTCACATGCCGCATTGGATATTAATACCATACATGAAGTATTATATATAGTCTCATTAGTTAGTATGAAATATATCAATCTTATTTTTATATTATTACTTATATATATACACCATTCTCTTTGTAGATGATTAAAACTGACCACACTATAGGTAAACGCTTAAAAAATGTACATGCTCCATATACGATGGAAGCATTAAATGAAATAAGAGAAGAATGGGCAAAAGCCATACAAGCAGTGGCGATTGTAAGATATAATTGGGATGCTGATAGCGATGTTGAATGATATTTTGTAAATGAATATTTCTGAATGTTTATGCATGTCTGAATGTTTCTACATGTATTTGAATGTTTCTACATGTGTGAATGTGAGAATTGAATTGATGTCTGAATGTATCTACTTGTGTGAAAAAATATTTGTTGATTTTGCAAGTTTGTGGCCTATTTGTAGGCTGATATCAATGGATGTCATAAACCTACAGTTTAGAAAACTAAACTGCATGTTCTCATCCTGCTGACCAGCCACAGCAGGCCTGCAAACCAATAAGAAAAAAAAATTAAAGTATAGGCGTCGGTTATTTATAGAACACTGTCATCAAAGGCCTACAACGTCAGTTATTTGATAAAAACCGACGCCTAATAGGACAAACAACCCGACCGTGCAGGAAAGCACGACCGTGGTGGAAAAGGCATCACTTATTAGTATAAAATTGATGCCTATAGTACTAAACACGGCCGTGCAGCGAAGCACGGCCGTGCTTTGCCGTGTCGTCTGGGTGTATGGCGTCAGTTGTTAAGTTATTAACCAACGCAGAAAGTGTCCTAGGTGGTGCTCTTTTTTGTGGCGCGAACCTCATATACGTCAGCCAACTATATATAATCGACGCCTATATGGCATATAGGCGTCGGTTAGAAAACCGACACTGAAGAGTTCGACCTTTAGCGGCGCCCACATAGGCGTCGCTTGAAAACCATCGCCAAAGGGAGTTAAACAACCGATGCCAAAGTTTGTTTCTGTAGTAGTGGTTATTGATTATTTGTCGAACCTTTGATCCAAAAATTGGGATAACAGCTCTGACCTCTCAGTCTCCCTTAATTGGGGGTTACCGGAAGGCGGGGTCATCACAACCCTTGACTTGGGTTTTGCGCTAACCCTATTTTATTTGCATTTATTAAGTTCTGAGAACCTTTTTCTAACACTTTGAGATGGTTATAGAGATTGTGGAGAACTAAATGTTGACTCAAGGTCAATTAGGTCAATGTTGACTCACATCTAAATTGACTAAACCTGTGTTTTGATGATGACTAACCATTCCACATATTGGTGTCTAATGTCTCTACTTGAGTGATTTTAGATTAGGTATAGACAGACTCCAAATGCCCTAACTTGCGCATCTCAATTTGGAAAAAAGACAAATCAAATTCATACAAGTGCACATTTTTGTAATATGATGTAAATCCATTAGAATCATGTTGTAAATCACTTGTAATGATTGTATGACTTGTAATTAAGCTTAGAAAACATCAGGAGCACTTAGATCGAATGTTAGATCACTTTAGATGCAACTTTAAAAATTTATTACAGGCACTTTGTCGGTCGAGTTTCCCAGCATGAAAACTCGACCGATCATCCTTGATCAATTTTCTGCATATTGCATCGGTCGATTTGTGTTTACACAGAACTCGACCAATCAAGTAACTGACCATTTTGATTCCTAATGGTCATTCGAGTTTTGTCAGGACAAACTCGACCAATCATTTGAGTATTGGCCTTGTTGTTTACTTGATCAGTCGAGTTACCCTTAAAGAAACTCGAACGATTGCACTGTACGGAAAAGTGCAGAAAAGTGCTTCTAGCCATTGTGGAGTTGCAATAGTGAAAATAGATCCATTGCAAGCCACAAAATGGCTAGTTTTTTTTCTCAAGTGTTCCCAAAGCCTAAGAGGCATCCCCAACTATAAATAGGACCCCTTGGGCTTCATTCCAAGGTTGAGCATTCATTGCAAAACTCTATGTGAGGTTCCGATTCTATAGTTGAGTGCTTCTACAGCCTCATCTCTCTCTCTAAGCTTAATCACTTGCTACATCCATTAGAGTGAGTAGGAAATCTATAAGAGAGCTAGTCCTACATGTATATCTTGTGAGGCTCTCACTTCCACCACCTACCTTTCTCTCTTTTCAATCATGAAGATGAAGGTTCTCTCTCCTGTCCAAGAGAGGTGAAGAAGAACAAGGGAAGGAGTCCCTTGGTGAAGATCAAGGCTGAAGTCTTGGAGCTAGAGTGGGTAAGCCTTGGTGAAGGCAGAAGACTCCTTGATCAAGTGGGTAAGTCCTTGGTGGAAGCTTCTCTGAGTGAAGGTGAAGTCAAAGACAGAAGATCCAAGAAGAGTGGGTAATTCCTACAAGGCTGAAGACTTGTGCAAGAGTAGGTAAGTCCTTAGAAGAAGGCGGGAGACTCCTTGCAAAGTGGGTAAGTCCTTGGTAAGGTTGAAGACTCTTTGTGTTGAATAGGTAAGTCCTTTGGTGGTCATGTTTTGTATCTCTTATAATGAATATAATGAATATGCAAGGTTAGGAAATCCTAGAGGTTGACCTATATAGGTAAGTGGACAGACATACTTCTAGTTTGAAGTGTGGAACCACTCTAAATAACTTGTGTACTTGTGTTTGCTCAATCTCTCTCATCCTTGTTATGCATGCTTTAGTTGCGCACAAATTTCCTATTTAGAAACCTTATCTTGTGATATATCTTGAAGGTTTAATGAATTTTGTTTAAGTGCATTCAGCTCTATTCACCCCCCCCCCCTTAGAGCATCTAATCACCCATCTAGGATCCAACACTTGGTATCAGAGTGGGTCTTCTCCATGCATACTTCCACAAGTAGGAGAAGATGGGTGACTACCAAGGAGGGAGACACTCGATCAACCTTCCAATTTTTGATGGGAGCAATTTCCTCTATTGGAGAAGAAGGCTTAAATTCTACATCCAAGGATCAAGTATTGAGATGTGGCAAATGGTGAACAGCCCATAAATGCTACCAAAGACAAAGATTGTAGAATGGGATGAAGCTACCTTGAAGAAAGCAACCTTGAATGCTAGAGCGATGCACATCCTCTATGTCTCCATGACCCCCACCGAGTTCAACCAGATTTCTTCATGTGAAATAGCCTACGAAGTATGGAGAAAGCTTTGCATCACTTATGAAGGGACATATCAAGTGAAGGAAAGTAATGTCTACATGCTCAAAGGGCTGCTTGATAACTTCATCATGGGAAAGGAGGAGAGGATAGCCAACATGTACTCAAGGCTCAACACCATTTTTAATGGTCTTTCTGTTCTAGGACATCCTATGTCTAGTGGAGAGATCAACTCAAAGATCCTTAGAACTCTCCCCAAGAGATGGGAACCCAAGGTGACTTCCATTGAAGAAGCAATGTCTCTTAGGGATATTCCTATTGAAGAGCTCATTGGAAATCTACAAGCACATGAAGCCACACTTGACAAGAGGGAGAAAGTAGAAAGACAAGAAGAGAAAGAACTCAAGAGAATGAAGAAGGCTGAAATGGAGGCTCAAATCAAGGCTATTGTTGATCAAGCCTCTCCATCCTATAAAGTTGAAGAAGATTCCATGTACTCCAAGGGTAGATTCTACAAAGACAAGTCCTCCTCCATCCGGTGCTTCACATGTGGAAAGAAGGGTCACTACAAGGAAGATTGCCCACAAGGCAAAAAGACCCATCTTGACAAGAAGAAGGAGAAATGGCACTCAAGCTCATGTGGCTCCTCCGACTCAAGCTCAAGTGAAGATGCAAGTGAAGGATCAATCTCAAGCTCTAGTGATGAAGGAGAATGACATTTTTCTCTTATAAAATCAACAAGTGAAGACTCGAGTGAGGTAAATCTAAACTCTTTAGATAAAGAATCTTTGATTGCTATTATTCATGATATTTGTACCTCTCTTAAGTCTTCTAAAAGGAAAAAAGAGAAATCTTACTAAAATTGTTGATAATTTACATGTAGAACTAGATGATCTTGAACATGCTAATTCTTGCTTGCTTGATGATAAAAATTATTGTCTTAGCCAAGTAGACTCTCTTAAACTTGAAAATGCTAGTTTGCTTGATAAGATTAGATTTCAAAAAGTTCAAACTCTCATGCCTAGTTATAATGAAGAGCATACTTTAATTGTTTATTCTCTCATGCATGATATTGATGTTCTTAAATCTGAAAACAAGGACAAAGATTTTGTTTTACAAGAATTAGAAATAGAAAATGCCTCCTTGCTTGCTAAAATCAATGTGCATGAATCTTGTTCTAGTTCTACTAATAGAGAGAATGATGTTGCTGCTCTTCATATTGATAGAGATTCTTATTTAAATAAAACTCTTTGCTTAGAGAATGATCTTTTGCATGCTAGAGATAATATCAATCATTTGTCTTCTACTATTACTTCTCTTATGCATGATAATGACAGTTTGAGATCCTCTTTGAAAATATTTTTAGTTGGTAAGAAGTGCCTTAATGATATTCTACACCATACTACCAAACAAATAGGTAGACATGGTTTGGGATATGATGGTAGTCAAAGGAACAACAAAGATAAATGACCTCCAATATTCCATGGTGAATCATCTAGTTCCAAGACTATGGGCACATGCAACTATTGCAATGATTTGGGTCATTATTCTACTTGTTGTCCTTTTAAGAAAGCACCCAAGAGCAATAGGACTTGGGTTGCTAAACTAACCCCTCCGGACCCAAAAATATGATTGGGGACCATTTCATCTTTCTTTTTGTAGGGACTTGCAAATGGATTGACTTGAGCTATTGAATTGCAAATTGACTTCTCAATCCACATGAAAGAAGAAAGGTGAGATGTGTAGAGGGTGACAACAAGTGGAAAAGGAATGGTAAGAACAAAGGTAAAGTTTTTATTGCTTATAACCATTTCTAACTTGTTTTTGTCAAGTTAGTGTGCACTATACATATGGTTTTTGAGTCAAAAGTGGCATTTTGTGTTTCTCTTCACACTCTTGCTCAAAAACTGTTTCTAATGCTTCTATAGTGCATTACTAACTTTCTTAGACATGTTTGGATATGGTTTGTATATTTAGAATACCTTTAAATATGTCTTTATGAAATATATGTGCTTTTTGACAGCTGCTCTGTCGGTCGAGTTTGCCCTGTTTGAAACTCGACCGATAGGCACCAATGGGTGTTACCAACAGCTGTCATCGGTCAAGTTGTCAATGCACAGAACTTGACCGATAACATTGTGCACAAAATATACATTTGGCTTATTGAATGAGAATTTCCCTCTCAACTAGATTTTCTCGAACAATAGCCTTATTCTTTGGCACTCCTTTGGTACCTTTATATATGCATATTGCTATGATCTAAATTTCCTATCTTGCTTACAACTCTATCTCTCTAATTTCTCTAAATTGGTATATCTATATCTTGTAATTACTTGCTTTGAGTTTTTTTTGCAGGTTTTGATGATGATCTCTTTGGATCTCTTGGTTGTGTCTAAAAATTGCTTCTGTTGTACTCTAACTTGCTACATCTAGTGAGGTTCTTAGGGGTAATCATCTTATGGTAAGGATGCATATCTAGTGAGTTATATCCTTTCATGCGTCTAAAATTTCATATCTCTTTGTTTGGATATATCTCTTCATCTACTCATAGCATGCTTTATCTTGTGTATCTTTTGGTATCTCTTGCTATGATCTAGATCCTACTAGTAGTCTTAACTTGTGATATCATCTACTAGTAGTTCATATACATGTAGTTCTAACCTTGTTTATAATTGGCATCTTTGCTCATCTATATGCTATGCTTGTATCTTGTCTCATACATGCTCAAGAGTATTCCTTGAATTGCATATCTACTATATTGATTTGCTTGCATAACATTGTGATGCAGGGTATATAGATCTACATTATATGTAGAAATTGGAGTATTTTTGGGATTTTATGTAGATTTTTCTCCAGTTTCAGTTTTTGGTGCAAGACTAGTGTTTTTCATGCAGAAACAACCTTCTGAGAAAGTCAAATTCATACAAGTGCACGTTTTTGTAATATGATGTAAATCCATTAGAATCATGTTGTAAATTACTTATAATGATTGTATGACTTGTAATTAAGCTTAGAAAACATCAGGAGCACTTAGATCGAATGTTAGATCACTTTAGATGCAACTTTGAAAATTGATTACAAGCACTTTGTCGATCGAGTTTCCTAGCCTGGAAACTCGACCGATCATCCTTGATCATTTTTTTGCAGATTGCATCGGTCGATTTGTGTTTACATAGAACTCGACCGATCAAGTAACTGACCATTTCGATTCCTAATGGTCGGTCGAGTTTTGTCAGGACAAACTCAACCGATCATTTGAATATCGTCCTTGTTGTTTACTTGATCGGTCGAGTTACCCTTGTAGAAACTCGATTGATTGCACTGTACGGAAAAGTGTAGAAAAGTGCTTCTAGCCATTGTGGAGTTGCAACAAGTGAAAATAGATCTGTTGCAAGCCAAAAAATGGCTAGTTTTCATTCTCAAGTGTTCTCAAAGGCTAAGAGGCATCACCAGCTATAAATAGGACCCCTTGGGCTTCATTCTAAGGTTGAGAATTCATTGCAAAATTCTATGTGAGGTTCCTATTATATAGTTGAGTGCTTCTATAGCCTCCTCTCTCTCTCTAAGCTTAATCACGCACTACATCCATTAGAGTGAGTAGGAAATATGTAACAGAGCTAGTCCTACATGTATATCTTGTGTGGCTCTCACTTCCACCACCTCCCTTTCTCTCTTTTCAATCATGAAGATGAAGGCCCTCTCTCTTGTCTAAGAGAGGTGAAGAAGAACAAGGGAAGTAGTCCCTTGGTCAAGATTAAGGCTGAAGACATGGAGCTAGAGTGGGTAAGCCCTTGGTGAAGGCAGAAGACTCCTTGCTCAAGTGGGTAAGTCCTTGGTGGAAGCTTCTCCGAGTGAAGTTGAGGTCAAAGGCGGAAGATCCAAGAAGAGTGGGTAATTCCTACAAGGCTTAAGACTTGTGCAAGAGTAGGTAAGTCCTTGGAATAAGGTGGGAGACTCCTTCCAAAGTGGGTAAGTCCTTGGTAAGGTTGAAGACTCTTTGTATTGGATAGGTAAGTCCTTTGGTGGTCATGTTTTGTATCTCTTATAATGAATATAATGAAGATGCAAGGTTAGGAAATCCTAGAGGTTGACCTGTCTATGTAAGTGGACTGACATACTTCTAGTTTGAAGTGTGGAACCACTCTAAATAACGTGTCTACTTGTGTTTGCTCAATCTCTCTCATCCTTGCTATGCATGCTTTAGTTGCACACAAATTTCCTATTTAGAAACCTTATCTTGTGATATATCTTGAAGGTTTAATGAATTTTGTTTAAGTGCATTCAGCTCTATTCACCCGCCTCTAGAGCATCTAATCACCCATCTAGGATCTAACACTAAAGTCTCCAGTTTGAGCTTGTTTGGATGATGTTTGTGCTTTGTGTGATTGTTTTGTTTCAAATTGCAATTTATCCAAATATGAGGGTTATCTTGCCATTTTCCATATCTAGAGTGTTCCTTCTCTCTCTTGGCTTCATGAGAGAGAGAGAGAATGTGCTACTTTGGGGAGCCTTGGTTGGGCCTTGGTTGAGTGGTGACACCCTTAGTGGTGATTAGGGTTTCTAGGGTTTGCTTAGTTTTGACCATGTGTACCTTGTTGAAGGTGGTGACCCTTGTCTCGACCCATGTGCGTGTGTCTTGACTATGAAACCTTATCTAGGTGTTCTTGTCTCAACCCTAATGGTTTTGGTTTGTTTTCGGTTCAGACATCTATCTTCTAGTGAAGTGTCTCGACCTAGTGTATGTGGTGATCCTTTTGTCTCGACCAAATGGTGTTTTGGTGCTTTCTCTCGACCATAAAGTGGTCCTTGGTTTTTCATGACCGCGACCATATGTTGGGGTGACTTAATTGGTCGAGACCCAACATAGGTTTTATAACCATCTCGTGCATGTGTGTTTTAAGTGGTTACATCTTGGTTTCTTTGGTGGACAAGTGTCCCTTTGGTTTCTTTTAGTGTTGACACATCATCTGTACCCTACTTATCTCCTCCTTTGCTATATAAAACCTCCTCTCCATGAAAGTGACTCTTTCTGGCCTTCCTTCTTCCTCCCTCTCTTTTTATCCTCCTTGGATCTTAGTGGAGCAAGGAGGGTTGATCTTTGGAAGCTTTAGTGATCAGACATCTTGCATGTGGTGATCCATGCTCATCCACAACCTTGGTAAGTGTATACATTTCCTTGATGGCATTTCTTTTGATCTTCATCCCCATATTTTTCTCTTTTTTCATCCCTAGACCATGGATCCTCCATGGTGGTCATTCTTGATAAGTGAACCCCTCATCACAAGGGTCATAGGCCATTTTTTGACAAGGTGGATCCAAGTGTGAGGAAGTTTCCTTCTCTCTTTGTCTCGCTCCTTCTTTTGGTTCGACCTAGAGTTCTTTTCTCTCTTTCTTGAGCAATATTTGACATTGGTATCTTCTTCTTCTTGAGGTGATCTTGTGGCTGAAAGAGGAGCCTTTGGTGGATTTTCATCATCCTTGGTGATCGTGTGCTTGGAGCTTGTGATCGTTGGAGTGATCTTCCCTAAGGAGGGTTATATAACTCTCTACCTTCTTCTATTACTAGCACCTTATTATTGCTTGCATGTTGCTATTTCTCTCCCGAATGTACCCCTAATATTCTAGTAGTTATTACCATGATATAGAACTTGATTAATGGTGGTTAACATGCTTGGTTTGCTTGGAATCTTAAACTCTAATTGATGGAAACCAATTTTGTTGATTGCTATGTTTTGGTGGTTTTCTCCTACCTTTTGACCTGGGTTTTGATCAAATGCATAGTGTTCACGTACCTTGATGTTCCATGGAGTTTCAATTCTACTTTGGTGGTGTTAAACATGGTTTTCTCTCTGTTGTACAAATGTCTTTTATTATGTTTTCATGATACAAGTTTTAGTGTTTTTGGTGACCGATTTGCATGAGGTTTTCTCCTCCATGTAGATGATGGATTTCTTTGGTATGATCTTATATTTTGGCCATGAAGACCTTCTATTTTTTATCATGGTTAATCCCTATTTTGGTGTTGTTCCCTTGCCTTGGTTGTATCTTGACCTAAGTTATTGCTTTACCATGTTTTAGTTGAGGTTGTGATGCTTTGTGCTTGGTGTTGATGGTCAAGATGATCATTTGCTAGTAGTGTAGATGTCCTAGTTTTTGGGTCGAGAAATATCCAAGTTTAAGTCATTACATGTCCTGGTTTGGAGGTCATGACATGCTTGGATTTGGTCGCGACATTTCCTTATTTTGAAGATGAGACAACCTTGTTTCTTGAGGTTGCGACATGTGTTTCATCAGGTGGTGAAAACCCTAGTTCATGAGGGGTAGGGACATGTGAGGTCTCCCAGTCGAGACACATTAGTTGTGTTGAGGTTGCAACCTTGTTTGCATGAATAGTCGAGACATATGTAAGATGGATGGTTGAGACACATACTTGAACACATAATCAACACATGTATATGAGTAATGAATAAGACATGTATAGTGTTGTTTGTATAGTTGTTTAATCAACCCTAATCATGTCCTTTGGCCCTAAAGTGTTCCAAGAAAGTGGGAAGTGGTGTACTTATGATTTGGTGATTGATTCTGCTACAAAACCCTAATCAAATATACAATGAAACCTTAACCCTTATTGTAGAGCCATGTGACATGCTTTCGTTTATCTCTCAGAGTGGTTATTATGTATGATATTTTCTCTCTCTTGTTTATAAATACCTAATCTTGTAGGTGATAGGAACTTGAATGACATGGCTATGTGGATGCTATGGTCAGTCATATATTACATTTGACGACGATTATGAGAAATGTCATGGAATAATGTGATGTTGTATATGTAGGGATAATGTGATTGGGTCTGATGACCTAGCATGTACTTTATGGATGATTTGAGGTGATACCCTCTAGAGATGTGATTGAGGGATTGAGTTCCCACTATGATGTGACATAGATGATAGCCTTGTACGGTGGTGTGACAGTGATGGTGGCCTTGTGAATTGAAATGCTATAGTGCTATGTGCTGATGTGACAAGTTCACACCTTACACATTTTATATCTTCTAAAGTTGTATTGTGCTCTTATTCATGTAGATTTTGTCTTGGCTTTGTATGTTGTAATTTGATTGATCCTAAAAGACATATAATTGGCCTAACTACTCAAGTGTAACCTTAATCATGTCGTTTCCTTGTGCCATAGATCCATTCTAGTATTAGTCTTAGTATTGGATGGTGAAATAGGTTCTCCCCTACAGGAAGCTCAGAGTCATATACTATTGAGTATACACATTCACAGGATTGGATGCGGGCCATATCTTGGTAGGAATGTGGCAACATGCCGTAGCTCAGTGATGCGACTCATCATATACTTATGATACTTTCACATTATTGGTTGCGAGTCAAACCCATAATCATAAGATTGATTGTGGGCTATACCCTGACAGGAGTGGACTATAGGTTGTTGCTCAGGTTCTCTAGTGTTGTGCCTATATACCAATGCAAGCTAGGTTGTTTTGTAGTTAGACTTGATATGTCTCTGTGGTGTTATTTCATGATGATTGGGAGGTGTGGAGAGGTCATGGATTCTGACTCTTCCATAGACCTTGTATGGAACTAATTTCTACTTAGTAGTGGTCAATTGGGCCATGAGTTGTATAGCTCATCTCCTTAGGGCATAATAAAGGATGTAATATAGTTGTGTAGTATATCTGCATAGAGACAAAATGTGAAGAACATTGGTTGAACCTTGCCTTGTGTTTTTATAGTTTTATTGATAGAAAATATACGTGTTCTTTATATTCCTTCTTATAATATTAATTATTCTACTACTCAGTGATGACTGCCTAGTATTGATTAACCTACTTTACTTGTTGGAAACATATCATTTAGTTGAATTATATTACCTATTCGCTTCACTTTATCAGTGTTTTAGTATACGTTGGCAGAGACATATCTCTCACTAGGACATTTGGTCTCACCCCATGGGTTTCCACATCTTTTAGGTCATTGTGCACGACGAGGTGGAGATCGTGTAGTACAGGAAGATCATCACCAAGAGTAATAGTTGATAAGGTTGTATGTGCTTCTAGTCTTTTGGTGTTAGTGTCCTAGAGTCACCCCTGTATACTCAGGTACTTGGGGGTGTTTCCAATATATTTTGTAAAGATGCCACTAATACAAGGTTTTTGTCTTGTATGCCTTTTGTTGTATAGATATGGCATGTGTACATGTATGTATATATGGAACATGTATCTCATGTGACATGTTGATGAAAGCAAGGTTGAAAACAATGATGTAAGAACCTCATGATATGTGTTATGTGATATAGGTGTCATGTGGTGGACTTATATGTAAAAGTTTTCATCCTATGGTACTTTTATGAAATCGATTATAACTTCCAGTGTTTTCTGGTAATCTACTTGCTTAGTGTTAATTCCACATTTAGTTTTGAGTATTCTCATTTGTGGCACGTTAGGGCGTCATAAACTCCTTAAATCTTGACTCATGATTATTAACCTTGATATCAATTTGACTCATATGATCACCTTTTATGGATCTCGGGGTCACCCTATATATGATTGATGGTTTCATGTTTCCAAACCTTAAAAAATTGAAATAATGATAATTGTGATGCACTCAAATTATGAATTATGATTTAACTCTCATATTGACTAGTGTGGGACCTTACATTAGTTTTGAGCATGAAACCACAATATTGGAATATGATGCTTGACTTGAGTTGATGAAATATGAAATTTCAATGATAAACATATAACCTTACCTAGGCCAATGTAAAATCTAGAACCCTTATTATTGGGAATGAAAGTTATTCTTTACTCTTGTTTCAAAGAGGTCTATTCTTCTGACCTAAAATGTGATCTCTCTAAATTTATGATCCATAAGATAATCTATCCCAAATATTGATATATGTGATGATCTTACGAATTTGATGATCTATGAGACTATGGTGCTCGATTTCTCGATTTGAAATTGTGCTGATATTAAAGGAATACTAAGTTGATTTTAATATTAAATATGAGGTCCTAAACTAATATCAGAGGATTGTGTTGATTTTGGGGATAAAATTCATTTTATGATGTGGATAATGTGATATCATGGATTTTCTCTCTTATGGAATTAATGTGCATCTTGATTTCATACATTCTCTATTGTATTCAATAACCTCCCTCACCCTTAGTTGGATGAGTTTGGGTCATATTATGCTCAATTATTGCATTGCATTTGATTAAATGTCACATTGTACTTAATTGACTAAAATTGAGTAAATTAATGAATTATATTCCTTTTGGAAAGAGAGAGAAAAGTGGAATCACAAAGTATCTTTTTTCCACCAAACCTTGCTCACACCTGGATTTAATTATCAAAAACCTTCCCCCAAAATTTTAAACCAAGAGGATGAAGGAGGAGATAGATATTGATTTTATAATATTTCATAAAGTGAGATTATTAAGGAAAATCAACATTTTATGTCACGATTTCCTTCCATACTAGAACTATACTCAAAGGTGTTTATTTTGTCCCATGCCCAGTGGTCGTTGGATCTAGAATCAATAATAATCAATTATCACCTAGCTTGCGACCATTTAGGATAGGAGGAATAGGAAAAGATGTTTTTCGAGCAAAATTAAAGGTCATCAAAATAATCATCATAGATCGAAAACTTTAAATATAAGAATAAAATAAAAATTTTAAGAAACAGTTAAAATGTCATGCAAATTATATTATAGTTTGGGAGATATGATTTTTACAAGATTACCTAAGAGACACGGTTTAAAACATTGGTTTTAATAATTAAATGTGCCACATCATGAATCTGACCCAGTTACTCTCGACCAAACAAAATTCTCCTTTTCTAGACCACTAGTTTCCCATGTCAACCATCCATTTGTTTCTCCTCATCCTATTATAAACCTTTGATCAAATAATTTCTAACTACCACAGGGTCATCTTCCTCACCTCCTCCCATGGGTGGGAGTAGGTGTCTGGGTAAAAGGCCTTACCAAATTTACACCTTTTCTGCATCAATATAATGCTCCATTAAATTCCTTTCTTCCTCTCCCCCCCACTTCTTTTACCTCCTTGATTATGCATTTTCATCACTATAACTCCCCCCCCCAACTTCATCTTCTTCCTTAAAGGCTTAGAAATCAATGATGTAGTTTCCATAACCCCCCTTGGAAGCTTATGTGATGAGTTACCCCAACCCAAACAACCATTACCCCCACATTTCCAGTAAACAACCAAGCAGGGAAGGCACCTTTTTAGGGGGCACCATGCACCAATAACCCCTAGGCGACCTGTGTACAATAAAAGAATTAGCCCGCACACCGTCCAACTCGTATAATAGGAATGCTCTCAAAGAAAGGGCCAGATAGGTTCCATCCGGATGGGATAGGATTGAGGTTCCTCTCTTAGGACAAATGGGCCACAATCAGACCTCATAGGTCATGACACAGAGCTCAAGAAGGAGGAAAAGTAGGTTTGACATGGCCCATCTCCCCTGTGAGTGGTGTTGGTAAGTATGCTTAGAGAGCCAATCATATGATGATTGCAATGGGGCACTAGATATCTTATTTGATAATATGAAGGATAATTCCATCAATTATGTATGTCTCTGCATGAGATGATGACACAGACATATTAGATGCCTAAATAAAGATGTTACTCGATGACATATGTCTTTGGGTTGAGGATTGGAATGATGAGATCATATATAGAATAAGAATACACACATTCTTGTTACGTCCCTAGTTGGATATTAATATGGAAGAAAAATAGAAAACAATAATACATAAGACTCGATTGTGTTTTGACTAATGACAGAGTCTCATTAGTCATGATATGTGATATCTAGTCAAGCACACAGATACATGCTAGAGAACAATGTATCAGACAGACCCACAATGAGAGTGATACATGGAGACCATGGAATGGTAGTCAGAATCATCCCTCATGGTGATAGTGGTAATTGTAGGTCTTAAACCTGAACTCACTAGATCCATCACATGTCATTCACGTACTTTGACATCATCCAACATGATCCTGTATAAGGGTTGGCATTACAGTGATGCTTGGGTGTACTGTGACACATGGGGATTGAATGTGAGTGATGTAGATTGGATTTATCTCTCCTACAAGAAATTGATATCCAAGGCCTCTTGATAAGTGAGACTGAGAAATCTACATACATACTCATGTGATTCAATATGTGAAATGTGAACTCACATGCATCTCATACAATCTGTTGTAGTTCAAGGAACATGATTGAACGTTGAGAGGATGACGATTCCATGCCTCAACTTCAATCTGTATATCAGAGACAAAGGAACTATACGATCACGATAACACTAATCACATATTATAGGTCGCAGTTCATCTCAAACTCTCTGAATTACTTGGGTAGAATTATGTGTTTCTAGATGGAATTGTTTTCTTGTGATGTAATAAACCGTTATGGACATTCACTGCCAATGTCATGAGAAAACATTCTGCACTAGACGAACCGAGCGACTCATGATACAAATTGAACAACTGGATGATAGACAACAGGAGGATGATCCGATCGACTAGTGGCCCAACCGATCAGCTGGAGATGTCCAGACACCGCTTGGACCAGAGAACCAGACAGCTATTTCAGGAGCCCAACTGAGTAACCAAGAGGCGAGTTGACCAGTTCAAATAGTTGAACCGATCAACCTAGATTGGTTTGAATATAGATCTTCATCAAGAACAAGTTGCATATGATGTGGATCCTAGGTGGTAGTAATTCCTTGTGTCTCCAAGGAATTATAATAGAATGGTCGTAACCATCGCTTGTGTGTTTGATATTAGTTGTGATTATAGCATGTATATGATATGTATTATAAGTATGTGGTGATTGGATATGTATATGTATTTATAAAATCCCCCAATGAAATATTAAGTCTTAGATGCTTTCCATAAGTGACACGCATCAAAAGCTTGATCGGATAAGCATAGGTTATGCCAAAGTGTGGTGTATTATCTATCTCGTAGAAGTGTGATGGTAGATATGTAGGTTCTACCAAAGCAAGGTGCATATTCTATAGTGTTGGATTTTGGGTCAGACTGAACTGGGTGATCTTAATGGGATTAAGTACCTAGAGGCATGTAGATGGTCTATGGAAAGGATTTGTACATACCATCTATCCAATAATTGCATGAGATGCAATTGGTAAAAGCTTCCTACCTTAATACTTGGTTAAGGACATTGGCATTTGACGAGTACTAATTCAATTGTTTTAGATCTTGGCCCACTAGAAGATTATATTCTACAATCTTCTAAATTGATACATGAGGGTTGTCAATTTAAATAAAATAGTGGGAGTGTTAATTAATTAAAAGAGTAGTTAATATTGTTAACTTATCAAATCAAACAAATCAAAATATTTTGAAAATTTTGCAATATTTCTTTGTAGAATCAAATAACAAACACAATTGTGATCGATCCTTGAGCTCTGATCGAGATTTACTTCCACATCAGGTTTAAGATTTTGAGAAGAATTCTTATATATGAGTGAAAGCTCTATGACCTTAAAAGACAAGAGCCAAAGGAACCCACTCCTAATGCACCTAAGGCTGAAATGGATGCTTATTTGAAGCATGCCAATGATGTCGTAGACACTAAATAACTTTTTCTAAGTTGTATGAACTATGAGTTGCATGAACAACATGAAAACATGGACATTCTTGATACAGTAACACATCTTAACAATCATGTAAAGCAAGAAAGGTATAATGTCTTCAAAGTGTTGTTTAAGTGCAAACTGACAGAGAGAGATCTAGTAAAGCCCCATGTGCTCAATATGATTGGGCATATGGAACGTCTAAAGTGATTGGGATATTTTTTAGGTCAAGAGTTGACCATGGATATGATTCTACAATCATTTTTGAAATCATATATATTCATCTTATCGAGTGTGATCACTTGAGTAACATGGCTAAGCCACTGTCTGAATTGCGTGGCATGATAATTAATGTCAAAGCATGAATGAAGAAGGACAAATTCATGATGGTGATCAAGAAAAGTGAGTCCAAAGGCATAGAAAAGGCCAAGAATAGTTTTGAGGCTAAGCTGAAGTCAAATTCTTCTGCATTCAATATAAGGAGAAGGGTAAGTGCAAAGGGAATATGTCCTTTTCACTTAAAAGAACAAAGGAAGAAGAAAGAGATAGAGATATCTACTTCAAGATCTAATAAGAAGTAAGATAGAATTGTATGGAGTGAGACTTGTTTCCACTGTAGTTAGAATCTGTCATTCATGGGCATGTAAAAGAATGAGTGAATTGCTTTTATGTATTTGCCATTGATGAAAACGTCATGTATCTTGTTGGACAAGAATTGATGTTTCATTATAAAAGATGAGATCTTTTATGGTAATGACCCTAATAAGATCTATCTTGATAGATCTAGAGATAAATATGTATGAGACATGTACTGAATGAGTTAATGATTCAAACAAAGAATACCTATAGCATTGTCATCTAGATCATATAAATGACAAGTGCATTTCTAGAATCCATATGATGGTTATCTAGACTCTTTTGGTGTTAATCTACCATAAAAACTATATAAGATCCAAAGTATATCAGGGTACAACCAATAATAGGATATACTAGATAATTTAGCTATAATTATCCATATAAAGAACCATATTCTCAATATAGGGCACATCAAGGCCCAAATCACCATTTATGGCCATATCAAGGGAAAATCCTCATAGGGATTCAACATCAAGTTTCAAAGATGTATTTCTACTCTCATAAAAAAAATATTGTACAACGTGTGGCAACACATCCCACTATCACACAGATAGCGAGGTGTTACGCGAAAACGTGTGGAAATCACCATAACCACAGATTATCGAAAACACGGGTTAATTAAAACCGATTGCGGAAAGCGAATAAACTGAGAAACTATTACATTCCAGTCCACATTCTGCAAAAGAACATGTCATATACATATATACAAGCCTTGATACATGTCCACAGCTTAGAGCAACAGTTGTCCTGTCATATCATGAGTTCATCATCTATTCATACATATATAAAGGCCCACATCCGGCCAACAGAAGGATATACAAAACATATATAGTTGTACATCGTGAAACATCATCAAAACACCGCCAAGGACCTGAGAGTATAGGGATGACTCTAGATTCTATCATAAAACATCCAAAACAGCAGCATGTCCAATGCTTGCCTTCTACTATTCTTCTTGTTGCTCGGCCGCAACTCCGCGACCACCACCACGTCTAGCTCGACTACCTAAAAAGGGTGTAAACCAGTGGGGTGAGACAATCGAACATTGTCCCAGTGAGAAACATAACTCCCCGCCGAAACTACAAAACCTCAGATATATGTAAAGTAGTTAACTGGTAAAGAGTATAACAAGAGCAGTTATAATATAAAGCTATTCATACTTAGCAAACTTATCAGATGTAATCAAATATTACTTGTGAAACATGATTAACAAGACAAGATATCTAAGTTCTACTACATATGAAGAACATATATGCAACTGCAAGTCATGATGAGAGTAACTACACAAACAAGGCCTCAACCAATGTTTCGTATTTTGTCTGAAGCAGTAAATACTAATCGACTAGATTATGTTTTATTGTGCCCTGAGGAAGTGCACTGTACCGTTCAAATCCAACCTTCGGCTACGAATCCCATAGCCAGTGCCATACAAGGTCAATGGAAGAGCCGGAATCCACGACCTCACCCCTCGTGGTCAGTACATGAGAAACAAAGCAGGACCGCAGTCTCATTCTCAAGTTGTCTTTACCCACAGGGTCATCTCCTCAGGCTACCCTTCCTGTAGCCCGCCTTGGTACAGGTCACGACACTAGTAAAACTGAGCCACGAGCCTGATCACCGTGCTATGAGCCATGAATGCATTCATGCTCATCATATCACATATCCGGAGCCATGGGCCTGTTCACCATGCTCATCACATATCTGAGTCTGCAACCGTAGCTGCACTCGTTTCCCTCTCTATTTGAGGCTAGGAGAAACCTCACATATTCAAAAATATGCGCTCCGAGTTAACCCGCAGGAGAACTGTTTCACCATCACCAATTCCTGACGATGATGGATCTATGGCCAGGGCAACTACATGGTAGATTTTATTGTGATTAATTAGTATCTTTTATATGGATTGCAAGATTCAACCAAGTTGTATAACATGCAAGGTATAACAGAAAATAGACAACATCAGCTCAACATTATGCTTTTATGGTAATCACATCAACCTGATCCATCTCAAGGATCCGACATCACATGTTATCACTTGGCCTCTTGCCAATCATCCAGATCCATCTATAGGATCATCACATACCATGGGATCTCAATCCCTCATCATATCTTGCCATTGCCTCTCAAGGCTCACATCATCATCATGGAAAAAATACATTATTCATGCAATCTCATCAACCAGAGTAATTATCAAAGTGATGTTACTCATCACATATTCCTCATAGTCTGTTCTTGGCTAATCATTACCTGCATGGTTAGGGTATACAATAATCATAGCTTCAACATAAGAACTTATGCTTACCATCATGAGATGACATTCAAGATGCTATACTTATCAATCATACATGAATTGATGATCATATGCATAAAGCACATCATATATCAAACCATATCTATGCTTATCCTCTTCTCATTTTTATACAAATAATCAAGGTGATCACTTCATGCATATAGTCATGCTAGATATACAGAACAAGCGTTATCGTTAGCACTACCATTACCATTCCTAGCATTAACAGATAATCATTTTCATATGTGTAGCTAGGCTAAGATAAATGAACAAGCTTATGATAACGAGCATCATTATCTATATAAGGAGTTACCATCGTTTTACTAAGAACATAACCACAAGGCTGTTTTCATAACGGGATGAACCATCATAAAAAGCACCAGGGACCCTCATTATAGTTCACCACGAACCCTCACAAAAAGGCTGTGTCGGTCACCTACCCTCACCCAAAGCTTAACGCACAACGATCGGTATATAAGCAAGCAGCAACGCTGCATTACATGCATCTGCGGGCACTCACCTATCGGAAACGCCCGTCACAACTTACCCAGCAATGCCCGACACCTGGGCTATCGGCCAGGTCACCACCAAAAGCTAACAACCAAGAGAGAGAACCCAACCTTATAAACGTGCAACCACAGATCAAGGCCCGAACGGCCGAAACGAAGCAAGGAAAGATTGGTGACGCCCGTCACAACCACAAGGCATATTTCCCGTCACAAGAACAAAGGGTGTCGCTCGATACCACAACATATCACCCATCACAGGCCTGTCGGCCAACACACACTCATGGACTATCGCCCATCACTTACTCGTGGTCATCTTCTACCTCGAGCACAAGGTACCCGAAACCCTAGAAGATGGCTCACCTCAATCGACTAGGAAAGATGGGTCTTGCACATCAACCATCAACAAACGGGTCATCACAAGAGAAACCCAAAAAAAAGAGAGTCACCACCACAACCAAGCTCACCCTTCTAGTCCATGGTGAGAGGAGAGTATTTTTCAAACAACTAGAACACAAGCTCACCTCAATCGGCTAGGAAAGAGGGGTGTTGCTCATGATGATAGGAGTTCAAGCTCACTCCTCTAGACCAAGGAGAGAAAGGAGTATTGCTCACCGAGAAACCCTAATCCATAAGGATCGGCCAACATGGAGACTACGAAAGGTACTAAGCTACCAGCATATAAACAAGATCATAAAAGAAGATAATTTAGCTAGGGTTAGAAGTTATGCAACCTGCCTTAAGCAACTTCAAGCTCCTAGCTCCAAGCTCCACCAAGCAAGGAAGATGGAGACTCCAAGGCTATCAGCCACCACTTGCTCCTCCAAGGTGTGTCGGCCACCAAGCTTGATCCTTCAAGGGGGGGGGGGGTATCGGCCACCACCAGCAAGGAAGAGGGTTGTGTCATGCAACAAGGTGGAGAGGGATCAAAGGACCAAAGGAACTCCTAGCTAAGTAAAGGAACCACCTATATAGAAGGAAAGGGAGGAGAAAACAAGGTTGGTCCAAGCAAGGTGTTACTTTCCTAGGGACACTTGTCCTAGTGCACGGGCCACCACTCTAGCAAGCTCCTTACACATGTCCAAGATATGCACCAAGTGTCCACTAAACAAGGTCAAGGCTAGGTAAAGCATAATGGGAGACACAACAACTTGCTCCTAGGGCGACACACCTCATCCTCATGGGCGACACACTCCCTTAGCCGATACACATCCACATCTTGGCCGATACAAGGCTCAACCAAAACAAAGCAAGGCACCTCAAGGCCCAACTATCTCAACAAGGCCCATAAGAACTCAAGCAACGGGCCCAAGCCTTCCTCTCTACACAAGAGGAAGCAAAGAGAGGGAGGAACAACTCACAAGGTGGCAAACTGGCCTGCAAAACCCTAGACTTGGTTTATTTGCAAGTAGCACCTCCAACTCTCAACAAAGCACAACCAAACCCTAATCACCACTAAAGGTGATTAGCAAGCACCAAAGCACCAGGGTTAAGAAAAACAAACAGGGTAAACCCTAAACGAAGGTCAGGGTCCTTACACAACATTTCAAAACTAAACTCATAAGCAAATTAAAGTTGCATTAAGAAGAAGATTTGGCTTAAAAGGCCATTTTTACCACAAGTAAGCTACTTTTAAGTATCAAGTCTAACTATAACAAAATTTTACACATCGTAATACTTAGAAAATCATCATAATTTCATCTTTGAATCACAGTAAAATATTAGAGAGATTTGCATAATTCTTTTTATACCAACATGGTATCAAAATACCCTAATAAAAGAATTGATATCGCATAAATATATTCATTTCAAAATTTCAGTCGTGATTCAAATAAAGGGCATACTAATACCACTACGGAGAATGATTATAGAGTTCATTAAGGCATATAAACTTTTAAATATTCCATCTTATAGAAAGATAGTTAATAAATATCCCATTATTTTCATATAGAACAAATTTTGCACAAGATTAAGGTTTGCATATGAATTGTAAGCAAGATGTTCTAGTAGAACTTAAGTAACTCACTTTAGATGGTGGTTAAAATGTTCATAAACAAGATCTACTCAAGATATTCTCCTATACATGTCCAAATTTCTCACTCAAGGTCCAACATCACACAATCAATCTAGATCAAAGAAAATTAGGACAAACGAGAGAGAAAAGAGGGTGCATTACCTAGATTAAGCAAGTTACACTATGGATATTCATGGAGCTTGTCCAAGAGAGAAATAAGATAGTGAAATAAAAAAAGGAAAGAACATATACAAAAGTTCTTACATGGATGAAATCTAGAATCTTGAATCCACCGAGGAAGCATGAATCATCAACATGCTAGTGCATAAAAGCACCTTGTCAAATATATCAACCATCAACAAAGGGTGTCGAAGTTGTAGATATGCTCCTCCTAGTCTAAATAGGTGACTCAAATGCTAAATGAGTACTACTATTCATAACAACTTCACTATATATAGAAAAAAGGTTCAAAAGACTAAAATAACCACATTTGTGTAAAGTTATCAAAGGAAAAATAGGGAAAAGCTATCGAGGTGCATGCCCTCTCAAGGTGTCAACGTACCCTATAAAGGGTCTTCCCCTGGAGGGTTCTCATTGAAGGTCTTCTTCCCTAGAGCTATTGAGTTCATGCATTGGCAAATAAAGGTCCAAAGGGTATGCTATCAAGATGCACAAAACACAACTTTCTAGATACAACATGCCAAACTATCATACCCCCCCTTCACAAAGCTATCAAGGTATAAGGTGATATATATAGGTACAAAGCAATGCCCATACACCAAGACCCCTTGAAACCTATCTATCAAGGTTGGAGAGGGCCCAATCAATGAACCTAAACCACTTGGACAAGGATTTATGGTAAGCAACACGAGGATGAAACCTGATACATATAATGTTCCAAAAGAAACCAAATAAAATTGAGTATATAAAATAAAACATGTATTTACAAAATGTGCACCTAAATTGAATTGATTTCTTCAAATAAGGAATATATACATATTAGTCCAAAAAGTTACATAAAATTACAAAAAATAAGGCAAACATAGCACAAAATGAGTTAAAATAGATATTTACTTTAATAAATGTTGTTAAAAAGTTAATGAAGCATTCAATTAGGATAAACAAACATGATTATATGTTAAGATAGGTTAGGGGCCTTACATGAGAAGAGGAGTTGGGATCATCTTTGGTGTATAAGTCCTCTTCATCACTTGCAAAGTTATATTAACTTGGAGAAGATTCTTGATCGTTGGAGGGAACACACCTTTTTCCCTTGATAACACTCCTTATCCACTTGATCTCTACCATTGAGTTCTACTTCCTAGGTTTTGAGGCTACATGTGAGGGATTTAACTTGAGGCTTTTTGAGGTTGGAGAACTCTACTATGGCTTTCACCTTTTTTTTATAGATGCAAACGAGGGAGTAGAGGATTTTAGCACATTTCCCGTTGGACCCTACATGCTCTCAATGAGAACTAAGATCATTGTTAATATATAAAACAATTGAGTACATATTAGTGATAGATTCTAATCTGGTTATTTTGAAAAATTTAGGTTGGTGTTGAAGCACGTTAACTTTAGTATTCTCCTGATCATGGTATTACTTATTGGAGAAGACCCTTTGAAGATATCATTTGTACGATCTATGGACAATAGGGGGTGAATTAAGCTATTAAAAAGTTAAAATCAATTTCTTTTGTCCTTTAAAATATGTTACAATAAAAGTGAGACATGTTTTCAATACAAGTATGAAAGAGATTGAATAAACTACAATTAAATGTTAGAGTTTAGAGTGGCTCTTCCTTGAAATAAAGTAATTGAACTATCTATAGATGTCATCCTATAGTATTTCTTAACTTTGAGTATCACCTTGTATTAATATTGAAGATAATACACCAATGAGTCCTTTCTTTCATGTCAAGAGAAATTACTTCTTTTTTTTTGGGAATGGATCCTATAACCTTACTTATTGGATAACCTTCCCTTACCTTAGTCACCTACCTTTATCTAAGGAAAACATCTCATCAATCTTTATAGAATACAGTGGATGGAAAATAGATGTGATCTTCACAATATAAGAATTGGGACTATCCCTCTTACAAGAATATTATTCACTCAAGTCGAATTAAGCGAGTGACAACGCTCAAGTGATTGATTAGGGTCTCTTTGGAGCAAAATATGACCGGGACCACTGGGTAACCATGAGATTCTCCCAAGTCACTTATATTCTTGGTTGAGGGTGCCCAATGGCTAATGGACTTGATCAGGAAAAACCCCAACAATTTTATGGGGGTTAAATAGAAATCCAATATATATATTTCCACTTTGCATCCCCTCTAATGGAAATCTTAGCACTCTCAAAATTCTATGGCTATAGTATAATAAGTCATATTTTCTAAGATTATCCAAGAAATACTCGGTCAGTGTATTAACGGGTTGTGGTTCCCCCTTTAAATCTTAGTTCTAACAATTGTATGTAAGTTTGTGATTTTGAAAATTAGTTTTGTTTCCTCCTAGAAAAGTCTGCAGACACATGTATTTAAAAATGCCTTCACATTACATTGGAGTTAGTTTCCTTATTGATTACTAATACCATGACATGGCAAGTTTGGGCCATTTCAAAATATCACTAAGTAAATCAATTAATCGCTCGTGTAAATGTATTTTATGTTTATGATTAATTAATAAAAATAGATTCAATGAAAATCATTAGTACTAACATGTATATCATATATGGGCTATTTTAGTTATCTCATATAGAGTCTAGTCAGGTCTGCAAGTCTCTAGGGTCATATCCACAGTCTCCTATCTAAAGGAAAGGAGTATCTCTTGTATCTATCACATTATCAACACACGATCATTATTTCTACAATTTGCAACAAAGATCTATCGAAAATTTGACTTTAGTTTTATATTTTTGTGCATGACTTGACTTGATTTCTCCATTTCTAGGGTTTGCAATTTGAAGTTATTGAAGAGTATCACATTGATATGAAACAATATTAGTAAAAGCATTCTACACATGTGAATGGAATGATGTAAGTCATTATCAATATATGGGTAATGTGAACTATGAAGCCCACAATATGGTTGTAGTACATGTCCAATAATTTGATATGAGTAGCTAGTTAATTTATATCACTTTATTAGCTTAAGTATCAATATCCATATATCATATATCTCATATTATGTGAGTTAGGGTTGACTATTATATCAATAACTTCATACCCAATATGTAACACCATGGTCCAGAGTTTTAGGAATGATAAATGACCCCACATACCACCACTATCTTTAACTGTATGCTTTATCCTCACGTATGTACAAGCTATGATCAACTTCCTGACTGGTCACCTATTCTATACTATTCCAAGATGAGAACGCTTGACATTGGAATTCTTAACCATTGGCTTCTTAAAAAGGAGGTGTACCCTGGTGATATGGGTAGTGTAATCCCTCTTTTTAAGATCATTTTATCTGAGGCTTCTAATCCAGAGACGTTACAATCTCCCTCACTTTGACTCTTGACGTCCTCATCAAGGCTTAACTATATGGCCTCATAATATTTTCCAATTTTAGTGCACATATAAAATGGCCCATGGACACCCAACTCTCCATCACGACCACCAACACATGGGTCGATACATTCACATGGGCAATCGTTTCCAACATGACTAGACCACACAGCTCAAGAGTGGCACTCCACATGTCCATGTGGGCCCCACCTTGTGGTGGGGTTATGTCTCTAATTCCATTTGTAACACTTGGGCCAATTTCCCAATGCTCTAGTAGAATTTTAAGAATGATGACTAGCCCCACAAACCACCAGTGATCTTAACTGCCTACTTTGTCCTCACTCATGCACAAGTCGTGATCAACTTTTCAATTGGTCACCTATCCTAGTACTACTCTAAGTTGTGCATGCTTAACTTTCGAGTTCTTAGTGATGGACTCCCTAAAAAGGAGGTGCACCTTGGTAATATAGGTAGTCCAACCATTCCTTTAACTATTGTACAACAATTTTAGACCCAATCACTGTAGGACTTAATCCTTATTACAATCCTATTAAAGTAAAGGGTGTGAAATCCTATTAAGTCTCTAACTCACAAGAGGATACTAGAGTCGTCAATGCATATGTTAAGGTATCACACAACCTAGGTTCATCATATCTGCATGTTTGGGTTAGGGTTCCCATCTAATTCCTCATCATAGGTTCATCAGGGTATAACTTACACATTGTACGAGGATTTCCTAGTGATCTAATTGTATTGACATATAATTTATGAAGTTTAGACTTCTAGGATTACAATGGAAGGTTTTGGTACGTTATAGAAGGTGATGCTTGTGTTAGTCTGATTGGTTACCATGAGGGAGAAGTAGCAAAGGGGTCATAAAGAACATTACGATTGCCTCACTTTTTATGTTGGTTATATAATATTCCTTCATATTTTGGTGTTTACCAGTAAACATTCGTCCAAACATCCAAATACCTTACTTTTAATATTTCCCACTATACTTCCTCCAAGTTTCCCTCGAATTATCTAAGTTTTCCTTCAGATTTCCACATTTTCATGCTCATACTATCGTCGTTGTAGCAATGTCATGCTCATGGTGCTACTTGTTCACTTAAGGAATTGTATATGCCTTGTGAATTTGTTTATACTGAATATAATTATCTTCTGCAGAGATCTTCAGCACACAATCTAAATCTCTTCGGTTGGCCTGATCTGGTCCAAATGAAGAAGATGAACTTCAAGGGGACTGTGCTGTCATAGAACGGTTCATAGTTATTCTTTTAAAAGGTTAGAACGGTTCATAGTTGCTTAATCTGTGTGTTGTAGTTTGCTAGTCGGTTGTAAAAAGGCAATGCACTCCAATCGTAGTAAATCAACATTATGCATGCTTTGATGAACGAGCAACAAACTTAGACACACATGTCAAATCACTATGACAAAGTCATGGGAATCGAAGAAATATCAATGGGAAGGAACTAAACTTAGATACACATGTCGTTACTATGACGAAGTCATGTGCCGGGCTCTAGTCATGCGACGAGAAGATAAGCGAGAAAATTAGAGTAGTAGTTCGACAGCAAAGAACAAATCAAGGACAACAGAGGACTTGATACGCCGTATAAGCCACCGTCAAACTGGCTGTTGTCTTTTTGACTTTTAGTGCAAAGAGAACCTAGTCACGCAACCTTGCAGGGACCGAGTTATGGTAATTGACTTCGTCCGCATACAAGGAAGTACTGAGAAGTAGATATCCATGAAGTTGGCAAAAATTAACGGCATTCTTCAAGCTATAAATACTTAAGGTTGATGCCATGTATTTCACCAAGATACAAAACTAGTTCTATTAGCTTGTTATTCTCATTTGGTTAAGCCATGTCTACCAAACCACTTCTCGTGTTTTCGGCGCTCGCAATTGCTTTACTTCTTATGGCGTCCTCCGCTGTCATGGCAGCGCGTGAACTAGCTGCAGAATCTTCTGAAACCACCAGTATGGAATGTTTAATCTTTGCAATTTCAAACATACAAGTTTGTTTGGGTTTATATGGTGCATGCGATGGACAATCTTATGATCTCCTGTATCAACGCTGTACCCTTTTGCAGGTGATGTATATGCGAACCAGTGGGGAGGCGGTGGCTGGGGAGGTGGAAACCGAGGCAGTTGGGGAGGTGGCGGACACCATGGAGGCGGGTGGGGCGGTGGTGGAAACCGTGGAGGGTGGGGTGGGGATGGGAATCGCGGAGGATGGGGTGGTGGTGGTCGCGGTGGCGGTGGATGGTAAAGTTGTATGTGATGATGAATATGCGTGGCTCATTGTACTTTATCCAATAAAAAAATATGTTTGCACAACTTTTACTTTTAGTTGTTTTTCATGTCAAGGGACGCAACCTTCCTGTCTATGCAATCTCATGAGATTCGCCTAGACTGAAGTTATTGTAACTTTTTGTTACTTAATATAATAAGATGGCCATACATATAGTACTTTCTTTATTTTACAATGTTTTCACATGGAATCACTGAGTTATTAGAGTGATTTTACTACCGATAACAGTTGAAGCATGCTTGTCTTCTAAGGTCTCTCTTTACCTCTTATTTTTTCCTCTCCTAGCTATACTTACTGTCTTTTCTTTTCAAGGGATTCTGTTGGGGTGGGATTGCTTGCTTTGGTGCATGTACCCACATCATCTACCAAACTCATCAAGTCTCAAGTTTATCCCTCCTTCCCACCGTGTCACTATAATGTGAGCTGATGTTTGTAATCAATTTGGCTATTATAAGATATCAACTCTTCAAATAGTATGCTTCTCAATTGCTAAACAATTTTCTACGAGATCAAAAAAAATGGCTATAAGACCGCCACTATCAATGTAACAAAAAACATACCAGCAACAAGAAAATAGTGATGTTTTTATTGCCCATATGCAACATATATGCATCACATCGGTACATAGATGAGAGATGATGTACTCATGAATCGTAGCAGAATAAGAAGGTGATTTCATAAGTGTAGAAAAAGATGACAGGAGAATTGTAAAACATTGTAGATACAAATACCCCATATATAACATCCTAGAAATGAAGCGTTGACTAACTGTGTTCTATTTGTATGATTTTATAAACATTTGAAGTAATTAAATGATAATGATGGTGATGATGATAATGATTGATGATGATGATGATGATGATGATGATGATTACTAAAGATATATTTTTTATTAAACCTAATCCTCAAAGAATAAGTCATTTATGTGCATTGAATATGTCACCCAAGTCATATTACGGATGCAAAACATATAGCTAACAAATATTATGAATAAGTCAAGCCAAATATACAAGCACCTCATCCAAGTTTGTTCCATGAGGAGTGAATCCCTGAACTTTCCTATTCATAATCACCATGTGTTTCAATAAATTACAAATATTACTAAGATAACCGTTAACATAAATATTTAAACTACACAGAAAAAGAAACTAATAGTTTTACAAAAATATAACTAATATTGTAACATCCCCGACCTGGGTTATGCCTTAACCCTATGTGTTTTGCTTAATAAAGTTAATTATATGTTTGCTCTTATATCTTAAAAAGTAATTAAGGTTCAAGGGGAACTTATGTTTCAATTTTAGTCCTTTTCGAATAATGTTGAAACAGTGTTTTGCTTGTTTTGGACTAAAATACAAATTACCCAAGTCGAGGGGTTAAATTGAAAATGTTAAATGATAAGATGTTCCTCATGTGTTGAAGCATCAAGAGAATGAAGATGATGCAGATGTAAGGCTTGTGGTAGCCTAAGTACCAAGAAAGAGCTGAAAAAGTAATGTTTGTGCATTAAAACTTAGTTTTGGTGTAATGTGCAATTTACCCAAAACCTAGAGTTCAATATGCAAATTACCACTTCAAAATAGTCCCTAATATTTCTTGGCATTATGTAGAGAAAAGAAAATGAGGGGGGCGCCTCATTTGGATCACTTAGGAGGAGAGAGAATCTGGATATTAAAATAATCAAGATTTAAGCATAAATTGGAACTTTACTTCAATTTAAAGCAAAAATAAATATATTAATTGAAGAGCCATTCAACCAAAAGGAGAGGGATGATTTTGCAAAAGAATGTACGGCCATTTGACTTGCAAAGGCACGAAAATATCTCAAGAAAGTGGATAACCCACTCACATTATTAAAAGAAAAAGAAATATCCACTAACTTATGGATATTATTATAAGGGTTAAGGTGCTTAATTTGTTTTCCTTTAATTCATGGATAATTGAGTGTAATATGAGGCAAAGGGGATAGCCTCGTAACCAAGGAATGGAAGGGGGAAAGTGGCAAGGAAATGGAGGAGATAATCCCTACTTTCTCTCTCTTAAATGATTTTTTAATAAAATTCATATATATGCTCCTTTATCCATGAGTTGAAAGGGAATTTCGAATCCACTTTCACTTCTTACTTGCGAAAACGACCAAGGGAGCTTGGAGAAACATGAGGACGACCCCCAACCTGTTGGTAAGCTTCTTGACCTTCATTTACCTTGATTCCATGGTGGAAATAAAAAATCAATGCATGATTTCTTCATATCTCGATCCCATCTTCAAGTCTAGCCATTCCTTTTCACTCAAAGCTTGAGGACGAGCCTTGGGATAGTGAAAGGAGTTGCATCCACATTTTTGACATGAGCTTGAAGCTTTGAAGCTCAATTGGAGGTGGGTTTTATAACTTGAACCCTTAAACATTGTTATTGATTCCATATCTTTATCAATTGTTGATTCCTTCATTATTCTCGAAATTTTATTTGAATGATTGGTGAAATCACCATGGAAATTACAACAAGTTTCGTGGGTTTGTAGCTTGAAGATGATGATGTCATCTTAAGCACACACCTCAACATCGGCAACCGGTTTTCAAAACCGATTGAGTTAATTCAGTTACCAAACCGAATGGATAATTGATTTCAAGATCAAATGGGTAATTGCTTTCAAGATCAAATGGGTAATTGATCTTAAGACCAGTTGGAGATACTTTCTGATGTAGTTGGACGTTGATCCAATGGTCCTAATTGATTGGTTGAAGGAAACCCTAGATGCCCAAACATTTTCAAAACCATTTGGTGTTGAAATGCCAAAACCGAATGGAGATCTAAAGTGATCAAATCGTTTGTAGATTTAAGGTGATGATTGATCCATTGATCCAATGGTTGATAATAATAATTATCAATTATAGGTACAAAGGTTGAAATCCTATAGTACCTAGATGGTCAATACCTTTAGAATGGTTAACCCTAAAAGCTTATGAAAGCAATGTCTCAGTACACTATGTCAACCATAGTTGTACATATTTGATTGAAAGGTTGATGTAACCTAATCAAGTTGAGTGGATGATAGAAAGGAATTCATACATGAGTATTAGTTATGAAGAATATGTGATTAGGGTATGATCCTTAGTAAAGAGACCATGAAACCCTAATCGAGTGGGTTAATAAGCCATAATCCTAAAAGTTGGGCAATCCTGAGTGAAACCCTAGTCTAGAGTAATGATGTAACCCTAATTTAGAGTGATGATATAAGAAACCCTAATTATGGGTAATGGAAGATGAAACCCTAATTGGGATAAATAGTAAACCCTAATTATGGGTAATTGAATGGAAACCCTAATTAGGATGAATATCAAACCCTAATTGTGGGTAATTGAATGGAAACCCTAATTAGGATGAATAGCAAACCGTAATTGTGGGTAATTGAATGGAAACCCTAATTAGGATGAATAGAAAAACCTAATTGTAGATAATTGAATTTAAACCCTAATTGAGGGTGATGTCATGTGAAACCCTAATTGAGGGTGATGCCATGTCAAACCCTATGCAATGGTATGATGAGGAGCCCTAATACAGGGTGAAGGTATGTGAAACTCAAATTTTGAGTTATAATAAGTGAAGCCCTAATATTAGGAAATATGATGATAAACCATAACCCTAATAAGATAACCCTAATGATAAAATAGTGGGTATTACCTTATAAAGATGAAACATCTCAAATGGTTAATCATAGGCAACTTTATAGTAAGCAATGCCTTAACCTGAAATGAGTCCATATCATTGAAGATAGTTGGACCATTCTTGTGTGTGACCTATGTACTTCATGGTAAAAGTGATAGGTTAGTGGATGAATGCATTAAGATGGGAAATAACTTAATCCAATATAAGTTGATAACTCAAGTAAGTTGGAAGTGATGAGGAAAGTGATACATCAAGATATGATTGATATCACTTTTAGCATCCCAAGGTTGATAAGCATTTATGTACTTCAAATCCAATATACTTGGATAGGAAACACATGAAGTATGTTATTTAAATTGTTACAATGAATTGTAATGAGTTTGATATACTTTGATAAGAATAGGCTAATATACCTTGAGAATGGGGTTAAACTAAACTAATGAGTATGATGTAATCATACCATGATAAGGATGAGAAATGAACTCATACCTTGTATTGATAATCATTTAATGATAAATGTTAAAAGTAATAAACATGATTGAATACTCGAGATGTTAATGGATGCTCCTAGAGGTGTGGAGCAATATATTAAGGTTGATTTGATAAATATGAAATCCTAATTAATGTGAGATGGGAAACCCTAACCCTAAATTGGGTAATGGGACATGAGAAACCCTAATGTGACGTGAATAGTAAGCCCTAACCCTAATGAGGGAATAGTGGTGTTACTATTGTATTACATGAGGTGATATGTTATTGTTGCCTAGTGAGAGGTGACAAGATGTGTAATGGCCTTGTGAGCCATATGATTAGATGTTGCCTAGTGATGGGTGACAAGTTGTTTAATGGCCTTGTGAGCCATATGATTAGATGTGGCCTAGTGAGAGGTGACAAGATATTTTATGGGCCTTATGAGCCATGAGAATAATTGTGGCATAGTGAAAGGTACCAAGATGATTATAAAAGTTTATTGTAAGAAATGATAATGTTTTAATAAACTTAATAAAAGGAACAATTGTATTCAATAAAGAATGTGAAAAGCTATGAAGGCTAACCTCAGGGTTCAGAGCCTAGAGAAGGATGTGATGATCAATGATGAGTTAAAGGAATTTATATCCCATGATCTGTGTAATCAGGATTGGTTAAGTCTAATACTTGGCAGAGGCATGAAGCCTATAATCAGGAGTGGTTAGAGTCCACTATCTGGCTGCGTAATCAGGATTGGTAGAGTCCAATGCCTGGCGGTATAATCAGGATTGGTTAAAGTCCAATACCTGGCAGAGGCATGAAGCCTATAACCATGGGATTGGCATAGTCCAATGCCTAGATAGAATATGATGATGTATACTCTTATGTCTGGAATAATTCAATATTTGTTTAGCAGATTGGCTAAGGCCAACAGATGAAAATAAGAATGAATCATGGGTGACATATTAGGATAATAAGGAAAAGCTTGAGATGTTGAAATGATATGGTAGATAAATGATATACATGTTCTTCCTATTCCTTATTAAGAGGATAGATGATTTATTGTTCTATCATAAATAGTTGCAACGCTTAAAAAGATGAGAATGCTTTAAACTGCTTATCCTCTGCCTAGTTTTATATCATTAAACTGCAATAATAATGTTTTTGGCAGAGAGTTATATCTCTCATTGGGGCATATACAATTGTCTCACCCCCGTGGGATCCAACATTTTTAGGTGGACAAGCACGGAGGAAACTGAGAATATCTTGCAGAGGAAGAACATCAATAGCAGCAAGGACAGCAGTGACAGCTCAGGTTGAGTGTACTGTCTGTCGTGTCTTGTAGATAGAAGTCCTATGTGTCGTCTCTATACTCTCAGGTCCTCGGACTTAGTAGTTAGTTCTTTTAATATATCAATCTGAGATTTTGGCTTGTTTCCTTGAGATTTTGAGTTTCTTAAGTATAATTCTGACAAAGTAATTATTGTATATAATTCACGAGAAGAGATAGTACATGTGATATGCTTATGAACCAGGATGTAGATGATATAAATTGGTTCTTGATAAAAGAGTTTTCCTGTGTATGGACCTCTTTGCAAAAGGTTTAAATTTTTAGTGATTTTTGTTAATCTGCTGCTAATGTTTAATTCCGCTTAATCAATAACGATTTGTTTATCGGTCGTTACAAGTTTGGTATCAGAGCTCCAGGTTCACTGAGTCTATAGAGACATAGGACTAAGGTGTCGAGTCTATTTGAAGTGTACCCCAATGTATCTTATAGTGCCTTCTATTTATGCAGAAGAGGATATATATAATTCCAAGATGTCTGGAGAGCACGAGGAACACGTTGCTGAGAGCAATGTTGTTGCAACAGCAGGAGGTGCAAGGTATCAGGCGAGGGCGGAACCGGTGTCTGAAAATCTCCATGTTGATGAAGTCATGAGAGGAAACCCAGATGTTCATAATCTTTTTGGGCAACTCATGACCACACTGAAGTATATGGCAGACAGGATGCCAACTCCAGCACCTAGGGCACTAATTTCCAATGAGGGATATGGGTCTGGTAAGACCTTTGAACGACTACGTCGTGTAGGAGCCATAGAATATGCTTGGACATCTAACCCAGCAGATGCTGATCTCTAGCTCACTGAATTAGAAACGGCTTTTAAGATCCTTAGTATCCAGGATGCTGACAAAGTTAAACATGTTGTGTACCTTTTGAAGGGTAGTGCTGGACATTGGTGGGCTATAGAAGAAATAAAAAGAAATGATGAAGAGGTTGGATGGGAGGAATTCCGTCGAGAATTTGTCAATAAGTATTTTCCAAGGACTTATTTAGATGAAAAGATCTCATAGTTTGAGAAGATACTACAGGGAGCCATTTCAATAAGTGAAAATGAGGTTAAGTTCATGGAACTTTTATGATTTTGTCCTCAGATGGCTGCTACTGAGGAGGAAAAGATTCGACGTTTTGAGAAAGGATTGAATGCAGAGATGTCTATTCTGGCATCTTCCCTAGAAAGTAGAGAGAGGTTTGCCACATTTGTGGAGTCAATTCGAAGGATAGAAGGGTCTATGACAAAGAAACATGAGACAGACCTTAAAAGGATGTCTAAACAGTCACATGAACAAGGAATTGGTGGTACTAAACAATCAAAGATTTCAGTAGTACCGACTCAACCATAATGTAGTGCACCCAAGCAACGGTCACCTAAAAGGCTCAGAGCCTTATATAGATGTGGACAAAGAGGACATCTGAGGTAGCAATGTCCAAAAAGAAAGTGATGGGGTGACCCAACATACAAGACACAAGATAACTGGTAGAAGGTAGACTTGTCAAGATAGAAATTTCTATTTTGAATTATCTTCTGTTCCTTACTATAAGAAAGGTAGTTGTTATTTAGTTGATCTGTATAACCCTTTGAGGATATGAGGAAGAGATAAGTAGAATGGAAACTTGTGTTCAGTTTAATATTCTTTTATATGTTTTGAAATTTCTCTTTCTCCTTTAAGTAAGGGAAGAGATGAAAAAGGAACTCAGAGAAAAATATGAGATATTAAGTATATCAAAATTTAAAGAGATGAAAACATAAAATAAAATAAATACATACTACCTAATTTCAGTTCTTGAATACCCTAGCCAGGTATTCATATATTGAAGGCAAGGTAAGTATGACATACCTAGATTGTTATCTTTCTGATTACTCTGATCAAGTAATCATTCTAAAACAATCCAAAGAAGCCTAATCCAGAAGGAGATGTGGCATGGAAATTTCTACCACATTCTAATCAATATACGGAGGAATTTGATTTAATTATAAATCAACTTATAAACAAAAATGAAGATGAGGATATGATGTGTTTATTAACACATGTGTTATATACTAAGGTAGGGGATTCTGGTATCTGAGAAATATCAGGCTATTTTATGATGGTTACCTGGAATGGTTAACTGTGGAATCAGTCCAGTTACCTAATGTAGCATGGACATCATATGTTAGGGGTTAATGCTTTGCATAAACATAACATTGATTAGAATGAACTATTTGATGGAATAATTATAAAATTATTGCAAGAAATGTTTATCAAATTAAATTAACAAATAACCTTGATCTAAATAAGAAAAGTGTTACCTGACACAGAATTAACTCCACAGTCAATAATGAAAGGATAGTGGAGTATGTGTCCTATGTGTTTGATTCTATGAGAATTTAGTGTGGAAGAACTTTGTATTGATCAAAGTTATATGGTGTCTCCATAACAATGAGATGTTATGTGGAGACTTGATGATACAATAAATAAATAATCTCTGTCTCCTTTTTATCTGGGATTTTAGGGATGAAATCATTGTTAGGGGTTTATGAATTGTAACATCCCTGACCTGGGTTATGCCTTAACACTATGTGTTTTTCTTAATAAAGTTAATTATATGTTTTCTCTTATTTCTTGAAAAGTAATTAAGGTTCAAGGGGAACTGATGTTTCAATTTTAGTCCTTTTCGAATAATGTTGAAACATTATTTTGCTTGTTTTGGACTAAAATGCAAATTACCCAAGTCGAGGGGTTAAATTGCAAATGTTACATGATAAGATGGTCCTCATGTGTTGAAGCATCAAGATAATGAAGATGATGCAGAGGTAAGGCTTGTGGTAGCCTGAGTACCAAGAAAGAGCTGAAAAAGTAATGTTTGTGCATTAAAACCTAGTTTTTGTGTAATGTGCAATTTACCCAAAACCTAGGCTTCAATATGAAAATTACCACTTAAAAATAGTCCCTAATGTTTCTTATCATCATGTAGAGCAAATAAAATGAGGGGGGCGCCTCATTTGGATCACTTTGGAGGAGAGAGAATCTTGATATTAAAATAATCAAGATTTAAGCATAAATTGGAACTTTACTTCAATTTAAAGCAAAAATAAATATATTAATTGAAGAGACCTTCAACAAAAACGAGAGGGATGATTTTGAAAAAGAATGGACAACCATGTGCCTTGAAAAGGCACGAAAATATCTCAAGCAAGTGGATAACCCACTCACATTATTAAAAGAAAAAGAAATATCCACTAACTTATGGATATTATTTTTATAAGGGTTAAGGTGCTTAATTTGTTTTCCTTTAATTCATGGATAATTGAGTGGAATATGAGGCAAAGGGGATATCCTCATAACCAAGGAAGGTAAGGGGGAAAGTGGCAAGGAAATGGAGGAGATAATCCCTACTTTCTCTCTTAAATGGATTTTTAATAAATTCATATATATATGCTCCTTTATCCATGAGTTGAAAGGGAATTTCGAATCGACTTTAACTTTACTTGAAAAAATGACCAAGGGAGCTTGGAGAAATAGGAAGACGACCCCCAACCTGTTGGTAATCTTCTTGACCTTTGTTTACCTTGATTCCATGGTGGAAATCGAAAATCAATGCATGATTTCTTCATATCTCGATCCCATCTTCAATTCTAGCCATTCCTTTTCACTCAAAGCTTGTGGGCGAGCCTTGGGATAGTGAAAGGAGTTGCATCCACCATTGTTGACGTGATCGTGAAGCTCTGAAGCTCAATTGGAGGCGGGTTTGATAACTTGAACCCTTAAACTTTGATATTGATTCCATATCTTTATCAGTTGTTGATTCCTTGATTATTCTCAAAATTTTATTTGAATGATTGGTGAAATCACCATGGAAATTACAGAAAGTTTCATGGGTTTGTAGCTTGAAGATGAGGATGTCATCTTAAGCACACACCTCAACATGGGCAACCCATTTTCAAAACCGATTGAGTTAATTCGGTTACAAAACCTAATGGATAATTGATTTCAAGACCGAATGGGTAATTGCTCTCAAGATCAAATGGGTAATTGATCTTAAGACCAATTGGAGATACTTGCTGATGTAGTTGGATTTTGATCCAATGGTCCTAATTGATTGATTGAAGGAAACCCTAGATGCTGAAACAGTTTCAAAACCATTTGGTGTTAAATGCCAAAACCGAATGGAGATCTAAAGTGATCAAATCGTTTGTAGATTTAAGGTGATGATTGATCCATTGATCCAATGGTTGATAATAATAATTATCAATGATAGGTACAAAGGTTGAAATCCTAAAGTACCTAGATGATCATTACCTTTAGAATGGTTAACCCTAAAAGCTTATGAAAGCAATGTCTCAATACACTATGTCAACCATAGTTGTACATATTTGATTGAAAGGTTGATGTAACCTAATCAAGTTGAGTGGATGATAGAAAAGAATTCATACATGAGTATTAATTATGAAGAATATTTGATTACGGTATGATCCTTAGTAAAGAGACCATGAAACCCTAATCGAGTGGGTTAATAAGCCATAATCCTAAAAGTTGGGCAATCCTGAGTGAAACACTGGTCTAGAGTAATAATGTCACCCTAATTTATGGTGATGATATAAGAAACCCTAATTATGGGTAATGGAAGATGAAACCCTAATTGGGATAAATAGTAAACCCTAATTATGGGTAATTGAATGGAAACCCTAATTAGGATTAATATCAAACCCTAATTGTGGGTAATTGAATGGAAACCCTTATTAGGATGAATAGAAAACCCTAATTGTGGGTAATTGAATGGAAACCCTAATTAGGATGAATAGAAAACCCTAATTGTGGGTAATTGAATGGAAACCCTAATTAGGATGAATAGCAAACCCTAATTGTGGATAATTGAATTTAAACCCTAATTGAGGGTGATGTCATTTGAAACCCTAATTGAGGGTGATTCCATGTGAAACCCTATGAAATGGTATGATGAGGAGCCCTAATACAGGGACAAGGTTTGTGAAACTCAAATTTTGAGTTATAATAAGTGAAGCCCTGATCTTAGGCAATATGATGATAAACCATAACCCTAATAAGAGAACCCTAATGATAAAATAGTGGGTATTACCTTCTAAAGATGAAACATATCAAATGGTTGGTCATAGGTAACTTTATAGTAAGCAATGCCTTAACCTAAAATGAGTCCATATCATTGAAGATAGTTGGACCATTCTTGTGTGTGACCTATGCACTTCATGGTAAAAGTGATAGGTTAGTGGATGAAAGCATTATGATGGGAAATACCTTAATCCAAGATAAGTTGATAACTCAAGTAAGTTGGTAGTGATGAGGAAAGTGATACATCAAGATATGATTTATATCACTTTCAATATCCCAAGGTTGATAAGCATTGATGTACTTAAAATCCAATATACTTGGATAGGAAACACACGAAGTATGTTATGTAAATTGTTACAATGAATTGTAATGAGTTTGATATACTTTGATAAGAATAGGCTAATATACCTTGAGAATGAAGTTAAGCTAAACTAATGAGTATGATGTAATCATACCATGATAAGGATGAGAAATGAACTCATACCTTGTATTGACAATCATTTAATGATAAATGTTAAAAGTAATAAACATGATTGAATACTCAAGATTTTAATGGATGCTCCTAGAGGTGTGGAGAAATATATTAAGAATGATTTGATAAATATGAAATCCTAATTAATGTGAGACGGGAAACTCTAACCCTAAATTGGGTAATGGGACATGAGAAACCCTAATGTGACGTGAATAGTAAGGTAACATCCCTGACCTGGGTTATACTTTAACCCTAGGTGTTTTGATTAAGAAAGGTGATTAAATTCTTAATCTCATCTTGTGAAAAGTAATTAGGGCTCAAGAGGAACTTATGTTGCAATTCTAGTCCTTTTTGAACATTGTTGAAATCAATGTTTTGCCTATTTTGGACTAAAGTGCAATTACCCAAGTTGAGGGGTTTAAGTTCAAATTGTGCATGATAATATGTTCCTCATGTTTTGGAGCATCATGAGAGTAAATATGATGCTGAGGTATGGCTTATGGAAGCCTGAATAACAAGAAAGAGCTGATAAAGCAATGTATGTGCATGAAAACCTAGTTTTGGTGTAATGTGCAATTTACGCAAAACCCAGGGTGCAATATGTAAATTACCACTTCAATAAGGTCCCTAATGTTTCTTTTCATCAAGTAGAGAAAAGAAAATGAGAGGGGCACTTCATTTGAATTAAGTTGGAGGAGAGAGAATCTTCATATTAAAATAATCAAGATTTAATCCTAATTGAAACCCTAATTTGATTTAGGGCAAAAATAAATGTATTAATTAAAGGGCCTTCAACCAAAATTAAAATGGTTGAATTCATATGTGTGTGTGACATCCTTGAGCCTTGCAAGGACCACGAAAATATCCAAGGGAGTGGATAACTCACCCACAATGTTATAAGAAAAAGAAATATCCACTCACATATGGATATTAATATAATATGAATTGAGGTGCTTAATTTTCTTTTCTATAAATCATGGATAATTGAGAGGAATAAGAGGCAAACAAGATAGCCTTGTCCCTAAGGAAGATGAGGGGGAAGAGGCGGCCACATTTTTGGGATTATAAATGGATGTTTTCAAAGCATATTCTCTTTCATTGAATTTTTATAAAAGAACCTTTTACAAGCCAAATGGAAGGCTTTTTCGACTCCACTTCTTCTCCTTGATTGGGATACGACCAAGGGAGCTTTGGAGGGTCAGTAGGACGACCCCCAACCTGTTGGTAAGGTTCTTGATCCATTTCACCTTGATTCCATGGTGGAAATAAAAAATAAATTATGGATTTCTTCCTATTTCGATCTCCTCTTCAATTCTGGCCATTCCTTTTCACTCAAATCTTGAGGACGAGCCTTGGAATGGCAAAGGAAGTTGCATCCACCATTGTTGCCATGAACATGGAGCTTTGTAGCTCAATTGGAGGCAGGTTTTATAACTTGAAACCCTAACTTTGTTATTGCATTCAATTCCCCATCAAATAATGATCATTTCTATATTTACAATTATTGATTTGGTTGATTGATGCAACCTCCATGGAAATCACAGAAGGTTTCATGGGTCTAGAGATTTATGATGATGACATCATCATGAGCATACACCTCCCTAAATATCTAGACCAAACATTTTCAGTCAAATGTCCAAACGGTTTGTGTTTTGGAACAAACGGTTTCAAACCGTTTGGAATGAAATGGTTTCACTAAACCGCATAGAAGCAAATGGTTGAAGACCGTTTGGTGATGTTGAATAGGGTTGACCGTTTGGGGACTTGTTCATAATGATCTAGGTTAATGACCCACCAATTATTATTGATTAAATCCAATTGGTTCATGAGTTGAAGGTCCATCAATCACCTAAACCCTAATCGGGTTGAGTGCTGATTTCATAAGTGATTGAGTTTGAAGTTTGGGTTGATTGACCCAAACGGTTTCAAACCCGTTTGGGAATCACCCAAATGGTCTCAAGACCGTTTGTAGGTCAACCAAAACCGTTTGGAGGTCCAGGGTTGAGTATGGTTAAGTATTTGAAGATTCAAACATATGGTATAAACCCTAATCGGCAGAGTGCTGATTTCACAATTGAATGAGTTGATGCTTTGGGTTGATTGACCCAAATGGTTTCAAAACCGTTTGGGGATCACCCAAATGGTCTCAAGACCATTTGGGGGTCACCCAAGACCGTTTGAAGGTCTAGGGTTAAGTTTGGTCAAGTTTTTGAAGGTCCAAAGATACCAAATTGAAATACAATTAAGTGTTGATTTGGTGACCAATCCTAGGATCCAAACCCTAATTGAATGATATGGTTAATGATGATATGATGGGAAAACGGTCTCAAGACCATTTGGAGGTCATCCAAACGATCCCAAGACCGTTTGGGGGTCACCCAAGATCGTTTGGAGGTCTAGGGTTGACTATGGTTAGGTGATTGAAGATCTAAAGGTAATAAGTTTAAGTACAATCAAATGTTGATTTGGTGATCAATCCAATTATCAAAACCTTAATCGATTGACTTGAATTTTGATGTTGACATGGGAAACCTGTCTCAAGACCGTTTGGAGGTCATCCAAACGACCTCAAGACCGTTTGGGGTCAGGTCATGCCCAATTTGGGTGATGGTCTAATGGTTTGAAAGTAACTAGTTTCACATTGGTTAATGTTGAAGGATCATCGATTCCAAACCCTAATCCAATTGATTCAAACCCTAATTGATGATCAATTGAGGGTCAATTGAGGGTTAAATCAGTTGAAGGTTGACCTATTTAACTCAATTGAAGTATGGTGATAGGTCCAATTGATGATTGGTTACATAAATGCAATGATTCAAGGAATCAACATTGGAAACCGTAATTCAATTTGATTGGTTGAGAACATATTTGGTCCATGAAGTTTTGAGGTGGTTTGGACCAAATGGTATCAAGACCATTTGAGTCCAAATGGTCTCAAGACCGTTTGATACCAAACAGTCTCAAGACCGTTTGGGACCAAACGATCCCACACCGGTTGAGTCCATGTGGTTTCAAAAAGGTACTTTAGCAAACAGTTTCAAGTACTTGCTTTAGCAAACAGTCTCAAGCACAACATTTACCAAACCGTTTCAAACTGTTTGAACTTTGAAAGACTAATACCATTTGGGTCTCAAGTAGTCAAGATTGATTGAGGATTCAATTGGTTAATCCACTTGGACACCTATTGTAATTGAAGATCCAATTGGTCAATTCAATTGGATACCTTCTGTATTGGAGGTCCAATGTAATTGAATTTCTTGAGAATTAAGATGATGAATGATCCATTTGTCCAATGATGATTAGTAATGACAATCAATGAAGGTATAAGGTTGAAATCCTAAAAGTACCTAAGTGATTAGTGATAATTAAGGGATGAACCCTAATTGCTTATAGGAACAATGAGGTGGTACTCTATGTTAATCATAGTTGTATGTACTTGATTGAAGGGTTGATATTACCTAATCAAGTTGACAAGATGATAGCATGAGGTTCAGACATGAATATGATTCATGAGGTGATTAAGGGTATGATTCTTAAGCAAAGAAATCATGAAACCCTAATCATGAACATAAACCCTAATTGACAGGGCTATTGAACTCTAACCCTAATTGAGGGCAATTCTGGATGAAACCCTAATCCAGGGTGAGGATGTAAGCCTAATCTAGGGTAATGATATATGAAACTCCAATTTAGGGAAATGAGATGCAAAACCCTGATTGGAGATGAATAGTAGACCCAGGCTGTGGGTAACCATAGTGGAAACCTTAATTGAGGTTGATTCCATGTGGATCCCTAATTGAGGTTGATTCTATGTGAATCCCTAATTGAGGTTTATTCCATGTGAATCCCTAATTGAGGTTGATTCAATGTGAATCCCTAATTGAAGTTGATTCCATGAGAAACCCTAATTGAGGGTGATGCCATGAGAAATCCCTAGTTGGGACGAATAGTAAACATTAAGTATAGGCAATGAGATGTGGAAGCCTAATGAAGGGTGATGCTATATGCAATCCTAACTCTAATGAAGTATGATAGCATGTGAAATCCCAAAGCCTCAATAAAGGGTAAAGGTATGTGAAACCCTGATTGAAGTTATAATACATGAAGCCTTAATCTTGAACAACATGATGACAACCCAGAACCCTAATAATAAAATTGTTACGACCCCACCTCCCGATAACCCCCAATTAAGGGAGACCGAGAGGTCGAAGCCGCACCCATAACTTCCGGATCAAAGGTTCGACAATTAACCAAGAATAATTATCAAATTTTAACCTACTATACTGAAAAGTTGTAAGAAAATAAATTTTTGCATACCTTTTTGAGAACTTGGATCTCTAAACTTCTATCCACTTAAGGATTCTACTCTAACTAATCCTCCTTGTATTTAACTTCATGTATTTCACAATATGACAATTTACTATTTTTCCTTTTGGCTTGTACCTAAAACACCGACAAACAAAACGTCGGTCAGCCGAAGCTGGTATGTGGAGGAAACAACAATTATGTAAACATGTTAACAATGTAATCATTCAATTAATAATTTAACAACCAAGATTACTTTTTAGATATAACTTCGCGATCCAAGAGTACCCTATCCTCTATGTTGTCCCCATTAAACCTCTCATGATCCACCTATAAGTGAACCAATTTCTAGGGTTGAGTCACATGGCACTACTCGTAAGTAGCCCACTCCTTAACTCATGGCAGGCTAATGAGTCTCATGGCACTACACGTAGGTAGTCCAGTTTCTAACTCTCGGTAACCTAGACCTTGCTCTAGGATTACCCCTTTTTTTAGCCTTTTCAAAGTAATAGTGGTGGACCCGGATCTAGTCAGTTATATACGCACATTTATAGTGATAATCATAGTCACTTTATAGTTTCATGAAATAAATAAACATCCAACAGTTATTTTCAAGCAACTGATTAAAACTTCGGGAATCGCCGTGAAACTAGAGTGATTATTCATAAGTATAACCACATACCTGATTTGATGAGTCATGCAGATTATTCAACATATACAATCAAGCTAATCAACAGATCCAAGCAAGTAATTCAATCATCACATAATTCCTGAAAAGAATATGTACTCTATTTATTACACACTTTATCAAGAATCTACTTTATTGACTTGGATTCTATTTCTAGGGTTTCTAATCCGCATTAAGGTTTCATTAATATTCATTAGGGTTTCTTAGATCAATTCCTCAAACTTTATCCCTTTTAGGTTATTAAACCCTAAAATACTCTTTTCCATTTATATGAACCCTAATTGCTCAACTATCCATTTTAAAAGTCTTTTATACCCAAATTGATTTAGGATCATCACATCCCTATTTATTCATGGATTTGGACACTGAAACCAATTAAAAGACATATTCTCCTAAATTAGGGTTTTCAAGCTCATTAATGCATAATCATACACGAAACCCTAAATTAAGCCAATTATATAAAAAGATCATCTTTTTAGATCCTATTTCCTCCTTTATTAACAACATGTTAATCCAAATAATGTCATTAAGACCATATACCATCAAATCTAAGGGTTTTTCTTTAATTAAATCATTAAAGATGATAACTTTATGCCCTTTTCAAATTTCAAGCATTTTATGCACATAAACTCTAAATTAGACTAATCCCATGCAAAGTTATTCCTTTTTGAACATAATGTACCTTTTTACATTTAACAGGTTAACATCAACTCTAATGATCCATTAAACCCTATTAAACACTTAATTCATTTCAAAATAGAGTTCCTTAACATTTAATTCATCAAAGATGATAACTTACACTACTTTTTGAATAACATGTAAAATTAGCCTTGAAACATAATTTCTTTGTGTTCCTCTCGTTCTGAGGATCAATTTTCATATAGGACTTGTTTTAATCCGAGTTACGGTATATTAGATACGAATTTTGCAAAGTTTACTTACGCTGGCCAATCGGAGGGCGCCACATGGCTGTTTTCATGCAACCTTGCTTTTGAGAAAACATAACGCAAAGACACAATTACCCTTGGTTAAGTTGCGCACTCTTCTAGCCCACAGAGGACAGAACCATCCAACACTAGGTCTTCATCTTCAACCTCGCGAACGGTCGCCGCAGCAGCCCTAGCCACGGCTGCATTCCTCTTCCTCCCTCTCCTGGACCTCATCGGCCTCCAGGATTGGGTCCCAGACCTCCGCCTGACCTCCCCGCACCTCAAGGTGCCCTCGGCTTGAGTCCAAGGGAAGCAGATCGTGTGGGCCGTGTCCGGACCGTCTGCAAGTTTTGCAGCCAAGCTGCGATAGTTATGCCTTGGTTTGGGCATGGTGACATCGGTGGAGATTCTTCCTGTCCTCGTGGAACCTCCCTCAAAGACCGTGGCGACCCCACGCGTCCCCGCTACCCCAGGGTCAGACATGCTCTGCTCGACTAGGGTTTGAACAAGGAAGAAGGAGGAGAAGAGAGTGAGATGTGAGGGATTTCTTAACTCGGGCCAATAGCCCTACCCCTTATATAGGGGAGGGTAACGATGCCCTCAGTTGCTTGCCTATGAGGCAACATGGTTCTTTCCCAATAGGAGTCCAATTCCTATATTGAAAAGCAAGATTCTCTCTCTCTAAACATATTTTGATATCCTTAATCATTTGGATGTTTTAGGAATTCGAAATTCCCTTCTACTTACTCTCTTTATTCTTGCTTTTTAATCCATTGATCACGAAATCCTATTTTCCTTTATAGAAAATATCATCCTTTTAAACAATACCACATAATTCATTAACAATGCAACACATTATCCTCTTATTTTGCAATTTTAGTATTTCCTCTTTCTTTCCTTTTTATTGGGACTCCTCGGATCCCAAGACACTCCATTATTTCGAAATTCTTTCTATTGGATACTTACTATCCTTCTAGATGCATCATTATGCATTATTTCACATTATCTTGTTTATTTCTCATTTAAATATCTCTTTTTGAGGATTTCTTTTTATTTCTCTTTTATTTTCCTCATTGGTATTCATTTTATCATTAGGAATCCTTGGGATATGAAAATCCACAAATGATCACTCAATTATACCTTTTTCCACTTATTTCCAACATTTTAACATTATTTTCAATTTCTTTCTTACTAAAGAAATACTTAATTAATCTTTTCTTTTCTTATTGCCTTCTTTATGCAACTTTGGACCCCTTGCAACCCAAAGAACCCAAGAGGCACGAAATCCTCTTTGGATTTGCCTTCTAGAGGTTTCTACATATTTCTTTTCTTAAAAATTATATTATCCATTTACTAATTGAATTTCCTTGTTATTTGGGCCCAATAGCCAATAAAGCCCACAACACAAACATCAAAGCTATTGGAAACGAAATCCATTTATTTGAAGAAAATTATTTCATTATTTGTTCAAATATCTTTAATATGAGAAATCACATTTCTCACCAACTGAACCCAAAATTTGGGGTTGTAACATCCTTCCCCTCTTATAGGAATTTTGTCCTCAAAATTCTATCAATCAAACAAACAAACAAACAATTCATGATAAGATTTCTCCATGTCCATCATTGTCCCCTATGTGGCTTTACCGTACTTATGGCACTTCCACATAACCTTTATCATCACATATTCTTTTCTCTGAGTCCTTTCATCCCGACGTCTATAAACTGCACAGGTGACTCAGGCCATGTCAGCCTCCCTTGGGGCTCACTAGGTTCATTTCTCAGCACATGGTTGGGGTACCTCACATAGTGCTCTAAATTGGACACATGGAACTCATCACACATTACTTTATCCTGAGGGTTATGGTCAAACTTAACCTTCTCCACCAAACCATGTCAAAAGTACACATGCATCAGGGCTCAGCTCCCTTAGCTATAACTTACAGGGGTCGGATTTTCATGTCACATATTCTCCGATAGTGAACTGCATGTCAAATATACTTTGCATCTGCTCATGAATTTTGTCATCTCTAGGCTCCTTTCAGCCTTTACACGATCAAAGTGACTTCATCTTCACACACTGTGGCCCTTTTCTAACCATCATGTGGTCCTTTCACCAACATCACCTTACTGAAGTGGTGACCGACACAACCTCTCTTATAGAGCTTCTTATAAAACCCGATACTGGCTATGGTGGTCATTGTCACATCTTTCATAGGTCAAGAACTATCTCTAGATATCACCCTGAACGAGCACATATGCTCTCATCAGACCCTTTAGTCTGGGTTATACTAACCATTAGTTAGGGGTGATAAACTGTACTATCATCGAGTTCTTCATGTACCTACTTTCACCTTATGGAAGTGAACCTTTAAGTCATACTCATGAACTTTTGAACTCACATCATGGTGTAGTTGAACCATCTCTCTCATATGTATCTCAACCCGATCTGTCCCTTAACAATATCCTTTCTTTCTTATGTCATCTAGGTAAGGCGATCTACCATAACCCATGTTGCCTCATGACCTTTCTTGGTCAAGGGAAGACTTTCCACATCATCCATAGAGATGAACTCCCCTTCTCTCTCAGGAACTCTTTATCCCTTATATCAACTTATTGGGTTACTGGTGTTCGTCCTTCACCTTCTGGTTTGCATGGCAGCATACCCCATGCAACTTAATATTAGGCATCCAGAGTACTACTGTCACTTATTATCTTCATAGTACGATGTATGGTGATCTTAAAATCATGATCTCCTGTATGTCCTGATTCCTCAAGATCATTTCCTTAGAAACCCTAAACCACTCTAGTCGGGGTTTCATCACCTTGTTTTCCAAAGAAGTGCATATGAGGTTCTACCACCATCCTTTCATTGCATCAAAGACTAGACGGGCTTACCAAACAACCATTAATTTTTCAACATATCTTGTTATATCTGTGTGTTATCTAAACACATCTCCTTTCCAAACTTAGGGTTATCCTAACAACCTCTTCTAACTTCTAATCAAACTAGTTAGATATATGTCAACCAGAGCATCCATTACCACTTCACATCCTTAGGTATTAGGTAACGTCGAAGACATACACTTCCATGTATTTCACTTATCATCTCACCTCAAACTCTATGTCTATCTTCAATTAAGAACACTCTCTGATTTCATCATCATGGTGATCAAACTCAACCTAGTATAACTTGTAAGTTTTACATAGCTCATGATAAAAACTTCCTCATAAGGTGACTACCTCATTCCTCTTAGTGTTTGCAAACCATCCATGTATCATTCACTTTACCAGGGTAGGTTATCTTCTCTATCCCCATTTCTCGTGGAAACATTCCAACCTACATCATCTCTTATCCTTGGTGTATGGCATGCGTACTATCCTATCTCTCACTCCCATAACAAGAGGAAATAAGCATTTGGCTGCAGTCCAAATAAAGAGTTCTTCATGTTCTAAGAGTAGAGATGGTACATCCCACCTTGCCAGTACACATTTAAATCTAAGTTGAATCGTGCCTCATATGTCACTTCATCACAATCATTTCGATATCAAAGTTACTTCCATGGAAACTGGTCTCGAACCTATTGAGGTTTATATCCTTGGTCATCTCCTCTAGGTCTATAGGGTACCGTCTCTTTTGGGGTCATCCCTCTTCCCTCATGCATCCAGAGAGTGCCCTACTCATCTGTCCTTTGGGTCCCATGAGTTCATGAAGGTGATCAATCGCCTAACCCATGGTCCTCAGACAATGATAGTTGTTACCTCCCGACCCTATGGTCATGTGCAACTGGGGAATTAGGCAACTCCTACTTCCATCTGTCTTATCCCTACCTGACCCTAGGATAGACTTAGGATTCTCCATTATAGTACATGTTCACTTAGAACCTTACCCAAGTCTCCATCATCTCTCTTTCTACAATCATGGGCTGGCTTTCATCCTTTCATAGGGATCATGGCAACCTGCCTACCTTGGTCAAGCCCCCCACCGGTTACCTCCATGGTAACACATTCATATGCAACTAGAGATGGATATTTATGGGTCTACATGTTCATTCTTATACCATGTACTTTTCACTTAGCTTCTCAAGATCCTATGAGACCTCTTTAGGTTACCTTAAACCAACAAACTGATATACACCCTACCAAAGGGGTCCCTCTCCCAGGATGGGAGGAAAACTATCTCTTGACAATAAGGTCACAAAAGCTCTTAGGTATAGGGTTTACATCCACATGAGCCTACTTAACCCTAGCAAGCTATTAAGGCACAAGCAGATCACCTACTGTACCATTCTAGGTCATACTTGTCCTCTTTCCATGACACTGGATCAAGATCATACTTTCCTTTATCATCAACCTAGTTGTGAGGGGTTCATGAAACATACCTTAAACTTAAGGGACTTCCCTTTTCCTCTATATATGAGGAGTATCATGCTCGAAACTATAGCAACTTAATTCTTGTAATGAGCATTAGGTATACCACTTCCCCTTTTTGGCCTAGGAACCCTAGGTTCACTTCTTGATGACCAACTACATGCTCAATCTCTTAACCACAAATCAAGCATGTACTGGGTATGACATACATTTCATGTCATCGTTCTCCTCGATCAACCCCTTAAGGTTGAGTCCTCCTCAAGGACAAACAACAAGGTCTAAGGCTTCATAACCTGTTACTATACGTCTCCAGGGTTTATTAAACTCTTCTTCTCATCTATACCATAGGTACAAAGGTATAAGCAGACTCATCCTCTCTCTAGGGTTTGGTTCCTCTAAGACATCCAAGATATCATCATCCTCCAGGAATTATGCATGCGGCAACTGCTATCATTCACTTAGGTCACATCATCCTTGACTCCCATGTTCCTCATATCTTGGGGTTTTAGGCTTCCAACCTTCTTGCCTGGGGTCATGCTCTCTCTCTAGAGTTAATCCTACAACCAACCTCACCATTAGAGGTCCTATCTTCGTGAAGGGTCAACCTCAAAAGCATGCCCCTAGCTAGATGAAGCCTATGGTCAACTTATGTTCGCTCAAGGTTATCCATAACCCCTTATACTTATCACATAAGCTATCCATCAAACTCTCTCGGCCAGGGTTTCAACCTATTGCTTGCACTACTGATACATATAGGGTGCCTATTATGCCATGCTCATATCAGCCCATGGGGTTCCATAGGTTCTTCTCCAACCTTAACAATGAAGGAGCTATCCTTCACTCTAACATGCACGACCCTTCCTAGGGTTGGGTTGCCAAAGGTGCTAGGTCACCCCTAGATCATATGGCATCCCAAAGGCATGTCCTTTCAAACTCCTGGTCTAACTCATCATGCCACCTCTCTCTCTCTAACCTTCACTTAGGGTTAGGGTTAGCTTCATCCTCAGAGGATGTACTAGGTCTCTACTTGCAATGGATATCTCTATCTCTAAGACTAACTTATCCTCCCGACAAGAAGGTCTAGTCTTAGGTCTCTTCTGAGGACATGACAACTTATGTCATACGACCTAAGCATGCATTTATTCTTTAATTTGCGCTTAATCAATTAAGCTTATGTCCATGACATCTTATTTACATGCTTTTTATTAATTTGGTGGAGGATTCCTTAAACCTTATTAATCTTACCCATACCTCAAGAGGGTGAGGAGAAGGGGGAAAACCCTAATCCTTAAGGTCCTTAACAGAATTTGTGATGAGAATGGATGAATAAGATGAGAAAGTCCTAAAGGTATCTTATTTCGATTCATACCCTAAGACTTTGGCCAGGCAGTCACACAGATCCGGGAGTCCTCGTATTCCAACTAGTGGTGCGGAGGAAAATATTATCAGCCCCCGGTCGTGATCCTTTTCTAGACACCTCCGCCTTTCGGATAATCCTCTAATAACTCCCTTGGGTTCTATGGAGTTTGTAAAATTTAATAATTATTAATGGTTAAATGAGGAACCTACGCTCTGATACAAAATGTTACGACCCCACCTCCCGATAACCCCCAATTAAGGGAGACCGAGAGGTCAAAGCCGCACCCATAACTTCCGGATCAAAGGTTCGACAATTAACCAAGAATAATTATCAAATTTTAACCTACTATACTGAAAAGTTGTAAGAAAATAAATTTTTGCATACCTTTTTGAGAACTTGGATCTCTAAACTTCTATCCACTTAAGGATTCTACTCTAACTAATCCTCCTTATATTTAACTTCATGTATTTCACAATATGACAATTTACTGTTTGTCCTTTTGGCTTGTACCTAAAACGCCGACAAACAAAACGTCGGTCAGCCGAAGCTGGTATGTTGAGGAAACAACAATTATGTAAAAATGTTAACAATGTAATCATTCAATTAATCATTTAACAACCAAGATTACTTTTTAGATATAACTCCGCGATCCAAGAGTACCATATCCTCTATGTTGTCCCCATTAAACCCCTCATGATCCACCTATAAGTGAACCAATTTCTAGGGTTGAGTCACATGGCACTACTCGTAAGTAGCCCACTCCTTAACTCATGGCAGGCTAATGAGTCTCATGGCACTACACGTAGGTAGCCCAATTTCTAACTCTCGGTAACCTAGACCTTGCTCTAGAGGTGGACTCGGAACTAGCCAGTTATATACGCACATTTATAGTGATAATCATAGTCACTTTATAGTTGCATGAAATAAATAAACATCCAACAGTTATTTTCAAGAAACCGATTAAAACTTCGGGAATCCCCATGAAACTAGAGCGATTATTCATAAGCGTAACCACATACCTGATTTGATGAGTCATGCAGATTATTCAACATATACAATCAAGCTAATCAACAGATCCAAGCAAGTAATTCAATCATCACATAACTCCTGAAAAGAATATGTACTCTATTTATTACACACTTTATCAAGAATCTACTTTATTGACTTCGATTCTCTTTCTAGGGTTTCTAATCTGCATTAAGGTTTCATTAATATTCATTAGGGTTTCTTAGATCAATTCATCAAACTTTATCCCTTTTAGGTTATTAAACACTAAAATACTCTTTTCCATTTATATGAACCTTAATTGCTCAACTATCCATTTTAATAGTCTTTTATACCCAAATTGATTTAGGATCATCACATCCCTATTTATTCATGGATTTGGACACTTAAACCAATTAAAAGACATATTCTCCTAAATTAGGGTTTTCAAGCTCATTAATGCATAATCATGCACGAAACCCTAAATTAAGCCAATTATATAAAAAGATCATCTTTTTAGATACTATTTCCTCCTTTATTAACAACATGTTAATATCAGTTTGAATTATCCAAATAATGTCATTAAGACCATCTACCATCAAATCTAAGGGTTTTTCTTTAATTAAATCATTAAAGATGATAACTTTATGCCCTTTTCAAATTTCAAGCATGTTTATGCACATAAACTCTAAATTAGACTAATCTCGTACAAAGTTCTTACTTTTTGAACATAATGTACCTTTTTACATTTAACAAGTTAACATCAACTCTAATGATCCATTAAATACTATTAAACACTTTATTCATTTCCAAATAGAGTTTCTTAACCTTTAATTCATCAAGGATGATAACTTACACTACTTTTTGAAAAGCATGAAAAATTAGCCTTCAAACATAATTTCTTTGTGTTCCTATGGTTATGAGGATCAATTTTCATATAGAACTTGTTTTAATCCGAGTTACGGTATATTAGATACGAATTTTGCAAAGTTTACTTACGTTGGCCAATCGGAGGGCGCCACGTGGTTGATTCCATGCAACCTTGCTTTTGAGAAAACATAACACAAAGACACAATTGCCCTTGGTTAAGTTGTGCACTCTTCTAGCCCACGGAGGGCAGAACCATCCAACGCCAGGTCTTCATCTTCAACCTCACGAACGGCTGCCGCAGCAGCCCTAGCCGCGACTGCGTTCCTCTTCCTCCCTCTCATGGACCTCGTTGGCCTCCGGGATTGGGTCCCAGACCTCCGCCTGACCTCCCCGCACCTCAGGGTGCCCTCGTCTTGAGTCCAAGGGAAGCAGATCACGTGGGCTGTGTCCGCGACCATCTGCAAGTTTTGCAGCCAAGTTGTGATAGTTATGCCTTGGTTTGGGCATGGTGACATCGGTGGAGCTTCTTCCTGTCCTCGTGGAACCTCCCTCAAATACCGTGGCGACCCCACGCGTCCCCGCTGCCCCAGGGTTAGACATACTCTCCTCGACTAGGGTTTGAACAAGGTAGAAGGAGGAGAAGAGAGTGAGACGTGAGGGATTTCTTAACTCGAGCCAAAAGCCCTACCCCTTATATAGGGGAGGGTAACGATGCCCTAAGTTGCTTGCCTATGAAGCAACATGGTTCTTTCCGAATAGGAATCCAATTCCTATATTGAAAAGTAAGATTCTCTCTCTCTAAACATATTTTGATATCCTTAATCATTTGGATGTTTTAGGAATTCGAAATTCCTTCTACTTACTCTCTTTATTCTTGCTTTTTAATCCATTGATCACGAAATCCTATTTTCCTTTATAGAAAATATCATCCTTTTAAACAATACCACATAATTCATTAACAATGCAACACATTATCCTCTTATTTTGCAATTTTAGTATTTCCTCTTTCTTTCCTTTTTATTGGGACTCCTTGGATCCCAAGACACTCCATTATTTCAAAATTCTTTCTATTGGATACTTACTATCCTTCAAGATGCATCATTATGCATTATTTCACATTATCTTGTTTATTTCTCATTTAAATATCTCTTTTTGAGGATTTCTTTTTATTTCTCTTTTATTTTCCTCATTGGTATTCATTTTATCATTAGGAATCCTTGGGATATGAAAATACACAAATGATCACTCAATTATACCTTTTTCCACTTATTTCCAACATTTTAGCATTATTTTCAATTTCTTTCTTACTAAAGAAATACTTAATTAATCTTTTCTTTTCTTATTGCCTTCTTTATGAAACTTTGGACCCCTTGGAACCCAAAGAACCCAAGAGGCACGAAATCCTCTTTATATTTGCCTTCTAGAGGTTTCTACATATTTCTTTTCTTAAAAATTCTATTATCCATTTACTAATTGAATTTCCTTGTTATTTGGGCCCAATAGCCAATAAAGCCCACAACACAAACATCAAATCAATTGTAAACGAAATCCATTTATTTGAAGCAAATTATTTCATTATTTGTTCAAATATCTTTAATATGAGAAATCACATTTCTCACCAACTGAACCCAAAATTTGGGGTTGTAACAAAAATAGTGGGTAAAACCTTATAAGGGTGAAATATCATAAATGGTTGATTATAGGCAAGCTTATTGTAAGCAATGCCTTAACCTGAGATTAGTTCATATGATTAAAGATAACTGGACCATTCTTATGTGTAACCTATGCACTTCATGGTAAGAGTGATAGGTTAGTGGATGAAAGGATTAAGATGGGAAATACCTTTATCCAATATAAGTTGATAACTTAAGAAAGTTGGAACTAATGAGGTAAGTGATACATCAAGATATGAAAGACTTCAGAGTTAGCATCTCAAAGTTGATATACTTTGATAACTATAAAATCCTAATGTGAGATGGGAAATCTTAACCCTAAATTGGGTAATGGGACATGAGAGATCATAATATGATATGAATAGTAAGCCCTAACCCTACTGAGGGAATAGAGGTGTTACTATTGTATTACATGAAGTAATATGTTATCATTGCCTAGAGAGAGGTGACAAGATGTTTAATGGCCTTGTGAGCCATATGGTTAAATGTTTCCTAGTGAGAGGTGACAAGATGCTTTATGGGCCTTATGAGCCATGAGAGCAATTATGGCATAGTGAGAGGTACCAAAATGATTATAAAAGTTTATTATAAGAAAGGATAATGTTTTAATAAACTTAATAAGAGGAACAATTGTATTCAATAAAGTATGTGTAAAGCTATATAGGCTAACCTCAGGGTTCAAAGCCTAAAGTAGTATGTGATAATCAATGATGAGTTAAAGGAATTAAATTCCATGAACTATGTAATCATGATTGGTTAGAGTCCAATGCCTGGCTGTGAAATCAGGATTGGTTAGAGACCAATGCCTGGCTATGAAATTAGGATTTGTTAGAGTCCAATGCCTGGTTGTGAAATCAGGATTGGTTAGAATCCAATGCATGGCTGTGAAATCAGGATTGGTTAGAGTCCACTGCCTGGCTATGAAATCATGATTGGTTAGAGTCCAATGCCTGGCTGTGTAATCAAGTGTGGTTAAATTCCAATACCTGGCAGAGGCGTAGTGCTTGTAATTAGGGTTGGCTAAAGTCCAATGCCTGGCTGTAAAATTAGGGTTGGTAGTGTCCAATGCCTGGCAGTGTAATCAGGTTTGGAAGAATCCAATACCAGGAAGAGGCTAAATGCCTGTAGTGATAACACAAGATTGGTAATTACCCAATGCCTGTAATGATGATTTAGGATTGGTATTAATCCAATTCCTATATTGATGATAAATGAGTACATGGTAGATATGTCTCTTTATTTGTTTAACAGGTTGGCTAAGGCCAACAGAATGAAACAAGAATGTTTCATGGGTGACATAACAAGATGATGAGTGTCACAAGAAAAGTTTGATATGATGGTATAACATGTTGGATAAATGATATACATGTAATTCCTATTCCTTATTAAAAGAATAGATGATATATTGCTCTATCATAAATAGTTGCAATGCTTACAAAGTTGAGAATGCTTTAAACTGCTTAACCTCTGCTCAGTTTCATATCTTTAAATTGCAATACAATGTTTTGGTGGAGGGTTATATCTCCCGCTGGGGCAATTTACAATTGTCTCACCCCCGTGGGATCCAATGTTTTTAGGTGGACGCGGACAAAGAGGTAGGAAACCTTTAGCAGAGAAGGAACAACAGCAACATCGGGGATAGCAATAATATCTCAGGTGGAGATACTGCCTGTCTAGTTGTATACATAGTAGTCCTATGTGTCGTCTCTGTACTCTCAGGTTCTCGGGATTTATAGATAGTGTTTTCATCATCGACTTGAGATTTTGACTTGATGCCTCAAGGTTTTATGTTGTCTATACATAATGTTGAATAGAATAGCTGATGTTGTAATCCTCTAGAAGAGATAGTATAGGTTGTGTACTTATGGAACATAATGTAAATGTTATACTTTGGTTCTTGATGAAAACGATTTCCTATGTGTGGATCTCTTTGCAAAAAGTTTTAATTTTTAGTGATTTTCAGTAATCCGCTGCAAATGATTCGCTTACGCTCAGTTAATTTTGTTTTTGTGAGTTGGATGCTACAATTTAGTGGTATTAGAACTCTAGGTTCGCTGAGTCTACAGAGACATAGGAATAAGGTAGTAGAGTCTGTTCTGGTGTCATCCAGTGTATCTGATAGTGTCTTCAGCTCATATAAGAGAAGAAGAACTTAAAGATGACTGGGTCACATGAGGAGGTTTCTTGTGAGAGCAGCAATGTTGCACCAAGAAGAGGTGGATGGGAGTAGGCAAGAGAGAGACAATTGCCTGAGAATCTCCTAGATGATCCATCTATGATAAGAAAATCTTCTTTAAGTATTACTGTTGGGGAATTTAGGGCAACCATGATGTATTTAATGGATCAAGCACTAGCAGTGCAACCTAGATTACCAACCCCTAATGATGATGTTTTCGATATCAACAGGATATGTAATCCACATCAACAGGTGTAAGCAATGGGAAATGATGAAGTTCTGGACTTAGAACAAGTCTGTGCTCAACCTCAGCTTGTTGAATCAATAATTAGTGAAGGAAGGAATAGGTTTCAACCCAAAAGCAGATTTTTCTATAGGTGTAGAAAGCCTAGACATATTGTAAAGAATTGTCTAACAAAGAACAATGAAGAGAGAATTGAGAAAAGGCCTATCCAAATCCAGGGACAGGCCTAATAGTTCCAAAAAGGGAAAGATTTTGGTTCCACGAGTACAACCAGGACCTAGTGCACCAAGGAAATGGTCATCTAGAAAGGGTAAGGAACCCTTTAGACCATACCTGGCACCCAGAATTTGCTACCTGTGTAGACAGGTTGGACATATGGCAAGAGATTGCTCAGCCAGAAATGTTATGGTGAATCAACCTCTGAGGCAGAATCATCCTGAGGTAGTGAATAATCCATGAATCATGACATGTTAGACAAAATAATGTCATTCTAAAATGTCTTTTATGGTTTCCTGAGTTAATTGGGAAGGTAATTGATTGAACTTTCTTTGATTAATCATGTGAGGACTTACATTTTGCATAATAAACATTATAGATGTTTCATGTTGTTCTTACCTCTATGAGAAGAAGATGAGGTATTGAAGAGATGCCTGGATAAAATCCAGTGATGTTAAATCGTATATTTGTGATAATATGAAAAAGAAGGAATATAATAGCATAAAAGTGCATACTACTTAATCTCATTATTTATATACCCTGTCTAGGTATACAAATATTGATGATAAAGTGAGTATGGAAACTCTTAGATTGTAATCTTTTTGATTGCCCTGATCAAGCAGTCATTCCGATACAATCTAATGAGTATCATGAAATAAGAAACATGGAATGAATAAATGTGTCCTGTTCTAAGTATAAGAAAGAGAAGTCTGAGATAATCTCAGATGAGCATGTTGTATGAGGAACAAAAAGTGTACTCCTCATAAGATAAGTATAAGAATAAGGGAGATGAACCCTGTTCAATAAATATGTAAGTATAATAAAGATTTTTTTCAGAATGAGGAAAATGGGAAATGTGATGAGATCATGAGATGATCATAAACATGCTAGATAACAATAAAGAAAGGAATAATGTTATGTAAGCATCCTTATAAATTCGTATGCTGAAGGCAAGGAACCTAGGATGAGATAAAGAGTAAATGGTTCATGAATAGTTGAAAATATATGAATTAATAAGAGGAATATGAACCCTTGTTTTCTTTCTTTTCAGGGACATGACAATCAAGTGGGTCTTAGGACACTTGATGTGCATAAGATAAAAATGTTCATGTAATGGATACTTAGAAAAGTATCAGTTTATCCTGGACTTTGGTCCCAAGATGAGGACATATGAAACAATTAATGTTCCAAGATGAAAGGAAGAGATATATATAATGTGTTTCCAACACCTGTGATAGATACCAAGGTGAAAGATTTGAGTATCTAAGAGTTATCAGATGGGTTAGGTAGGCTACCTGGAGTGGTCAACTGTGAAATTAGTCTAATTATAATAATATGAACATCATATGTTAGGGGTTTATGCTCTGCATAAACATGATATTAACAAAGAATGTATGATGCTTCTCTGAATAAGAAAAGTGTTATTTGACACAAAGTTGACTCTATAGTCAATGATGAGGGACAGTGGGGCATGTGCCTTGTGTGTTGATTCTATGAGAATCTTGTATGGAAACACTTTGTGCTGATCAAAGTTTTATGGTGTTTCTATAATAAGGAGATGATATGTGAAGACTTGATAGTACGATGAATAAAATACATTTGTCTTCCTTTATCTGGATTTCGAGGATGAAATCCTTGTTAGGGGTTTATAATTTGTAACATCCCTGACCTGGGTTATACTTTAACCCTAGGTGTTTTGATTAAGAAAGGTGATTAAATGCTTAATCTCATCTTGTGAAAAGTAATTAGGGCTCAAGAGGAACTTATGTTGTAATTCTTGTCCTTTTTGAAAATTGTTGAAATCAATGTTTTGCCTGTTTTGGATTAAAGTGCAAATTACCCAAGTTGAGGGGTTTAAGTGCAAATTGTGCATGATAATATGTTCCTCATGTGTTGAAGCATCATGAGAGTAAATATGATGATGAGGTATGGCTTACGGAAGCCTGAATACCAAGAAAGAGCTGATAAAGCAATGTATGTGCATGAAAACCTAGTTTTGGTGTAATGTGCAATTTTCCCAAAACCCAAAGTGCAATATGTAAATTACCACTTCAATAAGGTCCCTAATGTTTCTTGGCATCAAGTAGAGCAAATAAAATGAGAGGGGCGCTTCATTTGAATTAAGTTGGAGGAGAGAGAATCTTGATATTAAAATAATCAAGATTTAATCCTAATTGAAACCCTAATTTGATTTAGGGCAAAAATAAATGTATTAATTAAAGGGCCTTCAACCAAAATTAAAATGGTTGAATTCATATGTGTGTGTGACATCCTTGAGCCTTGCAAGGACCACGAAAATATCCAAGGGAGTGGATAACTCACACACAATTTTATAAGAAAAAGAAATATCCACTCACATATGGATATTAATATAATATGAATTGAGGTGCTTAATTTGGTTTTCATTAAATCATGGATAATTGAGAGTAATGAGAGGAAAACAACATATCTGCATCCCTAAGGAAGATTAGGGGGAAGAGGCGGCCACATTTTTGGAATTAAATGGATTTTTGCAAAGCATATTCTCTTTCATTGAATTGTTATAAAAGAACCTTTTACAAGCCAAATGGAAGGCTTTTTTGACCCCACTTCTTCTCCTTGCTTGGGAAACGACCAAGGGAGCTTGGGAGGGTCAGGAGGACGAACCCCAACCTGTTGGTAAGGTTCTTGATCCATTTCACCTTGATTCCATGGTGGAAATCGAAAATAAATTATGGATTTCTTCCTATTTCGATCTCCTCTTCAATTCTGACCATTCCTTTTCACTCAAATCTTGAGGACGAGCCTTGGAATGGTGAAGGGAGTTGCATACACCATTGTTGCCATGAACATGGAGATTTGGAGCTCAATTGGAGGTGGGTTTTATAACTTGAAAGCCTAACTTTGTTATTGCATTCAATTCCCCATCAAATAATGATCATTTCTCTATTTACAATTATTGATTTGGTTGATTGATGCAATATCCATGGAAATCACAGCAGGTTTCGTGGGTCTAGAGCTTTATGATGATGACATCATCATAAGAACACACCTCCCCAAATATCTAGACCAAACAGTTTCAATCAAATGTCTAAACGGTTTGTGTTTTGGAACAAATGATTTCTAACCGTTTGGAATGAAACGATTTCACTAAACCGCATAGAAGCAAATGGTTTAAGACCGTTTGGTGATTTTGACTAGGGTTGACCATTTGGGTACTTGTTCATAATGATCTAGGTTAATGACCCACCAATTATTATTGATTAACTCCAATTGGTTCATGAGTTGAAGGTCCATCAATCACCTAAACCCTAATCGGGTTGAGTGTTGATTTCATAAGTGATTGAGTTTGAAGTTTGGGTTGATTGACCCAAACGGTTTCAAAACCATTTGGGAATCACCCAAACGATCTCAAGACAGTTTTAAGGTCAACCAAGAACATTTGGAGGTCTAGGATTTAGTATGGTTAAGTATTTAAAGATTCAAACATATGGTATAAACCTTAATCGGCTGAGTGCTGATTTTGCCATTGAATGAGTTGATGCTTTGGGTTGATTGACCCACACGGTTTCAAAACTGTTTGGGGATCACCCAAACGGTCTCAAGACCATTTGGGGGTCTAGGGTTAAGTTTGGTCAAGTGTTTGAAGGTCCAAAGATACCAAATTGAAATACAATTAAGTGCTGATTTGGTGACCAATCCTATGATCCAAACCCTAATTGAATGATATGGTTAATGATGATATGATGGTAAAATGGTCTCAAGACCGTTTGGAGGTCATCCAAAACGATCCCAAGACCGTTTGGGGGTCACCCAAGATCGTTTGGAGGTCTAGGATTGACTATGGTTAGGTGATTGAAGATCTAAAGGTAATAAGTTGAAGTGCTATCAAATGTTGATTTGGTGATCAATCCAATGATCCAAACCTTGATTGATTGACTTGTATTTTGATGTTGCATGGGAAAACTGTCTCAAGACCATTTGGAGGTCATCCAAACGACCTCAAGACCGTTTGGGGTCAGGTCATGCCCAATTTGGATGATGGTCCAATGGTTTTAAAGTAACTAGTTTCACATTGGTTAATGTTGAAGGATCATCGATTCCAAACCCTAATCCAATTGATTCAAACCCTAATTGATGATCAATTGAGGGTCAGTTGAGGGTTAAATCAGTTGAAGGCTGACCTATTTAAATCAATTTAAGTATGGTGATAGGTCCAATTGATGATTGGTTACATAAATGCAATGATTGAAGGAATCAACATTGGAAACCCTAATTCAATTTGATTGGTTGAGACCATATTTGGTCCATGCATTTTTGAGGTGGTTTGGACCAAACGGTCTCAAGACCGTTTGGGACCAAACGATCCCAAACCGGTTGAGTCCATGCGGCTTCAAAAATGTACTTTAGCAAAAGGTTTCAAGTACTTGCTTTAGCAAATGGTCTCAAGTACCACCTTTACCAAACAGTTTCAAACCGTTTGAACTTTGAAAGACTAATACCGTTTGGGGCTCAAGTAGTCAAGATTGATTGAGTATTTAATTAGTTAATCCACTTGGACACCTATTGTAATTGAAGATCCAATTGGTCAATTCAATTGGATACCTTATGTATTGGAGGTCCAATGTAATTGAATCTCTTAAGAATTAAGATGATGAATGATCCATTGATCCAATGATGATTAGTAATGACAATCAATGAAGGTACAAGGTTGAAACCCTAATAGTACCTAAGTGATTAGTGATAATTAAGGGATGAATCCTAATTTCTTATAGGAACAATGAGGTGGTACTCTATGTTAATCATAGTTCTATGTATGTGATTGAAGGGTTGATATGACCTAATCAAGTTGAGAAGATGATAGCATGAGGTTCATACATGAATATGATTCATGAGGTGATTAAGGGTATGATTCTTAAGCAAAGAAATCATGAAACCATAATCATGAACATAAACCCTAATTGACATGGCTATTGAACTCTAACCCTAATTGAGGGCAATTCTGAATGAAACCCTAATCTAGGGTGAGGATGTAACCCTAATCTAGGGTAATGATATATGAAACTCCAATTTAGGGAAATGCGATGTAAGACCCTGATTGGAGATGAATAGTAGACCCAGGATGTGGGTAACCATAGTGGAAACCTTAATTGAGGTTGATTCCATGTGGATCCCTAATTGAGGTTGATTCAATGTGAATCCCTAATTGAGTTTGATTCCATGTCAATCCCTAATTGAGGTTGATTCAATGTGAATCCCTAATTGAAGTTGATTCCATAAGAAACCCTTATTGAGGGTGATGCCATGAGAAATCCTTAGTTGGGATGAATAGTAAACATTAAGTATAGGCAATGTGATGTGGAAGCATAATGAAGGGTGATGCTATATGCAATCCTAACTCTAATGAAGTATGATAGCATGTGAAATCCCAAAGCCCTAATAAAGGGTAAAGGTATGTGAAACCCTGATTGAAGTTATAATACATGAATCCTTAATCTTGAACAACATGATGACAACCCAGAACCCTAATAATAAAATAGTGGGTAAAACCTTATAAGGGTGAAATATCATAAATGGTTGATTATAGGCAAGCTTATTGTAAGCAATGCCTTAACCTGAGATGAGTTCATATCATTAAAGATAATTGGACCATTCTTATGTGTAACCTATGCACTTCATGGTAAGAGTGATAGGTTAGTGGATGAAAGGATTAAGATGGGAAATACCTTTATCCACGATAACATGATAACTTAAGAAAGTTGGAAGTAATGAGGTAAGTGATACATCAAGATATGAAAGACTTCACAGTTAGCATCTCAAAGTTGATATACTTTGAAAACTATAAAATCCTACTGTGATATGGGAAATCTTAACCCTAAATTGGGTAATGGGACATGAGAGATCTTAATATGATATGAATAGTAAGCCCTAACCCTATTGAGGGAATAGAGGTGTTACTATTGTATTACATGAAGTAATATGTTATCGTTGCCTAGGGAGAGGTGACAAGATGTTTAATGGCCTTGTGAGCCATATGGTTAAATGTTGCCTAGTGAGAGGTGACAAGATGCTTTATGGGTCTTATAAGGCATGAGAGCAATTATGGCATAGTGAGAGGTACCAAAATGATTATAAAAGTTTATTATAAGAAAGGATAATGTTTTAATAAACTTAATAAGAGGAACAATTGTATTCAATAAAGTATGTGTAAAGCTATATAGGCCAACCTCAGGGTTCAGAGCCTAAAGTAGTATGTGATGACCAATGATGAGTTAAAGGAATTAAATTCCATGAACTATGTAATCAGGATTGGTTAGAGTCCAATGTCTGGCTATGAAATCAGGATTGGTTAGAGTCCAATGCCTGGTTGTGAAATCAGGATTTGTTAGAGTCCAATGCCTGGCTGTGAAATCAGGATTGGTTAGAGTCCAATGCCTGGCTGTGAAACCAGGATTCATTAGAGTCCAATTCCTGGCTGTGAAATTAGGATTGGTTAGAGTCCAATGCCTAGCTGTGTAATCAGGTTTGGTTAAAGTCCAATACCTAGCAGAGGTGTAATGCCTGTAATCAGGGTTGGCTAAAGTCCAATGCCTGGCTGTAAAATCAGGGTTGGTAGTGTCCAATGCCTAGCGGTGTAATCAGGTTTGGAAGAGTCCAATACCTGGCAGAGGCTAAATGCCTGTAGTGATAACACATGATTGGTAATAACCCAATGCCTGTAATGATGATTTAGGATTGGTATTAATCTAATTCCTGTATTGATGATAAATGAGTACATGGTAGATATATCTCTTTATTTGTTTAACAGGTTGGCTAAGGCCAACAGAATGAAACAATAATGTTTCATGGATGACATAACAAGATGATGAGTGTCACAAGAAAAGTTTGATATGATGGTATAACATGTTGGATAAATGATATACATGTCATTCCTATTCCTTATTAAAAGAATATATGATATATTGCCCTATCATAAATAGTTGCAATGCTTACAAAGTTGAGAATGCTTTAAACTGCTTAACATGTGCTCAGTTTCATATCTTTAAATTGCAATATAGTGTTTTGGAAGAGAGTTATATCTCCCGCTGGGGTAATTTACAATTGTCTCACCCCTATGGGATCAATGTTTTGAGGTGGACGCGGACAAAGAGGCAGGAAACCTTTAGTAGAGAAGGAACAACAGCAGCATCGGGGACATCAGTAATATCTCAGGTGGAGATACTGCCTGTCTAGTTGTATAGATAGTAGTCCTATGTGTCGTCTCTGTACTCTCAGGTCCTCAGGATTTATAGATATTGTTTTCATCATCGACTTGAGATTTTGACTTGATGCCTCGAGGTTTTATGTTGTCTATACATAATGTTGAGTAGAATAGCTAATGTTGTAATCCTCGAGAAGAGACAGTACAGGTTGTGTACTTATGGAAAAAAATGTAAATATTATACCTTGGATCTTGATGAAAATTTTTTCCTATGTGTGGATCTCTTTGCAAAAAGTTTTATTTTTTAGTGATTTTCAGTAATCCACTCTAAATGATTCGCTTCCGCTCAGTTAATTTTGTTTTTGCGTGTTGGATGCTACAATTTAGTGGTATTAGAGCTCTAGGTTCGCTGAGTCTATAGAGACATAGGACTAAGGTAGTAGAGTATGTTCTGGTGTCATCCAGTGTATCTGATAGTGTCTTCTGCTCATATAAGAGAATAAGAACTTAAAGATGACCGGGTCACATGAGGAGGTTGCTGCTGAGAGCAGTAATGTTGCACCAAGAAGAGGTGCATGGGAGTAGGCAAGAGAGAGACAATTGCCTGAGAATCTCCTAGCTGATCGATCTATGATAAGAAAATATTTCTTTAAGTATTACTGTTGGGGAATTTAGGGCAACCATGATGTATTTAATGGATCGAGCACTAGCAGTGCAACCTAGATTACCAGCCCCTAATGATGATGTTTTGGATATCAACAGGACATGTAGTCCACATCAACAGGTGGAACCAATGGGAAATGATGAATTGGTTAGAGTCCCTAATTATATCCCATGATCTGTGTAATTAGGAGTGGTTAGAGTCTACTGCCTGGATGTGTAATCAGGATTGGTTAAAGTCCAATACCTGGTAGAGGCATGAAGCCTGTAATCAGGAGTGGTTAGAGTCCACTACCTGGCTGAGTAATCAGGAGTGGTTAGAGTCCACTTCCTGGCTGTGTAATCAGAATTGGTTAAAGTCCAATACTTGGCAGAGGCATGTAGCCTGTAATCAGGAGTGGTTAGAGTCCACTGTCTGGCTGAGTAATCGGGAGTAGTTAGAGTCCACTTCCTGGCTATGTAATCAGGATTGGTTAAAGTCCAATACCTGGCAGAGGCATGAAGCCTGTAATCAGGAGTGGTTAGAGTCCACTGTCTGGCTGTGTAATCAGGATTGGTAGAGTCCAATGCCTGGCGGTGTAATCAGGATTGGTTAAAGTCCAATACCTGGCAGAGGCATGAAGCTTATAACCAAGGGATTGGCATAGTCCAATGCCTAGATAGAATATGATGATATATAATCTTATGTGGAATAATTCAATATTTGTTTAGCAGATTGGCTAAGGCTAACAGATGAAAACAAGAATGAATCATGGGTGACATATTAGGATAATAAGGAAAAGCTTGAGATGTTGAAATGATATGGTAGATAAATGATATACATGTTCTTCCTATTCCTTATTAAGAGGATAGATGATTTATTGTTCTAATATAAATAGTTGCAATGCTTAAAAAGATGAGAATGCTTTAAACTGCTTATCATCTGCCTAGTTTTATATCATTAAACTACAATAATAATGTTTTTGGCGGAGAGTTATATCTCTCGCTGGGGCAATTACAATTGTATCACCCCCGTGGGATCCAACATTTTTAGGTGGACAAGCATAGAGGAGACTGAGAATATATTGCAGAGGAAGAACATCAATAGCAGCAAGGACAGCAGTGACAACTCAAGTTGAGTGTATTGTCTGTCGTGTCTTGTAGATAGAAGTCCTATGTGTCGTCTATGTACTCTCAGGTCCTCGGAGTTATAGTTAGTTCTTTTAATATATCGATCTGAGATTTTGGCTTGATGCCTTGAGATTTTGAGTTGCTTAAGTATAATTCTTACAAAGTAATTGTTGTATATAATTCACAAGAAGAGATAGTACATGTGATATGCTTATGAACCAGGATGTAGATGATATACATTGGTTCTTGATAAAAGAGTTTTCCTGTGTATGGACCTCTTTGCAAAAGGTTTTAATTTTTAGTGATTTTTGTTAATATGCTGCTAATGTTTAATTCTTCTTAATCAATAACGATTTGTTTATCGTTCATTACAAATATATCCAAATAGATCAACTATAATTAGTTTGATAAGTTAAAAATGATATATAAAATAGGAAATAATGAAGATAAACTACAAATTTTGGATTAATATTGTGTTTTTTGTCATACTCGTGTTTATAGGTATTTTAAAATTATTGTTGACATTTCATTAGTATTATTAGATAAAGAGTTAGTTGATCAACAAATCAAATCACTTTTAAGGGTAAATGTAATGTTACAATGATGTTTACTTGATTTCTAGCCATTAAAAAAATATGATGACATTGTCTTCTTTCTTGACTATCACTTCCATGATGAATAAATAGAAATCCAAACTTTCTTTGATCAAAATATCAATCCTCCTCTGTAACGACCCCCACTTTTGAGTGTCTCCCAATCAAAAGAGGACCTTAAAATCGAGGACGATTACTTTAAATTTTTGAGAACAAATTTAAAAAATAATAAATAGTAGCAAATAATTTTTGTTTGTTTGAACATATAATGTTTACATGATTGTATAATGAGCTCCTTTATGGAGTTACATAGATATTTCACTATGAGGACTACCATATACAATGAGAAGATATACTATCTAGCCAAACCTTCTTGACTTATCTTTAATATCAATTTCTTGATTCTTCTTGTCTTCCACTAATAGATGCAGGTTAACTTAAAGTGCCAAAAAATAAAATGTGGATCAATATATTGCTATATTGTGTACATGGATGCATACAAAAGTTTTCATATAAGATAACAACATATATTCTCAACCATTAAATAGATACACATATAAAATTGTACTTTTATTATGATAATTTAACCAATGTTTTTTAAACCATCTTGGGTGTAGTCACCTTTCTATATCCATAATTGGGCATAGGTGAACTACCACTTGGTAGGTGTAACCTTGGGTTCAGAATATCATTCTTTACTTTATGTGATAGTCATATTGGCACTATAACTGAACAAAAATTAAATAAATATCCAACAGCTATCATTCATCCAGTGTTTCAGAAACCTCAACAAACTTTTGGAATTATATATTCGAAGTATTAATAAAATGTAATCATGTGTTATGTAGCACCATGCAATATAGTTTTCAAATACTTTATACAATCCAATCACCAATTGTATTCAACCAATCAATCATTCAATCAACATTATCTTGAAATGCCAGGTCTGGGAGTAGGAAGGTAACTCTCCACCACAACCCTTCTCCCTCGATGAGATCGTACATGCATATCAGAGTGGTCTACTACTGGGTTGATTTTGATCATTTGACTCTTTTTTTCATATTTTGGCACCACACAATCCTCTGTATGACTCCATCCAACTCAACCAACCCTTCACGGATGCCTAAACTGGTCAGGCTCACCCTAGCCAACCAAAAGCATATGGAGGTAGTAGGGTTTTTTTAATGATTCTCTATTGGAATTAGCAATCATTGTGATTTTGGAGGGCCACAATGGGGCTTCTTGACCTATCTTATATAGGTAGTCATCTTGGGAATCAATTAGAGTAATAAGCCCTACCCACTACAACCACCAAACCCTTAGGGAATTATCCAACCATGCCATGATAATGGCCAAGTCATGGATCTTCAGACTTCCCTCCTTCTCCTGAAACCAATTGAAAAAGAATCAAGGCTAATAGTGGCATATTGAGGGAGACGTCCCCAGATTTTCTAAAACTTAATCTGATGTGTGACATCTAAATTGAAACCTCACCTCAGTGAGAACTCCAATTGAAACACCCCACACTAGGCTAAGAAGAAGAAAAATCAAGGGAGTCAAAAGGAAACACAGTAGCACATGTACATGAATAATAATAAAACCATACAACACATGTTCATCATTCAACATATAATTACAACATGAATTGTTACAACATTTGATATTACATATTGAACAACAAACATAAAAAAAACATGTACTACCACTAAGCTACATGATCTTAAGACAATAGGTCCACCTGTACATCAGCTGGCTACACAACTCTCAACTATCCTGGATCTTCAAGAGCATAACCACAACCTAAACAAAAGATTACATGTGGTACACGTCAGCACAATATTCAAGAATATTGTACTCAGTACGCCTACATGTCTTTTATATACCTCTCATCATATCTTGGCAATAAGATAAAACTAATACTTGGCAGTTATAAAGAAATATAAGAAAATCATATACTTGCACAAAGATGTTCATTAACAAAAGAGAACACATATTTTAAGCACATTTCCATCATACATCTCGTGTGTCTGCCACCAAGTGGCTTTGACATCTTTAGGCCTTATGATCTACCACCAAATGGTTTGTGATCATTATACAAACATCATATGATCTACCACCAAGTGGATTGTGATCATTATGCATGCGCTCTACCACCAAGTGGTTTATGAGCTATTTTATGATGGAACATCTATATTATGTTTTCAGGTGTTCATAGCCATAAGTATGAAAATTCAAGCAACATATCATACAAGACAATCGTTTCAATCAATACCATATGCCAAGTCTTTACTCCCATATAACACAAGAATAATGTATAATAAGCCAAGCAAGAGGTAATGGCGTACCTTCCAAAGAGACATCCTAATCATATATTCCTCATGTCATCTATAACTTTGTTAAACCTGATCAAGACAACATCATATACTATCATCAGGTTCTCATCTTCTAACATCTCATCTTAACCCTATTCGTGTTCATTAGGGTTTATCTTATCTCATTAGGATATGTGCATAATTACTTGCATTCTTGTCTTATATTTATCTTACTGATTACATTTTCTAGATTATGATTCATTATCTGAACATTATCTTCCATAGCATTTTTGTGCACATTAATTAACCCTAGGTTTCTCCATTAACCAAGATTAGGGTTTTAAACCATGTATCAAAGGTCAACTTCATATAACATGAATTCTATGCATCATCATGATCTCATCATTAAATTTGAGGTTCCAAATACAGATATGAGCTTACTCTGTAAATTTCATCATTTATTGGGCATGTATGCATTTATTACATTTTATTTAGGGTTAAAAGCCCTAAATGGCAACATTAAGCAAGTTACATGATTTCTTACATCAACATCATAATCATTGACCTTATATGGATTGTAGACATAAAAAAGGATTTACTAAAATTTTATCATAATTTTAAGCCATCGTTTGATATATATTATCTATCAATTAAGCATTTAATCACTTACATGATATCACTATTATTAGTGCATCAAAATCCAATTATTATCATTCTACTGTGTTCTACTCATGTTTCTGAGCATTTCAGTATATTACATGTATTTTTCTGATAAGTATGCTAATTACTGTGATTTATTGAAGATGTGGGAATTAACTGAGATAATTACCTTGTGTTGTAACAACCCTGACCTGGGTTATGAGGTAACCCTATTTGTTTTGGTAATTAAGTTGATTATAACTTTAATATAATCCTCTAAGGTGCTTTGTTATCATGTGACACACTCATGTTTCAAGTTTGGCCCCGATTGAATGTTGTTTGAGCAATTTTCCTTTGTTTTGGACCAAAGTGCAATTTACCCAAATTCAGGGGCTATAACGCAAAATGTCACATGTTGAACATGCCTCATGTGTTGTAGCATCATTATTGAGAGAATGATGCAAGGTGGTGGCTTGTGGAAAGCCTAAATTCCAAGTTTGAACTTGTTTGAACATTGTTGGTACCTTGTGCACCAATTTTGGTACAAATTGTAATTTACCCAAAATGTGGGGTTGATATGCAAATTACCACCTCTAGAGTGTTCCTATTTCCTATATGCATCATTTAGAGGAGAGAGAATGAATGATATACCATGTTTGATTCCATTATGAATGATGGCAATCTTGGTGATGAAATTACCAAGAAAAAGGGTTGAATTTGGAAGCTTAACTTGAGTTGTATCAAGTTGAAAAGCTTATATATGAGTGCCTATCGGCCATGGAGCCCAAGGAGGTGTTCCATATCGTTTTTTGCACTCTTGGCAAAGTCCATATTGTGCAAAGCACCTCAACGAGGTGAGGTGTGACGACCAACAAGTTTCCTTAGAAAAAGTGTATCGGCTTGACTTAAAATAGTGATTAAACCTAGATGACTTATCCAAATGGATAAGCAATGGACGAATTTGCATCCCTATATGATCCTCAACCATTTTTTAATACAAGATAAATTTTGATGCATGCATGTACACGTGTCACCCATGCATGACACGTGGCACCTAGTAGCTCATAATGTTGACACCTCAGTTTTGCCTTTCTTCATGAACAACAAGTATATATTGAAAAACTACGAGAGGGGGGGTGAATAGAGTTTTTGAATTATTTTAACAATTTATTGAATTCAAACAACCACAATTGAAATTAGAAGAAAGAGACAGGTGTTTAGAGTGGTTCCAACTATAGCAAATACTATAGTTGTCAGTCCACTACCCGGTTGCTTACCCAACTAGGATTTGAAAGTATTTATTTTATTACCTCTCAAGGATTTATACAAAATACAATACTTTCCTTTACACCGTTTGAACAGCCTTCACCCTGAAGTAGGTGCACCAACTTTGAGGTAGCCTTCTATGAAGTAACTTCAAGCTCCCCCTTGAAGTAGCCTTCCTCTCTAGAAGTAACCTCCCGTTGCACCAGCCTTCTGAAGTAGCTCAAAGTCTCCTTCTTCACCAAGAAGATCTTCACCCTCTCCAATCCGCAACCTCCAACCTAGGAGTAGCAAGGAGAGTACAAACAATAATAGGGAACAAGAAAGAAAATAGAAATTACAACTTATCCTTTATAGCCCAAGGCTTGATTTGCCTATATCAAGTGTATAGATCTCCTAACCAAGTATGTGAAATTGTGATTGCAGTGGGTAGGAGATACTAGCCTATAGGACATGAATTATGAGCTAAGGAATGAAATGGCCAATTGTCACAATGCTCAAATTGCTCACAAATAGATTGCACAAAGTATACTCAAAGGTTTCTCAAGTGTAGCAAGTGTAAACAAGTGAGTTTGAGTGTCCTATGGCTTGTCCTATTTATAGGAATGGCCTAAGGATGCTTAAGGACGTTCTAGACAACTTCTAGGGGTTTCTAAGTGCTTAACTAGCCGTTAGGTACAAAGTTGTTGCTTTAACAACGGCTAATTAATTAATTCTGCAGTTGCTGTCAGATACCATCTCGGTCGACAAATGGTCGACCGAGACACCTACTCGGTCGAACTTTTGTCGACTGACAGGCTCTCTGGAACAAGTGATTTGCAACGTCTTTCATCAACTGCCAACTAACTTGTCTATTGTGTCTAACGGCTACTTTGGATCTTTCTCGGTCGAGAAGATTGTCGACCGAGAGTGTCTCGGTCGAGGAGTTTGTCGACCGAGATTGATCCTGTTTCAAGGTTTCAATTTAGGCACTAATTATGTGTGTGAGTGTGCAAAAGTAATCCTATTTGAATGGGATGACTTGTCTAACTGTGGTGTTTAGCTAGGGAGAATCTAACGCTTGATTTACATGCAATTCTAAGTACTTGTACATTATATTTTTGTACAAGTTTTTACAACAGTGATTACATTGCATGAAATTATAAATATGTAAGCTTGTAGATTTTCCCTTGTTGCTTTGTCATCCTGCACACTCAAGTAGCTCGTTATATTAATAAGAATGAAATGTTTGTCATAATCAAAACAAAGGGATTTATAGATGTCCATTTAGCCAACAATCTCCCCCTTTTTGAAGATGACAAACATTTCCAAAATATAAATAAAGGAAATATAAAACATATGAGTTTCATACCTTTAGATTACCTTTTGTAGCTTTTTCTCTTGTGTATAAAATGTGTGCTTATTATTCCCCATGAATTATGGAACATGAAATCCAGATCATTTGGGAATATAGCAACTTTCAATGTAAAGCCAAGAGTTTATTTATGAAACTCATTAATTGAGTTTTACATAATTATTAAATTTTAGTTTTATATTTATCTCTCCCCCTTTGTCATTTCAAAAAGATAACCGTTAAGAATAAAAACTCCCCCTTAATTAGATATCCCATCAAATCTAATGAAAAAAGATGTCCATTTAAAAGCCAAAAATGTAAACAAGAGTTTTTGTTTAAGTAGCACAAATATCAAAGAAAACATCCTCCAAAGGAGTGATAAGCAATTGCTTCCTAATGTTGTTAAATTGATCTAGTGGAAGCGGTTTTGTAAAAATATCAGCCAATTGATCTTCCGTATCAACATGATGAAGGGAAACATGATTTTTGGAGATGTGATCCCTTAAAAAATGATGACGGATTTCAATATGTTTAGCTCGGCTGTGTAAAATAGGATTGTGTGCTAAGTTTATGGCGCTTGTGTTGTCACAAAAAATAGGCGTAGATGAAAGATTAAAACCATAATCGCTTAACACTTGTTGCATATAAAGCACTTGAGCACAACAAGACCCAACTGCCATATATTCAGCTTCAGTTGTAGATAGGGCAACCGTATTTTGTTTCTTGCTAAACCAAGATACTAAAGCTCTCCCTAATAAGAAACAGCCACCACTAGTACTCTTGCGATCAAGTCGACAACCAGCATAATCCGCATCAGTATAAGCTTTGAAATCCAAGGATTGTCCTTTTGGATACCATAAACCAAAGCAAGTAGTACCGGCTAGGTAACGAAGAATTCGTTTAACTGCTAGAAAATGAGAATGCATAGGTTGTGATTGAAATCGAGCACAAAGACCAACAGAAAACATAATGTCCGGTCTAGAAGCCGTTAAGTAAAGCAAACTACCAATCATGGCTCTATATAAGGAATCATCAATAGGTTCCCCATTTTCATCCTTATCAATTTTGACAGAAGTAGCCATAGGAGTAGTAGCATGTTTGCATTGATCCATCCCAAAACATTTTAAGAGTTCTTTAGTATATTTTTCTTGGCTTATGAATATTCCGGCAGATGTTTTCTTAATTTGAAAACCAAGAAAGAAAGTTAGTTCACCCATGAGGCTCATTTCAAATTCTTTTTGCATAATATCACTAAATTGTGTGCACAATGAATCATTTGAAGCTCCAAAAATAATGTCATCAACATATATTTGCACAACTAGGAAATTAGATGTATATGTTTTGAAAAATAAAGTAGAATCTGAATTTCCAATAGAAAAACCATTATCAAAAAGATATGTTTTGAGCCTTTCATACCAATTTCTAGGTGCTTGTTTTAAACCATAAAGTGCTTTCTTAAGTTTATAAACATAGTCACCTTTTTCTGGAATTTCAAAACCAGGTGGTTGGGCAACATAAACTTCTTCTTGAATGATGCCATTTAGAAAAGCACTTTTGACATCCATTTGATAGAGTTTGATGTTTTTATGGGCAGCAATAGCTAGTAACATTCTAATGGCTTCAAGTCTAGCTACGGGTGCATATGTTTCATCAAAATATATTCCTTCTTGTTGATTATATCCTTGTGCTACTAACCGAGCTTTATTCCTTATTACTTCTCCTGACTCATTTAGCTTGTTCCTAATAACCCATTTAGTTCCTATTATGGTTTTATCTTGTGGTTTAGGAACTAAATCCCATACATCATTTTTAGTGAATTGATTCAATTCTTATTGCATGGCTATTATCCAATAGTCATCTTTAAGAGCTTCAGATATCTTTTTAGGTTCAATGATAGAAACAAAAGCCATGTTTGCAACATCTTTAAAGGAAGAACGAGTTTTGACTTTATCATTAGGATCTCCAATAATTAATTCTTGAGGATGATCTTTAATAAGTCTAGGTGTAGGTTGTGGTTCAGTTTGGTGATTATTTGTAGCACCTTTCTCACTATCGTTTGGTATGTTTAAATTTTTGAATTGATTAGTGAGATCTATGATTTCTAGATTTTCAGATGGGAATTCTTCATGAAAAGAAACATGAATAGATTCCTCAACTTTTCTAGATATAGTGTTATATACTCTAAAAGCTTTGCTAGAAGTGGAATATCCCAAAAAGAATGCTTTGTGTGATTTTGAGTCAAACTTATCTCTATTGTCTTTGGTATTTAAGATATAACATGTGGAGCCAAAGGTATGAAAATAGTCAACTCTAGGTTTCTTAGAATGTATTAGTTCATATGGAGTTGTCTTTAAATGAGAGTGAACAGTTACTCTATTTAGCACATAGCATGCAGTGTTTACAGCTTCAGCCCAAAAGGTTTTGGGTGTGTTATGTTCAAGCATCATAGTTCTAGCCATTTCTTGTAGTGATCGATTTTTCCTTTCAACTATACCATTTTGCTGTGGGGTGTGTGGAGCAGAAAAATTATGAGTGTATCCTTGAGATGTACAAAACTCTTCAAATGTATGATTTTCAAATTCCCCACCATGATCACTTCTAATGGTACATATTTTATTTTGTAAGAGATTTTCAATCTTGGAACAAAATTGCATAAAAACATGAATAGTATCATCTTTAGTTGCAATAAAATGTACCCATGTATATCTACTATAATCATCAACAATAACAAAACAGTATCTCTTACCACCGATTAATTGTGTCCTCATTGGTCCAAATAAATCCATATGAATTAATTCTAATGATCTACTGGTGCTAAGTACATGTTTTGATTTGAAAGATGTTTTGGTTTGCTTTCCCATTGTGCATGGTTCACAGTTTTCAACTTGATCAAAAGATAAAGTTGGCAATCCACGAACAAGATCATATTTCACTAACTTTTTGATAACATGTGAACTAGCATGTCCTAGCTTTTTATGCCATATTTGTAAGGTATTGTCATTTGCAAGCAAGCATTTTCCCACTACTATTTTCATAGAGTTAGGTTTAAGAATATAAAGATTTCCAACTCTATTTCCTTCATAAACAACATTTGTAGTATTTTCTATTAATAACTTGCAGCAGGTTTTGTTAAATAAAACATCATAACCACTATCACATAATTGGCTAACACTTATCAAGTTATGGTGCAAACCATCAACAAGTAGAACATTCTTAATTTCGAGGTTTGTACCAACATTACCTATTCCAACGATTTTTCCCTTACCATTGTCTCCAAAAGTGACTGTTCCACTTTTCTTTTCTTCAAAAGTTTGGAATGCATCCTTGTTTCCGGTCATATGTTTGGAACATCCACTGTCAACCACCCATTCCTGCATTAAAATGTAGATTTTGGTACCCATGTGATGGTCCGATATGGTTAGAATCATTTAAATACAGATTTGTATAAAAGTTTTGAATCAGAAGTCCAGTCGGTCGACAATTGTTCGACCGACATATGTCTCGGTCGACAATTTGTCGATCGAGAAGATTACTGTAATACAAAAACCAGAAAACACAGAAATGTAGCTCGGTTGAACAATTTTCGACCGAAATAATTGCTGTAAATTTTGATATGTTACAGACATTCGGTCGGTCGACAATACTTCGACCGATTAATGGTTCGGTCGACAATTCTTCGACCGACTAAGTTTCTGTTTTAGTACAATAATGCAGAAAATTACCAATGAGCATAAAATCTTTTGTTTAGTTGAGATAAGACAATATAAATAGCAAGATTGAGCTTTTTGGTCATATCTCAACTAAATTTTATTTGACTCTACTAAGTTTGAGGTCTTGGGACCCAAACTAATTCGGAATCCTTAGTTTTATAAGGGCATGAAAAGGAATAGTGTCCAAGACGTAAACAAAAATGGCAGGTAATAGAGTCAACTTCATTTCTCTTTCTAGCCATTGTGTTCTTGGGTACAAACCTAGTTTGAGTTCTTTTAGGTTGATTTTTCTTTGGAGCATATCCCAAACCTTTTCTTCCATTGAAAACAATACCAATACTTAGAATGTTATCAAGTATATCTTTTCTTCTTAACTCATGAAGTTCTCTTTGCAGCTGAGCAATATTATTCATTTTCTTGTGTAAATCTTTTCTTGCTTGATCTAAATCAGATAGCAATGAATCTCTTTCTTTTATAACATTTTCATAGTCTAGATGGTTACACAAAATAGGTTGAGTCTGAAAATATTTTAGTTTAGCTAACAAATCAGTCTTTTCTTTAGATAGGAGATCAACATTTGTTTCTAGAGTGAGTAGCTTTCTAGTGTACTCATCTAAAGATGTTTTTAAAGATAAATTCTCAAGATCAATGTTATTCTTTTCAAAAGAAAGATTATCTAATTTAGCAATTTGCTCATCATTTGATTTTATAGCCTTCTTTAGTTTCTTCTTGACATCAACATACTTGTCATGAATTTCTTGTAGACTAGTGACTAACTCTTCTTTAGAAATATCAAGTAGGCTTACCTCTTGGGAGTTTTCATCATCTTCTCTTGCCATTAGACAATCCACGGTTTCTTCTCCGCTTTCACTGTCACTTGATTCGTCCCATGCAGCTTTATAGGCTTTTTCTCCCTTCTTCTTGTGTGAGCTTTTCTTTCCTTTCTTTGCTTTAGGACATTCATTCTTGAAATGCCCTTTCTTTCCACATTCAAAGCACCTAGGAGGGGTAGAAGAAGAGCTGGAAATTTTGTTAGATTTAAATCTTTTGTATTTCTTACCATTTACTATCAAGGCTTCTTCTCCCTCTTCTTCACTTGACTCCTCACTTTCTTGTGTGACAGCTTTTGAAGCTTTTAGAGCCACATCCTTCTTTTTTCCTTGCTGAAGTTCACGTGCTCTTCTTTCTTCCTCTTCTAGAGTTGCTTCATGAGCTTCTAAGTTGCCAATAAGTTGCTCCATTTTCAGTTGAGTGAGGTCGTTTGCTTCTTCAATGGCTGTCACCTTTGGCTTATATTTTGGAGGAAGTGAACGAAGGATCTTTGATACCTGATCTTCTTCAGGAATAGGTTTTCCTAATGCACTCAAACCATTAACAATAGTAGAGAATTTTGCAAGCATTTCACTAATTGATTCATTAGTATCCATACGAAAGTGTTCAAATTTTTGTTTAAACATGCTAATCTTGGAATTTTTGACTTGGACTGTACCTTCATAGGTTATGGACAGTCTATGCCAAATATCATATGCTGTATCACAATTAGATATTCTATTAAATTCTCCTACCGAAATAGAACAATATAAAATGCTTACAACTTTTGCATTCATTTGGGCCAGCTTTACCGTGTTTGCATTCCATTCCGCAAATTCATTTTGAGGAAGCATATATGGAGTAGACACCATTCTCCATAAATCCCAGTTGATGCCTTGGAAGTAGAATTGCATCCTTCTCTTCCAATATTGGTAGTTTGTTCCATCGAACGCTGGGGGCCTAGCTACAAGTGTTCCTTCAATGTTGAGGTTGTTGAGTACTCCGTCACCCATTTCTTCAAGACCTTGTTAGGGTTCCTTGAAGCCCTGCTCTGATACCAATTGAAAAACTACTAGAGGGGGGGTGAATTGAGTTTTTGAATTATTTTAACAATTTATTGAATTCAAACAACCACAATTGAAATTAGAAGAAAGAGACAGGTGTTTAGAGTGGTTCCAACTATAGCAAATACTATAGTTGTCAGTCCACTACCCGGTTGCTTACCCAACCGGGATTTGAAAGTATTTATTTTATTACCTCTCGAGGATTTATACAAAATACAATACTTTCCTTTACACCCTTTGAACAGCCTTCACCCTGAAGTAGGTGCACCAACTTTGAGGTAGCCTTCTATGAAGTAACTTCAAGCTCCCCCTTAAAGTAGCCTTCCTCTCTAGAAGTAACCTCCCGTTGCACCAGCCTTCTGAAGTAGCTCAAAGTCTCCTTCTTCGCCAAGAAGATCTTCACCCTCTCCAATCCGCAACCTCCAACCTAGGAGTAGCAAGGAGAGTACAAACAATAATAGGGAACAAAAAAGAAAATAGAAATTACAACTTATCCTTTATAGCCCAAGGCTTGATTTGCCTATATTAAGCGTATAGATCTCCTAACCAAGTATGTGAACTTGTGATTGCAGTGGGTAGGAGATACTAGCCTATAGGACACGAATTATGAGCTAAGGAATGAAATGGCCAATTGTCACAATGCTCAAATTGCTCACAAACAGATTGCACAAAGTATACTCAAAGGTTTCTCAAGTGTAGCAAGTGTAAACAAGTGAGTTTGAGTGTCCTATGGCTTGTCCTATTTATACGAATGGCCTAAGGATGCTTAAGGACGTTCTAGACAACTTCTAGGGGTTTCTAAGTGCTTAACTAGCCGTTAGGTACAAAGTTGTTGCTTTAACAACGGCTAATTAATTAATTCTGCAGTTGCTGTCAGAGACCATCTCGGTCGACAAATGGTCGACCGAGACACCTACTCGGTCGAACTTTTGTCGACCGACAGGCTCTCTGGAACAAGTGATTTGCAACGTCTTTCATCAACTGCCAACTAACTTGTCTGTTGTGTCTAACAGCTACTTTGGATCTTTCTCGGTCGAGAAGATTGTTGACCGAGAGTGTCTCGGTCGAGGAGTTTGTCGACCGAGATTGATCCTATTTCAAGGTTTCAATATAGGCACTAATTATGTGTGTGAGTGTGCAAAAGTAATCCTATTTGAATGGGATGACTTGTCTAACTGTGGTGTTTAGCTAGGGAGAATGTAACGCTTGATTTACATGCAATTCTAAGTACTTGTACATTATATTTTTGTACAAGTTTTTACAACAGTGATTACATTGCATGAAATTATAAATATGTAAGCTTGTAGATTTTCCCTTGTTGCTTTGTCATCCTGCACACTCAAGTAGCTCGTTAGATAAATAAGAATGAAATGTTTGTCATAATCAAAACAAAGGGATTTATAGATGTCCATTTAGCCAACATATATACCCCTAGTTTCACCCCTTGGTGCAATTTTACGACCCTAACCACCCTCCTACCCTGATATATTGTGCATAGAGCTCCCATATCGTGAATGGATGTTGTGGTATCATGCATAGGCCTTGGGATATCGCCCATGGCAAGAGCATATCGCCCAAGTAGGTGATATTGGCCATATAGGGTGATATCAGCCATAGAGTGAAATTTTGACTCCAAGTGAGTGTTATATCGTGCAAGTGAGTGAAATATCATGCAATATGGGTGGCATATCATGCAAGGAAACTAGTGTATCATGCAAGTGAGTGCCATATCGTGCAAGATGGGTGGCATATCGTGCAAGGACACTAGTGTATCGTGCAAAGGTGTTAAGGAGCAAGAAGGAGCTCATACTTAGCCCTAAGGTGAGGATAAGATCATCTTCAACCTTGGATTGAAGAATGAATTTAGGGTTTTTGATCTTCCTTTCTTTTCTTCTTCACCAATTGCTTATCCATTGTGATTCTTTGCATATAGAGGAGTTGTGAAGTCCATATTCAACCTTAGGAACGTGGATCTTTGGAACTTGGAGCTTTGAAGTCGTTCTTAAGGCGTGTTATATAACTTGAAATCAACCATGTTATTATTCTTCACCTAAATTGTTATAAATAGTGAAATACTTTTAATTCCGAAATTTCCTGAAATGATGAGTTCTAGTAATTGCTTAGACTTGTTTCCATGAACTATAACAGTTATAACAAAGGTCTAGAGCTTGAATATGATGGTATCACCTTATAAACGTTATATCGGGTGCAAGCACACAAGAAAGTACCTTTAACCCGATATGATGATGCATCTACTTCACTTGAACGATATGGATATGAATGAATACACTGTTGCACGATATGGGGGCGTAGTATACACCTCTTGCATGATAGGGAGTCAAGTATAGACTCCATACACAATACAAGGTTGAATGAATACTTAAAAGTTGACATGAAACCCTAATTTGGGTAACCCGATATAAGTGAAGTATAACAAGTGATATTGAACGACATGGTTGCACGACATGGTTGCATGACATAATTGCATGACATAGTTGCACGACATGGTTGCATGATAGGGTTGCACGATACACAACCCTAGATGATATGGTAACCATAACCCGTCATGGCTAACCCTAGATGGTGACTAGCCCGATAGGGTGATTGAATGTACTTCTAGCCCGACATGGTGATGGGTTGATACCTCATAAGTATCATGGGTGACACATACATATACCTTGTGCCCAATATGAGGTAAATAAGGTACCTCATGCCCGATATGGAGACAAGTGCAAATCCTAACCTGATAAGGTGAGTGATCATATACCTCCAACCCGATATGGTGGTGCCTATACACTTACAACCCGATATGGTGAACATATGCACACTTCTAACCCGAGATGCCTTATACAAGTGAGAGAAAGACACTCTCAGGAGTGATGAGTGTAACACCAAGTAATGGTGTGGCTAATACCTTGATAGGTGAAGCACCTCGAATGGTTGATAATGGACAACCTTATATCAATAATGCCTTAACCTGAGATGAGTCCATAGCATTAATGATGGTTGAATAATTCAATTGTGTGACTTATGACCAATACATTACATGATAAATGTGATGAGCTAGTGCATAAAGTATTAGGATGGGACATACCCTAATACAAGATAAGTTGATGAACTTAAGTATGTTAAAAGTGATGAGGGAAGTGATACATCAAGACATGATAGATATCACATCCAACACTTCAAGGTTGATGCACCTTAAATCCAATATACTTAGATGAGTAACACATGAAGTGTGTCATGTCAATTGTTACGTTGAGATGTAATGAGATTAATGCACTTTGATAAGTCTAGGCTAACATACCTTGAAAAAGGGTTAAGCCTAGTTAATAAAGTGATGTAATCATTCTCTAGTAAGGATGAGAGAGAAAGTCATACCTTGTAATGACAAATGATGAGAATAAATAAGTATGATTGAATACTTATGATATCAATATATGCTCCTAGATGCGTGGATCAATGAATTAGGGTTTGGATGAATAAAATGAATATGAAACCCTAATCGGTTATAAAGGGGAAACCCTAACCCCAATGATGGGAAGATTGTAATTCTCTTATTGCATAAGCCTTGTAAGGCATGTTAAATACATGTATAAAAATTATAATGACTAATGTCCTTGTGAGCCATGAGAATAAGTTGTTGCCTAGTGAGAGGTGATAAGATGTGTAATGGCCTTGTGTAGCCATGAGAATAATTTGTTGCCTAGTGAGAGGTGACAAGATGTGTAATGGCCTTGTGTAGCCATGAGAATGAGTTGTTGTGTAGTGAGAGGTGACAAGATGTGTAATGGCCTTGTGTAGCCATGATAATAAGTTGTTGCCTAGTGAGAGGTGATAAGATATTTAATGGGCCTTGTGAGCCATGTGAGATGCTTGTATAACAAGTACCATGTATACCCTGGTCTGAGGACCTAGAGGTAGTAGTTACCTAATAAGTGGTAATAGTGTTCTGTGATGAACTAAGGGTTTGAATACCCAGATCCAGTAATCATAATAATGATGATGTAAAGGGATGATAATTCCCAGTAATGTGATAAGGGATTAAGATCCCAAGTATCATGTGTTTTAAAGATTTTGAAAGTACTTGATAAATGTATTGCGCCTTTCTTTGTAGCATCTATTATCATAATTCTTGTTTGAAACTTGACTGATGCTAAAAGAATATGGTAATGCACTTAATTAATCAAGTGGAATTTTATCATGTAGTGTCCTGGCCATAGATCCATCATCGTCAGAAGTTGGTGATGGTGAAATGGGTTCTCCTACGGGTTAATCCGGAGCGCATATTGTTGAATATGCGGGGTTGCTCCTAGCCACAAATATGAAGGTTAGAGTACAACTTCAATTGTAAACTCCAGAGAATAGTTTCAGGCCCCTGGCTCAGTGTGATAAGAGCATGGTGAATAGGCCCATGGCTCAGTGTGATAGAGCGTGAATGCATTCATGGCTCAGGGAGCATGGTGAACTGGCTCGTGGCTCAATTCACTAGCATCGACACCTGTACCAAGGTGGGCTAGGCAGAGGGTAGCCTGACCCAGTGTGACTAAGGTCACTTAAGCAAGAGACTACGGTCCTGCTTGTGGTCTCACACTGACTGAGACGTGGGAGGTCATGGAGTCTGACTCTTCCATGGACCTTGTATGGTATCAATTTCAACTTCACAATGATCGGTTGGATTTGAGCGGTACGGCTCACTTCCTCAGGGCATAAGTGTGATTGTAAAATGTAATCATCCATATAGCATGTTTGCTTAAGGATTGAATATGAAAATCATTGGCTGATGTTACATTTCTTTTATGCATCCTTAGTGGATAGATGTTATTTATGTTTCTTTACATTCCCTACAAGGCAGATAGATGATTGATAACTCTACCATTGGTAGATGAAATGTTCTTCTTGAGAAAGGAGATTACTACATTTTTTTCATATAATGATCTATCCTACTTATTAATATAAAAAGAACATTTACTCAGTTTATAAATGTTTAATCTGTGATAATAATATGGTCGACGGAGAGTTATATCTCTCACTGGGACAATTACAATTGTCTCACCCCCGTGGGACCCAAATTTTTAGGTGGACATGCATGAGGAGGTGAAGACCTTTCTACAGAGGAAGATCAACAGCTAAGGCAGCAGTGATAGCTCAGGTTGAGTGTACTGCCTGTCATGTCTTGTAGATATGAGTCCTATGTGTTGTCTCTGTATTCTCAGGTCCTTGGAGTTGGTTCGTACTGGTTTTATGATCAATTAGAGATTTTGTCTTATGTGCCTCGAGGTTTTATGTTGCTCATGTATAGTTTGGTAAAGCAACTGTTATATGATATTCTTGAGATGAAATGTAGCAGATAAGTACAATGTGAATAAGGATGTATATAAGGTTTTGGACCTTTCAGTAAGAGTTTTCTTTGGAATGGATCTCTTTGAAAAATGGTTTTAATATTTAGTGATTTTTGTTAATCTGTTGTTTATGTTTAATTCTGCTTAATTAGTAACGATTTGATTGTCAGTTTGGGGACTGTCGTCACAAAGTTTGGTATCATAGCTTAAGGTTCGTTGAGTCTACAAAGACATAGGATTAAGGTGTTGAGTCTGTGTTAGTGTCCTCCAGTATACCCTATAGTGACTTCTGCTTATGGAGAAGAAAGGGTGAAGTTTAAAAAAATGACTGGGGAACACGAGGAATACATTGTTGAGGGCAATGTTGTTGCACCATGAAAGGGTGCAAGGGATCATGCAAGAGAAGAATGAGTGCTTGAGAATTCCCATCATGACCTGATCATGATAGAGAATCCTATGTTTATGCTCTTGTTGGATAGGTTAGGACAACAGTGATGCATATAGTAGACTGGATACTAGCATTACAACCTAGGTTACCTATCCTTAATACGGAAGCTTTGGGCTTTTGAAAGGGGTCCTGGATGACATAGTTATGTTGGAACAGTGGAAAATGTGGGAAAGATTAACAGATGGTGAGAAAGTAGACTTTGTCATAAGTGTAGACAGATAGTATATCTGTGATGGTAATGCCCAAGAAGGGGCAATAAGCTGAGAATTAAGGAAAGGTCTCTACAATTCTAGAGACATGTGCCTAGTTGTTATAAAAAGACAAAGTTTTTGGTGCCATCAGTGCAATAAATGCCTAGTGTACCAGGGCAACAACCACTAAGTAAAGGCAAAGGTCCTAACTTTCCACCTGTAAGAACTCATGGCTTAGCTTATACATCAGTAATAAGACCGATAAACCATGGTACGAGGACAAGACATGCTATAGATATGGACATGTTGAGCATACTAAACTCTTTTCTTTGAAAAGAAGGGAGGAAATGACTCAACAACTGAGGCAGACTCGACAATGCTTATGAAAGTTACAGCCCAATGATGTAAAGAGGCAAAAGCAACAACATGAAATATCTAGACTCTATGTGTTGAGTCAACCTAAAGTGGTAGATGACTGCGAGGGACAACAGTTATATAGAGCTTTTCATTTTGATATGCCTTATCTTGATGATTATATGATAATCATAAAAAGGATTGTTGTTAAGGATTTCCCTATTGATTGTCCTATGGGGACATAAGGAAGATATGATGAGAACTAGAATTTATATTCTATTCAGTATTCTTTTAAATGCTTTATAATTGCTCTTATCTATGTGAAAGAGGATGAGGTATATATGTGGTTCCTGGAGAAAATCCAGGGATGCTAAATCCTATGTTCTTGATAACATGAAAAGTAAGGAACAAGATAGTAAATAAAGTGCATACTACCTCATCTCAGTACTTGTATACCTTGGACATGTATATAATTATTGGAGAAAGGGCAAGTATGGAACTCTTAGATTGTTATCTTTCTGATTACTCTGATCAAGTAGTCATTTTGAGACAATCTAGTGAGTATAATGAAACTGAAAATATGGTATGGACATGTGTATCACATCCTAAGTGCAATAAAATGGAATCTGAGATGATCTTAGATCAATTTATGTGTATGAGGAAGTAAAAAAGAATAATCCTCATGATAAGAGAATGAGAACAAGGGATATGATCCTTGTCTGATAAAGCATGTGTGAATAGTAAAGATCTTTTCCCATGATGTGGAAATGGGAAATGTGATAAAATCACAAAATGCTCATGAACATGTTAGACAATAAAAAAGAAAGGAATAATGACATGTAATCATCCTTATAATTCCTATGCTGATGGCAAGGAACCTAGGATGAAACACGAGTAAATGACTCATGAATAGTTGAAAGTTCATGCAATAATCAGAGGAGATGATAATCTCTTCTCTTTGATAAACAACCATGTATGATGATGGGGTGATATTAGGAATATGTTCCTTTGTGTTATTTCCCTTCTGGGACATGGTTATCATGTGGGTCTTATGACACTTGATGTGCATAAGTTAAAAATGTTCAATTGATGGATACTAAGAAAAGTATCAGTTTGTCTTGGACTTTTGTTCCAAGATAAAGATATGTGTAATAAGTAATGTCCCAAGATGAAAGAAAGATGAGGATGTGATGTGTTTTCGACACATGTTGTAAGGACCCTGACCTTTGTTTAGGGTTTACCCTGTTTGTTTTGCTTAACCCTGGTGCTTTGGTGCTTGCTAAACACCTTTAGTGGTGATTAGGGTTGGTTATGCTTTGTTGAGAGTTGGAGGTGCTGCTTGCAAATAAACCAAGTCTAGGGTTTTGCTGGCAAGTTTGCCACCTTGTGAGGTGTTCCTCCCTCTCTTTGCTTCCTCTTGTGTAGAGAGGAAGGCTTGGGCCATTGCTTGAGTTCTTTTGGGCCTTGTTGAGCTAGTTGGGCCTTGAGGTGCCTTACTTTGTTTTGGTTGAGCCTTGTATCGGCCATGATGTGGATGTGTATTGGCCAAGGGAGTGTGTCACCCATGAGTATGAGGTGTGTCGCCCTAGGAGCAAGTTGTTGTGTCTCCCATGATGCTTGACCTAGCCTTGACCTTGTTTTGTGGACACTTGGTGCATACCTTGGACATGTGTATAGAGCTTGCTAGAGTGGTGGCTCATGCACTAGGACAAGTGTCCCTAGGTAAGTGACATCTTGATTCAACCAACCTTGTTTTCTCCTCCCTTTCCTTCTATATAGGTGGTTCCTTTCCTTAGCTAGGAGTTCCTTTGGGTTCCTTTGCTTCTCCTCCACCTTGTTGCATGACACAACCCTATTCCTTGCTAGTGGTGGCCGATACCCCCCCCCCTTGGAGGAGCATCTTGGTGGCCGACAGCCTTGGAGTTCTTCTTCCTTGCTTGGTGGTGCTTGGAGCTAGGAGCTTGAAGTTGCTTATGGCGGGTTGCATAACTTATAACCCTAACTACATTATCTCTTGCTATGATCTTGTTTATATGCTAGTAGCTTAGTTTCTTTCTTAGATTTCATGTTGGCTGATCCTTGTGGATTAGGGTTCCTTGATAAGCAATACTCCTTTCTCCCCTTGGTCTAGAGGAGTGAGCTTGAGTTCCTAGTGGCATGAGCAACACCCCTCATTCTTAGCCGATTGAGGTGAGCGTGTGTTCTAGTTGCTTAAGCAATACTCTCCTCTCACCATGGGCTAGAAGGGTGAGCTTGGTTTTGGTGGTGGTTGATGTGCAAGACCCCTCTTTCTTAGTTGATTGAGGTGAGCCATCTTCCTAGGGTTTCAGGTGCCTTTGTGTTGAGGAAGAAGATGAATTTGTGAGTGGTACCTTGGTTGTTGTGGGTAGGAGGAGGTGCTTCTCGACAACCCTCTTAACCTAACACCTTGACCGACATGTTGTAGTGATATTGGTCGATATCTTGGTTCTTGGACCTATTTGTGATGAGCGTCACTCCATCCTTCATGTTTTGCCCGACACCTTTCCTTTGGTTTGGCCTTGGACGACACACTTGAAGTCGTGATGGGTGTCATATTGACACTCTGCCCTGTGTCGGCCGATAGGCCATGGGAAAGATGGCTAGATGATATGTACTTTGAGGGTAGCTGATGTTGTTCCTCTGATGATACCCCCCTGTAGAAGTACCTTTCTTGACCTGCACCTGTTGTAGTTGTGAGTCAGTGTCGTTGTGTCGTGGGGTGAGCGTCGTTGTTTGTGGACCTGTGACGGGCATCACGTTTAGCTCTTGAGTGTCGCCCGATATGCTCCCTATGACGGGCGTTGCAAGCCATGGACCGATAGGCACAGGGTGCATGGCAAACCTTAGATGCAACATAGCCATCCTGACACTGTGTCGTGAGCTTGGATGATAGGTGTGATGGCCGTTATGAGAAGAACGCTAGGGTTGGGCAATAGGATGAGTGCTTCCCGTTACAGCTTTAGGTGAAGGCAGTTTTCCTGATACATCTTCTAGTGAGGGTTCCTAGTACTTGTAGTAAAGGTTTTATGTATCATGAAAAGCAGACTAGTTGTTTATGTCCTTGCTTAAAGTGATGGTAACTCCTCAATTATTGAATGGTAATGGTAATGGAAATGGTAACGTTTGTTCTTTATATCTATCATGAATATATGCATGAAGTGATCACCTTGTTTATTGATATAATAATAAGAACAATAATGAACATGTAATGTGGATTGCTTAATGATGTGACCCTCTTGATTCTCTGTATTATGTTATGGAGAATGATAGGCACGTAATATGGTTTTCTTAAAGATATGATCATAAGTTGAGGCATGGTTAAGGAAGCATATCTAACCATTAATGTAACCTTATGTGATAGCATGATCATTCTATGATTATTGTACATTAACCATGCAGGTGAGGCCTAGCCAAGAAGAATGGCTATAAGATATATGTGATGAATAACACTACTTTGATATTTACTTTTGATATTGATATAACATGTATAATGTGATTGCTATCCCGTTATGATGATGTTGTAAGCCTTGAGAGGTAGTGGCAATATATGATGAGGGATCGAGATCCCATGGTATGTGATGATCCTTGAGATGGATCCGGATGGTTGGAAAGAGGCCAAGTGATAACATGTGATGTTGGATCCTTGAGATGGATCAGGTTGATGTGATTACATTAATAGCATAATGTTGAGTTTATGTTGTTTACTTTCTGTTATATCTTGCATGTTATATAACTTGGTTGAATCTTGCAATCCATCTAAAAGATACTAAATAATTACAGTGAAATACATCATGTAGTTGCCCTGGCCATAGATCCATCATCGTTAGGAATTTGGTGATGGTGAAACGGGTTCTCCTACGGGATTACCCGGAGCGCATATTGTTGAATATGCGAGGTTGCTCCTAGCCTAAACTGAGGAGGTAAGAGTGCAACTTCGTTTGTAGACTCCAGGGTGCAGATTCAGGCCCGTAGCCCATATATGTGAAGAGCATGGTGATCAGGCCCATGGCTCAGGATATGTGATATGAGGAGCATGAATATGTTCATGGCTCAGGGCACGGTGAATAGGCCTGTGGCTCAGTTTCACTAGCGCCGAGACCTATACCAAGGGAGGCTAGGCAGAGGGTAGCCTGACCCTGTCGCTAAGACCACTTTAGCATGAGACTGCGGTCCTGCTTCTGTTGTACATGTGCACTGACCATGAGGGGCGAGGTCGTGGAGTTTGGCTCTTCCATTGACCTTGTATGGCACCAGCTTGGGTTTCGTAACCGAAGCTTGGATTTGAGCGGTATGGCTCACTTCCTCGGGGCATAATAAAATAAGTAATTCAGCCATATAGAAATTACTAAGGTCAAACATGAAACATTGGTTGAGGCCTTGTTTGTGTAGTTAATCTTGTTATATCTTGCAGTTACTCATATGTTCCTCATGTTACATAGCAATGTATCTTATCTTGTTAATCAGGTTGCATAAAGAAATATTGGTTTTATTCCTTAGGTACAACTGGTAAGCCTATCAGTAAGAATAGCTTTACTTTACATAAAACTGCTCTTGTTATATCTTTTATCAACTATCTGCTGTTATAGCTTTATCTTTCTGAGGTTTTGTAGTTTCGGCGGGGAGTTATGTTTCTCGCTGGGACAATGTTCGATTGTCTCACCCCACTGGTTTCACCCTTTTTAGGTGGTCGAGCTAGGCGTGGTGGTGGTCGCGGAGTTGCGGCCGAGCAGCAAGAAGAGCAGTAGGAGGCAAGCGATGGAAATGTTGTTGTTTTGGATGTTTTGTGATAGAGTCTAGAGTCATCCCTGTACTCTCAGGTCCTTAGCGGTGTTTTGACATTGTTTCATGATGTATAGCTGTATATGTTTCGTATATCCTGTTGTTGGCCATATGTGGGCCTTCATGTATGTCTGAACAGGTGATGAACTCATGATATGACATGACAAATGTTGCTCTAAGCTGTGGACATGTATCAAGGCTTGTATATATATAACATGTTCTTTTGTGGAATGTGGACTAGAATGTAATAGTTTCTCAGTTTATTCACTTTCCGCAATCAGTTTTAATTAACCTGTGATTTCAATAATTTGTGGTTATGGTGACTTCCACACGTTTTCGCGTAACACCTCGCTATCTGTGTGATAGTGGGATGTGTTGCCACACATGTAATGGATACCAAGATAAGAAATTCTAGTATCTATGAAGTATCAAGTGATATGGAAAAGTAAAAGTATAACTCCTAATCAACTGATTTATGTGGGTTACCTGGGATGGCCAACTATGAAATCAGTCTAGTTATATAAAATAGCATGTACATCATATGTTAGGGGTTTATGCTTTGCATAAACATAACATCGATAGGGATGTATTATTAAAGGAACAATTGTAAAATCATTGTGGGAAATGCTTATCAAGCTAAAAAATAATTCCTTAGAATACCCCTATCTAGATCTGTTAAGGCAACTTATACATAACATCTAAAGATACCTCTAAGATAAGTTCTTAATTTATAAGTAACCTCCCTTTATAATAAGAGAATGTACCACTAATGAGATAGTTGGTACAAGTAGTAAGAAAATTTAATGTTGTGTCAGTAGATTAGATGACACAACAGATATATGATAAGACTTGTAGCCACAAGTGGGTGACAGAACATAACTCTGGTCTTTCCTTTAAAAGTAAAAATGCTAAATGAGGAGTATGGGAGACCCCAATATATTTTCACATAAAGTTGTAAGTTGAGAAAGGTGAAAAATCAGTAAGGTATGACACCTGAGTTAAATAAGGTATGAATGATGTTTCCCTGACTAAGAAAAGTATTACCTGACATAGAGTTGACTCTACAGTCAATAATGAAAAAGACAGTGGAATATATGCCATGTGTGATAGATTCAATGATAACCCCGTGTAGAAGAACGTTGTTTTGATCAAAGTTCTATGTCATCTCCATGACATTAAGATGTTATGTGGAGACTTGATGGTATGATGAATGAATAATATTTGTCTTCCTTTACCTGGGATTTCGGGGACGAAATCTTTATTAGGGGTTTATAACTTATAACAACCCTGACCTGGGTTATGAGGTAACCCTATTTGTTTTGGCTAATTAGGTTGATTATAACTTTAATATAATCCTCTAAGGTTCTTTTTTATCATGTGACACACTCATGTTTCAAGTTTGGTCCCAATTGAATGTTGTTTGAGCAATTTTCCTTTGTTTTGGACCAAAGTGCAATTTATCCAAATTGAGGGGCTATAATGCAAAATGTCACATGTTGAACATGCCTCATGTGTTTTAGCATCATAATTGATAGAATGATGCAAGGTGGTGGCTTGTAGAAAGCCTAAATTCCAAGTTTGAACTTGTTTGAACAATGTTGGTACCTTGTGCACCAATTTTGGTACAAATTGTAATTTACCCAAAATGTGGGGTTGATATGAAAATTACCACCTCTAGAGTATTCCTATTTCCTCTATGTATCATTTATAGGAGATAGAATGAATTATATACCATGTTTGATTCCATTATGAATGATGGTAATCTTGGTGATGAAATGACCAAGAAAAAGGGCTGAATTTGGAAGCTTAACTTGAGTTGTATCAAGTTGAAAAGCTTATATATGAGTTCTTATCAGCCATGGAGCCCAAGGATGTGTCCCATATCATTTTGTGAACTCTTGGCAAAGTCCATATCGTGCAAATCACCACAAGAAGGTGAGGTGTGATGACCAACAAGTTTCTTTAGAAAAAGTGTATCGACTTGACTTAAAATAGTGATTAAACCTAGATGACTTATCCAAATGGATAATCAATGGATGAATTTGCATCCCTAGATGATCCTCAACCATTTTGCAATACAAGATAAATGTTGATTCATGCATGTACACGTGTCACCCATGCATGACACGTAGCACCTACTAGCTCAAAATGTTGACACCTCATTTTTGCCTTTCTTCATGAACAACAAGTATATATACCCCTAGTTTCACCCCTTGGTGCAATTGTACGACCCTTACCACCCTCCTACCCTGAGATATCGTGCATAGAGCTCCCATATCGTGAAGGGATTCTGTGGTATCATGCATAGGCCTTGGGATATCGCCCATGGAAAGAGCATATCGCCCAAGTAGGTGATATTGGCCATATAGGGTGATATCGGCCATAGAGTAAAGTTTTGACTCCAAGTGAGTGTTATATCGTGCAAGTGGGTTCCATATCGTGCAAGAGGGGTGGCATATCGTGCAAGGACACTAGTGTATCGTGCAAAGGTGTTAAGGAGCTAGAAGGAACTCATACTTAACCCTAAGGTGAGGATAAGATCATCTTCAACCTTGGATTGAAGCATGAATTTAGGGTTTTTGATCTTCCTTTCTTTTCTTCTTCACCAATTGCTTATCCATGGTGATTCTTTGCATATAGAGGAGTTGTAAAGTCCATCTTCAACCTTAGGAACGTGGAGCTTTGGAGCTTGGAGCTTTGAAGTCGTTCTTAAGGCGGGTTATATACCTTGAACTCAACCATGTTATTATTCTTCACCTAAATTGTTATAAATAGTGAAATACTTTTAATTCCGAAATTTCCTGAAATAGTTGATGAAATTATGAGTTCTAGTAATTTCTTAGACCTGTTTCCATGAACTATAACAGTTATAACAAAGGTCTAGAGCTTGAAGATGATGCTATCACCTTATAAAAGTGATATCAGGTGCAAGCACACAAGAAAGCACCTTCAACCCGATATGATGATGCACCTACTTCACTTGAACGATATGGATATGAATGAATACATTGTTGCACGATATGGGGGAGTATTATACACCTCTTGCACGATAGGGAGTCAAGTATAGACTCCATACACGATACAAGGTTGAATGAATACTTAAAAGTTGACATGAAACCCTAATTTGGGTAACCGGATATAAGTGAAGTATAACAAGTGTTATTGCACGACTTGGTTGCATGACATAGTTTCATGACATAGTTGCATGACATAGTTGCATGACATGGTTGCATGATAGGGTTTCACGATACACAACCCTAGATGATATGGTAACCCTAACCCGTCATGGCTAACCCTAGATGGTGACTAGCCCGATAGGGTGATTGAATGTACTTCTAGCTTGACATGGTGATGGGTTGATACCTCATAAGTAGCATGGGTGACACATACATATACCTTGTGCCTGATATGAGGTAAAGAAGGTACCTCATGCCTGATATGGAGACAAGTGCAAATCCTAACCCGATAAGGTGAGTGATCATATACCTCCAACCTGATATGGTGGTGCCTATACACTTACAACCCGATATGGTGAACATATGCACACTTCTAACCCGAGATGCCTTGTAAAAGTGAGAGAAAGACACTCTTAGGAGTGATGAGTGTAACACCAAGTAATGGTGTGGCTAATACCTTGATAGGTGAAGCACCTAGAGTGGTTGATAATGGACAACCTTATATCAATAATGCCTTAACCCGAGATGAGTCCATAGCATTAATGATGGTTGAATAATTCAATTGTATGACTTATGACCAATACATTACATGATAAATGTGATGAGCTAGTGCTTAAGTATTAGGATGGGACATACCCTAATACAAGATAAGTTGATGAACTTAAGTATGTTAAAAGTGATGAGGGAAGTGATACATCAAGACATGATAGATATAACATCCAACACTTCAAGGTTGATGCACCTTAAATCCAATATACTTAGATGAGTAACACATGAAGTGTGTCATGTCAATTGTTAAGTTGAGATGTAATGAGATTAATGCACTTTGATAAGTGTAGGCTAACATACCTTGAAAAGGGTTAAGCCTAGTTAATAAAGTATGATGTAATCATTCTCTGGTAAGGATGAGAGAGAAAGTCATACCTTGTAATGATAAATGATGAGAATAAATAAGTATGATTGAATACTTATGATATCAATATATGCTCCTAGATGTGTGGAGCAATGAATTAGGGTTTGGATCAATAAAATGAATATGAAACCCTAATCGGTTATAAAGGGGAAACCCTAACCCCAACGATGGGAAGATTGTAATTCTCTTATTGCATAAGCCTTGTAAGGCATGTTAAATACTTGTATAAAAAGTATAATGACTAATATCCTTGTGAGCCATGAGAATAAGTTGTTACCTAGTGAGAGGTGACAAGATGTGTAACGGCCTTGTGTAGCCATGAGAATAAGTTGTTGCCTAGTGAGAGTTGACAAGATGTGTAATGGCCTTGTGTAGCCATGAGAATAAGTTGTTGCCTAGTAAGAGGTGACAAGATGTGTAATGGCCTTGTGTAGCCATGAGAATAAGTTGTTTCCTAGTGAGAGGTGACAAGATGTGCAATGGCCTTGCGAGCCATGTGAATAAGTTGTTTCCTAGTGAGAGGTGATAAGATATTTAATGGGCCTTGTGAGCCATGTGAGATGCTTGTATAACAAGTACCATGTATACCTTGGTCTGAGGACCTAGAGGTAGTAGTTACCTGACAAGTGGTAATAGTGTTCTGTGATGAACTAAGCATTTGAATACCCAGATCCAGTAATCATAATAATGATGATGTAAAGGGATGAGAATTCCCAGTAATCTGATAAGGGACTAAGATACCAAGTATCATGTGTTTTAAAGATTTTGAAAGTACTTGATAAATGTATTACGCCTTTCTTTGTAGCATCTGTTATAATAATTCTTGTTTGAAACATGACTGATGCTAAAAGAATATGGTAATGCACTTAATTAATCAAGTGGAATTTTATCATGTAGTACCCTGGCCATAGACCCATCATCGTCAGCAGCTGGTGATGGTGAAACGGGTTCTCCTATGGGTTAATCCAGAGCGCATGTTGTTGAATATGCGGGGTTGCTCCTAGCCACAAATAAGAAGGTTAGAGTACAACTTCGGTTGTAGACTCTAGAGCACGGTTTCAGGCCCGTGGCTCAGTGTGATAAGAGCATGGTGAATAGGCCCATGGCTCAGTGTGATAGAGCATGAATGCGTTCAAGGCTCAGGGGGCACGGTGAACTGGACCGTGGCTCGATTCACTAGCGCTGACACCTGTACTAAGGTGGGCTAGGAAGAGGGTAGCCTGACCCTGTGTGACTAAGGTCACTTACGCAAGAGACTGCAGTCCTACTTGTGGTTTCGCACTGACCGAGACGTGGGAGCTCATGGAGTCCGGCTCTTCCATGGACCTTGTATGGTACCAATTTTGACTTCGCAATGGTCAGTTGGATTTGAGCGATATGACTCACTTCCTCAGGGCATAAGTGTGATCATAAAATGTAATCATCTGTATAGCATGTTTGCTTCAGGATTGAATACGAAAATCATTGGATGATGTTACATTTCTTTTATGCATCCTTAGTGGATAGATGTTATTTATGTTTCTTTATATTCCCTGCAAGGCAGATAGATGATTGATAACTCTACCATGGGTAGATGCAATGTTCTCTTTGAGAAAGGAGATTACTACATTTTGTTCATATAATGAATTATCCTGCTTATTAATATAAAAAGAACCTTTGCTCAGTTTATAAATGTTTAATCTATGATAATAATATGGTCGGTGGAGAGTTATATCTCTCGCTGGGACAATTACAATTGTCTCACCCCCGTGGGACCCAAATTTTTAGGTGGATGTGCACGAGGAGGTGAAGACCTTTCTGCAGAGGAAGAACAATAGCTGAGGCAGTAGTGATAGCTCAGGTTGAGTGTACGGTTTGTCATGTCTTGTAGATATGAGTCCTATGTGTCGTCTCTGTACTCTCAGGTCCTTGGAGTTGGTTCGTACTAGTTTTATGATCAATAAGAGTTTTTGGCTTATGTGCCTCGAGGTTTTATGTTGCTCATGTATAGTTTGGTAAAGCAACTGTTATATGATATTCTCGAGATGAGATGTACTGAATAAGTACAATGTGAATAATGATGTATATAAGGTTTTGGACCTTTCCGTAAGAGTTTTCTTTGGAATGGATCTCTTTAAAAAATGGTTTTAATTTTTAGTGATTTTTGTTAATATGTTGTTTATGTTTAATTACGCTTAATTAGTAACAATTTGATTGTCACTTTGGCTAATGTCGTCACATGTGTGGCCGGTGGCATGCTGCCACATGGCAACTCAGGTTGCGCACATCCTTTGCTGCTACAGCTGGTTTTGGGTTCATGGACCCAGTTTAGCTGAAAGGGGAGTCGTCCTCCTTTCTTTCAAGCTCTCGCCCGACGCACGACTCTGCTGCGTGAGTCTGGGACAGATTCGTCGCCTCACGGAGATGCTCCGGCGAGCAATTGTTGGCGCACTAGAGATTTCGGTCCTCTCCTTAGGTTCCCATCAGCTTCATATGTCCACTTTAGACCTCCTCGGCTGCTCAGGTTTACCCTGGCGCCTCTGAGCCACCGTGTCCGCAAGCTCGCCGCCGCCAGCGGAGCTGTAGTGGAGCAAAAGGGGCATCATGCCTCAGGTCCATGAAGCTTTGAAGTATAGCCTCCAAGGCATTCACAAGACCTCCAGAAGCTCGACTAGGGTGTCCTCTTGCAGTGTGATGCACTCCTAACACCTCCCCAGGCTCCATCTTGAACTGGCAGCAACAAACTCCTCGTCCGCCATCCAAACGACCATGACTGTCAACGGGAATAATTCCGTTGAACTCCCCAGAGCTCTTCATTTCTTAAAGCGTTCTCCTTTTCCCTTGATATCCCTTCTTTCTCTACTTCACCCCCTGACTCCCACCTGCACATCGTAGTGGAGAGGTACTGGGAAGAAGGAGGTCGTTCTCCCTCATCACTGAGTTGTTCAAAATGAAACAGGGGTTAACCCAACTCGTTGGACAGAGGCAAGTTTAACTGCTTGATTGGCATCACGTTCAATCCCACGATCTTCTCATAATGCAACGTCATGGTTGCTACCTTCAGTCAAGGTTGTAACTGCAAGATAGGAGAAGGTTTCTCCACCATCCGATGGCACCCCAAGGGCTAGGAGCATCCCACACCCATGCCCAATCTGTGGCTCGCTTATATTAGATCTTTTGGCCATTTGATTGAATATGTATGGCCATGATTACACGCAGCCTACCCAAACCAAAGGGGTGTGTGATGCAAGATAAAGAATCACAACTTAGAGATAAAATCATTAATGATTCACATTATTTCATCATTTTCAAACCTACATAGCTTCCTCTAGGAACCTCCAATTGTCACCAAAATTTGACCATAGCTTCCTTACCTCTCAACATACATTCTACTCTAATTTGGTGACGAAACTCAACTATATACTCATTCAATTAAATACTCCATAAAGGCATAAACTTAGGGACATTAATCATTATATCAACCTCAATTAACACTCAAACTTTACCAAAACACTTGGAACTCTCATTATAACTCAATATATGAATTATAATATGTTATTGGAGACTGAAGGATTCTAAAAGTCCACTCCATCACATCCTACATACCTTAAAAGAAATTTTGTCCTAGAAATTAAGCCAGAAACCACTTTGTCACATCATATACATCTTAAAAGAAATTTTGTCCTCAAAATTACGCCATCATCTTACTTCAAGGAAAAACCAAAAGGTCTTCATCCATATGTTGGACACCATTCTATGTGCAACGTATCCAAAACAAATCTCCATAATCATATCCAAACCACTATTAATAGGTTTTAAAACATCTAAGGTGAAACACATCTTCATATAAGGTTAAAACAAGGGTTTAGAAACTTTGGTTATGTCATGACATATCTCATATCTTAGGCTTGCATCCTTATCTTTACCCATTCATTAGGGTTCCAACATCATATTACCATGTTCTAAAGGAGTTAACTAAAGCTAACCCATTATATCAAGGTGTCATAATTGTTATGTTGTGCTAATTATCAAGCTATTTTTTTCATCTTTATTAAGCACTAAGATTAAAACCTCATGTAACATGTTTCATTCATTTGATCTTATTTCATTTCTCATAATAAATTGTAACATTTACTAGTGATTCCATCACAAGATTAACCATCTTTATTATATCATCATTATTCATTTACATGGTTAACCAGCTATACATGGAGAGGTATTAAACCATCTCTAGGTTTTTCATCATGTCATATAATATATCACATATCGAGATTATATCACATTCTTACATATATTATATCATGGTTTTGCTAAACAAGCTTATGTGAGTGGCATGTTAATCATATATCAAAACTTCATCTAATCTAACTGAGGTTCTCCTGGCCCATATCATGAGGTATTGTCATGCTCAGTATCCCTGAGCTCACTCATCTCTTTGAGTATCTCATATGCATATACTTTATCTTTGCTCTCTTAGTCTAGTGCTCACATGTATACCTCATTGGCACTAGAGATAGACTTACAAGCTCTAGCCACATAAGCACAACCAAAACATGATATGACATTCTCATCATAGATCTATAACCATGACATACTATATATTATCTCTCACTTACATATACACCACTAGAGTCCTAGAAGGAACAACCAACCCGATCACGAGGCTGTACAAAAACTAACATAGCTACCTCCTCCAGGGTCTTGGGCTCTCTCCTTCACCCAGATATCAGGCACTCATATTTCCTTATTCACATATGCATATATAACCAGCCTCTCTCTATATCTAGGGTTTGGTCCTCCCAAGGACATCTAGGGTTCAATAAGACTATAGGAATCACACATAGAGCAACTCAACTCATTCACTCAGGAGTATTCTAGTTTAGGACATATCATATCACACATATCATAATTCTCATATCTTGGAGTTTAGGTTCTCTGACCTTCTCCCAATGGGTCTCACTCTCTCTGGAGTTAACCCTAAAACTAGTCCTAACACTAGAGGTCCTCCTTTGTAAAAGAGCTTGAGGCTCGTGCTGACTCACAACCTTGTCTCGTCTTAACATATATTATCTCATAAAATCCTAGTTACTTGCATCATCAAAACTTATCTCAAATCCTCAAAACTAGACTTTACTCCTTAATGGCAAACATATATCATCATAACCATCTTATATAATCTATACAAGACTTACATCATATTATCAAAATGTATTTCATCTATTCCATCTATCACATATTCCAACAAGGCTCTAGACATCTAATCTAGAACTACTCTCTTCTAGATTGATATTATTCACTTTCACTTAGGTTACATGACCACCTCCTACTCATACATGTGTGGGGACACATTTTTTTAATACATATATATAATAAAATATTATATAGTTTTTCTCCGATAAAACACGTGTCCGAGAAAACTATCAAGGTTCAATCTAATTGGAATAAAAAACTAAATCCAGAAAATGAGTTTCCCACACATGGTAGAGAGTACAGTGTCATGAAAACTAGTGAAAGCGGTGAGAACATGGTGTAGACTAGTGTAGCTACTCTAGACAACGTGCACAATATGTCTACAGTTTCATTTCCCTTGATGCACATCATTTCAGAATAGTGCAACGTCCCATACCGCTGCACTACAAGGAAAGAACGAAATCTAAGGTCTTGCTACTCAACAAGCACCAATCTAGACCTAGTTCTCAGACATCTAGGTGCTAACTTAGAGGTTAGGTTAGATCTAGTCTCTAAAGGACGACTAATCTAACCCTACAGATTATTACGTTCAAAGTTCTTTAGTTTTGAGTTGCATAATGAGAAAATGTCAGGCTTTGCTATTGTTCATGCTCTGATACCACCTGTGACATCCCCAGATTTTCTAAAACTTAATCTGATGTGTGACATCCAAATTGAAACACTCACCTCAGCAAGAATCCCAATTTAAACACCCCACACTAGGCTAAGAAGAATAAAAATCAAGGGAGTTAGAAGGAAACATAGTAGCACATGTACATGAACAATAATAAAACCGTACAACACATGTTCATCATTCAACATATAATTACAACTTGAATTGTTACAACATTTGATATTACATATTGAACAACAAACTTAAAAAAAAAACATGTACTACCACTAAACTACATGATCTTAAGACAATAGCTACACATGTACATCAGCTCGCTACACAACTCTCAACTATCCTGGATCTTCAAGAGCATAACCACAACCTAAACAAAAGATTACATGTGGTACACGTCAGCACAATATTCAAGAATATTGTACTGAGTAGGCCTACGTGTCTTTTATATACCTCTCATCATATCTTGGCAATAAGATAAAACTAATACTTGGCAGTTATAAAGAAATATAAGAAAATCATATACTTGCACAAAGATGTTCATTAACAAAAGAGAACACATATTTTAAGCATATTTCCATCATACATCTTGTGCGTCTGCCACCAAGTGGCTTTGACATCTTTAGGCATTATGATCTACCACCAAGTGGTTTGTGATCATTATACAAACATCATATGATCTACCACCAAGTGATTTTTGATCATTATGCATGCTCTCTACCACCAAGTCGTTTATGAGCTATCTTATGATGGAACATCTATATTATGTTTTTAGGTGTTCATAGCCATAAGTATGAAAATTCAAGCAACATATCATATAAGACAATCATTTCAATCAATACCATATGCCAAGTCTTTACTCCCATATAACACAAGAATAATGTATAATAAGCCAAGCAAGAGGTAATGGCGTACCTTCCAAAGAGACATCCTAATCACATATTCCTCATGTCATCTATAACTTTGTTAAACCTGATCAAGACCAGAGCATATACTATCACCAGGTTCTCATCTTCTTACATCTCATCTTAACCCTATTCGTGTTCATTAGGGTTTATCTTATCTCATTAGGATATGTGCATCATTACTTGCATTCTTGTCTTAGATTTATCTTACTGATTATATTTTCCAGATTATGATTCATTATCTGAACATTATCTTCCATAGCATTTTTGTGCACATTAATTAACCCTAGGTTTCGCCATTAACTAAGATTAGGGTTTTAAACCATGTATTAAAGGTCAACTTCATATAACATGAATTCTCTGAGTCATCATGATCTCATCATTAAATTTGAGGTTCCAAATATGGATATGAGCTTACTCTGTAAATTTCATCATCTATTGGGCATGTATGCATTTATTACATTTTATTTAGCGTTAAAAGCCTAAATTGCAACATTAAGAAAATTACATGATTTTGTACATCAACATCATAATCATTTACCTTGTATGGATTGTAGACATCAAAAAGGATTTACTAACATTTTATCATAATTTTAAGCCAGCATTTGATATTTATTATCTATCAATTAAGCATTTCACCACTTACATGATATCACTGTTATTAGTGCATCAAAAGCATGTTATTATCATTCTATTGTGTTCTACTCATTTTTCTATGAATTTCGGTATATTACATGTATTTTTCTGATAAGTGTGCTAATTACTGTGATTTATTGAAGATGTGGGAATTAACTGAGATAATTACCTTGTGTGGCCAGTGGCATGCTGCCACATGGCAACTCGAATTGTGCACAACCTTTGTTGTTGTGGCTGGTTTTGGGTTCATGAACCCGGTTTAACTGAAAGGGGAGTCGTCCTCCTTTCTTTCACGCTCTCGCCCGATGCACGACTCTGCTACGTGAGTCTGAGACAGAGCCGTCTCTGCACGGAGATGCTCCGGTGAGAAATTGTTGGTACACTGGAGCTTTCGGTCCTCTCCTTAGGTTCCCATCAGCTTCATCTGTCCTCCTCAGACCTCCTCGACTGCTCAGCTTTTCCCTGGCACCTCCGAGCCACCGTGTCCGCAAGCTTGCCGCCGGCAGCGCGGCTGTAGTGGAGCAAAAGGGGCATCATGCCTCAGGTCCATGATGCTTTGAAGTAAATCCTCCAAGGCATTCACAAGACCTCCAAAAGGTCAACTAGGGTGTCCTCTTGCAGTGCGATGCACTCCTCACACCTCCCCGAGCTCCACCTTGAACTCGCAGTAAAAAGCTCCTCGTCCGCCATCCAAACGACCATGACTATCCATGGGAAGAACTTCGTTGAACTCCCAAGAGCTCTTCCTTTCTTAAAGCATTCTCCTTTTCCCCTGATATCCCTTCTTTCTCTACTTCACCCCCCGGCTCCCACCTGCACATCGCAGTGGAGAGGTACTGGGAAGAAGGAGGTCGTTCTCCCTCATCACTGAGTTGTTCAAAATGAAACAGGGGTTAACCTAACTCGTTAGACGGAGGTGAGTTTAACTACTCAGTTAGCATCACGTTCAATCCCATGATCCTTGCATAATGTGACATCATGGTTGCTGCCTTCGGTCAAGGTTGTAACTGCAAGGTAGGAGAAGGTTTCTCCACCGTCCGATGGCATCCCAAGGGCTAGGAGCATCCTGCACCCATGCCCAATCTGTGGCTCACTTACATTAGATCTTATGGCCATTTGATTGAATCTTTATGTCCATCATTACACGCATCCTACCCAAACCAAAGGGGCGTGTGATGCAAAAATCACAACTTAGAGCTAAAATAATTAATGATTCTTATTATTTCATCATTTTCAAACCTACATAGCTTCCTCTAGGAACCTCCAATTGTCACCAAAATTTGTCCATAGCTTCCTTACCTCTCAAGGTACATTCTACTCCAATTTGGTGATGAAACTCAACTATATACTCATTCAATTAAATACTCCAAAAAGGCATAAACTTAGGGACATTAATCATTATATCAACCTCAATTAACACTCAAACTTTACCAAAACACTTGGAACTCTCATTATAACTCAATATATGAATTATAATATGTTATTGGAGATTTAAGGATTCTAAAAGTCCACTCCATCACAGAGAACAAGGATTCATTAAATGAGGCCGGTGTACCACTAGAGTTAGTCATTGCGTGCAAGGTAGATGATGATTTGTGAGCCCTTTGATCTGTAATAAATGACTAGGACACACAGTCACATCCAATGTCACGCCCTCAAAGTTCTAGATTATTCAAACTTTGTTGTGATGATAATGAACAATTCTTATCAACTTCCATAGTTCTAAAAGTTCCTATAGGTTGCTAGGACTATCTAGTTGACACTAAACTTCAAGATTATCTCCTTAATAGCATTATTTCAGATTAGACCCAGTTTGGGATCAATATACCTAAGATAAATATTATTTTATTGTCATTCATGTATTTTCTTAGTTTAGTCTCCTATGTTATGAATAACCAGACAATTATCTCAAAACTTGGAATTATCTTAAAATAAGTGGTATCTCGTGTAGTGCAAGTATTAGGTCAAAATATGACTATTTGATATATGAATACTTGGAGTCTAGATAAAGACTATATAGTCACCCATTTATTTATCTAGGTCATTTATCATCTTAGAATGTTCTAGAATATTTCCAGTTATCTGAAAATGAGTTTATTAACCATTCCTCAAGATTAATTACATCATATTATACACAAAATCCAATTTTCTTTATCCTATATTCTAATGGATCTATTTGATATACAACTAACCTGTTTGAGCTTCAATTGGATTCTAAGGACCATGACTCAAACCTAGGCCTTTCATTGATTGAACCACTCTACTATTCTATTAATTATGAAATTAAGGCTTTGAACATCATAATATCTTAGTAAAGAGTCATATTAACACATACATTAATTAATTAATTTGAAGATCAATCTAAGTCTAGGCCTTAGATTGATCATCCAATGTCATAGTTTTATCTCATTATTCTTTTATGGACTTGATGTAAATTTGAATACGGTATTCTTGATGAAATTTGCAACATTTAAGAATCTTATATCCTCTTTACATAACATCCTTTGCTTCCTTCTTATTTTTATGTTGTGGGGGAATTGTGTACTGGATGTTATGGTGGACTTCATGTTGATGTTAGGATGACAACTACTTGGTTTTGTAGTTCTAGTTGTATGTAGGTTGCTTGGTCTCCGTCTAATCTTAATGATACTAGTTATCTATACTATAGCCTCTATATAGGAGCTTGACATGCCCACTTTGACTTTGAAGTGATATGCAGAAGGCAATGTAGAAGTTGGTTTTGTAGTTTAACCTCCAACTAATTTATAATTCTTCAAGGTGGATTTTAAGTATAAGAGTCTCTTTAAATTGTGTTTGTGAGGTTTCACGTTCATTTAAGTAATATGGTGTAGGGGAACATTGATCTTGTTGACAACCATGTGGTTGTATTTGGATTTGTTATTATTTATCATTTAGGATTGTAGGTAATAAGGTGACGAGTTTTCATCCAGAAATTACAATAGGATTGCTAGAGTTCAAATAGAGAAAATTCTTGATTTCATAAATAGATCTTTGAACAAATAAAAATTGTTTAGAAACTATTTAATGTATACAAATTTAAAATATGAAAATCTTATTTTTATTCTAAATAATCGATGATTTTTTGGGGAAAAAATTATATGAATTATTGGGAAAATCCTTTAGTATTAGAGTTACACTCGGTAAGACTTGGGTATGTTATTCCCTTTACTAAAATTGTTTGGCCACACTTCATGTCTATTTTTGTTGTTTCGAATACTAAAAAATTTATAATTAATTTGGAATACTTTTCTTTTTCCTATAATCTTTTTCATACACTATACATATTCATATGATGATTCATATTCATCTAAAGCCATACCTATTTGATATATTTTTCTAGTTATTTCTATTCAAACCATATACTTTTTTTTCCCTTATTGACACATAAAACTTTACTTGAGTATCTTACTTTTTAATGACTATATAATGATTTGGTGATTCCTTCATTACTTGTTCTTGGTTTTTACCATTTCACTGGCACTTTGGGTGGTGTTCCCCTTCTTGGTGCATTATTTTATCCCTCTTTTGTAGATGATGGTGTACATGAGTTAGTTACAGTTTGTCTTCACATATTATGTGATATAAATTGCATTATTCATAGCCAATGTTTTCCCCTTCCCATGCATTCTTTACAAGAAATATGGTATGAAAAAATTCTAGATTAGTTACAAAAAGGAATCGTACTTACTAAAATGCTATTTTCATTCTGACACATAGCATAAAAAGTTTTGATGCAACTAGTTGCATCATAATGAATAAGTAGTGTTGTTTTCACATCAGTTGCATTATTTGTTGTTTGATTGAATTATATCGTGTTGGTTAGAATTAGTGTTTTCATTGTTCCCATTCTTTTTTTTTTCTAGTTGACGTGAAGAATTTTTGTACTTGGGCATCAACATTTTTATTGCGTATTTTTTGAAATGAGGCATGGGAGGAAGGCTTTATGTAACGTCCCTAGATTTTTCTGTCTCAAGACTTACAAAGCCCGAGAGGACATATTTGAAAATGTTAAGCAATTGTATCAAAGTGCATTGAGGAAGGAATATGCACATACATGAACAAATAACTATAATGCATACACCATACATTCTCAACATTCAACATGTATATAATAACAACATGAGTTATTACAACATGAATTACAATTACATATTGAAAGAGAATTTTACACATAATATGAACATGTATGTTAGGATCTTAACACAATAGGTAAAACTTGAACACTACTCACTTCCTGTCTTTTCTCCCATTCTAGCTCTAAACCTAGAAAATACTTGAAACAACGAATCAAAACAATGTGTTGTGTACATGGGTAGAAAGATACATATATTTATAGTTTTCATAATTTGAAAAGATTAGTAGAAAGAATGAAGGAAGATCATAGAAAATAGTTCTTTAATAAGAGAAATACGCCGATTTTATTCATTTTTCTAGATGAGGTGCATTACTAAGGTGGACTAGTACCAAACATATATGTTGGGTCCATCCCCATGTATCGAGTACTCTAGGGAACTCCCCGTACACCTTGTGCTCTAGGGAGGTGTACTATCCAACATCTATCCATCTGTCATAAGTGGGATAATGAACACCTTATGAAGTACACAACATCTACTCATCATTTATGTTTTCAAGTGACAAAACATCAAGTACTTACAATAATACTACATCCAATATTTAAAAATAAAAGATCATACATAGTTATCATGATTCAAACTAGAAAACCATAGTCATATAATTTAATAAAACCCACATACCTGAGTTTAGAGATTCCTAATATGCCCATCATCATCTATTATTCTGGTCACCACTTTATTAATAGCAATTAATAATCATTACTACAATGTTCACTATAATTAATGGTATTTAGGTCCATGTTAGCGTTTATCCAAACCTAGGTGTAATTGATCTAAATTACATGTTTGATATTCTTTTACTGATCATGAGATCATAACTAGGGCCTGGTCTGATTTTCATATTTTTCTTATGATTGGTCTGTTTTCTAGAATTAAGATGAGTTTTAAAGCATCTAATTAGTCATTAATGAGGAAAGACCAAATGTTTTGGCTTAATAATTATATTAGAGTCCATATTTTAGTTCCACTTGATAACAATATTCATGATTATTTTTCACAAATTTAATATCCATTATATGTTGATTATACAAATTAAATATACCCTAAAAGAAGCATTTTCATCTATGCTATAAACTGACATATAATATTCTACAAAATCCTGATCTAGGTGTCCAACACTAAAGATGATATGTTTTCAAGTTTGTGCATATTTTTTGGGCATTTTTAGTACAAGGGGTCTATTTATAGCATATTTTCTAAGAAAAGATCATTTTATGGAAATTAGAAGTATTTTACATTTTGCAGGGGGTTCGACTGCCTGAGGTGGCGGTGTTGGATTCGCCCAGATTAGCTAGCCTACCTCCACTAATTGCACCCTTAGTTGGTAAGATCTTGGTCGAGCCGACCAGTTCAGATTGGGTCGGACTCAAGACACCCCCTTCGAGTGACCTAGCCTCACAAAGTGAGGACCTCCATCCCCATTTTACTGAGCACCACAGTCATCAAGCACTTCGGCAAGTCACTAATTTTGAGAGAATCGTTCTTGTGGTTTTTGATGATAGATATCATCTTGCGCTATCCTTCTTCTATCTGGTAGGTTAAGGGAGCCCTGGGTTGGGGTCTCCACCTTTTGCTCTCGCATTCCCCATGGTCACGCTCGATGCCATGCTAAGCAAAGGCTGACTGTGACGGTGTGAGGTCAGACTTCGATGGTCTCTATCATTTATGTTCATGAATTATAGTGAGATACACCACACACCTCATCTTGTTGGTAGTTGTCATCTGTGGCACATGTCTCATCAGCACTCCTCAAGATCATGGTGTAGCAGCATACACCACTATGTGAATCAAAGATCTGGTGGCCCATGACTTCCCTTCTCGACTGCAAGTTGGAGATCAATGGGAAGTTACGACTCCAAGATGACCATCCAATCTGCAAAACTAGGGGTGTCATCGCAAAATAGAACTCCAGTAGGGAAAGAACGATCCGCTTCATTTATTCAGGCCCAAAAGAGGCACCTCTTAGACTTGTAGCTCATCTAGGATATGCGGAAACAACCATCTTTGATGATTTTGATCACCATTTGTCTAGTCACTAGGGGTGGAGAAGAGAAGGAGAGGGAGGATTGGGGTTTGACGATAAGAGGGAGAATCGATAGAACCTCCTACAACCCTTCACTTTATGGAGCCATTATCACACTAGAAAGTTGTCATCGGTGTGAGTTTCTGCAGATGTTCTTCATATCTGTGTTGCCTCCCTAATTTCTCTAGTTCTACCCATCCTATTACAGGTCTTCCACACCTCCAATTTTTACTACCTTCATCTCCTCTCGTCTGAGTCTAATAGTGAAGAAGAAGAAATAAGGAGGATATATTTTTCTACCTTACCGCACAACAGTTTGAGCTAGGGTTTGGAGAAAGCATGTGGCATTTTGAAGGTACATGTATAGGTGGAAGTCTAAGGTAGACTGAGTAGAAGAAGGTAGGAGAGGTTCAAGCTACTGGAGCGATTCTCACGTATCCACCCCGAATGATACTGAGGTATGGGGTAAGCTGAGAACTATTGAATTCTTGGGGAAAGAAAAATCATTAAGCCAAAGACTGCCACTTGCATGATCCTTGGAGCCCAAAATTAATAGGTAGGGAAAAGAATAGATTAGGCCTAGATCAATTAATCAATAAAAACCATTTCATCAAATTCCAAACATGACTATTTCTAACATGGATAATATAAATGGTATGGAAGTTTAGGCATTAGTTCATAATGACGAAATCTAGCATACAATCAAGTTCAACAGAGAAAGTCCAAAATTTTTTGCATTAAACTAATTCCTCAAATGACATCACGAAATTTGTGCAAACCTTAAATATAAATCTGCTAATCACTGAACCATGATGAAACACATTCACTTCCATTATCTTAATCAGTAAGCATCCCATCATTCATCAATCAACAATCTAGATTTATATACTGAATTTGGTACATAAGTAGACCAAAGTGATACCTATATAAAGGTATTGTACTTTATCTACACATCAAATATCATCCAAATCTATCAACACAAGCCTAAATTACTTAACTTGACTATACAACAACTCATGATCCATCAATATCCATTTAATCTAGGTTTATCTTAAAATGTTGCATTGGGTTTCAAAACCCTAAAATCGTGGGTCATCACATTCACCCCATCTTATATAGAATTTTGACCTCAAAATCAGCCAAGTTCATATTGATTGTGATGTCAAGGAGCTAAATTTCATATACTTCACCACTTCTAGGTGTCAAAGCTACCATAGTTATAGAAAAATCATAAGTTTTCACCCTAGGATATTAACCACCCCATATTATATAAGTGTAAGCGTCATTCTTATCTCATTGTAAGGAATTGAAGTATTACTTAATGATTTATTCATAACCTTTTTTATTCATAATCTAACATTCTTTAATCTTAGGATTTTCATCCATTATTCCATTAAGAACTAGGATTTTTACTCATAATAAGAAGTTGAGAGTGTATTGCTCAAAGTTTCATATTTCACCATGTAAACCAAGCACGTTAGCATAGATATTTCATTACATTATTAGCTAGGATTTCATCATTAAGAAATGGTTTCCTTTACATACTTGAATATTAGGGTTTCACCCTATTTTGTGAGAGTTGTTATCAACCTAGAAGCTTAGCATTGGAAAATTTGAGGTTAAGAACTATATTTTGTGATCATGTGATCTCTGGTTCATAGATATCTTTATTTCAAGCTCATGCTTTGAAAATTTATAACTTTCATGTTTGAAATGAAGGGAAAGAAAATATATTGAGTCTATCTTATCATGATTTCAAACTTATATCTTTCATTTATGATAGGAGGAATTATAGAACATGTCAAGATTGTATGAGTTACTTTTCATATGTAATCATCCAAATAGCTCAAGTGAGGTTTCTAGCATCATATATAAAGAAATAGAAGAAGAAGGTACAACATGTGGGAATATATTATACACTAGGCCTTTTACTCTCAGACCCAAAGTTCATATATCACCTCACTTACAGCTAATGACAAGGTTCATAAACATATGTCAATCAAGCTAGGACCTAACTCAATCAAAAGGATGGACTTTCTCATTATGAGTCACATACCCATCATTTTTTTATCCAACTATCACATATATGATTGAATCATGCAAAATCACTCAACTCATCTAATCAGGAGTAGCCTACCTGAGGACACATCATTTCACATATATCTCATATGTTTCATACATTGTAGGGTAGGTCCTATGACCCTATCCTTGTGGGTCTCACTCTCTCTGGAGTTCACCACATATCTTGTCGTAACACTGGAGGTCCTCCTTTGTAAAAGCACTTGAGGCTCATGGATATTCAACTTTATCTTAATTTAGCTTATCTTAAGTAAGAAAAGAGTATATACTTTCATCACCCAAACTTGTCTTAGATTATCCAAACTTAGATTCAGACCTCATATACAACTTAGATCTTTATAAAGAGCTTAAACCCTTGAGATCAAATTTATATAAGATTGTCCTTTCTTACGTCATCTATCATTCTATTTTTTATTCCAGCTTACACATATCTCGGTCATGCTCTAAACATCTAATCTGGAACTTTGCTCTCTTCTAGACTGATGTCACTTCCTTTCACTTAGGTTGCATGAACAATGACTACTCTCCAGTGTGAGGGACACATTTTTATATTTACATATATATAATAAAATATGATATAGTTTTTCGGGTAAGAAAATGCCAGAGGAAATAGTCGAGGCTCGAGCCGATTGGAAGACAAAACCAAATATGTAAAACTGAGTGTCCCACACACAATATATAGTCTAGTGTCATGACACCTAGTGAAATGGTGAGAACAAGGTATATACTAGTGAAAAAACCTTAAATATAGGAGCTCTATATGGATTGGTTTTTACACACTTGTCTAAACCTAGTTCTCAAACATCTACATTCTAACTTAGAGGTTAAGTCAAACCTTATTCCTATAGAACAACTTACTATGTTTCTAGGGTTTAAAGTGAAAGGTTCAATTTAGTTTTTATGTCTCATGATGACCAATTGTTAGGTGTAGCTATGTTCATGCTCTGATACCAATTGTAACATCCCTGTATTCTGCTGTCTCGAGACTTACAAGGCCCAAGAGGACAAATCCAAAAATGTTAGGAAATTGTATCAAAGTGCATTATGGAAGAAATATGTGCATACATGAAGAAATAACTACAATAAATACACCATACATTCTCAACATTCAACATGTATATAATTACAACATGAATTACAAATACATATTGAAAGAGAATTTTACACATAATCTAGACATGTATGCTAGGATCTCAACACAATAGGTACAACTTGAACACTGCTCACTTTCTATCTTTTCTCCCATGTTAGATCTGAACCCCTAGAAAATACGTAAAACAACAAATCAACATGGGATGACCCCAATCTCTATATACTATCCATAGTGACATTTACAGTTATGCGTGCACTCATATCTATAGATGTCAAAAGGGAAAATATAAGAGATTAAGGTAATCAAATAAAATCAGAGATTGAACCAAGATCAAAGTCCACATAATCTCATAAAGCCACACAAACATTCATTCATGTAGATAAAATAAAGTCATTACATAAGGAGAGAAAATATTGTTCTAGAGAAAGATAACTTTATTTCATAGGATCTCAGTCATCCTCAACATCAACTAGGAAAATAAACTAACATCTAGAAATAATGAGAAAAGAGGAATAGATCTGTCTAATATATCCTCCATTTTTATTAACTTATGCCTTCAGGTACTTTGAGCATGCATTTCACTTTGTTCGTCAATTGTTCCTTGCACCTAGAAAATACGAGAAACAAAACATCAACAAAGTTGATACATGGTAAAAGTCACACTAATAAGGATGCATAAAGGAAAATATTTGAAAAAGAAGAAAAGAGAGATAAAACCATTTCTTAAGGCAAAAATCAGGTAAACATGCTTTTTATTACATTCATTTTGATGTGGTTGTACTACACATATTTTCACTTGACTTACGTCTAGTGTGGGAAATATAATATCATCATACATCTAACATGGGCCCAAGGATCATACATCCACACTAGGCTATGTGCTCTAGTAGCTACAACCCATCATAATCATTTATGTCATATTAGATTTTGGCGAAGTATAACTCATACTAGTTCAACCAAGCATTCATATCCAAATATGAGCATTCAAGATACTACATATCATAGGAAACCAAGAAATCTAGTCTTATACTTATAAGACCACGTACCTGCTTGTTTAGATTAGATATCCAAATATTTAGAATCAATCAAGAAATAAGTCATCCTGCAAGGAAAGCAAGGGTACAACATTACTATTAGTCCATGTGACCAAGACTAAGATATGTTCTTAGTTATTATTCCTTTCATGTTATCTTATTCAGATCAGTGATTTTACATATTTTAATAGGTTTTTGAGATATTATCAGATCTGATCCATCATAAAAATAGTTTATTAAAAGATAGTATTTAATTAATCAAATAGAAGATTTTCATAATCTAGGGTTTCTAGGATGGTCGATTAAAAAGGAAAGCAACCCTTAGGATATTAATGATTTCATAAGATCAGGGTTCAAATCAGAGTTCAGGACCATTCATGATCACTAATCATCATCTAATAATATTAGATTTCATATAAAGATGTAAATTTAATTACATGTAGAGAGAGAAGACAGATTTAGGGTTTCTTATAATCATTTCATCATTTATCAACTAAGACTAGTGTTTCGAGTTATTTAGTAAATATGGTTTCATCTAGGGTTAAATACATTTTAGAAAGTCATATATCATCAACAAAAGCCATTATTAATAATTAATTATATATAAGGAGGTCATTTAGGCTTTAGCCAACTATTTTTGAAATAGTTAACGGATCTAGGTCCTAATATCATTTTATTTGGATAGAGAATATTTTTCTGATCAAAATGGTATATAGGTTCGATATTTTCTGATAATCCTAGAATTTACTAGGATTTTCCTAAGATAATCCATCTCTTGGATAAAAGAAAATAAAAAGAGAGAAATTGTACCTTGATCAACGGTCAGATCCGACTGGATCGACGACTCCCGTTGATTCTGGAATTTGCAAGGAAAGGATCAGGTGGCTGATTTTGCATTCGGGGGTTGGTCCACCTTGGTGACACATCCTCCTCCTCTTCTCTTTTCTTGCACGCGAGTAGGCTACCTGGGCAGCTCCGATGAGATTTCTCTCGCTCCTTGCTGGAGTTGGAAAGCAGATAAGACGTTGATCGCATTCGTGAGCTTGTGTTGAATCCGGACAGCCCACTGATGTGTCGTGGCTCCCTGTGGAGTGGAGTGCCATTGGGCAGGTGGAGCAGATCACCGACATGTTGGGGTCCTTAGGGGCACAGGGTGTTGGAGCATATGGGAAATGATCGGGAAGCACCCTTGGACAGAGGTGAAAGTGATGGCAGGAATAATTTGTGGGGCGAGGTTAGTGGTGGTGTCACCGAGGTGGTGCAATGATAGAGGGAAGGTCAACTTGGAGTAGGTGCTCGGAGATCAGTCGCTTCAAATTGAATTGAGTGAGAGTCTAAGGGGGGTCTGGCGGAGCTATTGGAGGCTTTATATAGGCTCTTGAGGCTGAGGGAAGCGAAGCCCTAAAACCAACCGCCACTGCCAGGAAAGGGGCTAGGAATTGGGAGTTCATTCTACCTATTCTATGAACAAATGGAGGTGAGTGGAGGATCTTTGAACTCATATCGGTGAGAGCAGTCTATCCTCCAAATATCTCGCACTGAGTTGACGAGATTCGCACGCTAGATATTTCGGAGAGGTCACTATACTGTTGGGGGTCGTGGCCGAAGATGGTGGAGTTAGAAGATGAGGTCTTCAACCTTGGATCCTGAGTGGATCCACGTCCCCTTAATCGGATGGCTGGGGTCGAACCCCAGATAGGCGATCCGCGCCCAAGCCTTAAATGGGCTGCGTGACACATCAAATGATCAAATAAAGCAAGAACTTAGGTCTTAGCTCTAAATAGCAAGGAAAAATGTGCCAAATTAAATTGGTCATAACTCCCAATTGGTAGATCCAAAAGCAATAAAATTTTAGTATTAGCTTAATGATGTTCCCATGTAGCCATGGTACAACTTTGGAGTCAAAATTTGATTGTTGACTATGTCAATTGACTAAAGTCATAATGCTTGTATTATTTACTTTATGTGATATTATGAATGGTCTTAAATTAAATTGATAATCAATTTAGTGAGGGAAATGATTGAGGGCATAATTGGAATAATTAAAATTGTAGGAGAGAGAAAATAATAATATATATAGGAAAAACTCACTCTGTCACACAACACAATGTGTTGTGTACATGGCCAGAAAGATACATATATTTGTAGTTTTCATAATTTGAAAAGCTTTCCAAAAAGAATGAAGAACGACCATAGAAAATAGTTCTTTAATAAGTGAAATACGCCAAACTATATTCATTTTTCTAGATGAGTTACATTACTAAGGTGGACTAGTACCAAACATATATGTTGGGCCCATCTCCGTGTATTGAGTACTCTAGGGAACTCCCCGTACACCTTGTTCTCTAGGGAGGTGTACTAGACAACATATATCCTTCCCTCATAAAGGGGATAATGAACACCTTAATAACTACAAAACATCTACTCATCATTCATGTTTTCAAGTGACAAAACACGGAATACTTACAGTAATACTACATCAAATATTTGCAAATGAAAGAGCATACACAGGTATCACGATTCAACTAAGAAAGCCATAGTCATATACATAAATAAAACTCACGTACCTAAGTTCAGAGTTTCCTCATATGTCCATCATGATCTATTATTCTAGTCACCACATGATAAATAGCAATTAATCATCATTAATACAAGGTTCACTATAATAAATTACATTTAGGCCAATATTAGGGTTTAACCAAACCTCGGTCCAATTGATCTAAATTACATGTCTGATATTTTTCTACTGATTAGGAGATCGTAACTAGGGTCTATTCTGGATTTCATATTTTTCTTATGATTGGTCTATTTTGTAGAATTAAGATGAGTTTTAAAGCATCTAATTAGTTATAATGAGGAAATACCTAACATTTTGGCATAATAATTATATGGGAGTCCATTTTTTAGCTCCCTATTATATCAATATTCATGATTATCTTTTCCAAATTTAATATCCATTGATTATAAAAATTAAATAAACCCTAAAAGAAGCATTTTCATTTATGATATAAACATACATCTAATACTCTACAAAATCATGATCTAGGTCTCCAACAATAAAGATGATATTTTTTCGAGTCTGTGAGTATTTTAGGATAAGGGGTCTATTTATAATGTATTTTAGGACAAGGGGTACTTTTATAACATATTTTATAAGAAAAGGTCATTTTCTAGAAATTAGAAGTAGTTTACCTTATGCAGGGGATCCCACTGCCTGAGGTGGCGGTGTTGGATTGGCCCAGATTGGCTGGCCCACCTGCACTGATTGCACCCTTAGTTGGTCTGATTGTGGTCAGGCCAGTCAGTTCAGATTGGGTCTAACCAAGCTTCCCGCTTCAAGTGACCTAGCATTACAATGCGAGGACCTCCCTCCCCATTTCACTGAGCGTCGAAGTTTATTGAGCACTCTGCCAAGTCACTAACTTTGAGGGAGTTGTCCTTGTGGTCTTCTAAAGGTAGATATCATCTTGCACTACCACTCTTCAATATGTCGGGTTAAGGGAGCTTTGGGTTGGGGTCTCCACCTTCTGCTCTTGCATTCTCCAGGGTTGCGCTCGACGCCATCCTAAGCGTAGGCCGACCGTCAATGATGTGAGTCCAGACTCCGATAGGCTATATCATCTACATTCATTAACTACAATGAGCTACACCACACACCTCATCTTGTTGGTAGTCATCATCTGTGACACATCTCTCTTCATCTCTCCTCAAGATCATGGTGTAGCAGCAGACACCACTGTCTGAATCCAAGATTTGGTGGTCCATGACTTCCCTTCTCGGCTGCAAGTTGGAGATCAATGGGAAGTTCTGACTCCAAGATGACCATCAAATCTACAAAACCAGGGGCGTCACTACAAAATAGATTTCCAGTAGGGAAAGAAGGAGCCACTTCATCTATTCAGGCCCAAAAGAGGCACCTCTTAGACATGTAGCTCATCTAGGATATGCGGTAGCAATCATCTTTGATGATTTTGATCACCACATGTATATTTACTAGGGGTGGCAAAGAGAAGGAGAGGGAGGACTGGGTTTAATGATAAGAGGGAGCTTTGAGAGAATCTCCCACAACCCTTCACTTCATGGAGTCATGATTGCACCAGCAAGGCATAACCGATGTGAGTTTCTGCATATGTTCTCCCTCTCTATGTTGCCTCCCTGAGTTCTATGGTTCTACCCAACCTATTGCAGGTCTTCCACACCTCCAATTTTTCTACCTTCATCTCCTCTCATCTATGTCTAACAGTGAAGAAGAAGAAATGAGAAGGATAGATTTCTCTACCGTACCCCACAACAGTTTGAGCGAGGGTTTAGAGAAAGCATGTGGCGTGTCGAAGGTACTTGTACAGGTGGAACTCTAGGGTATACTGAGTAGTGGAAGGTAGGAGGGGTTCAATATTTTGGAGCGATTCTCATGTATCCACCATGTATGATACGAAGGTATTGGGTAAGTTGAGCATCATTGAATTCTTGGGGAAAGAAAAAGCATTGAGCCAAGGACTACCACTTGCATGATCCTTGAAGCCTAAAAGTAATAGGAAGCATGAAGAATATATTAGGCCTAGATCAATTAATCAATAAAAAATATTTCATCAAATTCCAAACATGACTATTTCTCACATGGATAATATAAATGGTATGTAAGTTTAGTCATTATTTCATCACCACAAAATGTAGCATACACTCAAGTTTAAAACATAAAGTCCAACATTTTTTTCATTAAACTAATTCCTCAAATGACATCACAAAATTTGTGTAAACCTTAAATATAAATCCAGTAATCATTTAAACATGCTGAAACACATTCACTTCCATTATTTTAACCAGTAAGCATCCAATCATTCATAAATCAACAATCTAGATTTATATACTTAATTTGGTACATAAGTAGTCCAAAGTGGTACTATATAAAGATATTGGACTTAATCTACACATCAAATATCCTCCAAATTTATCAACACAAGCCTAAATTACTTAATTTGACTATAAAACACCTTATGATCCATTGATATTCATTTAATATAGGTTTATCTTAAAATGTTGTATTGTGTTTCAAAACCCTAAAATCGTCGGTCATCACACTTTATGTTAACCTTGTTATGATTCACAACTTCTACTAGAATATTGGGAGTGAAAAAAGGGGTAAAGGACAGAGGGTAAGAAATAACATGTGCATTTGCGCAATGTGAAATATGTAGAATTAGAAAGGGAAGTGATGTCAACATGAATGTGTGTGTGTGAGCAAGGAGAATATTTGGATGTAGTAAAAGTGAAAAAAGTTCATGAAAAATCTATGTCAATGTGATGAACGCTATCAAATTGATAACAATATCGCACCTAAAACCACACGAAAGTAACCATTATTAGTGGATTACTAAAAATCACTAAAAATTAAATAGTTCTTCATAAAGATCCATTTCCAGGAAATTTATTACAGAAATTCCCAAAGCCTGTTATATACAACATGATGCATCACACATGTTCTGTCCCAGAGGCATTCCTATTTCATCTAATATTAGTTTGATTTTACCAAAAACATGTACATGAGCAAACTACGAGCAATAACAAAATTTTAACCAAAAACAGAGATCGATTGTAAAATCAGATATGAGACTATCCCTCAAGGACTTGAGAGTATAGGGATGACACATAGGACTTCTATCTACAAAAAGACACAATAGAGAGAACACCACCTCAAATTTTAGATCTTCTTTCTATTGTTGTCTTGTCTCAGCTTACACGATCTCTTCTACCTCATTCATGTCCACCTAAAAAGTTGTAGAAACCATAGGGTGAGATACAAATTCCCAGTTGGAGATATAACTCTCTGCCAACAATATTATTATCATAGATAAACCTTCATGAAAGAGAGCAGAAAAAACCTTTATTGAATTATACATGTATAACTACTTGCTATATGCAGAGTAGAGCAATCTCATCATTTAAGTAGTTCAGATATCTATGAATGAGCAATGGATCATTTAATCACTTTTAGAAGGAATATAAAGAACATGTATTATCAACTATGACATACAGAAGCAATTGTAGCCTCATTCAATGTTTCCATATCTAATCCTTAAGAAAATATTCTACACGGCCGATTACATCTTTCACCAATCAATCTTATGCCCTGAGGAGATGAGATATACCACTGATGCTCTAACCAACCTAAATTAGGTAGTATCAATGCCATACAAGGTTCATGGAAGATTCGGACTACATGACCTCTCCTTTCTCGATCAGTATGAGATTAGTGGCAGTGACATTATGAGTCAAACTACAATTAGCTAGCATGGGTATATAGGCTCATTGCTAGAGATACAACCCGTAGTTGTTCCCTCATTAGGGTATGACCCATAGTCAATCCTGATTGTATCATGGTATGGTCTATAACCAATCATGATAGTATATTGAGTCACAACCTTCAACCTCACTCTTGTTAGGGTATGGCCCAAAGCCAACCCTAATGTTTAGGGTATGGCCCACAACCAATCATGTGAATTAAGGATATAAGGAGATACCTCAACTTGCACCCCACATATTCAACAATATGTGCTCCAAGTTTAACTAATTTCACCATTCAACAAGTTTTGACACTGAATGGACCTACAACCAGGGCATACTACATTTTTAGTTTCACTTGATAATTTAAGTGCATTACAATATCTTTTAGCATCAATCAAGTTCAAGCATGAATTATAGATAAATTTTATAAAGAAAGGTGTAATACATTTTTCAAGAAATCTAGTATCAATTGGAACACATCTTGTTACACCCATCCTAGGATCTCAATCCCTTGAACACATTATTGGTAATCTCATCCTTTTAACATTTGCATTACCAGGATCACATGTTTTGGGTATCAAACCCTCAGTTCATCATTGAACAATGTCACCTCTTACCAGGAAACAATCATATCTAGGTCATTAGACCCATATACTTGATTATCACATGCAATGAGGTTTGAGTCCCCTTAGTTCATTATTGAACAATGTCACCTCTCATTAGGCAATAATCAACTCTAGGTCATAAGACCCATAAAAACATCATATGTCTTGTACAAGTATTTCACATAGCTCACAAGGCCCATTCAATCTATATAATGTCACATCACCATAGCTCATAGTTTGCTTTGCTTATTATCTTAAAATGGTTGCATGGTTAGGGTATCATGATAAAAGTTATATCAATTTAAATATCAACACCTTGCCATAAAAGAAAAAACCCTTAATCAAGTTACAAGTATGATAAAATGAAAGGTATATCATATTACCTAAGATTCTTAAACATTTGGAACACCTCTATGTCACTCTAGCATTTTCATCAAGGTATATCAATACCATAAACTCACCATTGAGTACCACATCACCTTCTAGGCAATTATTCCTTTATCGGGTCATCAGACATGTATACATCCTTTCTGTGATACAATTATTCCATAGGCCTGATAAGGAATAATCAAGCTATAATAGATTATAACCACTATAGCCCTCATTTGTCTATATCCATAAATCTTTCATGGCTAAGATTTCATTTTTGTAACCATTGATTATTATCATCATTCCATTTCAAGTTACATTCCCTCTTGTGATTAGGGTTAGGGTTTCTCTTTTACACTAATTAGGGTTTCTATGGTTATATTTAGTAACCAACCCTAAACCATAACTCCTCCTCTCTAGAAGCTTATATTATTATCTTTACATTCAATTATATCCCATATAATCACTCAATCAAGTTAAAACCCACTCATAATTAGGGTTAGGGTTTCTATTGTAGCTGATTAGGGTTTTTAGGGTTATATTCAACAATCAAACCCTATATCATAACTCCTCACATCTAGGGGATTATTTCATTGCCATAAATATTCAATCATACGTGATTACTCACATCAATTATCATTAAATCATTATCAACATGAGTGATATTAGTTTCTCTCTCATCCTCATTAGGATACTAGATTGAACTTTAACTTGTTGTATTGACTTGACCCTCTTTAGGGTATACTAGCCTAAACTTAACAAAGTGTATCCATCTCATTACCTCATAGTGTATCAATTTTTTATACTCCTCATGTGTCGGCCTACACTCATCTAGGTGTATCAACCTACACACTAACACTTGTTTCGGCCTAGACACATTCACTTGTGTTGGCCTAGACACTCTTACTTATGTTGGCCTAGACACTCTTACTTATGTCGGCCTAGACACTTGTATCGTCCATGACACTTGTGTCAGCTTACTGCATATACACTTGTATCCCTCTATGCATATAACCCTATGCATATCAACATGTGTGTATCGGTCATAGCACTTTCTAGTGTATCAGCCACACTATCATCTTGGGTGTGTGTCGGTCATGACATTATAACTCATGTTTCCCATGGAACATTAAAGTGATATCGGTCTTGAGGTGCTTCAAGGTGATATTAGTTTAGAGGTGCTTCAAAGTGATATTGGTTTAGAGGTGCTTCAAAGTGATATCAGTTTATATCATCTTCAAGCTCCAAACCTTCATCCATTAACACTCTAGTTCATGGACAACAGCCCCATATATCCATTAGATCTCATAGAACCATTATTCAACCAAGGAAAGTCAAAATTGAAAAGGAATCACCAAGTATTACATGATTGAAGGTAAATAATAATAGAGTTGAGTTCAAGTTATATAACCCGCCTCAAGATTACCACTGGAGCTTCAAGTTTCAAAGCTACATGTTCCCAAGGTTGAAGATGACCTATTCAAAGGTCCAAGATCTGGCTATAGCTTCACCTCCACCAAAAACAAGGTATCATAGTTAGAAACTTGGTGAAGAAGAAAAGAAAGAAAAAATTATGATATGAGATACATAATTATCTAATGTTGAAGATGGCCATGGCATCACCTTAGACAATATGCTCGACCTTCCTCTTACTCCTTGAGATCCTAGGGTCGTCTACCAAGAAGAAGGTGGTAAAAGAGTCGAAAGGTTTACTTACTTGTGAAAAGAGAGGCTTATATAGTTGAGGTTCAAGAGAGAGAGTGTGTATTCATGTCTAGGTTTCTAGGGTATGTGGTATTAGGGCAATTGAGAGCCAAGGGTAGGATTGCGAGTAGCGATGAGGGTTTTTCACCTCATGTTACTTGCCATCTAGCTTTTAGGAAACTCTAAGAAATTGCACTAATCACACTTACACTAGCTACTTAGATCATACGCTCACTTGTAGAAGAAGGGGGATGTATGTAGGAAGAAAGGGGGCTAGGTAGAGATCCACTAATTGGACCTAGGAGCCATTCCTAAGATTGCCACATACATTCCAATTTCCCCTAGAAGCTAAGTGTCATCAAACATCACAAAACAAGAACTTTATGTTAAGTACAAACCACGTGCAAGTTAATGGGAAATGAGATAGAAGCAACTACCAATCATCATAGAATGAAATTGTGTTCGTTACAAGTTATTTTCCCCCAACATGGCATCAAAGTCACATTTTAACCCTAAATAGTCAACCACTACAGGCTTATCTAGATATGCTCATAGAAAAGATAAAATAAATGAGAAGAAGGGGATAGGACTCCATGGAGCTCGAAGTAGCTTCTTATTCACCTCGTAGGTACTGTAGAATGACTTCCCTCCTCCAAGGTGGTGAAGGGCATGGAAATGAAGGGGATTATGGTAGAAAACCTAGAAATCTAGGTTTTTATGGTGAAAATGGGTTGGAAATAGTGGATGGGTGGATTGAATGCAAGGAAGGAGGCAATGAATGCTCTAGAGTAGGTGGGGTGGTGGTTGGTGAAAGTTGTATGTGATGCTCAATCTGCATGGGTCGTCATAAATTATCAAATAAAAAAGTAAGTTTGCACGTGTATACAAATGCAAAAAAAAATTAGTTGTGTTTTATGTCAAGGGATGCTACCTTCTTGTATATATAATGTCATGGGATTTGTCCAACTGCAACAACCACTATCTTTGTGTTACTATATAAAAAAATATGATCACTTTTGTACTACTTTACTTCCATGTTACATATGGACTATGTGTGAGCTGACGAAACAATTTCACTATGGGTCACACTTTGAAGTCTGCTTGTCATGTCAGCATGTCTGCCTTGTCTCTAAGGTCTCTCTTTACCTCTTATTATTTCCTCTTCTAGCTATACTTACTATCTTCTTTTTTGGGGCTCCTATCGAGGTGGAATTGCTAACTTTGGTCAAGTACCCACATCAAGTGGAAAACTCATAACTTCTCAAGTTTGTGCTCATTTATATGATGTAATAAATTGTTTGTAATTTATCTAACTATTTTGATAAATCATCTTTTCAAATAGACAACTTTGAAATAAGTAGAAATTTTATACAAGGGACTATAGGGAAATGCTTGTAAAGTTCCTCTACTGTCAAAGTAAAAAAAACATGCTAGGCATAAGAAATTAGTGATAATTTATATTGCACATATGCATTAGATTCGAATATAGGCAAGGGATGTCATAGTTGCTATGCATATTAAGTGTTCTATATATATGACTTAGTTACCTTGCTTGCCCTTTAAGTATACATGGTTAAAGTAATAGTGAAACATCCCAGGATTTGAGGCCCTGGATAATATGATCTTAAAAGGAATGATTGGACTACCTATATCACCAAGGTGCACCTCCTTTTCCGGGTGCCCATCACAAAGAACTCCATAGTTAAGCGTGCTCACCTTGGAGTAGTACTAGGATGGGTGACCAGTCGGGAAGTTGACCCCGGCTTGCGCATGAGTGTGGATAAAGTGTGTAGTTAAGGCTAGTGGTGGTCTGTGGGGCCATTCGTCATTCCTAAAACTCTACTTGAGCCATGAGCAGTGGGCCCGATCGTTACAAATGGTATCAGAGCCATAATCCCTCCAGTAGGTGGGGCCCACATGGGCATGTGGTATGCCAGTCTTGAGTCGTGCGGTCCAGGCATGTAGGAAAGGGTTGTCCATGCTTGACGTAGCCACCCTTGCGCTGGTATTCCGTGATCGGGAGATGGGTGTCCATGGGCCATTGTGGGACTGCACTTAAAATGGGGTCAGATTATGAGGCCATATAGTTGAGCCTTGACGAGGACGTCAACAGTCTAAATGGGGGAGATTGTAACATCCTGGGATTTGAGGCCTTGTATAATATGATCTTAAAAGGAATGATTGGACAACCCATATCACCAAGGTGCACCTCCTTTTCTGGGATCCCATCACTAAAGAACTCCATAGTTAAGCGTGCTCAACTTGGAGTAGTACTAGAATGGGTGACCAGTCAGGAAGTTGACCCCGACATGCACATGAGTGTGGATAAAGCATGCAATTAAGGCTAGTGGTGGTCTTTGGGGCCAGTCATCATTCCTGAAACTCTATTTGAGCCATGAGCAGTGGGCCCGGTCTTTACAAATAGATATAGCTCTAAATAGACCCTACCGTTGCTAGGTGTGTGACTTCTAGGATTTGGAAAGATAAGTTGGTTTCAATGATGGATTTCATTTGAAATAAATTAAAGGATAACAAAAATAGATTAAAAATTAAATAAAACTCAAAATGAGTTGTTTCAGTAAGGTAGGGGGAAGTATCATGTACTTAGGGTTTCACCACATCATGCATCTGATATTAAACAATTATTATATAAATAAGTACATATGCACTTATAGAAAAGAAAGTGCTCCAAGAATCACCGTCATTTGTAAATGAATTAACCAATCTCTATAACTTGGACTTCATAACTAGGAAATATCTAAATCTCTTGGTATACCCCTGGATTAACCTAATCACTTTTGTTGATTAGGCCAATCGATAGCAATGAAATCACCTTACTCTTTTCTGCACTCTCTTAGAATGCATCAAACAACATAAGAAACGTAACAAGTGTGATCAATTATTAATTTATATGCTCAAACACATAATCATCACATAATAACAATTAGAAGATGTACTTAACCATAAAGAACAATTATTCATCATGTATGGGGATACTTCTGCAAGCCCTAGATGATGTCATTACTTGATCATGGAATGGATTAGCATGTGGAAATTATGTAGAAATAGTGCATTGTGAATTAATCACTAGTCTATATACAAATGAAAGAGAAAGATAGTATAGGAGGCCAAGGGTAACCCCAAGTCATCAAAGAGAGCTTATATTAAACATCCTCCACAATCCTCCTAATATCTGGAAGATGTTGATGTTTGCCAATCTTTGAAGAAGGAATAGGATGGTGGTTGACATTATAGAAGATCCTCCCTTGCTTCTCTCTCCATGTTTCCACATGGTGGAAGTCATCCTTTTCTTATGTTGTGCACGTCTTCCATCAAAAGTGATTGAATAGTCTTCGAATCATTAACTCGGATGGAGGACAAACACTTTCACATATTGACCAAAATTTAATAAATTTAGTAATTCCAAAGGAAGAACTTCCATTCTTTGTAATTTGCATTTATGGTGTGTATGTTGTCAATCTATATTACTTCTCAAGTCTATCAACTAGATTGATGTCGTGTCGCTTTTTGATTAGTAATAGGAAGAGTTTTTCAAATACGTAGTAAATGACATTTACAATATGTGGATTTCTACATAGTCTTCTCCTCTTTAAATGGAAAGGAACACATTGTGAAATTAACATACACGTTGAGAAATTATATTGATTTATCTCAATTTCTTTCTGATCTTATTCCACTTCGCAAATCATGTACCAAATAAAATCTTTTCTCTTCACATGTGGGAGATGTGATAAAATAGTTGTACATGTAATAAAAACCATGAAGACTATCAAATAATAAGAAAATATTACAACCTAGCAACATTTGAGTCTCACAGATATAAAAATCTTTTGATAAGCTATCAATTAAGCCGCTAAAATACAACTTACAAAGTGCTTATCAAATCCTTATAACATTAGCCAATTGTTTGTCTTCAAGAAAACAAAATATAAAGTCATATGAATAATCAATTGGTAGCACAACTCATGTATCAGTTTCCCCAAATATACTTTAATCAATTTCAAAGTTTCAAAATTTTAATAGCCCAACAAACACAATCAAGTCCCAATAATTATGAATAATATAATCAAATATAATACATCTAATCTCGGTGAAGATATCAAATAATTAGCATTGCTTGGGTAAATATAATGTCTATGTTAACTCAATAGAAGAAAGACTCTATAATCCTACAAATATAAGCACAAACAAGATTTGTGAAAACCAGATTTAGCAAAAGCAATTTGCATACATCATTAACGTAGCATAAATTATTGATATAATTGAAGTCCCAAGACTAGTTGGGGAAAATTAGTCATATTCATTACATGGCACGAAAACATCATGAATGAATTAGTAAGTTTAATCTGCATCGGTACACAATGCAAGAGGTTTAGCCTATTTTACTTGGTTTTATTTATTCACAACAAATATTTTCCATTTCAAATTCAAGCTTCACTTTAGAACCAAGTGGGCTTAGTCTAAAACTTACCCCTCCTCTAATATGTGTGCATTATCTAATGAATTGAAAATCACAATCTTCATATTATCTAACCTTAAGAAATTTCCTTTCATATGAAAGAAACTAAAAGTACTAAATAAAGAATTGGTAAACACAAAATGCATATTGTCATGCTAATTACTTGATAAATCCAAAAAAAATCTATTGATTACATTGAGTTAATCAAGTAAAATTGTTTTTGGTCATGGTGGTTATCGATTAATAGCACTAAGATTTTAAGTTTTAGGACAATTTTTAGATTTTACTACAATTTAGTGGACAATTGAAATAACTGAAATGATTTTCATAAGATTTTAAAAAAATGTAGACAACAAAGAATGGTTTAGAAAAGTGGGGTGTTCAAAATGATAAAAGATCAAACATGCAAAATTATGTTGGAAAATTAAAGAAATAAAAAAGTTGGGCAAGTTGAGAAATAAATGACCAAGAGTAAATGTAAGATAAAAAAATATCATCCAATTCCTTTTCCTATGCTTGAATTCTAGAATGTCCTTTTTGTAGGTCCAAACCTAGGAGAGGAAACTAGGTACCTCAATATGGGTTGTGGAGGTTAATACAAAATGAGGTAGTTATCCAACCTTCATAATATGCAGATGTGGTGGCGAGTCTGGTAGTATTTATAGGAACCATGTCTTAAAATTGTGGAGGGTGGGTGGTGGCAGAAATTGTAGAGAATTGGGTGGTGGTAGGCGTGGTGGTAGTGGGGGTGGCTAGTGAAAGTTGTATGTGATGCAAAAAATGTATGGATCATTGTGGTTTATCAAATAACAAAATAAGTTCATACATGTATACAATGCAAACATTTTTTAGTTGTTTTTATGTCAAGGGATGTACCTTTGGTTCCATGCAATGTCATCATATTAGTTCAATTGGAGCATAAGTAGTTTTGTGTTTATAAAATATGATGATCATTCATGTAGTACTAAATTTTGCAATGTTTTTATAAGGACTATGTTTCAACTATTGGAAAATTGTCACTACTAATCACATTTTGATGTTTACTTGTATTGTATCAAGTGGAAAATTCAACAAGTCAAAAGTTTGTGCTTATTTTTCACTGCGTCTCTATGAAGTAAAATATTGTTTGTAATCTATCTTACTACTATAACAAATAAACTCTTCAAATAGTCAACTTTGTAGTTTGTAGAATTTTTCTACAAAAAAGTCAAGGGAAATGTTTTTAAAACTTTGTCACCATTCAAGTAGCCAAAAACAAGCTATACATAACAATAAGTTATAAAACTCCACCACCATTGAAGTAATCAAAGTGAAGGGATATTTTTTTGTACACATATGCATCACCTCAGAAAAAAGGCAGTGAGATGTTGTACTTTTATGAAATCAAAAGAATCATATTTATAATCATCCATACTTACCAATATATGGATTCAAAATAGTAGATATCATTGTAGAGGGGCCCAATTGTTTCTAGGCATAGAAGTTCAAGGATTTCTACAATCTAAGTTGGTTTAAGTGGTAGGTTTAGTTTGTATGAAATAACTTCTAATATATTAAGAATTAAAGTAAACTCCATTTGAATTCTTTCAATAAGGCCAAGAGATAACTCTTGGTCCCTAGGTTTCACCACACCATGCATCTCATATGAAGAAATAATTTCATAAACATGTGCAAACTAGTTTATAGAAAAGTAAATCACTAAAGTAGTACTCTTTTTAATAAATATATTAACCTAGCACTACACCTAGAATTGTTGCCATTAGGAAAAGTCTAAATTTCTTGGTATACCCTCTCCATGCTCAACCTGACCACTTCCTCTCAACATGAATGGAAATGCAGAAGACATGTACTAAGGGATATCAGTCTTTGATAAATGCATTCAAACATATAATAATCATTAAATATGAATTAAAACATACACTTAATTCATCAATGATAATTGTTCAACAAAAAATTGAAGTGGGGTCTACACCTCCATGCATGACATAAAGGGATTACTCACTCATGGTGAAATTCCATGTTGCAATTAGATGCAAAGATATTGTTCATCATGTATTTGTTGGTATGTATGTCCACAAATCCAGTCATATGATGATAGTAATGCGACATCATTTAATTGATTTTATTAAATAAAGGCCATTTTTTCTATATGTTTTCTCAATTATGATATGTTGGTATAACATGATATATGTAAAAAGAATGATATTACTCAATGACATATGTATTTAGGTTGAGGACCTGAACAATGTACTCATATGTATGAAAAGAGTATATACATTTTTGTTTTTTCCCTAGTTATATATTATTGTGGAAACAATATAGACAACAATAATACATAAGTTATAATGTTTGTTGACTGATGACATAATATCATTTTTCATGATATGTGATATCAAGCCAAACACATAGGAACTTGTTAGAGAACAATGTACCAGACATACCCATCTTGAATGTGATACATGGAAACCATTGAATGGTAGTCAAAATCATATTTCATGATGATAGTCATGATTTTGGATCTTAGACCTAAAGTCATTACACTTATCACATGTCATTTGATGTAATTTGATACCATTCAATGTGACCTTGAATAAGGTTTACCATAAAAGTGGTGTTTAGATATATTTTGAGACATGGGGATTGGTTGTGAGTGATGTAAATGGGATCATCCCTCCTACCTGAGTTACTATCCTAGCCACTTGATAATCAAGATTGAGAAACAGATGGCCATACTCATGTGAATTAATATGTGATATGTGATCTCACATACATCTCATACAATCTGCTCTAGTTCAAGGAACATGGATTGAATTTTAAGAGGATGATGATTCCATACCTCATGTTCAATCTAGATATCCATGACAAAGGAACTATACAAGCACAATAACACTATTCATAGATGTAGGATGAAGTTATTTTCCAACTTTCCTATTAAATGGGTAGCAATGATGTGTTTCTAGATACCGCTCATTATTTTTGACGCCATAATTTGGTTATGGACATTCACTACGAATGTAATTTGGGACCATAGGGTCACACACACAATTCACCTCGAATAAGATTTTACTAATGGACAAGGTTAAACTTGGTTAATAAAGTATTTAGATAATCAACTTACACAATACCGACAGATAGTTTCTAACTGAAGAGTCTAGTCAGTCAATTGGGAATGCCAGTCGATCAACTTTTGAGTGTCTAGTTGACTAACTAGATGATCGGTAGGACAAGATCAAGGAATTGACGTTAACGTCATGACGTGCATTATTTATCACATAAAATGCCAGCATGTTTATGCATAAGAAAAATAGCCAATCGATCAAGTAAAGTGTCTAGTTGATGGACTAACATGCCAGTTAACAGAATGGCATGCCATTGAACCGACTAGGAATCACCACCAATACTATAAGAGATGATCTTGACTAACCAAGTGTGGTTTCCATGCATCACTCTTACAGTGGGTCTGTCTGATACACTATTCTATAACATGTATCTATGTGCTTGGTTTGATATCTTATCATGATTGATGAGATTCTATCATCAACCAACACACACTCTAGTCTTTTATGTTATTGATGTCTATGGTTATTTCCATAATAACAACCAACTAGGGACATAACAAGAATCTATACTCCTAACATCTGTATGATCTCATTGTTTGTGTCATTTACCTAAAGACAAACATCATTGAGTAATACGATTCTTTAGACATCTAACATGTTTATCATTATCTAAAAATAGATTAAACATATAGACATAAATTGCCTTTATTATTATTCAAATAATTTACAAAGTATGCCATTTCAATCATCATATGACTGGCTCTATGGACATACATACTAACATATTGCTCAATGTAGAAGAATAAGAGATGCAAAGATACCTTACTATAGATTCCTATAAACACTCTTCACCAATCTAGTTGTTTCCAAGATCACTTTTGCCTAATTACAAATTATTGATGTGTTTATGTTTTATAATGTGTAAAGAAACCCTAAATGTAGACCTTTTTGAAAAACCTCAGATTTTGACTCTAAAAATCATACCAAACGACTTACTAGGTTCTCTTGATCAAGAAAATATATTTTTATGTTAATTTTGTAGTTTATATTACAAAGTTACAATTTATATTAATTTTATGCATATATTTCATTTTCCAAAAACCATCCTTTGAAAAACATTAAAATCAGACACTAAAACCATTTTTATTAGATAGAGATCATTTCTCCAATTCCAAAACATATTTATTTCTAATTATTGGAGATTCCAATTAACATGTATGGTTTTTACAAGATTCACTTTATTTACAAATTTATTGTGAAATTAAATTTCAAGAAATAAATTTGTCCTTGAATCAAAATTCAAAACATTACACTATGAAAGGGTATAATTGTAAAATTTTTGCTAGCATCACAAGTGATAAAAATTGAGTTAAAATGAGGCAATTTATAAGAATACCCATAATGAGAAAAAGAAAATAAAAAGGGTCGAGGGGCAAAATGGGGAAAACACAAGGGATCATCCCCTTCCCCGCTGCACATGCCATGGCCGATTGTGCAAGTAAAAGTTTATCTAAGGGTTTGTGAAAAACTTTTCTCGTCGCTCATTCGTAACTAGTTGATCATGATGAACAGGTGCTAAAGTTGTTTACCTAAGGTCCACTTAAACTCTGAAGAAGTAAGATATTGGGGAGAGGATCTACAAACTCAAACCAAGAACCACATTTGGCAGTGGATGAAATGATGATGTAAGATGAAATTGAAACTAGAGGATAGTGTTTAGGTGTGTGTTTCATGAGAATAGTCTCTGATTTATATGAATTTAAGTTGAGGAACAAGATTAGGCATTTCTAAAATTCTTCATTATCAGTCTCGAGGGGATGGATGCAAAATTAAATTTTTGATCTGAAGCATCTTGTTTCATGGAGTTTTGTTAAGAAACAATGGAGTTATGCCCAAAATATCAGACCTTGGTGTGATTACTTTTCATGTGGGCAGCGATGAATGTCATTTAATACAACTTTCCAACTTTTCTCTTTTAATGCATTTAATATACAAAACATTATATAATTATTTACAAATTCAGAAGAATTCAAATAAACCTAAATTTGGTAGGTTTGCTAATTTTGCCATTATTTTATTATTTTGAAGACATCTAATATCATATTCAATATTTTTTAATATTATCACTTATTTTATACCTTTAACGAGTTTGAGGCATCTAGAAACTTTCTAAAATATGAAAATTGGTTTATAAGTAATAATAAATGCAAGGAACACAATTTTTCCATTAATTCATTTTTCAACATATTATTTAATATTTCTTTCTTAAATTATATTATCTCTCCTAAATTAACTAAAATATTTAAGGTGGTCCAAATTAGTTGAAAATTTACCTATAGGCTAATTTTGGCATGTAGATTTCGAATTTGATATTTATTTTCTCTTTTGGATTCAATTAATAATTTATTTAATATATTTGACTCTTATTTTTATTTTCATTTCCAATTAAAATAAAAATATTTATTATTGTGCAAATGATGTCAAACTTCACCCTCAAGCAAACTAAAACTTATGAAACAAGAATTATCTATTAATTTTAATCCTACGTATTATTCAATACATTATTTAATATTTTGGACTTTTACATACTTTATCTCTCCTAATCTACACTTGTATATTAAAGATTATCCAAATTACATAAAAATTCACCAAAATGCTATTTTTAATGTGTAGATTACATAAAAATTCACCAAAATGTTATTTTTAATGTGTATTACTAATATAAGATTATTTTCCACTTTTTGACTCATTAAATGATTTATCTCATATTTTGAAGGAAAATCAGCTTTTTTCTAAATTAAATTGTTATAAGTATTATTATCCCAAATTTTTGAAACTTGGGCTCCAAGCCATATCATATCATAAGAAAATGAATATGAATCTATTATTATCCAATTCGTATTCCTTTTATCAATTTTATCCTATTATTCATTATTACCACTACTTTATGTATTAAATAATTCAATATCACATTATCTTATTTAGGCAGTTATTGTTTATTTCTTTTTCTCATTTATTATACCAAAAACCATAAAAAATTGTCGATGAACATTATTTTATCATTATTATTATCATTCTTCCAATTCTATCCCTCATCTACAGATTACAACAAAAAGGATTAATGTTATATTTATCATTTATCTCATGTGACATATTTTATGTATCCATTATTGTTCTTATGATTAATACGAGGGTATTATGTCATATTTGTATCCATTATTGTTCTTAGGGTGATTTATGCACACATTACATATTGGTTACCATTAACTACCATTAGGTATATCCTCAACCTTGTTTGGCTTACTTGGTTACCATTAACTATCATTAGGTACATCCTCAACCTTGTTTGGCTAAGCCTAAAGAACTAAGGTCTCTGGCATTTTAACCTTGGAATAGGATAAGGTTCTAGATTTTAGTATGTTACAAGATACCACCCATTAAATAGATTTCATCCTCTAAATCTAAAGATAAACTATTTAACAACCCTTAAAAGATTCAACCTATCAAGTCAAATTAAATATCACCAAGGTAGTATGGTCACTTTGATTCTTTTAATTGTGAATATTTTAGGGGTTCAAGTTGTCCATGTATCCAACTAAAAGGTCATAACAAACTAGGTTTGAGCTTTAGGTCGTCGTGTCTCTAATCAAACAACCCTAAGGTTCACATAACAAGCTAAGGTCAAAGAAGACATGTCAAATACACCTTTATATTATTCCACATATTCCTAGTCAACTCTTCCTAGAAAAATCTATGGTGAAGATTCTATTTAAATTAACTCTAGGATTTCTCTAACTAGGCTTCATAAATACCTTCGTTGTGACTCAGTTCAAGAAAACATCAGCAAAAACTAGAAAACATTATTTATGTATCTGTAGTATCATAAGGAAAATAATTTGAAAAAAAACATTTTGCGATAGAAAACTGAAATGCAGGCCCAAAATCAAAGTGAGAACCAAGTCACAATACTTCCATAATATGATATCCTTATCCTTCTAGTAGCTCATCCTCATGATATAATTCCATCCTCAAGTCAAACCTTATAGAATCAATATATATATATATATATATATATATATATATATATATATATATATATATATATATATAGAGTCAGGCTAGAATACACTCGAGCGTACGGATCACATGAATACACTCAATTGTGTTTGCATATCAAGACTATTTTTTTGCAAAATGTAAACCATTGATCTTCACCGTCATACTATTACTAGGCTACATACAAATTTTGAGCCCATTTGGATGAGTGTAAGTCACTCATCCAAGGGCAACAAAATCAACACGCGAAACTAATTTGAAATGTATAATTTTTTCGGTCTTCATAACATGATCTATACATATCCAAATGTGCTCAGATTTTGTGTATGAGTTGTTCACGAGATGTTTAAGAAGATCATAGGATTAGATTTTCAAAAAATATATTGCATCATGAAAAACTACTTGAGTGTATTCCGTTCTGGATACACTCGAGTGTATTCTAGCCTGACTGTCTCTCTCTCTCTCTCTCTCTATATATATATATATATACATATATATATACATATACATACATATATATATATCAACATTAACCTATATGGTGGGGTAAGATCACCTAAAACCTCATCACATTATAGTTTACTAATCATGATTTGAATGTGAAACTTATATCAACCTTTCATCATCATAAGAATAAAATAGATCAATTCTAAGTTGAATATCTCACCTAGAGGGAAACTATGCAAGGTAAGGGTTCTAATTAGGGAGACATGATTAAAATAGTCAGATTCGGACTACAATGGGCTCTAATACCATGCTGTAAGGAGTGGGACCCAGAGGGGATCCAATCCCTACAAAAATTTGAAGAATAAAACATCTATTCCAAACACACTCAAAAGGTATGCTAGAACAAGTGTAAAATTTTCAAATCTCATATAATGGTATACAAAGCAACCAAAGTGTAGCATCATAATTAAAAGTAATGACTATATTTATTTTTTAAAAAGTAAAACATCATCTCCCCATAAAGGGTTTACGTGGAAGATACAACATAATGATCTAGATAGAGGGAAATATAAACCATATCAAGTTTCTCTCGAAGAATCAACTCCTTATGTTGGGTCCATGTTGAATGCCATGTTCTCCTTCACCTAAACCTGGTGTTGGAAGCAAATCCCAAAAACAAGAGAAATAGTTGCCATTAGCAAAAAGCTAGTATGAGCATACTAAAATATAATTGAGGAATATATGGAATAAAAGGATAACAAGTAAAGAATGCTTCCCATATAAGAGTAAAGAACTAATCAAATGGGTATTAAGAGAAATGATTAGTAATAACAAAATAGATAACAAAAGGGATTACTTTCCATTAATAAAACAATAAAGTTGTGCCACACTAATAGATATAAGAAATTAGGTAACACAACCCTTCAATGTTTACATCAACCTGCATGCTTGTGAAATAAGCATATCATTAGAACAATATAAAGATAATGGCATACAAGCTTCACAAACTTGAAACCTAGTAGAGAATTATGTACTCCCAGACTCCCAATATATATAAAGGTGGGCCAAGCCTCACAAACTTGAAACCTGGGTATGGGGCACACAACCTCCATCTAGAAAATATAATAAGGGCACATATCCCAAAAGCCAATGTACTTACACTACTCTATGGCTACTAACATGCTTAAGGTAGAGGAAAGTATAAAGTATAGTCAGAATAAACAAGATTTGTCACCATATAAATGACTATGTTAGCAACCACCCCAAAAAAGGGCAAAAAGAACATGCATCATCAAGTAAAGTTCCACCATGAAATGATATATATGATCAAGCCCAAAAGAATGGACATCATAATAAATTGATCACATGATCAGAAACAAACAAGGTATTCCACAAGAAATATGTTTTCAAAAGGAAGAGATATTGTGAAGTCTATTATCCATAGGACCAAGAGAAATAAGAAAATAGGTTATTGCTCAATGTAGAAGAATAGGATATGCAAACATACCTTAAACTAGAGTCTTAGAAACACTCTTCACCAATTTACTTGTTTCCAAGACCACTTTTTCCAATTTACAAATTATTAACATGTATTAGGGTCTTATAATGTGTAAAGAAACCCTAAACCTATGTTTTCAAAAGGAAGAGATATTGTGAAGTCTATTATCCATAGGACCAAGAGAAATAAGAAAATAGGTTATTGCTCAATGTAGAAGAATAGGATATGCAAACATACCTTAAACTAGAGTCTTAGAAACACTCTTCACCAATTTACTTGTTTCCAAGACCACTTTTTCCAATTTACAAATTATTAACATGTATTAGGGTCTTATAATGTGTAAAGAAACCCTAAACCTATACCTTTTTGGAAAACCTAGTTTTTTTACTATAAAAATCTCACCAATTGAGTTCTTAGGTTCTCTTAATCAAGAAAACATATTTTAAAGTTAATTTTAGAGTTTCTATGACAAAGTTACAATTTTTATGAATCTTATGCATATATTTCATTTACCAAAAATCATCCTTTGAAAAATGGAAATTAGAAACTGAAACTAGTTTTATTAGACAATGCTCATAATTCTAATTCCAAAACCTATTCATGTATAATTTTTGGAGCTTCCTGTAAAAAGATATGGTTTTTAAAAGATTCGCTTTATTTACTAATTTATTAGTGAAATTAAATTGCAAGAAACCAATTTTCCCTTGAACTAAAAATCAAAACTTTACGATATGAAAGGGTATAAACATAGTTTTTTTACTAGCATGACAAGTGACAAAAATCAAATTAAAATGTGGCGATTTATAAGAATACCCATAATGAGAAAAAGAAAACAAAAGAGAACTGAGGGAAATAAAAGGGGAAAATAGAAGGGATTATCCCCTTCCCCGCTACGCACGCCATGACCGGATGTGCAAGGAGAAACATGTCCAAGAATTTGGGGAAAACTTTTTTGTCACTAGTTTGTGAAACTTACTAGTCGGTCATGATGAAGAGGTGCCAAAGTTGTTTACCTGAGGTCCAATTATGTTCCAATGAAGCAAGACATTGTTTAGAGGTTCTACAAACTCAAACCAAGAACCACATTTGGTGGTAAATGTAATTATGACGAAGGTGAAATTGAAACCAGAGGATAGTTTTTGGGTGTGAGTTTCATGAGAGTAGGGTCATGTTTATTTAAATTTGAGTTTCAAGGGGCGTGCGAGTTATTTCAGAAGACTTGAGGAACAAGTTTAGACGTTTCTAGAATTCTCCATTATAGGTCTCGAGTAGGGGATGGATGCAAAATTAAACTTTCAATCCAATGCAACTCATTTCATGGAGTTTCATTGAGAAACGAGGGAGTTATGCCCAACATATTGGACCTTGGCCCATGGTTACTGTTCATGTGGGCTGTGATGAATGTCATCTAACACAGCTTTCCAACTTTGTTCTTTTAATGCATTTAATGTACAAAAATTTCTATAATTATTTGAGGGTGCAGACAAAGTCAAAATAAACCCAAATTTTGTAGGTTAGCTAATTTTGGGATGAGAAAACAGATTTTGGAATTATTCTATTTTTTGAAGACTTCTAATATTTTATTCAATATCTTTTAATATTATCACTTATTTTAACCCTTTAATGAGTTATAGGCATCTAGAAACTTTCTAAATATATGAGAATTGGCCAATAAGCAATACTAAATGTGAGGAACATTATTTTGTTATTAATTAATTTTTTAAACATATTATTTAATATTTTTGTTCTTTAAATTGTATTCTCTCTCCTAAATTAAGTAGAATATTAAGATATCCAAATTAGTTAAAAATTTACCTATAAGCTAATTTTGGTATGTAGATTTCAAAATTGATATTTATTTTATTTTTTGGAGTCATTTAATAGTTTATTGAATATATTTGACTCTTATTCTTATTTTCTTTCCCGGTGTGAATGAGAATAGTTATTATCATGCAAATAATGTGAAACTTCATCCACAAGTAAACAAAAACAATTGAAACACGAATTAGCCATTAATTTTATCTCTTGGTATTATTTAATATGTTAATTAATATTTTTGGCTTTTACATACTTTCTCTCTCCTAACCTACACATGTGTATTAAAGATTGTATAAATTACATAAAAAATCACCATAAGGATATTTCTAATGTGTTGATTATGAATTTAAGATTATTTTCCACTTTTTGAGTCATTAAATGATTTATCTCATATTTTGAAGTAAAATCACCTTTTCTTTTCCAAATAAAATTGATATTATTAATATTATCCCAAATTTGTGAAACTTGGCCTCCAAGCCATATCATATGCAAAGAAAATGAATCTGAAGTTATTCTTATAAAATTAGTCTTCCTTTTATCAATTTTATCCCATTATATGTTATAACTATGGTTTCCCGTATTAAATAATTCAATATCACATTATATTGTGTAGGGAGTTATTATTTATTTCATTTTCTCATTCCTTGTTCCATAAAACCATAGAAAATTCTAAATAAATAATATTGTATCATTATTATCATAATTTTTCCAATTGTGTCCCATACCTACACATTACAACAAAAAGGATTATATATTATACTTATCATTTATCTCATGTGACATATTTTATGTATATATTATTGATCTTATGATTAATATGAGGGTATTTTGTCATATTTGTTTTTATGCATATATGTTAGGTTTATCTATTCATGCATTAGATATTATGGTTACCATTAACTACCACTAGGTATATCCTCAACCTTTTTTTGGGTAAGCCCAAAGAACTAAGGTCACTAACCTTTTAACCTTAGAATAGGATAAGGTTCTAGATTTTGGTATGTTACATCAACGATTTAATTTACTTGAATTTTGACTCAGTACCCCGTTAGACAGTAGGAAATTAACCCAATACCCTCGTGCCTAATCTACACTGACCAGGGTACTCTGGTCTTTTCATCATGAGTTCCCCCTACCTTGCGACGGCCTAGGCTCCTATCCTAAATGTGATGACACAGGGGTATAATTCCACCTGTTAGGCTCCCATTAGCCACATTGTGGTCTAGGTTAGTGTGTGCGACCTCACCAAACCTGGGTGGACTCTACTCGTGAACAAATAAGGTTGGATACAAGGGGAAAGTTTACATCAAGCTTTAGAATAGAAAGATGGTCTGAGTTCTTACCTAGGCCCTATGTGTGTCACTCTGGTGTTAGAGAAACCTCACTAGAGACCTTTTTCTTCATCTCGCTCTTCTTGATTCACTAATGAACCCTGCAAGTTCCTCCTTTGTAATGGGGCGAATGTCCTAGAGATTGAAGCTCCTGGTCGCTTCTAGGTTGTTAGAACTACTTGGGTATCCATGACGGAGATCGTTGTCATTGTTAACAAGAGAAAGAATGAGTAAGGGAAAGAGGGATCCACATCATCCTAGCACTCTTCCAGCAACTAGTGGTACACCTATTGTCCATGTTCTTTAGGTTCTTTCAAGGAGGAGGGTTTAGGCTACCAAAGTCTATCTACAGGGCTATCTACAGCCATCAGAAACTCAGTTGTCAAATGTCTCTTTGATGTGTGGTATGAAAAAGAGTATTCGATGTTGTTGTGTTGTTCTATTGATATATACACCCCTATCCTATATATATGAAAGGAGGTTATAGAATGAAAGTGCAAAGGAAGCGGCTTATCCCTAATGGGCCATGGTCAACAAGCCCATGTAGACAATAGACTAATAACCTATTAACTAAATAGCCTATATTCTAACACGTGGGTTCTATATATATATATATATATATATATATATATATATATATATATATATATATATATATATATACATATATATACATATATATGTATATATGTATATATGTATATATATATATATATATATATATATATATATACTCTAGAAAGAACCCTAGTGGTTACGAGAATAATGAGAAAGAAGGAAGAATAGTGTGGCTCCAAGACGAGTTTCCTTTCACTTGATCGCACTCTCCTCTGGTCTTTCCTCTTAAGCATGCTTTCTTTTCTAAACCAAAAGTAACTTGTCGCTCCTTTGTCCCTTAGCTTCGTGTACATGACTTGCCAGAAGGCATTGTGTATGTTCTTCCCATAGGTCTTCTCCTTTATTCCATAATTTAGGAAGGATTATATTCCTCTCCTTATCTTTTCCTGTCTCTTAGTAAATACAAGGCAGGCATGAAAAAGTATGAAAAAATATCCAATAGATTTCCTAAAGTGGTGACACATATATCCATACTTGTCCTCCAAGCATTTCTTTAATTAGATTACCATCTTTATTTGATTGACACACTAAAATTCATAAAGGAAAACATCTACTTGTATAGTATACATTGGGTAATAGATCCTTGAATTGTTTCTCAAATCCATATTACTAGAATACTAGATTATTCACTATCTATCGCTCTCTTAAATTAGTCAGTGTAACTCATTAATCTTTTACCACTCATTTCCAAATTGTGGTGTTTATTGGGATATCTTTTTGTATCTAAAACTTGTTCCATTTCAACATTATTTTGAACAATACCATTATCTCATGGAATATCATTTTCTCCCAATTCTAGATTTCTTTTTGTTGTCATTAATATTCTCAAGTATAATGTTATTTGATTCTTCAAACATTGTGTTTCTAATCTTGGATAAATAATTACTCATTTAATGATCTAAAACACCATAAATTATGTTCCTTTTGGAAACTTTCTTATTATTTCATTTACCATATAAAAATACCATTATTATTTATTCATGTAAGAAATTCCTTTCACTTTGTGCCATAAGGATGTATTTGCCAAGCAACCAACTTCTTGGGCCTCACTTGGGCCATGGTTCAAATCCATGTTACCAAGATTAATAATTCAATTAGAGTTACTTGTCAATTCATGTATTTATTTATGTATTACAATTTTACCAAAATTAAGGATATAACAGTAGCAAAAATAGAAAAATCATTCCATGTTCCTCATAAACCAGTGGATTGTGTCATTAAATATAAACTAGAAGAAAGGTTCCAAGGCATATACCTGATCCTGAAGCAAGTCCAACGACAATCCTTATAGTGTTGTGCTTCTTTATCAAGTTGAATCGGGACAGTAGTGCTCGACGACCTCCTGGTGTAGAAGCATTGATGATGGTTGACAACATCCTCCTAGTGTGATCGCGATGACTTCTATTCCTCTATGTAATCCACATGGACCACCGAACACTCCTTGTTGTTTTTCTAGAATTGGTAGGAAGGAGTTTTCCCTTCATTTTGTCAATGTGTTAGCATCAACTTTATCTTGTTTGTCTATGTCTCTCTTTTACAGGTAAGATGCCTCTGGCTCATATGTTAGTATAACATTGAGATGAAGAGACTCTATACTGAGAGCCTTGGCCACACCCCACCTTCATATAGGAGTGTAAGGGTTAGGGCTTCCATAAACTCGAGGACATGGTGAGATAGAATTTTTGAATTTTCAGTTGCTGCAAACCACTGATTGTGAAATGACTGGTTTGTCTGTCGCAGTATAATCAGTTCATAGAAATTCCAGACCCTTCTACTCCCGCACAGACTGGGAACCATGACCCTACCCTCTACTATAAATAGAGGGGTATAGGGGGCTTCTTAGAACACACAACTCAGAACATCAGTTGCTCTGCAAAGTTGTTGTCCTCTCTGGTTGTGGTAACTGAGAGAGCCCAAGCAAGTTCTACCCGTCCAGGGAGGAACAATGAGGAAAGACAATTATAGAAAGGCAACTAGTTGTGGGAGAGTGAATCAGTGACTAGTACATCGATAGAAGGGAATGACTCCTTCTAGTATATCCTTATGGATGACTAGAGTTTCCGGTGGTCCATGTGGACTATCTATAGAGGCGGGAGATTTCTACCACTCAGGAGGATGACTGTCGACCACAGTCCTGATCAAGACTAGGAGTTGCACAGACGTTATCAAAGACTAGGTGGTTGAACACCGTACTAGTTGTGAGGTATGGTCACTGAGCAAGCCTCAGGACTAGGTATATCTCACTAAACCATCTTTCCTATTGCATAGTTGTTGATGCGATCTCCTGGTCATGGGTTTGTGGTTAGATACAAATTTTGTTTTTGCTGCCTCTTCTGTCCCACAAAACCCAACAATGGTATCAGAGCCACATCAACATACTATGTTTTAAGATTAATCGATATGATCAGATTTTGGTTTTTTGCCATTTATTTATTGCATGTGATGTGAATATTTTAAATGGAAAATGTGCATATCCGATTAAACACCGCAAATCCCTATATACATATATGATATGGTATATATATGTATGCAATCGATATGCATCACCCTAAAATGGTTTTGATGGTGGATGTGTAGTGTGGTTATGGCTTATAAACCCCTATGTGTGTGAATGGTTGGTTGTGGTTGTTTGCATCTCATTCTGTGTACTGAGTCTTTTCTTCTATTTTGGATGTAACTCAAGATAACTCGAGCCTTCTCTTCTACCTTTGCCCCCCCCCCCAAATATAACTCAGAGTTTCCCAAAGAAATTTGTAAAAGTAGGATAGTTTTATTTCCTATTATGTCAAGGAACAATGGATGCCTAGACGAGCGATTGGAGGACCGAGACGACTAGCTGATGGTGTGAGACAAGTGACTGGTGGCCTAATGAGGAGTGATATGACCTGACAAACTGAATGTATGGAGGATCCAGACGATCGGTTGGCGACAACCAACCGACCGACCAAGAGGCGATCTAATCAGTCATGGGATGAGTTGACCAACCCGGAACGACCCAAGCATAGATCTTCATCAATAGGTTGTTGCATGTGATGTAGACCTAGATGATTGTAATTCCTTGTGGCTTAAGGAATTACAAATAGAATGGCCATAACCATCGTTTTATCGCTTTGCATGTTTTCTTGTGGGATATAACATGTATATGATACGTACTATATATGTGGTGATTGGATATGTATATGTATATAAATACCAAACCCCTTAATATAATATTAAGTCTTAGATGCTTTCCATAAGAAGCACACATAAAAAGCTTGATCGGCCAAGCATAGCTTATGCCAAAGCGTGGTACGTGGTCTATCTTATAGAAGTGTGATGGAAGATATGTAGGTCTACCAAAGTAGGGTACATAGTTTATCGTGTTGGCTTTTGGGTCAGGCTTAACTAGGTGATCTTAATGAGATTAAGTACCTAGAAGCATAAAGATGGATCATGACAAAGAGTAGTGCACACCATCTATCCAAGAATTGCATTCAGATGCAATTGGCAAATGTTGCCTACCTAAATAATCTAGTTGCGGGTGATCAGCCAAAGCTGGCTCATGATTAGATGAAATATGGATCTTGGATCACTAGAAGGTTGTACGCTATAATCTTTATAATTGATAGTGAGGGCTATCAGTTTGATCAAAATAGTGGGAGCGATAATTAATTAAATGCCTAATTAATATTGTCAAGTTTATTCAAATCAAATAAAATCAAAAGTAGTTTTTACAAAATACAAATGCTTTCTCATGTAGAATCAAATGGCAAGGAAATCATCACTTAAATTGGGCAATTAAATTGAGATAAATTTTGATAACTAGTTCAGGAAAGTGTTCTGCATATTCCTAAGATACAAATGGTCATAGAATCTTCTCTATGTGTTTGTATGTATGCCCTGAGAGCCTATCATGGGATGATTGGTGGGATACATTAAGTTTGATTTGATAACATCAAAGGCATGCTTCCAATTCTTTCTGGTTCACTCATATGAGATAATGATAGAACATATTGAATGTCTAGAGAATGAAAATACTCAATGACGTATGCTTTCAGGTTAAGGACCTGAATGATGAGATCATATGAATGTTAAGAGTTTGTACATTCTTGTTATGTCCCTAGTCAGATGTCATTGTGGAAGGTAGATAGACAACAATGACACACAAGACAAGATTGTAGTGTTGGTTGATGACAAAATCTCATTAGTCGTGATATGGAGATATCAAACCAAACACATAGGTACTTGTTAGAGAACAAGTTTATCGGACAGACCCACCATGAGTTTGACACATGGAACCATGACATGGTAGTCACAGTTAGTTCTCACAGTTATGGTGGTGAGTGTGATTCTTAGACCTGAAATCACTACACTCAACACATGTCATTGGGTACACTTTGACATCATCAAACACAGTCCTGAAACATGGGTTGTTATAAAGGTGATGATTGGGTGGCTTTGACACATGGGGCTTTTGAGGGGTGAGTGATAGATATGGGATTTGTCCCTCCTAAGGGAGTTTGATATCCATGGCCACTTGATGAGTAGGATTGAGATAGGCGTGCACACGGATGTGTGAATTAGTATGTGATATTGATGTCATACATCTCCTCCAATCTACTCTGAGATCAAGAAAGTGAATGAACGTTGACAGGATGATTGTTCCATGCCTTGAGTTCATTCGGGATATCAGTGACAAAGGAATTATACATTCACTGTAACACCATTCACAGATTGTAGGATTGAAAGTTGTTCTCCAACTTTCTATTTCACTTGGGTAGCACTGATGTGTGACTAGCCACCGCACTTTATTTGTGAAGTCATAAGTGTTATGGACTTTCATTGCCAATGTGAAATGGACCTGCAAGGTCACACACATAGGATTTAACCTGGAAGAGGAGTTTTTCCACAAATAATGTTTAAATTGATTACTAAAGGAGTTTAGTAGTTCAATTAAACACTCAATCAATTGATAGCTCAGTATCATAGTGTTCAAGGTGTTGGACCAATTGATTAGAGTATTGGATTGATTGAAACTTTGATTGACTGATTTGCACAAGTCTGCTACCGCAACCGATCGACTCATGAGATGAACCAATCAGCTCAGGTTGTTTAACCGATCGGCTCATGGGATGAACCAATCGACTCAAGAAATGATGAACTGACTGGTTCAAGAGTTGAACCAATCGGCTCAACTGGTCCAACTGAGATTGTTTGGAAAGTCAGAAGACTATTTTGCAAATGCAATTTGTTTCACTTGTACAAATTCGATTTGGACAAGGATTAATATTTGATTAATCGGAGACAAATTTGAAAGTCAATTTGAGTTGGACCAGGACCACAAACCAATTGGCTCATGTGATGAAACAATCAGTTCAGGTGTGAACCGATCGGTTAAGGTCACCAAACGATCGTTTTAGGGTTGAAATGATCAGTTCAGCTGGCGCAAGTTGCTTGTTATGTGGAAAATCTTGAACCCTTCTAGTCCTGCATTAATCCCGCATTGCCCGGGGTAGAGAACCCTGTCCCATGACCCTCATATATATATAGGGGTATTGGGGGCTTCTCTGATAAACAACTCAGAGATCAGTTGCTCTACAAAGTTGTCGTTCTCTCTGGTTTTGGTAACCGAGAGAGAGCCCGAGCAAGTGCTACCCGATAAGGGAGGCACAACAAGGGAAAGACAACTGTAGAAAAGCAACTGGTTGTGGGAGAGTGTGGTTGTGACTAGTACACCAACAAGAGGGTGTGACTCCTTTCGATTCCTTATGGGACAAGGAGCTGCTCAGACACCGTCCAAGACCAGAGGTGAGGACCGTGCAAGCCGCGAGGTAACGTCGCCGAGAAAACCTCGAGACAAGGTACGCCTCCACAAACCATCCTTCCTATTGTATAAATGTTGACGCATTTCCTTTGTTCTGGGTTTTGGGAGAAGAAATTTTTTGTTTCCACTGCCTTCTCTGTCTCCCCTAAAACCCAACAGTGGTATCAGAGCCACATCAACTGCTCTATACTTTAGGATTATCGATATGATCGATTTTGGTTTGTCGCCTTTATTTATTGCATATGATGTGAATAAAATTGGCTTTATGCATGTCCAATCCTAAATCCACAAATCCCAATATACATATATGATATGTAATATGAATGCACTCGATATGCGTCACCCTTAAATGAGGTTTGTGGTGGATGTATAGTGTGGTTATGGCCAATAAACCCTATGTGTGTGCTTGGTTGTATGTGGTTTCTTGCATCTCAGTCTGCGTCCCTATCTCCTATTCCTGATGTAACTGAAATAACTCGAGAATTTCTTTCCTACCTTTGCTCCCCCCGAATGTAACTCGGGGTTTCCCAATTCAAATGTAAATGGGATAGATCTTTTATTTCCTGTTATGTCAAAGAACGGAGGACAACCTGATGACAATTGAGACGATCAGTTCAAGGAGTGAACTGATCGGTTGGTGATCCATACAACCAGTTTGAGGAGCGAGACGATCAGGTGGCGGCCATGAGGATATGCACGACGAACAGATGAACCGATTGGTTGGAGGAGCCAACCGATTGGCTGGTGACACCTAGACGACCAGCCGAATGGCAAGTCGATCAATCATGGAGATGAGTTGATCAAACCCAGAACGGAAAAGCACAAAGTTCATCTTGTATAGGTTGCATGTGATGTAGACCTAGATAACTGTTATTCCTCTTGGCTCAAGGAATCACATTAGGATGGCCATAATCATCATTTTTATCATTTTGTATATTTTCTATGGGATATAGCATGTATATGATACATACTATATATTGTGGTGATTGGATATGTATATGCACCTATAAAACCAAACCCCTCATTAAATATTAAGTCTTTCATGCCTTCCATTAGTGACACACATGAGAAACTTGATCTACCAAGCATAGGTTATGCTAAAGCGTGGTGCACCATCTATATCATGGAAGTGTGAAGGGTAGACATGTAGGTTCTGCCAAAGCAGGGTGCATGTTTACCGTGTCAGCTTTTAGGTTAGTCTTAACTGGTGATTCTTAGAGCGAATAAGCCCAGAGGCATGGAATGTTCATGGCAAGGTGTTGCACATGTTCATTCATCAAGAGTTGCATATGATGCAATTGTCATGATGGACTTACCTAAATAGTCAAGATTATGAGCGATCAGCCAAAGCTGACTCATGAGTTGATGAAATATGGATCTTGACCCACTAGAAGATTGTACGCTACAATCTTCCGAATTGATGGTGAGGGCTATCAATTTGAACAAAAATAGTGGGAGCAGTAATTAAATAAAGTCCTAGTTATATCGTCAACCTTTCAAATCAATCAAATAAGTAAAAAATGAGTTTTGGACTAAACTACATATATTTCCTTTTGTAGTACAAATGACAACAAACAAAAATCACTTTTTGTTGCGATCGGTCCTTGAAAAGGACACGCTCAATGGGACTAATTTCCATGACTGGTTTAGGACATTGAGAATTGTTCTCACTCAAGAGTGAAAGTTCTATGTTCTGGATACTCCAATTCCATAGGAACCTGCTCCTACCGTACCAAAGGAAGAAAGGGATGCTTATAAGAAGCATTCTGATGATGCCATTGATGCAAAGTCCTTGATGTTTTGCTCCATGAACCATGAGTTGTAGAGACAACATGAGAACATGGGTGTCATTGAGATGATTCAGCATCTCAAGAACATGTATGAAGACCAACCACGGCAAGAGAGGTATGATGTCTCCAGGGCACTGTTCAAGTGTGTCATGATAGAAGGAGATCCATTTGGTCCTCACACACTCAAGATGATTGGGTATGTGAAGAACCTAACGAGACTGGGATTTCCCCTGAGCCAAGAGTTGGCTACTTACGTGATACTGAAATCGTTGCCAGAATCCTACAGTCAGTTTGTGATGAACTACAACATGAACAACTTTGACAAGCTGTTGATAGAGTTGTTGGGCATGTTGAGGATAGCCGAGACATAGATGAACAAGGACAAGCCTAAGTCTGTGATGTTGATCAGCAGCAAGAAAGGCAAGTCCAAGCGCAAGGGCAAGGTCAAAGATAAGAATGGTTCTGATGCTAGCCAGGAGCCCAAGGCGTCTTCAACTCTCAAGGCCAAGGGAGGCGTGACCAAGAGAGGAAATTGCCACCATTGTCAAAAACCAGGACATTGGATAGGGAATTGCCCACTTTATCTGGAAGAACTAAAGAAGAAGGAGGCGACAAACGTCTCCACCTGAAGGTGTCATGAAATAAACTTGTAACACTTTTTGAGGTATATGATACCAAGATGTAAAGTGTAAAGCACTCAATAAATGGGGCAAATGTTTCCGCCATAGATAGGAGTACTTTAGTTTATTTTCAGCCTTAAAGGCATGTAATAGAGTTATGAACTGCTATTTCATATTTGTCAATAGATAGGAACACTTTATTTTTGCATATTGTATGACAATGATCACAATTAATAAATTTGATGTTTTAATCTCAAAAGATATGATCTTTATGGAAATGCCTTGTTTATCTTGTGATACTTGGTATGCATAAGATAAAATGATACCTAAAAGTTATTGATAACTCAAACAATCAAATTAGCATAAATCATGAGAAATTCGTATCTAGTTTCCATATGATGGATAAATCTAGACTCTTTTGGTTAGAGAACCAGTAAGAGACATGAATCTCTTGAACATGATAAATCAATCTTCACTAATGGTAGTGGGAAAATGATTATCCTATTAGGTATAATACATGACATGTATTTACATACCTATTGGAGTTAATGCTAATACTGCAAATGGTGTTTAGATAAATACCAATATGAATATCTTGAAGTATTCAAGAACATCATAGATGATGTATGAATTTGGTGAAGCGTTAATTCTTGATGAGATCAATGAAAGAAATACTAGGACCAAATGTTTGAGAACCTTGTGAGTGATTATGATAATGTATCATAGTGAGCTCCTGATTAAGGCATGGTGATGTCTAAATCAAAAGGAGTCATACTCTAAGGAGTTAGAGGATGATTATCAAATAACTAATTTCTTCTTAAATAAAGAATACCCTACACTAATAAAGGATATTAAGAATGACAAAGTGTTGTGAGTTCTCAAATTCCTTAATAGATACACCTCAAATATCTATGTGATGAGTTGGTCATGAGATGAATCAACTATCTAGATGAATATGAGGAACCAGATTTTGAGTTATGGTTTATGACTATTACATCCTAAATGACTTCCATGTGAACCATAAGGTATGACCTTGATGGTAGCACCCATTGGGATAAGATCCATAAGTGCAAATAAGTCTTAAGTGTTAAGACACATGGATGACATTTTGAGAAGGATGATGCTTGTTGATTGCAACGTAATGACTAAGACCTTTGGCTTACGGATACTAAAACCGCATTCCTATGAGGAATAAAAGAAGGATGTGTACGTGACACAACCTATAAGGTTTATGAATCCATTAATGCAAATGAAGTCTATAAGTTACAATGGATTAATCAATGTGATTAAATATAAGCAACTCATATCTGGATATTTACTTTGATGATATAGCAAAGGGTTTGATTGATATGTCAAAGATAAAGAAGGGATATGTGATTTAGTGGTAGTGTATTCACATTCCACATGTTGATGTGAAATGGAAATGTTCTAAAATGGAAATCTAAAGTGGAAATTATCTATAGGGAAGATAGAGACGTTTCCTATGTGATAGGAATAGAGATATATAGATATAGTTCTCGAAAACCTCTTGTCCTAGAAATGAGAGAGAATACATTGGCAATCTATACTGAAGAGTTCAGTGTGCATAGATTCAGTGCGAGAAAACTTATCCATGTTACATGTAGTTAGTATCTGACCGGCCTAAATCACACGTCCTAAAAGTGGAGGCAGATTTGAAGTAGTCGGACTTTTACATTTAGAACCCGAAACCTTCTAGGACCCCGCAAATTTGATTATGGGGTCAAAGTAGATATACAGGGTCGAACACAGGGACAAGGGTGGTAGTGTAGAGAACACTGAATTGACACGTTACACTCCGGCAAGGGTAAAGAGATGGTAAGGTTCCCAAAGGGAACAGCAGGATAAGATCGATAAAACAAAAGAAACCTATCTCCAACTGGAGCTACGAGGAAGATTAGGGTTTTAAGCAATTATCAATTTTTAGGGTTTTTCGCGTAACGGAAATAGAGAGATAACACTAACATTATAGTAAGGTACGAAGAAGAAAACTTCGATAAAACAAGCGGCAGTAGAAACATCATGTACCCCTCCTCTCAAAGTGGGTACCTCTAACCAAGCATCAACACCCCTCTCGAGGTTGCTGGACTTAAGTCAGAGTGGAAAGGTTCCTAAAGAAACTCCGATTCCGGGCACTCTCATACTCCAGAATCGGACCAAACACTAGAGCCACAACACCTCTCTCGAGGCTGTTGCAACGGGAAAACACGGTTCGGTAGCTAATCGAAACGTGATCCAAGCGTACAAGCTAGAGTTCAGATGTTAAACATAGTAATCCTCCAACAAAAGTACCAAACATACAGTAGCAGATAGCTAAACTCTTCTATTTCCATAAAAATATAATGGTCTGATTACATTGCATAAGTAAAAGAAGTAAATGACTGAAGTAATAAAGATAGATGTCGCCTCCTTGATCTAGAAGGACGACAGACGGTAGCAGACTCTCCAGCCCAATATCGTACAGGAGCCTCGCCCGATACCGGGCAGGAGCCTCGCCCGATACCGGGCAGGAGCCTCGCCCGATACGCCCATGTTAGGTGGCACCCTCTCAGGCGACACGCTTATGACGGGTAGACGTATCGCGTGGGGTGCCCTCGCCCAATACGGTCATGTCATGCAGCACCCTCTTGGGCGACACACTGTGACAAGCGATATGTATCGGGGTTCAGTATCGTATTGGGCTTAGAGTGTCGCTTTAAGTATCAGTCACTAGAGTCGTGCATCTTTGTTGGCCGCTATCGGCCTATAGTGGTGCCCGAGACTGCCCTAAGTGAACCATTCCCTCCCTCTCGGGATGGGGAAGTGCTCACCTAGAATCACCCAGCACAACCCCTGAGGCACGATACGCTAGCTCCAATCTCTTTACTCTGGTAGCTCTCGTAGGGTTCCAACCCATCCCATCGGAGTCCTGTAGCTCCTATTTATAGTCGGCGGTTGGCGAAGTTATGGTGCTCAGGACGCCACGTGTCCTTCATCGACTCTTATTATCGTGGGGTCGGGGATGGCCGATATCAGTATCGCCCGTTACAAGGATGTCGGCTGTCAGTCATCGTGACGGGCGGCGCCTGCCGGTGGGTAGCCGTATCGCGTGACACGCTTAAGTTGTCATGGGGAGCCCGGCTCCCTGTCGGGTAAGAGGTGTGTCGCCCGTTGGTTCCTTCTTGCGCGACATCCTTATGTCGCACGTCGGTGTATTGTGCTGCCCTGTCGAGCAATGAGTGTATCGGTCGGCAGGTGGGAAGGCCGATGCATGTAGAACACATTTGTGGGCTGGGACGGGCCTTGTTGCTGATAAATGGGTTAAAATAGGAGAAAATTTTGCAAAAGATGATAAATTTGGGTTAAGAGAATTGTGTGGCCTATTATTGCAAAAACACATACAAAAGGAGAGGAAATCAGTTTAAAAGGGTAGTTTTGATAAAGAAACAGCAGCCAAAAACATCACAAAATTTGGTGTTATCAACTCCCCCAAACTTAACATTTTGATTGTCCTCAATCAATATTTAAACTTTATTTTGTGATGCTTCTTCTTGCCCAGTATAGTTTTCAGACCATGGGTTAGAGCGAGTATTGGGGTGTCTTTCTGAGAATACAGCCAAACAACAGACTTTATTTTCTCCTGCCTTATTTAAGAAAAACTTTTCTCTATAGCTACGGAGAGACTTTGGTGCATGATTCTGAAGTTAGCTTTCACACCAAACAACTTTAGGGACAGAAAGTTGTGTGTTGGCTAGCCTAAGGCTTTTTGGGTTTTTCTTGTTTCCCATTAGTCCATCCAGGTACGGGTCCGTTAACAGGCAAGTGGTCCCTACAGTCCAATCCAGTTGGCTTTAGAGTAGTGATTTCACATCCTACGTACCACTGCCCTGGATCTACCATGCCTAAAGATGGGTACTTTTGGAAAACAAGTGTGTATATATTTCTTTTTTCTTTTCTTTTCATTGGGCACGACTCTCATGCTTTTATTCACTTTCATAAGGCTGCTTTCTCTTTTTGGGATTTTTGTTGGGTAGGGGAGAATAAGAGGAGTTTTGTTGATGTTTGGGCAGCTTTTTCCTTCTACATACACATCTCTTAGCTGTTGCAAGATTATATTTCACAATTTTTGGCATGGAAAGTTCGTAGTCTTTTGTTGTTTGAGGCTGCATTATCAGAAAGACATAACAAAATTTGCATCTCTTAGGGAACATAGAAAACCAACTGGCAAGAAGTCGTATCATGTTTTTACTTATATAGCGACTTTGTACATATGCAGGGAGACAAAATAAGCAACAATTTTTCAAAATTTTTAAAAATTTTTTATATGAGTATGCATACGTACACATGATATTGGAGAAAAATGAACGAACACAAAGGGTGGAGTTGAAGAAGAAAATTTTATACCTCCCTCACTGGTACATTGGGTATCCCCCCCAAACTTGCTCCACACTCTGTCCCAGAGTAGTGAAATAGATAGGGTAAGGTAATGTTAACCCAGTGAGGGTTAGACGTTGATCGTGCCTGTAGACAGTTGTACCAGATGGTAAAAGTGCATTCAGAATTGCAAGATTCAATGAGATCAGTCATGCGCTTTTGCTGAGGAAGAAGTTCACATTCCCTTAGATCATGTAGACTTTTTAAGATGCTTCCGTTGTGAACATGAACAAAAGGCTTGATCATCAATTTAAGCTTCTTTAAACCTTCATCATCTATTGGACTAGTCACACAAGTCCACTTGAGTCCATTTTCTTTCCCAGGAGGATGCAGCCAAAACAAGTGCAAAGCTCTCAAGAAGGAAGGCTCGTGCGGATTATGACGATGATAACCGGCCTATGGTAGATAGAGAGCTCTTGAAAACACTTGGGGATACTGTATCAAAAGAAGATATCCCCCCCAAAGATGAATGTGTCTTCATGACTGATGAACCCAAGATACCCACATTCAAAATAGAGGCCACAGGAGAAAAACTTCCACTGATTTTCTCTTTTGGAGACGGTCCTAGACCACCACAGAAGACAGACTATGATAAGGAAATGGACCTCTCTTGGGGCTATTAAATCAAGAAATTCTGCCCTTGCTCTTTTTTCAGAGATTGATGGCCCCGCTGCTTCGGGATTCTGGCATTTCTGTCTGGCTGTTGTTGCTTCAGCTGTGGCCGCAGTGTCGATTCTTCTACCGTGTTTTTCAACTTGAATGTTATCAACTTGACCGGGGGATTGTTTTGTACGGGCCATACCTGTTATCAAGTCCATTGATCATTTAAATGTTAGGTAGGCAAAAAAACTGATATCACGATAAAACTCATCTCATTGCGAAGTCTGGGTATCCTTCATCAAACGAACATCCTAGTCGATACAAAACTGGCCGATAAGGAGGAGAAGTTATGCATCACACTTGTTGCCCGACACGGGTGTGTCGGGTGACACGGTCACGTGAATCAAACTACCCGACAGGGACTTCCCCGAAAGAGAGAGAAACGTGTCACCCGATAATAAGGACAAGCGATGCGGCACAAGAATGGGCGATATGGTTTATCGCCTGACGCGGCGTATCGGGCAAACGCGTAAGAAAAACATATCGTGTGGCACACGTGTCGGGTGACACAAGAAAAATCAACTAAAGTCATCCACCCGATACGCTACGCGCGATAAGAAGCTTGTGTCGGGCAAGCAGGCTGTCGGGCTATACCTGTGCTATCTGAAGCAACCCTGGCTGACACACGAGCAAAGGGGGAAATTACTACATGATACAGGTGGCTAGAAGAGCAAAAGTAATGGCCTGACACGGTAAAACCTCCGTACTATATATAGCAATCTCAACCGGGGGTAAAACGGGTAAATTTGGGGGGCGCGTCGGCCGTTGAGACAAGTCATTCCCGACACAAGCGGTTCCATCTGTCTAATCAAGGGCAATTATTCATCTTGCCCGATACGGGCACTCGTCGCCCTAGAGTACCGTCCGTCACAGCCTTTGCAATCCCCGATATGCCATTGTCCGATACGAGCAGTTCTGCACGCCGGCTGAGCTGCCGCCCGATACGATCATCAAAGGAGATACACGTCCAATACACGACCTGAAGAACTAAAAACGAGGCGAAGGAAAAAGTGATTGATGAGTAAAACATCATTGGTTTAGGGTTAAGTCCTCGACCTCAGATAGTATTACTCCTCAATGCTTCATAAAACTGAGCGGTGGCCTATAAAATAGAAGAGTCGGCACATGTGGCACATGCACTGACTCGGGCCTTATTACAGTCCATATGTCCATAACGTTTGTTTTGAAGGAAAGTAAATAACATCCTATTCTAGGAAAGAAAATAAAGCTCGGGTTTCTTCCCGAGGAGCGCTGGATGTTTTGTCACCAGCTCGATCAGTTTAGGTTCTTCACTTTTGGCTTTCAAGAGTATCCATGTCCTGCAATTTGATCTCTGCCCTCCTAATAAAAGCTTCGTCTTCATAGTACCTCTTCACTCTGTGCCCGTTTACTTGAAAGATCTTGGTCGGATCATCTTTTTCGTATAGTTCCATCATTCCTGATGGGTATATCTTCGACACAGTGAACGGTCCCGCCCATCTTGTTTGTAACTTTCCAGGAAAAATACGAATGGAGGATTTAAATAATAAAACTTTATCCCCTTCACTTACATCCTTTCTCCTTAGGTGGGCATCATGCCACACCTTCATCCTTTGTTTATAAATTTTCGTGTTCTCATAAGCATGAATCCTTAACTCTTCAAGCTCTTGTAGATGCAAGTATCTCTTTTCTCCAGCTTTCTCTAGATCCAAATTCAAGAATTTAATTGCCCAAAGGGCCTTGTGTTCTAGTTCCAAAGGTAGATGATAGGATTTTCCGTAGATCAACTTGTAGGGGGTGGTTCCAATGGGTGTTTTGTAGGCAATCCTGTAGGCCCAAAGTGCATCGTCGAGCTTTAATGACCAATCCTTCCTCATCCGGCTGATAGTCTTTTCTAGAATCTGCTTGATTTGTCTATTTGAAACCTCTACCTTCCCGGAAGTATGTGGGTGATAGGGTGTAGCGATCTTGTGCTTAACTCCATACTTTCGTAGGAGTGCTTCAAACTGTCTTTCACCGAAATGTGACCCACCGTCGCTTATTACAGTGTGTGGTGCATCGAACCGAGGAAAAATCATCTTCTCAAATAGCTTTATCACAGACTTAGCATCACACGTTTGGGTGGCCACACCTTCTACCCATTTCGATACATAGTCTACTGCCACTAGAATGTATTGATACCCCCTTGATGGAGGAAACAACCCCAAGTAATCAATCCCCCATACATCGTAGATTTCTACTTCAATCCAATTCGCTATCGGCATCTCATTCCTTCGCCCTATATTGCCTGTTGACTGGCACTCTTTACAGACCTTTACAAACTGTGCAGCGTCCTTGAATAAAGAAGGCCAGTAAAAACCTAATTGTAGCACTTTTGCAGCAGTCCTTTCGCTGCCCAGATGTCACCCATAAGGGGATGTGTGGCACTCCTTCAGAATGTTCAGGGTTTCTTCCTCGGGAATGCATCTCTTATACAAGTTATTAGCACACCTTATGAAAAGGAGAGGATCATCCCAATAGTAATTTTTCAAGTCTGCGAACAACTTCTTTTTCTAATTATATGTGATGTCAGGAGGCAGCTCTCCACAAGCAAGATAGTTACAGATATCTGTGAACCAGGGTAAGTCTTCTTCCTTGGATTCAGCCAACATTAAAGCTTCATCGGCATAGTTGTCATTGATGGGCGGTTCCCCCTGTCCTTTGGCCACCATCCTTGATAAGTGGTCAGTGACCACATTTTCTGCACCCTTCTTGTCGATAATCTCATGGTCGAATTCTTGTAGCAATAAGGCCCACCTCAACAGTCTGGGCTTTGTATCTTTCTTTTGCATTAGGTATCTTATGGCCCCATGATCTGTATATACCTTGACCTTTGCTCTAATGAGGTACGACCTGAACTTATCAAAGGCAAAGACAATTGCGAGCATCTCTTTTTCGGTAGTCGTATAAATTACCTGAGCTTCATCCAACGCGCGACTAGCATAGCAGATCACGTGGTGCTTTTTATCTTTTTTCTTCCCCAGGACCACTCCTACTGCATAGTCGCTGGCGTCGCACATAAGCTCAAACAGTAAATCCCAATATGGAGCTTGGAGGATGGGTGGCGAGATAAGGGCGTTCTTCAAAACTTGAAAAGCATTTAGACAGTCATCAGAGAAAACAAATTCAACATCCTTTACCAACAGATTGGACAATGGTTTTGAAATCTTCGAGAAGTCCTTTATGAATCCTCGGTAATAGTCGGCGTGTCCGAGGAAGCTCCTCACTCCCGTCATGGACTTCGGTGGAGGAAGCTTGGATATGGCTTCAACTTTGCTAGCGTCCACCTCGATACCACGCCTTGAGACGTTATTCCCAGAACGATGCCTTCCCGCACCATAAAATGGCACTTTTCCCAGTTTAAGACCAGACTGTTCTCCTTGCATCTTTGCAGAACCAAAGATAGGTTTTTTAGGAAGGTATCGAAGTCCTTTCCATAGACTAAAAAATCGTCCATGAAAACTTCTACGATATCTTCCAAAAAATCTGAAAACATTGATATCATGCATCGTTGAAACGTGGCGGGAGCATTGCAGAGTCCGAAGGGCATCCTTCTGAAGGCATAGGTGTCGTAGAGGTAGGTAAAGGTTGTCTTCTCTTGGTCGTCGGGCAATATGGGGACCTGATAAAATCCTGAAAAGCCATCCAAGAAACTGAAAAAGTCATGATGCGCTAATCTTTCAAGAACTTGATCAATAAAAGGTAGCGGAAAATGATCCTTTTTTGTATCTTGGTTTAGCTTCCTGTAATAAATGCACATTCTCCATCCAGTGACGGTCCTAACTGCCACCTCATCGCCCTTTTCTCCTTTTACCACTGTCATACTGCCTTTCTTGGGTAGTACGTGGATCGGACTTACCTAATTACTATCGTTGATTGGGTAAATGATCCCCGCATCCGTTAACCTGATTACCTCTTTCTTAACGACCTCTTTCAGCATCTGATTCAGCTTCCTCTGGGGTTGAGCCAGAGGCTTGGCAGATTCTTCCAGATTGATGTGATGCATGCATAAAGCGGGGCTAAGGCCTTTGATGTCTTCCACTGAGTATCTTATAGCCCGACAGTGGAGTCTTAACTCCTCAATAAGTTTGTTCAGCTAGTTCCTTGAAAGATCGACGTTGACGTTGACATGGTTCCTTTCTTCTTGATCTAAGAATTTGTATATCAGTCCTTCAGGTAACGGCTTCAATTCAGGCCTGGCTCTGGAGGTCTTTTCTTGAGGCCCCCCCTCGAGAGAGGCATATTTGACAGATTTTTCCACCTCCTCCTCACTACTCAAATCTTCATCACATAGGTCAAGAAGGCTGAGACACTTTGCAACTTCTGGGCCTCCAAAGTTGGAATCTTGACCGCTCATCACCCTTTCAAGGGGGTCTACCATGCGGATGTCTTCTTCTATCTCCTCACAGAATTGATCGTAGTTGTCCGTAAAGCAAGCAGACTCAGACAAGGAAGGTCCTTTCATTGCATCCTTCACCTTGAAGTCTAAGTGGTCGTTACCGACCCTCAGAGTGATAATCCCCTCAGAAACATCGACCAACGCCCTTCCCGTAGCTAGGAAAGGACGTCCAAAGATGGCAGGGCATCGGGGGTCCTCCACGGTGTCAATGACGACTATATCACACGGAATGAACAAGTTACCTACCCTGATCGGCACATCTTCAACAACACCGAGGGGTCTTTTGAAGGTGTGATCTGCTAGTTCAATCCTCATGTTGTTCTAACCATATCGGTTAAACCTAATCTTTGCGCGAAGCTTAGTGGCATGAGGCTGATGCTAGCCCCTAAGTTGGAAAGACATTTCCGCTCGACGTTGTCTCTGATGGAAAAAGGGATTGTAAAAGCCCCAGGATCTCTCTTTTTGTTGGGTAGACCCGACTTTACGAAAGTAGAGCATGCAGCTGCTAGATGCACAGTCTCAATCCTTCCTCCTCTCCTCTTCTTCGTGATTAGATCTTTGAGGAACTTGGCATAAGTTGGCATTTCTTCCAAGGAATCCAAAAAAGGAACTTCCAGATAAAGTTTCTTGATTGATTCCATGAATTTTTCATGGCTCTTCTTCAGGTTTGCCTTTATCAATTTGTATGGAAAAGGTAGCCTGGGAGCGTAAGGGCTTCTCCCACCAGGTAGGTCCTCGAAAGATCTCTGTTCAGGCTCTCGGGCATCAACTTGCCTATTTTCATCTTCTGCCGGATTTGCACCCTTAGTCCTTGACTCAAACTCTGGTCTGGCCTCCTCATTACGCTCCATTGTCCTCCCGGATCTTAGCACTGCCATTCTGGCAGTTTCGGGGCATGAGAGCATATTTCTTGAAGGGTTCTTCATCAAAATGGCCATCTGGGCCAACTGTTGATCAACCTGTCATTGGCACGTCTGCAAATTTGCCATCTAGAACTGCATGGAGTTTAGAACTCCTAGATTGGGATGCACACTCTGTGCCAGCCGATTGATGATTGCATCTTGTCTCTTTATGAAAGCAAACAAATGTCCAACCAAGTTGGGTTGGTGAGAAACCTTATCTTGGCCTGGACTGGTGCTCGAGAGAGGTCTGGCTCTCCCTTGTCGTTCACCTTCAGAAAGAGGTTGCTCAAAGCGAGGCATGTTTGATGGTGTTGATGCTCGGTTGACCAGAATGCCTTCCTTCTGAGTAGCTGAAATAGCACGATCAATCAAGTTAGAAAATTTGTTATCAATAATACAATTATTCATTTTAGGCAAAGAATAATAATAATAAAAAAAGGAAAAAAAAGGAGTGTTGTCAAGCTTATTTCTAAGCTTGAGGCACTAGAGTGTAGTTAGTGGATTCGGATTCGTCAACAGTATTGTTTTGCCTTATCCCCAGCAACGACGCCAAAAAGTTGACCGGCCTAAATCGTGTGTCCTAAAAGTGGAGGCAGATTTGAAGTAGTCAGACTTTTACATTTATAACCTGAAACCTTCTAGGCCCCCACAACTTTGTTTACGGGGTCGAAGTAGATATATGGGGCGAACACAGGGACAAGGGTGGTAGTGTAGAGAACACTAAATCGACACGTTACACTCCGACAAGGGTAATGAGATGATAAGGTTCCCAAAGGGAACAACAAGATAAAACCGATAAAACAAAAGAAACCTATCTCCAACTGGATCTACGAGGAAGATTAGGGTTTTAAGCAATTATCAATTTTAGGGGTTTTCGCGCAACGAAAACATAGAGATAACACTAACATTATAGTAAGGTATGAAAGAGAAAACTTCGGTAAAACAAGCGGTAGTAGAAATATCATGTACCCCTCCTCTCGAAGCGGGTACCTCTAACCAAGCATCAACACCCCTCTAGAGGTTGCTGGACTTAAGTCATAGTGGAAAGGTTCCTAAAGCAACTCCAATTCCGGGCACTCTCATACTCCAAAATTGGACCAAACACTAGAGCCACAACACCTCTCTCGAGGCTGTTGCAATAGGAAAACACGGTTCAGTAGGTAATCGAAATGTGATCCAAGCGTACAAGCTAGAGTTCAGATGTTAAACATAGAAATCCTCCAACAAAGGTACCAAACATACAACAGCAGATAGCTAAACTCTTCTATTTCCATAAACATATAATGGTCTGATTACAATGCATAAGTAAAAGAAGTAAATGACTGAAGTAATAAAGATAGATGTCACATCCTTGATCTAGAAGGACGACAGACAACAGCTGACTCTCCAGCCTGATACCGAGCAGGAGCTTCGCCCGATACGCCCGTGTTAGGTGGCACCCGCTCAGGCGACACGCTTATGACGGGTAGACGTATCGTGCAGGGCGCCCTTGCCCGATACGGTCATGTCGGGTGGCAGCCTCTCAGGCGACACGCCATGACAAGCGATATGTATTGGGGTTCAGTATCGTGTCGGGCTTAGAGTGTCTCTTTAAGTATCGGTCACTGGTGTCAGGCATCTTTGTTGGTCGATATCGGCCTACAGTGGTTCCCGGGACGACCCTAAGTGAACCATTCCCTCCCTCTCAGGATGGGGAAGTGCTCACCTAGAATCGCCCGACACAACCCCTGAGGCACGATATGCTAGCTCCAAGCTCTTTACTCTGGTAGCTCTCGCAGGGTTCCGACCCATCCCATCGGAGTCATGTAGCTCCTATTTATAGTCGGCGGTTGGCAAAGTTATGGTGCTTAGGACGCCACGTGTCCTTCATCGGATCTTATTATCGTGGGGTCGGGGATGGCCAATATTAGTATCACCCATCACAAGAATGTCGGTTGTAGGTCATCGTGACAGGCGGAGCCTGCCGGTGGGTAGCCATATCGCGAGACATGCTTAAGTTGTCGTGGTGAGCCCGGCTCCCTGTCGGGTAAGAGGTGTGTCACCCGTTGGTTCCTTCTTACGCGACATCCTTGTGTCGCACGTCGGTGTATTGTGTTTCCCTATCTGGCAATGAGCGTATCGGCCGGCAGGTGGGAAGGCTGATGCATGTAGAACACATTTGTGGGCGGGGACGGGCCTTGTTGCTGATAAATGGGTTAAAATGGGAGAAAATTCTACAAAAGATGATAAATTTGGGTTAAGAGTGTTGCGTGGCCTTTTATTGCAAAAGTACAAACAAAAAGAGAGGAAATCTGTTTAAAAGGGTAGTTTTGATAAAGAAATAGCAGCCAAAAACATCACAAAATTTGGTGTTATCAATATCCCAAGGCCAGGTGTCCAATTCTTATGAAGAATGGGAACACTAAGGATAGATAAGGATCTATCATGTATGTAATCATCCCATTATCTTGCATGTATGGACATGGCAAGAACAAAATGCATTTATTATCTTGTATTTAGGACATAACAATATGATATTCCATCCTGATAACTCATATGTGGGACATGACGAGTGGATGTCAGTCTAGTTCCAGTAAGGGTTGCTGGAATACCATAAGAACTTGATAAGTACTTGAGAAGTACTAGTTCTATGGAAATGAGGAAGAGTTCACTATAAAGAGTTACACTGATGCAAACTTCTGAAAAGGAAAAAGAAATAATCGCAATATATATATATATGATATATATATATATATATATATATATATATATATATATATATATATATATATATATATATATAAGTGAATGTTTGTTGATAAATGGAAACGTTCTATTAAAGTCATTTTAAAAGGAAATGCCGAGTATCCGTGTGTTAGAGAACATCAGTGGATACTATATGGATCTGGAAGTTCATGAGATGAACTTATAGTTATTCCGGTCATTGATGACAAGTTAGGAGTGCTTGGTCATGCAATGTGGCTAAAGGTTAGCAAAGGAATACTAGATCTCATATTACGGAAACTCCATCTCGTACAGTGAAGAGATGAGAGACTTGCAGTTAATACCGACTCTGGCAAGGTGTTTCCATAACTCACTATGTTAGCACTAGAGCACAGTAACATGTGGGACAGGTTTGAAGATCATTATGAATATGATTCAATGGTGATTGGCTCACAGTGCAAGTGGGAGTCTGTTGGTATGTATGACCTGAGAGCCTGTCATGGGATGATTGGTGGGATTCATTAAGTTTGATTTGATAACATCAAAGGTAAGCTTCCAATTCTTTATGGTTCACTCATATGAGATAATGATAGAACATATTGAATGTCTAGAGAATGACAATACTCAATGATGTATGCTTTCAGGTTAAGGACCTGAATGATGAGAGCATATGGATGCTAAGAGTTTTTACATTCTTGTTATGTCCCTAGTCTGATGTCATTGTGGAAGGTAGATAGACAACAATGACATACAAGACTAGATTGTGGTGTTGGTTGATGACATAATCTCATTAGTCATGATATGAAGACATCAAACTAAACACATAGGTACTTGTTAGAGAACAAGTTTACCGGATAGACCCACCGTGAGTTTGACGCATGGAACCATGACATGGTATTCACAGTCAGTTCTCACAGTGATATTGGTGAGTTTGATTCTTAGACCTGAAATCACTACACTCAACACATGTCATTGGGTACACTTTGACATCATCAAACGCAGTCCTGAAACATTGGTTGTTATAAAGGTGATGATTGGGTGGCTTTGACACATGGGGCTTTTGAGGGGTGAGTGATAGATATGAGATTTTTCCCTCCTGAGGGAGTTTGATATCCATGGCCACTTGATGAGTAGAATTTAGATATGTTTGGTCACGCATGTGTGAATCAATATGTGATACTGATGTCATACATATCTCCTCCAATCTACTCTGAGATCAAGAAAGTGAATGAATGTTGACAGGATGACTGTTCCATGCCTTGAGTTCATTCGGGATATTAGTGACAAAGTAATTATACATTCACTATAACACCATTCATGGATTGTAGGATTGAAAGTTGTTCTCCAACTTTCTATTTCACTTGGGTAGCACTGATGTGTGACTAGGCACCACTCTTTACTTGTGAAGTCATTAGTGTTATGGACTTTCACTGCCAATGTGAAATGGACCTGCAGGGTCACACCCATAGGATTTAACTTGGAAGAGGAGTTTTTCCACAAATGATGTTTAAATTGATTACTAAAGGAGTTTAGTTGTTCAATTTAACACTCAATCAATTGATAGCTCAGTATCATAGTGTTCAAGTTGTTGGATCAATTGATTAGAGTATCAGATTGATTGAAACTGTGATTGACTAATTTGCACAAGTTTGTTGCCCCAACTGATCGGCTCATGAGATGAACCGATCGGCTCAGGTTGTTGAACCGATCGGCTCATGGGATGAATTGATCGGCTCAAGATAGGATGAACCGACCGGTTCAAGAGTTGAACCGATCGGCTCAACCGGTCCAACTGAGATCATTTGGAAAGTCCGAAGACTATTTTCCATATACAATTTGTTTCACTTATACAAATTCGATTTGGACAAGGATTAATATTTGATTAATCGGAGACAAAATTGAAAGTCAATTTGAGTTGGACCAGGACCATGAACTGATCAGCTAATGTGATGAACTGATCGGCTCAGGTGTCCCAAACGATCAGTTTAGGTGTGAACCGATCGGTTGAGGTCACCAAATGATCGTTTTAGGGTTGAAACGATCGGTTTAGCTGGCACAAGTTTCTTGTTTTGTGGAAAATCTCAAACCCTTCTACTCCTACATTAATCCTGCATTTCCTAGGGTAGAGAACCATGTCCCATTACCCTCCAATATATATTGGGGTATTGGGGGCTTCTCTGATGAACAACTCAGAGATCAGTTGCTCTGCAAAGTTGTCATTCTCTATAGCTTTGGTAACCGAGAGAGAGCTCGAGCAAGTGCTACCCGATAAGGGAGGCACAATAAGGGAAAGACAACTGCAGAAAAGCAACTGGTTGTATGAGAGTGTGTTGGTGACTAGTACGCCAACAAGAGGGTGTGACTCCTTCTGATTCCTTGTGGGACAAGGAGATCAGAGTTCCAGGTGGTCCATGTGGACTACTTCAGAGGCGGGAGACTTCTGCCGCTCAGAGGACAGTTGTCAATCCCGACAGTCCCGGTGAGACTAGGAGCTGCTCAGACACCATCCAAGACTGGAGATGAAGACCACACAAGCTGTGTGGTAACGTCTTCGAGCAAGCCTTAGGACAAGGTATGCCTCCACATACCATCCTTCCTATTGTATAGACGTTGACACGTTTCCTTTGTTCTGGGTTTTGGGAGAAGAAATTTTTTGATTTCGTTGCCTTCTCTATCTCCCCTAAAACCCAACAGTTTGTACACTTACGGGGTTGTTTGAGGAACAAAAGAAGAAGGATAGTTCCATGATAGTGACCAGTGGAATGGAGTCCAAGGACACATGCAATGCAGAGAAGTGTTCTCCCGCCAAGATAAAGTCCAAGTCTTCTGTGCTCAAAATATGGAGAGGATTAAGGGAATCAAGGAAGATGAAGCAAGAAATAGAGATCTCTACTTCCAGTGTATATGTGATAGAGATTAACTTTATTACTTCTTCATTATGGGTACTTGATATCGGATGTGGATCACATATTTGTTTAAATGTGAAGGATCTGAAAAGAAGTAGGCCTTTAGTGAAAGGTGAGGTCAAACTACATGTTGCTAATGGATCAAGAGTTGTTGCCAGCACAGTAGGAACCTATGAGTTATCTGTACCAAGTGGGTTGATAATAGAGTTACAGAACTGCTACTATGAACCTGCCATAAATAGGAATACCATTTTTGTATCTTGTTTGGACAAGGATGGATTTGAATTTCTTATTAATAATGGAAAATGTTTAATTTCTAAAGATGGGATATTTTATGACAGTGTCCCAATGTCTTATGGTCTATATTTGATAGATCTATAGACAAGTGTATACAATGTAAACACCAAAAGACAAAAACTCAATGACTCAAACAAAACATACCTTTGGGATTGTCGTCTAGGGCATATAAATGAGAATCGCATATCTAGACTCCATAAAGATGGATATCTGGACTCTTTTGATTATGAATCAACTGAGACATGTGAATCTTATTTATTAGGCAAGATGACCAAGACTCCCTTTTCAAGAAAAGGTGAGAGAGCAAGTGATCTATTAGGACTCATACGTACTGATGTATGTGGGCCTTTTAGAACAAATGCTAGAGGTGGGTATCAGTACTTCATTACCTTTATTGATGACTTCAGTTGGTATGGTTATGTTTACTTGATGAAACATAAATCAAAAACCCTTGAAAGGCTCAAGGATTTCATTAATGAAGTACAGAATCAACTTGGAAAAAGTATTAAGGCACTTCGATCTGATCGAGGTGGATAATACATAAGCTAAGAGTTTGAGGACCTGCTAAGAACTTATGGTATTGTATCCCAATGGACTCCACCTAGAGCACCACATCACAATTATGTGTCAGAAAGAAGGAATCACACATTACTGGATATGGTGTGATCTATGATGAGTTTTGTCGATCTTCCAACTTCCTTCTCGGGACATGCTCTAACAACTGTCGCGTTTACACTTAACTGTGTACCATCTAAATCGGTTCAAAAGACACCATATGAGATATGGTTTGGGAAGCATTCCAATATGTCCTTTATGAAGATTTGGGGATGTAGGGCTTATGTCAAGAAAATGTTTCCTGGTAAGCTAGGCCTTAGATCTAATAAATGTTATTTTGTTGGATATCCTAAGGAAACCAAGGGATACTACTTATACAACCCAACTGACAACAAAGTGTTTGTTGCCAGGGATGTTGTATTCCTAGAAAAGGAATTTATTTCCAAAGAAAGTAGTGGGAGGAAAGTAGAGCTCGAAGAGGTTTGAGACCAACAAGAAAATATTGAACCAATAGCTGAATAAGAGGAAAATAGAGATTCACAAGTGGTTGTAGAATCTCAGTCTCATCAAGTAACATAGGGACCTCGTAGACTTAGTAGGACACTCCTTGAGCCTGAAAGACTTGGATATCGTGTGACTTAAGAAGGCAGTGAGTTGGTCATAGATGATGAGCCAACTACCTATTTAGAAGTTATGAAAGGACTATATTCTAAGAAATGGCTTGAGGCCATGAGATATGAGATGGAATCCATGTATGTCAACAAGGTATGGACCTTGGTAGATCCACCTAAAGGTGTAAAACCCATAGGGTGCAAGTGGGTCTTCAAGAAGAAGACCGACATGGATGGCAATGTGCAAACTTATAAAGGCAGATTGGTTGCAAAGGGTTTCAGACAAGTTCAAGGTGTTGACTATGACAAAACCTTTTCACCAGTTGCCATGATAAAGTCCATCAGGATCATGCTTGCTATTGTAGCCTACTATGACTATTAGATTTGGTAGATGAATGTTAAAACTACATTCCTTAAAGGGAATCTTGTTGAGGATGTGTACATGACACAACCTGAAGGTTTTATAAATCTAAAGGATGCAAATAAAGTCTATAAGCTGCAGAGGTCAATCTATGGATTGAAGCAAGCATCTCAGAGCTGGAATATTTGATTTGATGAAGCAGTCAAAGAGTTTGGATTTAGTCAAAATGAAGATGAACCTTGTGTGGACAAGAAGGTTAGTGGGAGCATGACTACATTCCTCATATTATATGTAGATGACCTACTATTGATGGGGAATGGCATCCCTTCTTTACAAAAGGTAAAGGCATGGCTTGGAAATACATTCTTAATGAAAGACTTGGGAGAAGCATCCAATATCTTAGGAATCATGATCTATAGAGATAGATCTAGAAGGCTTCTTGGACTAAGTCAAAGCACATACATTGACAAAGTGTTGAAGAGGTTTAGCATGGAGAACTCAAAGAGAGGGAACATACCCATGGTTCATGGATTTCCCATCTCTAGAGCTCAATGTCCCAAATATTTTGAAGAGAGGGAATGGAAGAGTGGGATTCCATGTGCATCAGCAATTGGATCCATCATGTATGCAATGTTGTGCACCCATCTTGATGTCTCGTATGCACTCAGCATGATGAGCAGATACCATTCATATCCTAGACATGCTCACTAGACAACCATGAAGAACATCCTAAAGTACTTGAGAAGGACTAAAGATCAGTTCCTCATCTACGGCGGTGAGGAAGAGTTGGTGGTAAAGGGTTACACCGATGAAAGCTTCCAAACTCATAAAGATCATTGTAGATCACAGTTATTTGTGTTTTGCCTTAACAACAAAGCTATGAGCTGGAAGACTTCCAAGCAAGAGACAGTTGTGGATTCTATGATAGAGGATGAGTACATTACTGCATCCCGTGCGACAAAGGAGGATATGTGGATCTAGAATTTCATCTCTGAAATTGGGGTGGTTCCTAGCATATATGATGCAATTTAGCTTTATTGTGGCAACAATGGAGCTATTTCTGAAGCTAAAGAACCCAGATCACATCAGCAGCCCAAACACATATATTTGCACTTCCATATCATATGAGAGATCGTACAATGAGGAGATGTGAAGATTTGTAGAGTACCAACTGAAGACAATATTGTTGATCCCTTGACTAAGGTACTTTCATAGTAGAAGCATGATGGTCATGCAAGATCACAAGGACTAAGGTTCATGGGTGATTGGCTCTAAGTGCAAGTGGGAGTCTGTTGGTATGTATGCACATAGATCCAATCATATGATGATTATAATGGCATACTTTGTAAACAATTTGAATAATAATAAAGGAAATTTCCATCTATATGTGTAATCTATTTTGAGATGATGATATAACATGTTAGATGTCTAAAGAATTGTATTACTCAATGATGTATGACTTCAGGTTAAGGACCTAAAAAATGAGATCATACTGATGTTAAGAGTAAACATTCTTATATGTCCATAGTTGGTTGTTATTGTGGAAATAACCATAGACATCAATAACACAAAAGACTAGAGTGTGTGTTGGTTGATGATAGAATGTCATCAGTCATGATATATTATATCAAACCAATCACATAGATACATGTTAGAGAATAGTGTACCAGACAAACCCACTGTAAGAGTGATGAATGGAAACCCCACTTGGTTAGTCATGATCAACTCTTATAGTATTGGTGGTGACTGTGGTTCTTAGACCTAAAATCACTACACTCATCACATGTTGTTGGGTACATTTTGACATCATCAAATGCAGTCTTGAAATATGGATTGTTATAAAGGTGATTATTGGATGGATTTGACTCATGGGGATTTGACTGTGTGTGATAGATATGGAATTTGCCCCTCCTAAGGTAGTATGATATCCTGGCCACTTGATAAGCAAGACTGATAAATACATGGCCGTGTACATGTGAGTCAATATATCATATTGAGCTTGCATGTATCTCAGAAAGCCTACTCTAGTTCAAGAAACATGGATTGAAGTTTTGTAGAGGATGACAAGTCCATGCCTCAAGTTCAATTTGGATATCATTGATGAAGGGATTACACATTCACTATAACACCAATAACATATTGTAGGTTGAAAGTTGTTTTCCAACTTTTCTTTTCACTTGGGTAGCACTGATGTATGACTAGGCACCGCTCATTGCTTGTGCAGTCATAAGTCAGTTATGGGCATTCACTGCCAACGTGAATTGGCACCTATAGGGTCATACGCATAGGATTAACTTGGAAGAGGAGTTTATCCATGAATGATGTTTAGATTGATTAATAAAGTGTTTAGGTACTCAATTAAACATTCAATCAATAGACTTGACTCAGAATCTTCAAGTTCAAGTGTTGAACCAATTGATTAGAGTGTCTAGTTTATTGAGAACTACATTGACTGAGTTCTGCCCAAATTGGACCACCAACTGACCGGTTCACTGGGAGAACCGACTCGCTCATGGTCAGTGAGATGACCGGTTCACACTAGTGAACCGATCGGTTCACTAATAGAAGTAGAAGTCAGAGAGAATGCTTGGTTATGGTAATGGGATTGAAGACAAATTAGGACCAACAAGTTCAGTCGTTAAACGTAACGAGTTGGAGGAAGTGAAAGAAATTGCGTCATCGAGCACGCTACGCACATTTTCTACCATCCAAGAGCGTCTCCCCTTCCCCCTGTGTCTACTACTTCCTTGCCTCCTACTGCTTCCTCCATCCAACGTTTTTGGGGATTTGAGTTTGCTCTGCTCCAGGAAGGTCAGGCCCAGAGATAGGATATTCCCCCCTTTCGCCCCCGAGGGGTTGGTTTGGCTAAATCAAGAAGGCGCGTCTAGCCCTATGTATACAGTCAACCTCAGCCTACTCTTGCGTATGGCCAACCATCCACCTCGATGTTCAACCAACAACTCCAACCACTGCAGATGTTTCTGATCCCACAACAATAAGAATCCATTGGTCAAGGTAGGTGGCCTCGTGGGGAATTGACCGACCTAGGACCTCAGCCGGAAATCACTGCCAGGAAAATGAAGAACAATGCTATTTCATTCCTCAACAACATGGCTAGCAAGTTTGCAAGCTTTCCTTTTGACGGAATGGACAGGCTCTGACTCACGGGGGAAGGCAGACCCCCTCTCCCCCCGCTTCGCTCCCCCTGCCCCCTTTCCAACTTTCCTACTTCTTTCTTATTGCGTTGCGAAGACGTATGACCTTCCTAGAGAATGGATGGAAAAGACCAAAAAGGGAAGAAGCAAGCAGTCAAGAAGTTCCATCCTCGACGGAAATCTCCTCAGAGTCGATAGATTATGCCCTTTGCCCTGAGCCTTCTTTCCTTTCTGACCTTCTTATCGTTCGCCTTATTCGTTGTCTTCTTCGTTGATTTATTCTTCTCTGCCTTCTCTTTCTTTGTTACTCCCGGATTGTTCTTTTAGAGAGTAGGTTGTTTGACCTATGTGGGTGAATCAATAATCCCCGTAGTGGAATCACTCACAGGTGACTGGGCAGGTTTCTCATGGAATTTGATATTGGAATACGGGAATCTCTTCACAAATAGAATTTGCTACAAAAGCCAACTAACGGGGGTATTCCTGCGTATGAAAACATAGTAATGGAGAAGGTCAGGGCCCTCAATTCGTATAAGGGGAAGAAGGACTTAAGAGGTAGTTCAGCTGTAGGCAGCGAGACTCAATTCCTATGTTACTACTTGGGTTCGTTCGTTGACATTCACAAGGCTATCCGGTTCTTGGAGTGCTAAGTATCAAAAAAAAAATTTATATACAAAAGTTCTTAGGTGAAATGAATCTGATCAGCTGTTCAAATCTCTTTTCTTTCATAACCGAAAGAAAATGGTCAGATCAATCATAGTTAAAGAAAGAAGGCGGGCGATCAAATATTCATAGAATCAATAGGCTACCGAGTTGAAGCAATAGCCAGAGTAGGTGCGTCGCCTTTCCCTAGTCGATTTCCCCGGTCCCTCCTTGAGAAAGAAGAAGAAGAAGAGCAGCGTCGCAGGAATGGGATTTCTTCTATTTAGGTTTGAATTTGAACGATTTTCAGAAAGAAAGGTAAGCCAATCCATCCCGTGGGAATTCTCGTACATCTCCTTCCAAAATTCCTAAATCCATCTTTTTTGATCCAGGATACTCTCAATTTCATAAGAGAAGAAAGCGTAGAAAAGAGAGGTTTTTCTTCGAGGAGCCTCTTAGTTCAGTTCGGTAATGCCATGTCAGGTGCACCCAAGGGCAAAGGAGTGCTAGCAAGCGCATGTCATGTGAAGAAGATGGCTCCATACGGGTTACACTATTTACTTTGAAAGGGAATAAAACCGCTCGTGAACTCGCTGGTTTTCAGGTTCTTTTTGGCTTAAAATTTTTGCTAAAATTTTATAGGGCTAATGCCCACCTTGCATTGTCCGTCCTTGCATTACAGAGCAGCCTGTCTGTCTCCAATCGACTTAGAGGATAAAAGCGTTGTTTCTCCTTGATATTTTAGTGTATTGACCCATTTATATATATGATTTAACGTGGCTTTTATAGTATTTCCTTATCTGCCAAAGACCTATACGGCGGAAGAGTCAGGTCAACCTGTTTCAAATATACAACATGGATTCTGGCAACATGGACCAACTAAGTAGGTGTGGGGTTTCTCGATTTGTGAGAAAAAGATTTTCGTTGCACTTGTTCAATTTGATTGGGACAAGAATTAATCTTTTCATTAATTAGAAACGAATAAGGAAAGTCAAATGTGGGCATCTGGCAAGTGAAATGATCAATTCACTACGTGAACTGACTGGTTCACACTGCCAACAGACCGGTTCAAAAGTGAACCGATTGGATCACCTGCCCAAACGACCGATTGAGTTGTGAAACAATCGATTCGTCTGCCGTAGTACAATCAGTTCATGGAAATTCCAGACCCTTCTACTCCTGCATGGAGTGGGAACCCTGACCCTATCATATACTATCAATAGAGGGGTATTGGCGGCTTATTAGAATACATAACTCAGAACATCAGTTGCTCTACAAAGTTGTTGTCCTCTCTGGTTGTGGTAACTGAGAGAGACAAAGCAAGTTCTACCCGTCCAGGGAGGAACAACGAGGGAAATACAACTACATAAAAGCAACTAGTTTTGGGAGGGTGTGTTGGTGACTAGTACACCAACATAAGGGTATGAATCCTTCTAGTCTATCCTTTAGGATGACTAGAGTTCTCGGTGGTTCATGTGGACTACCTATAGAGGCGGGAGATTTCTGCCACTCAGGAGGATGATTGTCAATCGTAGTTTGGGTCAAGACCAGGAGCTGCACAGATGTTGTCAAAGACTAGGTGGTTGAAGACCACACTAGCTGTGAGGTGTTGTCACTAAGCAAGACTCAGGACCAAGTATATCTCGCTAAACCATCTTTCCTATTTCATAGTCGTTGATGCGGTCTGCTGGTTATGGGTTTTTGGTTAGATAAAAAATTGTTTCCACTACCTGTTCTGTCCCAAAAAACCCAACACAATAACCTATGTTCTTATTTCTCTTGGTCCTATGGACAATATCCTACACAATATCTCTTTCTTTTGTGAACATATTTCTTGTGGAATACCTTATTTGTTTCTAATCATATGATCAATTTATTATGATGGAGATTCTTTTGGAATTGATCATATATATTGTTTCATGATGGAACTTTACTTGGTGATGCATGCTCTTTTAGGTACTTTTTGGGTGGCTTTTATTATATAATCATTTATGTGGTGACAAATCTTTTTTTATTCTGACTATACTTTATACTTTCCTCAACATTAAGCATGATATGTGACTCAGTATCCCTAGAGTAGTGTAAGTACATTTGTTTTTGGGTTTTATGCCCTTATTATGTTTTTGGGAAGGAGGTTGTGTGCCTCATACCCAGGTTACAAGTTTGTGAGGCTTGGCCCACCTTTATATATACTGGGATTCAGAAGTACGTCATTCTCTATTAGGTTTCAAGTTTGTGAGACTTGGCCGCCATTGTCTTTATATTGTTCTAGTGCTATTGTAACACCCCATTTTCACAAACTAAGCAGAAGCATACATCTTATTGGGATGTCACAAATATGATTATCATTGCATAAAAATAAAGTTTGATTAAACCAACATAGGATAAATAATTAACAATTCTCATGTATCACGTTCCACAACATACAACTTAAACCTTGAACTAAAATAAACTAGTACATAGTCTCAATACTAATTGAAAAACTAAATTAAACTCCATATGATAGTTGGCACCCCACTAGGTCTAACTTCTTAGTTTGTCCTTGAGATGTATGTTCCTCACTTAAGCTCCTCCCTTATCCTTTTCTCTTGTGGACATCATGTCCCCATCCATGCATTCAAAATGGAAAACATGTTAGAGTAAGAAACATTGAGTATTGTTATACTAACATAATAATTGGCAATAAGAAAAAAAAACATAAAAGTAATTGTACATCAAATCTTTGATTCATATAATATTCTCTTTAGTGGTTAATTATAATGTCCTCAACTCTTAGGTACCAATTGTGCTCATAAGGCCTGTAGGCTCAACAGATGTTCCAATTGAACTCATGATTTGCACCAAAGTGCCATAACTATGCTCCATTTGAGCTCATGATTTGCACCTGAGTTCCATAATGTTCCATTTGAACTCATAAGGCCCAAGGGCTCAACATTAACATAATGAGGACAAAATAATACAATCGGTAAATGATTCATCATAAACATTATAATCATTTACTTTAATTGAATTTCACATGATCATGGCATAAATATCTAAAATAGAACTTTGGAGCATATGAATTGTATAATAACATTTGGGGAACATTAATGCAAGATTTTCTGAAAATTGGATACATATTTGTGCATACAATTTAACTTGATCATGATACAATAATCTTAAAGCGATTTAAAACCATTACTTAAATACTCAAAGTGCATGGACCCCACTTACCTTTGTTGGAGCAAACCCTAATTCAGTCTCCATGATTCTGGGTCACTCCTATATTCCTAAAATTGTATGATTTATATTAATCACCATCATTAATACACACTAAACCCTAATTTGAGCCTTTTATGGAAACGAGGTCTGATCTTATGGAACTAGGGTTTGAAAACTACGAAATTAGGTTCCTTGTCAAAAAACCTTTGCAATGACTATTTTTTGGTATTTTTCTAATAATCAGTTGATTTATTGTGAATTTCTAAACAATTCACCAATTAGAAATCATGGAAAATCCATGTGGGCTGGGGACCCGTATCTAGCTGGCCCAATCAAGGCTGGCCACGCAAGCAATGGGGCCTCTCTAGGATGGACCCACAGTCAAAAAAGCAAAACCCCAAAACACCCTTGGACCAAAAATCACTCGAATAGTGATGGATGGGCATAATGGTCTATTTCTGACCAGGCTTCTTCTTTGTTTGATCGAGAAAAGAACAACGACTGTGAAGGAGATGACTGTAGAAATTCAAGGATCTAAACATGGGCTTGCGACACCACCAGGGAAACCCAAGGCCTGTGATGCATCTGCGATACTCTCGCAAAGACAGCGAGTCCTTACATGGGTAGTTCCATGGTCTGCCGCTCCAGAACCACTGGACGCTAAGTCAGAGCAAGGGAGCGACCGAGAATGGTTTAAAAATCTGAGAAAACCAACGCATGAGACATATGCAGAGTTCTGGGAAAACTAGGCATCACCCAATGACACTAGAAACACTGGAACGAAACGACGCGATGGTTACAGGATCAACATTGCCTACAGGACCAGAAACTAGGTGAAAAAGAGGGGATTCTGATGTACCTTCAGACAAGATGAATTGAAGATGGGGAAAGCTTCAGGAGGTCCTATGAATCTAGATGATGCATCAACGTAGGTTCTAGAAGGCATGCACCCTTTCTTCAGGTTGCCTCTACGGTAGAGGGAGGACTTGAGCTAGAGATCTAGGGAAAAGAGACGACGGGGTCAGTTTGGGGACACCACGTGATCATTTTTGAAGGAATATATATAGGTTTTGAGTCATGAGGGTGGTTAGTTTACTTGTAAGGAAAGAAATAGGGGAACCCAACGAGAGTCCTAGTCAACCTAGGTCTCTAGGGAATCAAACCCTATCGTGTAAGGGGTCAGAAGGTTTGCAAAGGGATGAGGATGGTGAGGGAGACGTTTGTTTGCACTGAGAAATAACAGGGAGAGGGATCGAGGGGGCGGAATATAGCCGCCATTGTCCTAGTCTGAGTAGAACTTGGACCGACGAGAAAGACGAACATGGACCGTCATATGGGTCCACAGATTGGGGAAAAAGAACGCAACCGCTCGTTCTGATCTGAGGTCCAAAAAGACAGTGTGACACCTAATAAAGGTCCGAGACCAAAGTCTGGTTAGGCTAGGAATAGATTATTTAGTAAATGTAAATGTATTTGAATAGTTTCTTCTCAATCCAAATTGGAACATCAAAGGAAGTTCAAACCTAATCAAATTTGGCCTGTTAACTGATTTGGGTAAGAAGATTTTGAAAATAAAGTTAGATTTTTGTTTTTAGACTCCCTACTATATGTTATTTCCTTTTCAAGTTAAAGCCTATTTTAATTTTCCAAAACTTTCCAAAAATAATTATGGGCTGATACTTTGGTGAAAACTTGATATTAAAGGTTCAAGTTTCCACAAAAATTATTAGGTCCAAATATTAGCATTAAAAGGACTAATTTCACTTTATCCCCTATAAGCTACTAATGTGCCAAATTAGGGTAATAATTGATGAAATTGAATTTTAGTTAACTTGATGATGAAATATTATTATCTTAAACATGGTTTATTCATTATAATTGGGTCTCTAAGTTTCCATGTAATTTATATGAAGGATTAAGATTTGAAATTTGGAATTAGGATTTTCTAATATAGGATTAGCTATAAAAAGTTAGGGTGTTACAACTATGTTTATCTAACATGCATGTAGGTTGATGATAACATTGAAGGGTTTTTTCCACTAATTTCATATATGTGCTATTGTGGCACAACTTTATTGTTTTATTAATGGTAAGTAATCCATTTTGTTATCTCTTTTGTTATTGCAAATCATTTCTCTTAATCCCCACTTGGGTAGTTCCTTTCTCTTATATGGGAAGCATTCTTTACTTGATGTCCTTTTATTTCATATGTTTCTCAATTCTATTTTAGCATGCTCATACCAGCTTTTTTCTGATGTCATCTATTTCTCTTCTTGTTGGGGTATGCTTCTAACCCCAAGTTTATGTGAAGGAGAACATGACATTCAACATGGACCTAGCTTAAGGAGTTTATGCATGGAGAAAAACTTGATATGGTTGAGATTTCCCTCTATCTTTATCCTTATGTTGTATCTTCCATGTAAACCCTTTATGGGGAGATGATTTTGTACTTTTTAAAAAATGAATATAGTCGTTACTTTTAATTCCGCTGCTACACTTTGATTGTTTTGTAAACCATTATATGAGATTTGAAAATTTTACACATGTTCCATCATATCTTTTGAGTGTTTGGAATGAATGTTTTATTCTTCAAATTTTAGTAGGGAGTGGATCCCCTCGGGGTCCCACTCCTTATAGTTGATGTGTTAAGACGTGATTGGCCATTAAATAAACATCTTTGTTAATCTCTAGAAATTATTGGTAACTCGAATAAAAATAAGTTATATATGAAAATTTCTTATAAAAATGAGTGGAATGCAAAAAAATATGTTTGAGACCTAAATATGTTTCCAATTTTGAAAATGGTGCCAATATGTGGTAAATTAATGATTAGTGTATGAAAATCCTAGACTGGTGTTTTAATATGTTGAAAACATTAAAATCCCTTCTTTGTGCTATTTTCTGATATTGTGAAATATAATGATGATTTAACATGATTATGACCATAATGATGATAATTAGAGTTTCTAATGTGAATAATATTGAATATGAAGAATTAGTGTTTTGAAGTTAAAGATGATAACTTTAATGAACTCAAACTAATCCAAGTAATCATAATGAAAGGATATTTTAGATATAGTAGTTAGGATCTCACTTAATTATTAACATGAGATGTAAATAGGGTATATACCCTTATTACTTACCCAAACCCTAAAACCTAGAATATGACCGAGTAGGGTTTAATGTGATTAATGTGTTGGTGACACTTTAGAATTTACACACATGCATATTAATTTATTTTATTCCACTTTGCTTTCTTGTTTGAATAATATGCTTCGTGAGTGCAAGATCTGCACGGCTCACCATCGAGGTATGTGTTTACACTTATGACTACCCACATTAGTTTTATGGTGTTTTCTAAATGTTTATCGAGGAGTGAACAACTAAACTGTTAGTTGTTTATTTACATTTTGTTCAATTATAATTCCACTATGAGTATGACATAAAGAAATATTATGTGAAAAAATAATAGTTCTTATTTTCAAGTATATGACTGAATATATGTTGTTAGTTTACTTGCATACTTTTTTTTGGACCTCATATACATAGTATAACTTGTTACACGGATCCCCTACTTTTGTTGCATGGCATTTTAGGTACATGTTAGATAACATGATATTAACATATTATGAACCAACTTGAAGACATTAAATTTAACTTGTAAGGAAGGTTAGATAGATACTTTTTCTCATATTGTTCTCATATGTACAATTCTGATGATGGAATGTTATGTAAGTTCTAGAGAAACATCTTGTAAACAATAAACTAAATTGATGGATATTATTTAGTATTGATTAATATTTGTTTAAAATTTGGATCCTTGGGAAAATTTTAGGTAATTGCTCTCAACTTAAGGCTTTCCTTAATTGGGGGTTTGTGAACAGTTAGGTTGTTACATTTGGTATCAGAGGGACACATTTTTTATTAACATTTAATAGTTTATAATTTTAGGTAATGTATAGAAACATAACAAGAATGATCAAGGCATGACTTGATGGTAATGGTGTGTAGAATGGATCATGGTTTTGGGGGCTAGAAATATTTTCCTCCACACCATTGAGTTGGTATACGAGGACTCCTTATCCAATGTGATACAGGCTTGTCAAGAACCCAAGGTTTGACAGAAGTAATGTTTCATCTTAGCATTCTCATCTCAACTTCATCCACTTTTCATCCTCTTGCTTAATTAAAACATATAGGGAACTTCTCTCCTCATCTAAAGTTACAATTTTGGAGAAGAAGTAGGATTAAGGAATCCTCTGCCAATTCATGTAAAGGTATTGTGGAAATAATAATTAACATGTAAATGTGGAAACAATAATGTATAAGTAATGTGGAATAATAATGTACATGCAATGCAGAAATAATTACAAAGCAAAGAAAAATAGTTTTATGAGTTGTAAGGTTAAACTATCAATGGGACTAGGGTTGTTTTAGAAAACCCTAGGGGGGTCATGGGTAGAGAAATCTAAAGAGGTAGGGTGTAGTCTCTAACTTGAACCCAAAACCCTAATTATGGGGAAAGAGAGTAGTGTGGTGATATAGAACTATACCCATACCAACCATGAAATGAAATAAGAAAAAAAATAAGTAAATGAGTTAGGTGACACACTCTTCCATGCATATCCACATGTGGAACAAGGCAATAATAAGAAAAGTTTTAAGAAATATAAGAAATCTATGAATAATTCATTTCTGGATGTAACCTACTCAAACCCTATATATATCTTTGGTGAGTTAAAGAGCATGGGGTGAATGAAATCATCATGGAGATGACTAGTGATCAGGCTTACAAAGGGAAGAATATGCATGGTTAAATCACTCCGGCTTAGAGAGGAAGGTCTATGAAGGACATGTACACTATAGGGATCAAACCCTTAGAGTGGTTCCCCATAAAGAGGCTCCCATAAAGAGAGGGAACACCATTGAGAAAAGAGGATAAGGGTGGCAAGGTTAAAATAAGAAATTCTTATTTTGGTTGCATAAAAAGATGATAATAAGAAACTTTAAGGATAAGCATAATAAGAAAAATGTAAAGAAGTGATCCTTTCTTCAATTTATGAATGTGGAGAAATTCACACTTGATGCATGTGAAAAGATCTGAATACACATTAGTGACATAAGTAACCAATGGTTATACATCAAAATGAAAATATAAATATAACTTGCTCATGTCCCTAATGATATCTCTAGAGGAAAGGATGAATAAAGAATACCCCCAGTGGGTATGCTACCCCTAGTGAGTGGGTAAGCTATTAAGACTACCCCCAGTGAGTGGGTGTGCAACTGGAACTACCCCCAACGAGTAGGTATGCCATTGAGATTACCTCCACAGAATGAGTATGCTAACCCTCCAGAGAGTGTCTATGCTACCCCAGGTGAGTGGGTATGCTATTAAAATACTCCCAGTAAGTGAGAATAATATTATGAACTCCCCTAGTGAGTGGGTATGAATGGATATCACCCCTAGAGAGTGGGTCAATCATTGAAATACTCCCAATGAGTGAGTATGAATACATCCTATAGAGAGAGAATACCATAGAGATCGAGCAAGTATGGATTGAGAAGTTATAATATAACATGTATTTCTAACATAATATGGTTACACAAAAAATTAAAATTCAACTTTTAGGATTGGGGTCCCAACTTGGGGTGGGTCAACCAAAGAGTGCGAAAAGGACCTATGGGGGAGGTAAAACCTTAGGGGTAAGGATTTGGCTAGAGACCCTAACTTCCTCATGCGAGCTAAGAAGGCACCCTAGGTTAGGATCTTCCCTAAAAGGGTGAGATGATAAATCAATTAATAGATTGTGGTAACCTTAAATGTCACCTAAAGTGTAAGGAATTGAGTACATGAGAGAACATATATTGAGTATGATTCTTTGAACCCAAGTATGCCATATTTGAGGGACATGAGCAAAAGTCACTATGGTAGTGGCTAATAGTATGAGACGAAACCCGAAAGAGAATTGTTGCCATGAGTCCAATGAGGGGACATAAAGTGAATAATGCGCATCATGAGAGATGGAGGAAATCTGGTTCAAAGAATTACATATTAAAATAATGTGCCCTCAATAAACCATTGGTAAGGGTTGAGAGTGAAGTCAATCCTAAGGTCAAATAGGGAGTATTAAAGGTACATGGGTTCGACGGGATTAGGAGTTGATTGTTCCTGAATGCATAAGACCATCAGGTCAGGAGGTAACAACTATGCTTTTCGAGGCCCATTTCTCAAGAGATTGGCCACCTTCATGAGTTCATATGTCCCAATGGGTGAATGTGAGAGACACTCCCTAGATGCATAAGGATGAGATCACTCCAAAAAGTACTTGAACCCCTAGAAACCTCAAGGAAGTGGATAATGCTCATAATACATCAGGGTAAATCTAAAATATACAAGAAGTCATGTAATAATAGAAGGAGTTGTGTACAAACTCAAGAGAGGGGAAGGCACTTGACTTCATGAAATAAAAGAAATTATGGAAATAAAAAAATATTCATGTGGTTGGAACCTAAAAAGTGAAATTTGTAAATAATGGGTTGATACACCATATCTACTCTTGGAATAGGATGAAGTTTGTTTTTGAGTTGCAATCAAGTGCTTATGTCATCTCGTTATAAGTGAGAGAAGTTTGGGTAAACACATGTTATGCTTAAAATTTATATATGAGAATGAATACCTTAAGTTGAATTTTAATAATATGATCTAGGGTTTGAGATGTTACCTTACCCTTATAAGATGATAAATGAATAATAGGCTAGAAATCTACGTGAAAAGATAGTAACCAAGTGAAATTGAAATCACCAATGAAACTATATTCACCAAGAGATGGTATCATGAATACTAAGAATGTGAATGTACCTTGAATCAAATTCAAGTACCAATCTCACTCATAATGCTAGGAATTTGCATATCAATAAAAGATGTTAAAGTTATCAAAGTAGGGTTTCTACTCTAAAATTTGAAATGAAGATGATGTATCATTCACCTTATCCGTACTAGGTTTGAATTTTTGGGACAATATATGGAGGGATAAATGTTATCTCCTCAATTTTGGTAAAATTGTATCAAAATGAAAGCATGAATTAACAAGTAACTTCTCTAATTGAATTATTAATCTTGGTAACATGGGTTTGAACCATGCCCAAGTGAGGTCCAAGAAATTGGCTTCTTGGCAAATAAATCATGGTGGAACAAAGTGTAAATAATTCATACATGAATAAATAATGGTCATTTGATATGATAAATGAAATAATAAACAAGTTTCCAGAAGGAAATAAAATTTATGGTGTTTTAGATAACTAGAAGAGTAATTATTTATCCAAGATTGGCAACACAATGCTTGGGGCATCAAATAACGTTTTATTTGAGAAGATTAATGAAATATAAGAGAATTCTAGAACTGGGAGAAAAGGTTATTCCATGAGATAACTGTATTGTTTTAAATAATGTTGAAAATGTACAAGTTTTATTATGTGGGTTAAAAGTGGAAAGTAACTTCATAGAGAGAGAGAAGATATGTTCCATCTCATCTAGAGGTGGTTCATCCATGGCAGGCATCGATGCCTCCGACTGAGATCCTCAAGACTATGTACTTCTTGTGTTTGTCTCTTCTGAGCTACGCGTTTCTAATGAGGTTCCTTGTAGTGAGAGAAACCCTTCTGGCCAGGAAGGTGTTACGAAGGGAAATAATAGACAAACTTGGGTAGAAAACCTGAAAAAGTCTTTTTCAGTCTAGAGGTCATGCTGACCAGTAATCCTACCTAAAAATTGGAAGATGCTTTTCTTCAAAGATGAACATGGATGCCTATGGATAAAGTTCTCTATCCCTATCATGGAAGCTATGGAAGAGTTTCATAAAATCTCGATTATCGGTCTGATTATGGGTAGGAGATGCATTCTTCAATATCTCTATGGGTGAATGCTCCACACCCAAAAATAAAATGATGAGATTAAGCTATCTCCACTGATGGATAGTCTATTCTTGGAAAGGTTTGCTATGGTGGATGATATGAACATGGCACTTGAAACAGGACCTTGGTTCTTTGATAATAAGTTAGTTCTAACATCAAAATGGACACTTGAGTTGGAATTTTGCTGTGTTGATCTCTCTACATATCTAGTTTGGGTCACCCTCCCATACATGGGAAGACACTGAACCAAGAGGGCATTGATGATAATAGGGTATTCCATTGGCACTCCTAAATATGTGGATTTTGTAGAAGATGGAAGACATACAAGAGCACCCCATATGTGCATTGAGAACACAACAGATAAAGCACCACCCCCAATTATGGTGATCAAACTACCGGATGGGAAGGAGCTACAAATTAAAGTGATATAAGATGCATTACTAGAGCACTACCACGCCTACAAGGTGTTTGAGCATATGTTTGAGTGTTTCTCGATGTCCCAAATGCCACCCAACTAACATCTAAGGAAAGAGGGAGATCAAGGAGAATTATACTCGATAGAAGAAGGAAAAGGAAGCCTGCTAATAGAAGGAGAGCTTTAAAACTAGACCAATAACAAAGTGAAGACAATGCTGACATGATCATCATTGCTCATGCTGAGGAATTAGCAAGGGTTGGATGATAATAATGGAAGCCAGGAATTACTAGGGAAAGAATTGACCAATCTATTCCAGGTCCTTGAAGACATGGAAGAGGAGGATATTGGTGCTCCTAGTAGCTCTAGACATTCAACCAGAAGTTTCTCTAGTGTTGAGGCAGGTGCTCGTGGGAAAGGGAGAGGAAGAGGCAGTGCCACCTCAGGTAGAGAGGGGCATCACAAAGTGTTTTAATGCAAATTCTCACATGGAATGTCAGAGGTGCCTCACTTCCTATGAAACAAGGGGTCTTTAGACAGATCCTAGGGGAGAAGGGTGTTAAGATAGTGATCTATGTGGAGACACGCAGTAGAAGAGAGACTCAAGATAGAGTTAAAGGTGTGTTCCCTAACAATTGGGATTGTTTATCAAATCTCAATAAGGTTGAAGGAGGGAACATTGTAGTTGGTTGGAAACTAGACTGTTGGGATTTTCAATTGATTCATACTTTTGATCAAATGATGACATTGAGTTTTATCAACCAAAGGGCATTTTACTGTTACATTTCCACAGTCTATGGCTCAAATTTTGAGAGGGATAGAAGAAGGCTATGGGAGATTTTGATGGCTACTACTCAACAAAAACTTCCACATATAGACGTTGGAGATTTCAAAAACACCAAAAAACTAAAGAAGAAGATGGGGGGTCTTTTGGTTCTTGATTCTACTCTTGAGAAATTTAATGATGCAATCAATAAATCCAAGCTGATTGAACTCAATATGTGAGGTGGTATTATCACTTGGCATAACAAAATGTTTCATGTGAGGAGAATCTCTAGTAACCTTGATAGGGGTTTAGTCAATGCCAGATGGTTGGATTTCTTCCCCAATGCATCCATTTTATTGGGTGTTCACCTGAAAAAATGATCGTATATGGATGGAGGTGGAGCTAGTCCAAAAGAATGTCCCTAATAGGCCTTTCCAACTGGTAAATCATTGGATTAATTGACCCCACTTTGAATCCACTCTCCAAGATGCTTGGAACAACCCAATCAATGGTAATCCTCTATTTGTGGTAGTGGAGAAATTGAAGAAAATGAAGTGTGCATTGAAAGTCTGGTCTTAGAAATGATCATTCTTGATACGCTAATCAGAGAAGTGAAGTCTATTTTTGATGAAGCGGCCAAGAACCTGAGGATGAATCCTCTAACACCTATCTTAATGTAGATAGAGGAAGAAGTTGAGAAGCAGTTGCTCCAATTGGAGAATGAACAAGAGATCTATTACTGGCAATGTAGAATACTTAAATGGATCTGAGATGGTGATAAGATTCAAGGGGGTATCAATTGTTGGTGAAGAAAACAGCAAGGGAGATCATATTCCTAATCTCCTTGATTCTAAAGGGAATTTGATAGATTCAGAAACTAAGATGGCTGACATGGTGGTGGAGTTTTCCTCAGACCTCTATAATCATAGAGGTAGTGGCCCCTTGAATCAGACTTATTTGAAAAGGTGTATTACTAGGGATATGAACAAAAACCTCCTAATGTTAGCAGATGATGACGAAATCAAAAGAGCCACTTTATCCATAGGCACGTCCAAGCCCTAGGGCCAAATGGATTTAATGCAAAATTCTTCAATACTTGTTGGTTGATGGTAGGACATGATGCATGTTGGGTTGTCCCTTTGTTCCTTGTGGGAAAAAGAATGGTTAGGCAGGCTAACCATGCATTCTTTAGGGTTGATACCCAAAAAGAACTCTTTGACTACCTTCTATGACTTCAAACCGATGACATATTGCTTCTACAAGATCATTACTAAATTATTGGTGGGTAGAATCAAGACCATTCTTCCCTTAGTGGTTTCCCCAAACCAAGCTGCTTCCGTGCAAGGAAAATCTATTGCTGATAATACATTGTTGGTTGCAGAGTTTTTGGTTGATTTCAAAGTCAAAACTAGCACCAAGAAACTGTGTGTCAATCTGGATGTATCCAAAGCATATGACCATGTGTGGTGAAGTTCATTGTGAGATACAATGTAGAAATTAGGCTTCTTGGAGAGGTGGATTGATGTCTTGAAGCAATGTGTGTAGACGCCTTCCTTTTTGGTGTTGATCAATGGGAATCCTCATGGTATGTTTTGGGCTAGCAATGGTCTCTGCCAAGGAGATCTCATATCTCCATTTCTCTTCACGCTGGTTATGGAGAACCTCATTAGTCTGATGGATATCACAGAATAGTAAGGGTAGATCAATGCTTTCAAAGTTAGGGAATTGAAAGTCACCACACATATGATCTTTACAGACGACATCCTTCTCTTCAGTGCTAGCCACAGTAAATGTATGAAGAATAATAAGATTCATGTGAAGATGTTTGGCAATCTCACGAACCTCTACATCAACCACCTTAAATCTCATGTGTTAATGTCGAGATCTTGCGATAATAGAAGAGGTTGAATCAAACAAGGCATTGACTCAACTTAAGGCCAATTTATAACAAAATACCTGGGAAATCCACTCTTAGGAGGGAGAGGAAGAGGTTCAAATTTAAGATTGTGGATAATTTGAGAACTACTATAGACAAATGAAATTGTATTCACATATATATGGCATGATGAGTTGTGCTCATTCGATCTTTCCTTGTTGGTAAAATCCATTGCTAATATAGATAGACAGATCTCCCTCTCTTCATCCTTGAGAAATTCAGAGCTATAATAGCTGGAAGCCTATGGGGGGTAGCGCTCATCCTGTCAGATGGGATACAGTGGCTCAGCCTCATTATGCAGGTGGACTTGTCTTAACCTATTGGTATGTACACCTAGTGATCCAATCATGTGATCATTGTAATGGCATAGATGTAAATGATTTGATTAATAATAAAAGGCAAGCTTCCAATTTATTATGTTTGATTCAATTATGAGATAATCATGCAACATTATAAATGTCTAGAGAATAATATTACTGAATGACATAAGTCTTCAAGTATTATCCTTGGGGAAATGAGATCATATATATTTTAGTACATATACATACTCTCATTATGTCCCTGATTGATTATTATTGTGGAATCCTATTAGACAACAATAACACATAACATCAAAGTATGAGTGTGTTGATGAAAGAATCTCATTAGTCATGATATGGAAATATCAAACCAATCACACATATACATATTAGAGAACAGTGTATCAGGCAGACTCATCGTGATACTAGCACATGGAAGCCATCATCATAGAAGTCATAGTTAGCTCTCACAGTGATGGTGGTGGTTGTGCTTCTTAGACCTGAAATTCTTGCACTCGTCACATGTCATTGGATACACTTTAAAATCATCAAACACGGTCCATAAACATGGGTGGTTATAACGGTGTTGATTGGGTGACTTTGACACATGGGGATACACTATGAATGATAGAAATGGGACTTGTCCCTCCTATGTGAGTTTGATGTTCTAGGCCACTTGATTAGCGTGATTGAGAAATACATGGTCATGCACATATGGGTCAATATATGATATTGAGCTTACATATATCTCAGACAGTCTGCTCTTTTCTCAAGAAACAAGATTGAATGATAAAGAGGGTTACTGCTCCATCCCTCGAGTTCAATTTGAACATCAGCGACAAAGGAACTATACAATCACTACAACACCATACACATATTGTAGGTCGAAGTTGTTCCTCAACTTTCCTCTTACTTGGGTAGCATTAATGTGCAACTAGGAACCACTCGTTGCTTGTGATGTCATAAGTTGTTATAGACATTCAATGCCAACGTAATATGGGACCTATAGGGTCACATACATAGGTCTCAAACTAGAAGAGGAGTTTGATCTTGAATGACTGTTGAATTAAGTACTAAAGTATTTAGGTACTTGATTATCACAACATAAAGGTTGATTGCACTACCAAACACCCATGTCAAGTGTTGAGATGGCCGTCTGGAGTGCCAAATGGCCATCTCAAGTGTTGAGAGGGGTGTCTAGGAGTGAGCTCTAATTCAAGGTGAAATTGGTTTAGTATTGAATAGAACTATCTGACTTGGCTCACCAGAAGGCCATTTGGGTGAGCGAGATGACCATCTCGCATGGTCTAGATGGTTTGGTTTGCTGAGGGAAGGTTCTGGATATTTCTAAGTTTATTTCAGTTGCACATTACTTGTTGTGTAAGGAATTAATACGGGATATTAATTGGAAATGAATTACCAAATTTGTGTGTGATTGGGAAAGAACCAAACGACTATCTAGATTGAGCCAGATGATCGTTTGGCATGCCAAATGACTATATGGTGTGTCGAACAGCTGTTTGGGCTGCCACATATTACCAAAGTTTGGGGATTTTCATGAAAATTTATAATCTTTCGGTCCCTTCCACTCCTGCATCGATTGGGAACCCTAGCCCAAACCCCTCCTATAACTAGAGGGGTACTGGGGGCTTCCCAAAAAAATAACATACACAATTGAGACACATTTTCTCTGAGAAATGTTGTCCTCTCTGGTTGTGGTAACCACGAGAGCCCAGGCAAGTCCAACCAGACTAGGCAGGGATAGACAAGGGAGAGAGCAACTGAGGTCATTGTTGTGGGAGAGCAAGTTGGTAACTAGTACACCAACAGGAGGGATAAATCCTTCCTATCCATTTTGGTAGGACGACAAGAGTTCTAGGTGGTTCATGTAGACTTCTCTAGAGGTCGGAGGCCATTTTCTATCACTAGGAGAATGATGCCAACGAATAGTCTATGATAAGAGGAGTTGTTGAAGAAGACAAAGTTCGTGACTACAGTCCATTGTGCAGATCAGGAGGCAAACTAGTTAGACGAGCGCAATGCAACTAGTATGTAGAGTTGTGCTTCTACAATGACAATAGTTGTCACTGGACTTGCTCCAGGATGAGGTATCAATGTAACCATCATTCCTGAATTATAGTTATTGAAGGATCTATTGGTTACTGGAATATGATAGATAATTTTTTTTTTGTTTCTACTTTCTACTCTTTAGCCATATTTCCCTCTAGTGATATCAGAGCCAACATCAATTTACTATATTATGGGATAATCAAAATGGCCAGATTTTGGTTTTGTTGTTCTTGTATTGCATGCAATTTGAATAATACCTTATCAAATCCAATACTATGATAATCCCGAATTAATATATATATATATATATATATATATATATATATATATATATATATATGATATATATATATATGCAATTTACATGCATCACCCTAAAATCAAATTTGATGATGGATGTTTAGCATGGTTATGGTCAATAACCCCTATATTTTGTGGATGGTTGTGTGGTTGTTTTATCTATTTATCTCAGTCTGTGTACCGAGCCTCTAACCTATCTTCCCAATGTAAAGTTAATTCTTTCTACATTTGCTCCCCTCAAATGTAAATTGAAGTTTACCAATAATTATGTAATAGTAGGACAGTTTAATTTCCTATTATAACAAAGATGAAGATGTCCACAAGACAAGACGACTGATAGAAGGACAATGGAGGACAAGCCAAATCGGTCAGCTGGTGGACCTGACCGATCCACTAGAGGAGCCAATAGATGATGGACCGATGGAACCAGATTATCTGTGAGACGACCTAATAGCCGGCAAAGAGGTGAGCCAATTGGTTCAAGGGTTGAACCGATCAACCCGTATTGGAAGCAAGGATCTTCATCAACAACATGTTTCTTCATGTGATGTAGACCTAGATGATGTAATTCCTTGTGGCTCCAAGGGATTACATGAGGCTAGCCATAACCATCAATTTCATTTATTGTATGTTTTCATTGTGAGATATAGAATTTATATGATACTTACTATGTATATGGTGATTGGATAAAGTATATCTATGTATACAAACTTCCTCAAGTAAAATATCAAATTTTTAGATGCTTTCTAAAAGTGACACACATGAAAAGCTTGATCGACCAAGCAAGGTTCCACCGCTGTGGGGTGTGTCATCTATCTCACAAAAGTGTGATGGTAATAATGTAGGTTCTGCCTCCTTGGGGTGTATTATTATCATGTCAGCTTTTGGGTCAGGCTTGACTGGTGATTCTCAAAATGTCTAGGCCCAGAAGCATGCATATGATTATGGCAAGGGGTTGTGCATATCCTTTATCCAGAATTGCATATGATGCAATCACAAAGAGTTTCCTACCTTGATGGTTGGCTATGTTTGTGGTGTTGATCGGGCCACAGTTGAATTATCTTGGATTTGGCCTACTAGAATATTAAGTATTGCAATATTTCAGATTGATATTGAGGGCTATCCATTCAAAAAAAAATAGTGGGAGCGATAATGATTAAAGACCTAATTAATATCGTAAAAGTTTTCAAATCAAATAAAAAAAAGTGTTTTTCACAAATGTAAATTTCCTCTTATAGAATCAAATGATGAACAAATCTGATTGGCATTGGTCCTGAAGAAGGACAACCTTCATGGGAAAATTTATGTGACTATTTTTGGACATTGAGAAGGGTACTGAAAGAAGAGTGTAAGCTCTATGTCCTTGACAAACTTGTGCCAGAAATAATTGCTCCCGATGCACCTAGGGAACAAGTGAATGTTTACTAGAAGCATGACAATGATGCCTTAGAGATAAAGTACCATATGCTTATCTACATGAACTATGAGTTGTATGAACAATGTAAGGACATGAGTGTTCTTTAGATGGTAACATATATTAAGAAAGTGACACTTGGTCTTACAAAGTAAGAAAGGGAATATATCTTAAAGGTGTTGCTTGAGTCAAAGCTTACAGAGGGAACCTTAGTATAAGAACATGTACTCAATATGATTGTACATGTGTATCATCTTGAAGAATGGTGATTCACCTTGAGGCAAGAGTTGGCTACTAATATGATTCCAAAGACTATTCTAGAATCATAGAGTTGCTTTATTGCATGTTATCATGTGAATAATATAGATGGACAAATGCAGACTTGCTTGCAATGTTGATTCATGCTAAAGAAAAATTGAAGAAGGTCATGCCTGTGATGGTGATCAGCAAAGTTGAGTCCAAAGATCAAAGAATGACCGAAAGGTCAAGCCCAAATCTAAATCTTCAACATTCAATATAAGAAGAAAGGAAAGTGCAAGAGGATGTCATCCTTAGTACTTGAAGGCATTAAGGATGAGGAAGATGGGGATGGTGATATCCACTTTAGGTATATATGTTATTGAGATAAATCTATCTACTTCATCATCATGGGTACTAGATATTGGATGTGGATCTCACAAATATTCTCATATGCAGGATTTGAAAGGAAATAGGCCTTTAGGAAAATGCAAGGTGGAACTATGAGTTGCTAATGATGCAAGAGTTGCAGATAGCATAGTTAGAACCTATAGTATATCTCTTCCCATAGGGCTTGTAATAGAGTTAAAGAACTGCTACTATGTACCTACTATAAATAGAAACATTATTTCTATATGTTGCATGGACAACGATGCATTTGAATTCCATATAAAAAATGGTCAATGTTCTATTTCAAAAAATGGGATCCTTTATGGCAGTGCCCCTATGTCTTATGGTCTTTACTTGTTAGATCCAAAGAAAAATGTATATAATGTTAATACTGAAAGACTAAAACTCAACATTTCAAACAAAACATAAAACATACCTTTGGCATTGTTGTTAGGGCACATAAATGAGAATCACATATCTAGACTCCATAAAGATGGTTATCTGGACTCTTTTGATTTTAAATAAATACATACATGTGAATCTTGTTTATTTTGCAAGATGGATAAGACCCCTTTCATTGGTAGCAATGAGAGGGATAGTGTTCTATTAGGACTCATACATATTGATGTGTGTGGACCTTTTAGAACAACTACTAGAGGTGGGTATCAATACTTCATAACCTTCAATGATAGCTTTAGTAGGTATGGCTATGTTTATTTGATGAAACACAAGTCAAAACTCTTAAAAAGTTAAAGGAGTTTATGAATGAAATACAAAACCAACTTGGTAAAACTATTAAGGTACTTCATTCTAATTGAGGTGGAGAATACTTAAACCAAGAGTTTGAGAACCTTTTTAGAGCCTATGGGATTATATCCCAGTGGAATCCACCAAGAACACCTCAGCATAATAGCGTATCAAAAAGAAGGAATCTCACATTACTAGATAAGGTGTGATTAGTGATGAGTTTAGCTACGCTTCTGACTACCTTCTAGGGGTATGCTCTACAAACCGCCACATTTACACTAAATCGAGTACCATCTAAATCGCTTCAAGAGACACCAAATGAGATATGGAATGGGAAGCATCCCAATATGTCTTTCATGAGGATTTGGGGATGTGAATCTTATGTCAAGAAATATTTTCTTGATAAGCTTGATCCTAGATCTTATAAATGTTATTTTTTTGGACATCCTAAAGAATCAAGAGATATTACTTTTATTCCCAATATAACAACAAAGTGTTTACTGCCAGGGATGCTGCATTCCTTGAGATGGATCTCATTTCTAAAGGAATCAATGGAAGAAAAATGGAAGTCAAAGAGGTTCAAGACCAACAAGAAAACATTGAACCAATACATGAACTAGAGGAATAAAGAGATTCACAAGGTGTTGTGGAATCTCAAATTCCTCAAGTAACACAGGGACCTCATAGATCTAATAGAACATGCCTTGTACCTGAGAGATTTAGATAACTTGTAACTAAGGAATGCAGTGAATTGGTCATACATGATGAGCCAATATCTTGTAAATATGTTATTAAGGGAGCAAAGTATGAGAAATTGATTGAGGTCATCAGATTTGAGATTAAATCCATGTATACAACAAAGTATGGAATTTGGTGGATCCACCTAAAGCGGTAAAACCCATAGGGTACAAGTGGGTCTTCAAGAAGAAGACCAACATGGATGGTGAAGTACAAACCTATATGGGTAGATTAATAGCAAAGGGTTTCAGACAAGTTCAAGGTGTTGACTATGATAAAACCTTTTCTCCAGTGGCCATGGTTAGTCCATCAGGATCATGCTTTCCATTGCAGCTTATCATGACTATGAGATTTGAAAGATGGATTTTAAAACCGAATTCCTTAATGGGAATCTTCTTGAGGATGTGTACCTGACACGGGCAGAGGGCTTTATAAATCCAAAAGATGCAAACAAAGTATGTAAGCTACAAAGGTCAATCTATGATTCAAGCAAGCATCTCGAAGTTGGAATCTTTATTTTAATGATACAATCAAATAGTTTAGCTTTATTCAAAATGAAGACAAACCTTGTGTGTACAAGAAGGTTAGTGGGAGCATAGTGACATTTCTCATATTGTATGTAGATTATATACTATTGATGGGGAATGACGTCCCTACTTTAAAAAAGGTAAATACATGTCTTAGATATACATCCTTTATGAAAGAATTGGGAGAAGCATCTTACATTTTGGGGATAAAGATCTTTAGAAATAGATGCAAAAGGCTTCTTGGACTAAGTCAGAGCACATACATTGACAAAGTGTTGAAGCAGTTCAACATGGAGAACTCAAAGAGAGGAAACCTCCCTATGAATCATGGTGTCCCCATCTCTAGAGATCAATGTCTCAGTTCTTGTGAAGAAAGGGAACACATGAGTCTAATTCCATATGCCTCAATCATTGGATCAATCATGTATGCAATGTTGTTTACTCGTTTAGACATCTTGTATGCCTTGAGCATGACAACCAGATATCAGTCAGATCTAGGTGATGCTCACTGTATAGATGTGAAGAACATCCTCCATTACTTGAGAAGGACTAAGGATCAGTTCTTAGTCTATGATAGAGAGGTAGAGTTGGTATTAAAGGGTTACACCGATGCAAGCTTCCAGACTGATCAAGATGATTACATGTCGTAATCAGGATTCGTATTTTGGCTCAACAATGGAGTTGTAAGATGGAAGAGTTCTAAGCAAGAGATAGTTTTTTATTCTACAATATAGGTTGGGTATATTGCTGAATCAACTGTAGAAAAGGAGACTGTATGGATCAAGAAGTTCATTATATAATTTAGGGTCGTTCCAAGCATCAACGAGGCAATCGAGCTGTATTGTGACAACAATGGAGCTATTACGCAAGCTAAGGAACCCATATCACATCATCCATCAAAGCATATACAAAGGTGGTTCCATCTCATATGAGAGATCATATAATGAGGAGATGGAAATATTTTGAAAGTACCAACAGAGAATATGTTGTTGATCGCTTGACAATGGCACTTTCACAACAAAAGCATGACGATCATGTTAGATTACTTGGAATACAATGCATAGGTGATTGGCTTTGAGTATAGTGGGAGTTTGTTGGTATGCATGCCTAGAGAGCCAATCATGTGATCATTGTAATGTCATCGATGTAAATTATTTGATTATTAATAGAAGGCAAGCTTCCAATTTATTTCGTTTAATTTAGTTATGAGATAATGATGCAACATTATAAATATCTATAGAATAATATTACTCAATGATGTATGTCTTCAAGTATTAGCCTTGGGGAAATGAGATCATATGGATGCTAAGAGTACATATACAAATTTTCATCATGTCCCTAAAGGCTGATAGACAACAATTACACATAAGACCAGAGTGTGAGTTGGTTGATGACTGAATATCATTAGTCATGATATGGAAATATCAAACCAATCACATAGATACATGTTAGAGAACAGTGTATGGGACATACCCACCGTAAGAGTGACATGTGGAAGCCATCACCATGGAAGTCATAGTCAGCTCTCATAGTGATGGTGGTGGTTGTTGTTCTTAGACCTGAAGCCATTGCACTCATCACATATCATTGGGTATACTTTGACATCATCCAATGTAGTCTTGAAACATGGTTTGTTATAACAGGGATGATTGGGTGACTTTGACACATGGGGATAGACTGTGAATGATATAAATGGTATTTATCACCCTGCTATGAGAGTTTGATATTCTAGGACTCTTTATTAGTGAGATTGAGAAATTCATGTCCATGCACATTGATTCAATATATTATATTGAGCTTACATATATCTCAGACAGTCTACTCTTGGTTCAAGAAACAAGATTGAATGATAAAGAGGGTGACTGTTTCATGCCTTGAGATCAATTTGAACACCAATGACAAGGGAACTATATAAGAACTATAACACCATATACAGATTGTAGGTTGAAGTTGTTCCCTAACATTCCATTCACTTGGGTAGCATTAATATATGAATAGGCACCACTCATTGCTTGTGATGTCATAAGTTGTTATGGACATTCACTGCCAAAATAATATGGGAACTATATGGTCACACACATAGGTCTCAACCTAGAGGAGGAGTTTGATCTTGAATGATTGTTGAATTAAGTACTAAAGTGTTTAGGTACTTGATTCACACAACATATAAGCTGACTGCACTGCCAAATGCCCATATCAACTATTCATATGGTCGTCTGGAGTGCCAAATGGCCATCTCAAGTGTTGGGATGGGCGTATGAGGAGTCTGGTCCAATTTGAGGTGAAATTGGTTTCGTATTGAACCAAACGGCCTGAATCGGCTCACCAGACAGCCGTGTGGGTGAGCAAGATGGCCGTCTCACATGGACTAGATGGTCCAGTTTGGCCGATGGAAGGTTCTCCATATTTTCATGTTCATTTCAGTTGCATATTACTTATTGTGCAAGGAACGAATATGAGATATCAATTGGAAACAAATTACCCATTTTTATGTGACTAGGAAAGAACCGAACAACTATCTGTACTGAGCCATACAACTGTCTGGGATGCCATATGACTATCTGGTGTGCCAAACGGCCATTTGGGTTGGCACACCTTGAGAAAGTTTCAGAATTGTTGTGAAAATTTGTGATCTCTAGTCCATTCCACTCTTGCGTCGACTGGGAACCCTAGCCCAAACCCCACCTTTATATGGAGGGGTACTGGGGGCTTCCCAGAGCACAACACAGACAAATGAGAAATTATTGCTCTGACAAACATTGTCCTCTCTCGTTGTGGTAACCGCAAGAGCGCAGGAAAGTCCTACCCAACTAGATATGGATAGCCAAAGGAGAGAGCAACTGAGATCGTTGTTGTGGGTGAGCAAGTTGGTGACTAGTACACCAATGGGAGGGGCAATTCCTTGTCCATTCCAAAATGAAGACATGAGTTCCAGGTGGTCCATGTGGACTTCTCTAGAGGTGGGAGGCTATTGTCTGCCGCTAGGAGGACAACGTCACCCAACAATTTGTGACAAGTGGAGCTGATGAAGAAGACGGGGTTTGTGGCTGTAGTCCATTGTGCAATCTAGGAGGTGAAGCAGTCAGATGAGTCCTAGTGCAACTAGGATTTAAATCTATGCATCTACAACAATTAGAATTTCTACTAGACTTGCTCTAGGACCAGATATATCCATGAAACCATCATTCCTACATTATAGTTACGGACATGATCTGCTGGTTATGGGAATATGGTAGATAATTTTTTTGTTTATGTTGCCTTCTCTGTAGCCATATTTCCCTACATAACTAGTCTAATGGACATTGTTGGGAGCGCCACAACTAGAATGGTGGATCACTTGCTCATGAATTTGGATTCTTCGTGGTCTTCCTAGATGAGGAACCAGTATAGCAACTTGACAGAGGGGATCTAGGTGGGTGAGTCCAACACTTGGATAAATATAGTCAGGGAGTGGCATGACTTGTAGTATGTTTATCACTAGATAAAATAAGGATGGAAGATACCAATGAATTTCAAGCCAAGAAAGCTTCATAGGAACCAACCAAAGGTTCAGTAGCATACTATTATGTGGAATAGAAACTCTTGTCCCAAGTGGAAATTTTTCTCCTATAAGGCCATTATGAATCGCTTACCTACAAGGGACTGGATACTGAAATGGGAGCTTGAATGCTGCCCAGTTTGTCTTTCATGTAACAAATTCCCTAAGTCACAGAAACATATGTTCATTCAATGCAATTTCAATGCATATTTATGGAGAAAGGGAGGCTTAAAATGTAGTTGGGGTGGTGTAGCCCCATTTGACATGAGAAAAGCCCTTTAGTGGGTTTTTTATTTGACCAATTCTAGCATGCATTTGAGGAACTTCGGGGGCATTCTCTTTACCTCCCTCATTTTTCACAACTGGAAGGAAAGGAATGAGAGGCTTCATGGAAATAGGGTTCAAGATAACCTTAGTCTTTTTTATGTAATTAGTGATAGTTTAACATTGTTTTACAAAGATAATATGAAGAACATGGTGGGAGTTCATTCCATGTTTTTAGGATGTGTGGTCTCTTGTAGACTATTTATACAATATATGAGATTTTGTTTTCTCCTATACACCTTTCTTGTGATATTAATATTTTACCTTATCCAAAAAAGGGAACAAGTTTTGCATTTGAAAAGATATCCCAATAAACCCCACAATTTAGAAATGAGTGGGAAAAGATTAATTAGTTCCTATGAGTGGTTTAATAGTGAGGGAGAAATAGAGAATACAATATTCAAGTAATATGGATTTGAGAAACAATTCAAGGATCAGATTACCTAATGTATACCATATAGGTAGATGTTTTCCTTTATGACTTTTAGTGTGTCAATCAAATAATGATGGTAGTCAAATTAAAGAAATGCTTGGAGGACAAGTATGGATATATTTGTCACCACCTTAGGCAATCTATTGGATATTTTCATACTTTTACATGCTTGCCTTGTATTACCAAGAGAGAGGAAATGATAAGGAGAAGGAAACTAATCCTTCCTAGTGGGTATTGAATTATGGAATAAAGGAAAAGACCCATGGCAAGAAAATAAAGACAATGCATTTTGGAAAGTCATGTATGTGTAGCTAAGGGACAAAGGACTGGCAAATAACTTTTGGTTTTGAAAAGGAAGGAAGCCAAAGATGTAAGACCAGAGAAAGGTGTGATCAATGGAAAGGAAACTAAGATTGGAGACATGCTATTCTTCCTTCATTCTCATTTCTTCTTGTAACCACTAGAGTTCTTTCTAGAGTATGTATATAGAACTTGTGCATTAAGGACAGGTAGGACAATTAGTTTCTACTGGTCATCAACCCTATAGATGGACTTTGGTAGCCTGACCCCTCCACCTTGGAAGAGACTAAAGAACAGGGACAATAGGCAGACCACTAGTTCCTAAAAATCACTATGATGATGCAAGTCCCTCTTTCCCTTACTATTTCTTCCTCTTGATAACGGTGATCTCCTCCTCTATTGTGGATACCCAGGTAGTTCCAATAAACTCGAAGCAAGTAGGGGATTTGAGCTGTAGGCCATCTTCCCCAAGACAAAGCACAAACTTAAATGGTTCATCAGTAAATCCCAGAGAGCGAGATGAAGACAAAGGTGTCCGATAAGGTTTCTCTACAACTAGGTTGACACACACAACACCTAGGTAAGGTCTCAGACCATCTTTTATGTTCTAAATCTTATTGTAAACTTCCTCCATGTAGAACATCTTCCGCCATGTGTTTGACCTTCTTTGACCACGAGCGGAGTCCACCTAGGTATGGTGAGGTTGCACGGACTTACCTAGATTGCCACCTGGCAAATTGGAAACTGAAAGATAGACCAAGAAAGAGAAGATGAGATCCAAAAGAAAAAAGAGAGGAAGAGGGTTTAGAGGGTTTGGTTGCATGATGGGTGGAAGGTATATATGGTTGTGGGTGAGAGAGAAGAGAATGTAGAGGTGTCTAACCATGTTTGCCATGTGTCCAAGATCAAAGTATCTTATCCATGCAAGTATCTCATACATGCAACTAGGTTGAGTCAGAACCAGGAGTTGGTAGCTGGGGGGGCCAAAAAAATTTAATACTCAATATAGGATTGGAACTCATGACCTAAAGTACAACAAAAAACACATTAACCACTACACCAAGTAAAGCTATATGTTTTATTGTGACAAAGATATTATATATAACAACTGCGTTCTGCATGTATTGCAAAAAATGAAGACGCTGAGGTTGACCATATATATTAGAAACTGAAGTCCACAACAAGAAAGATCATCAACCACTTAAGGTTGTTGGTGACCAAGGTGGTCAGAAAACCAAACAATCGCCAATCCTAGGTGATGTTGGTGACCAAGATGAATTCAAATCTCACCAACCGCCAACCCTAGGTGGCTCTAGAGATATTGGCGACCACCAACACTAGAGGGAACATAAAAAACCTTAGAGACATAAAAAAATAAAGATACCATCCTTGGAGACCACCAATAATAGGTGGTCCAACACTCAAAGTCAACCATGTGTTTGGGCATCCATGAGAGCAAACCCTGATCTGAACACAAGGTGTCACCACTCAAACCAAGGTGTAACAAGGCGCACCAAAGAACCAAAACATAAAACATGGTATGAAAACATGTGAGACACAAAAATAATGTGTCAAATTGTGAGAAAAATCCTAGATATGGGTAAATTGTAATTAGGTCCAAAACAAGCATATAAATGCATACCTTGCTCAAGCAACGTTCAAACTGGACCAAACTTGAAACTTTATCTTGCACAAGATATAAAAGCATGTCTTAAGGTTTAATTAATGTTTCAAACATCTAATTATGATAAGAAAACACATTCAACCAAAAATCAAGGTCAAGGGTCTTACAACGATAAACCTCTAACAAGGATTTTACCCCAGAAATCCTACATGAAAAAGGATGGGTACATCCTATCATCTCATCCTCTAACTCCCACGTGGTTTCCTCCACACCATGGTGATTACACAAAAACATAACTAAGTATATATCCTTCTTCTTTAGCTTCTTTATTGTTTTGTCTAGGACCAACATAGGACCCTCAACATAAGAAACATCCTCTTTAAACTCAACATCCAATGGCTGCAACACCTACTCTATATCAGGGTGACACTTCCTCAACATGGAGACATGGAAGACATTGGGAAACATGTGCAACTATGGTGGTAGATCCAACTTGTAAGCCACCTTTCCAACACATGCCTAGATAGAGTATGGTCTTGTATACTACGAGCCAACTTACCATTCTTACCAAACCTCAACACACCCTTTGAAGGGGAAACCCTTGAGATACACATGATCTCAAACATGAAACTACAAAGCTATGCGATGATTATCAACATAACACTTTTGTTTGTCCTTGATTGCTTTCAATTATTGTTGTATCAGATTGATCTTATATGTAGTGTGTTGTACTAACTCAGGACCCAAAAGTTGATACTCACGTCTCATACTAGTAAAGGGGTGACCAAAAATGACTCATGTAGAAAGCCTCATATGATTCCATATCTATACTTATATGATAATTGTTGTTGTATGCAAAATATATCAAACTTAGATGCATATCCCAACTTCCAAGTAACTACAAGATAGAAGCCCTGAATAGATCCTCCAAAATCTGAATGGTCCTTCAACTGACCATCTGTCTTTGGATGAAAAGTTGTACTAAACCTTAGTTGTGTCCCCATAGATGTATGTAGACATTCCCACAAACAACTTGTAAACTTTGGACCTCTATCAGATACTATGGTCACTAGAATACCACACAAACAGACTATCTGATCAACATATATATGTGCCAACTTCTTTGTTGTATGCATTTTCTTGTCTAGCAAGAAGTGAGGTAACTTGGTCAACCTATCAAATATCACCCAAATGTAATCATGGCATTTGGATGTCCTAGGAAGAAAAAGCACAAACTCTATAGTTATATGATCCCATTTACACTACAATATCAGTAAAGGTTGCAAAGTTCCCATAGGTTTTTGATGCTCTGCCTTGACATGCTGACAGACTGGACACTTTGTAATAAACTCTTTCACATCACACTTCAGACCTGACCACCAATACAAATCCTTCAAATTATGGTACATTTTGGTATTTCAAGGATGCATCACCTACATTGAGGAATGAGACTCCTCAGGGACCATTTTACTTAGACCACTAGCATCTGGAACCACTGTCTTGTTATGAAAACAAACTGCCATGATCTTTGTCTCAAGGAAGTCATCATACTTCCTACTTCCAAACTCTCACTTGATATTGGGTATCACAATATCATTCCACTATGCATCTCGTCAAGGTAGGATTTACCTACATTTGTGCCAAAAGTTCTAATAATGAGATACTTCCAACTGTACATTCATCTAGAAAAGCGACACCAACATATCTTGCTTATGGCTCACCATAGAGTTTAATTATGCCTTATTTATATGTGATGGTGAGGATGGATTCCTTCTTAACGCGTCATCCACTAAATTCCCCTTCCTTGGATTATATTCTATCATGCAATCATAGTCTTTTGTCAACTCCATCCATCTCCTCTTCCTCATGTTCAGATTTTGCTTTGAGAAGATATATTGAAGATTCTTGTGGTCAGTGAAGAACTGACTCCTCTCTCCATACATATTGTGCCTCCAAATATTCAAGGCATGGACCATAGTTGCATGCTCCAGGTCATGTGTGGTTTAGTCCTCCCATGGTATCTTAAGTTGTCACAAAGCAAAATAAATCATGTTCTTGTTATGCATCAACACACATCCCAAGTCATTTTTTGAAGCATCACAAAAGACGATGTAGACTTTCCCTTATTCTAGTAGAACTAACACCAATGCACTGGTCAACTTTTCCTTCAACAATTGGAAGGAATGCTGACCCTTGTCATCCCACATAGAAGAAACACATTTCCTGGTCAAGTTTGTTAGGGGTAATACTACAACACTAAAATTCTTGATGAATCTCCTATAGAAGCCTGCAAAACCTAGGAAACTTCAGACCTCTATTAGTATCTTGGGATATTCCCACTCCATAACTGACAGTATCATCTTAGGGTCTCCACAAACACCTTTAGTAGATATGATGTGACCAAAAAAAGATACCTCTATCAACTAGAACTCGCACTTGTTGAACTTGGTGAATAACCTATGCTGCCTCAATAACGTCAATGCTTAGTGTAGATGTTGCTCATGTTGTTGTCTAACCCTAGAGTATATCAAGATATCATCTGTGGACACTACCAAAATCTGATCCAGATATGGTCTAAACACCCTTTTCATTAGGTCAATGAAAGTTACTGGCACATTGTTCAATCCAAACAACATAACGACGAACTCATGACCATACCTAGTCCTAAAAGTTCTCTTACATATTTCATCCACAATGATTCTCAACTTGTGATAACCTAATCTCAAATCTATATTTTAGAACAATGTATCACCTCTCAACTTGTTAAACAGATCGTCTATCCTCATGAACGGGTACATGTTCTTCATTGTAACCTTGTTCAACTATCGGTATTCTATACAAAGCCTCGTGGAATTTCCCTTCTTCTCCACAAACAACACAAGTGCACCCCAAGGGGAAGTGCTTGGTCTGATAAAACCATTCACTAGCAACTCTTGCAACTATCTCTTCAACTCTTGCATCTCTACTGGTGCCATCTTGTAAGGTTCTTGTGCTATGAGTTGTGTTCCAGGAACAAGATTAACCTAAACTTTAATCTCTCTAGGAGGGGGAACACTAGGAAAGACATCCTCAAACTCACACACTATCAACACCTCATGGATACTGTGATACCTCGTCACGCTAAATTAGATTACTCAAAACACAAAACACGATCAACTACTAATTAATCACATAGTCAAAAATGTGAAACAATTAAAACTGATTCCAACAATGTAAATAAACTCTAGAACTTTTATAAAAGGTCCATCATTCCATTCTCATATACTTTAAAAAGCATTTGCCTATGGGTCCAAAGACCTCAGTCACATCCTGAATACAAAAGATATTTCACATGTACGTGCCATATATTTACAAACATTGTCATAATACCAAAATCTCATGTCGATACAAATATATCATCTAGAAAACACATCCCATACCAGGACCTTTGAGTACAGGGACGACACTAGGACTCTACTACTAACATCTATAACTAACATCTACAACTAACCAACCTTCTAAATCTATTGATCACCAATCTGGCTCTCTTCCACAACACGACCTCGACCTCATTGCCCGTGACCACCTAAAAAAATGTGATGACCCACGGGTGAGACCCAGTCCCAGCGAGAGATATAACTCTCTCCAGCATATATTGATTATAACATTAATTAACAGTAAATACATTGAGCAGTTAGGATATTGAATAAACAATATGAACAGATTGAACAGTTTAAGCATACTAAGAAGTTAAGCAAATAAGTTGTAACATCAAGTAGAATTGTATAATTGTCATAAGTCTACATCATGTAAGAACTATGTAGTGTAAAGACAAGACAAGGGTTAATCAACCAATGTGATACGTATTAAACCCTAGAAATTATACTACACGGCTGGTATTATATGTTTCATTATTATGCCCTGGGGAGTTTGAGTTGTACCACTCAAAGTCCAACTGACCACTGTGAAGTGCTATTCAGTTCCGTATAAGATCTAGGAGTGGCGATATCCTAAGATCTCTTCCCCTCGGTCACTAAGAGTAAACTATAGTGACATACCAGTCAAACTGCCAATAGTGACATATAGTTAACTAATAACAACTAGTTTGTACTTGGTACAAGTTATGACACTAGAAAATAGGGTATACAAAACCCTCTAATCCGAGGTACAACCGCAGCTGTCCTCAATCACATCAAATATCTGAGGCATGACCATAGCCATCCTCCATAACTTGCAATTGTGGATGACAAGTATATATCCTAAACTTGCCACCCCCGCATACTCAACAGTATGCGCTCCGAGTTTCCCTTGGGAATACTCGTTTCACCATCCAGTAAGTTCTGACACTGAAGATGGATCTACGGCACATGGCTCTACATGATTAGGGTTACACTTGATTAATTACTGCCAATTGAATGCATTAAGGATTTATCATACAAGTGGACATTCAAACCCTAATTCTTTTCTAGCAAGATTATATGTATATCAACTTCAAATGATATAAAACATTTGAGATATAAATCTTAATCACATTACCACATCTATCATTCATTGCAAATTAACGGACCACACTTATCATCATACTATTTCAAGATACCAATATATTATCACAAGTTCCAGGGTTTTAACCCTTATTGGAACATGAAGAGGATTTCACATCAATCATGGTTTCAAACATGCCCAAAGGTCTTTAAGACCATCACATTATTCATAGTAAGGTTATCATTATCATTCCATGCCTTAAACAAGGCTGAAAAGATCATTAGCACATGTATGTCCATAGATTTTAACATGGCAAGGCACTATGATATTCAAATAATACTACATTGTGGTTTCAACATAAGAAGGGTGTAATTCATTATCACATTAATCATTCAAGAGGTATGATTATAACCAATCAACATCATATAATTACATTAAGGTTAAGTATAACAAGCTAGATCACATTGGAGTTACGCATCCACTTATTATAGTGATTTATCAAATATAACTATATAATGGCAAAGGTAAGACTACCAATTAATGGTATTGAACCATTGAAATATCTTCACTATGACCCACATATAATAACATGTGATTTATTCTAATCCATTGTATGTGAAAGCATCCAATATTATTCATTGGATCAGGTTCATTGTTAAAGGTTACCAATTGAAGTATAGGTCTAACCATTAGATCAATTGAACCAAGGAACCATTGGTTCAAGGTATAGTCAAATCTACAATTACATTCCTAATTCATCATATATGATGATGACCTGATCCACCATTATTTTTCATCATTAGGTCACCATTGGTTGCTAGATCAGTAATACATTCAATTAACATCATCAAATAATAAGCCAATATCATCATCGATTGATAACATCATTAAAATACTTAGTGGATGATAATTAAATGTATAATTGAGTCAAAACATGTCCTAAGGTAGTGACCATAGGTTGTCACCATAAATTGGACACCCTTTATCACGAACATCAGTTGCCAAGATAGCAACATTGTTGGTTGTTGAATGGTATGACAATAAGTTATGTGATAGGGAAGGAAATAGCTTGAAAACCCTAATTTGAACCATCATTTGTTTTGTACATAGCACCATAGGTTGTTGCTATCAACCTGTCCCAGATCATGTTACACCTTATAAAGGATGTACACATGTTTACAGGTTCATATAGAATTGGAATAAAATAGGAAACAACACAAAATTCGTAATTCTAAACAAGCATGATTTCTCTATGCTTAGATCATCACATTCAAGCATAATCATAGACCAACAAGCTTCTAATAAGAAATATAAGTGAAGAATGTTATATAACTCACCTATATAGAGTACGTCAGATATCCAACAGAAAAAATCTCGAGCAAATAGGGCAAGGAAACCTTAGATACAGATCTGAACTTGGCCAACTATGCAATTCTCTCCACAAACAAGCAAAACCCTAGAAAAGAAACAAGAAGGAAGGAGTTTTGAGTTCTAGGGGAACTTTCACCATGGAAAACCATGGTTCCGACCTGGAGAGATGTAGGAGGAAGAGGAAAAAAGAATTAAATGGAGGAAATAAGGAAAAACTTACACTTTTAGGCAATATCACTAGGGGGAAGCTTTATAGACCCAAAAAGAGAATCAATTTCAACCCTAGAATTTGTTTTTCCAAGAGAATCCCCACTTTCTTCTTCCTTGGGCCGCAAAAATAGCAGCTGAACAGAAGGAGTACGAATATGGGAGAAGAGGAGAGATAATGGAGAGGAAATGGCTCGTTTGGGGGCTTTTGGATAAGTATATGACACTTTAATATTAAGAAAAAGAAAAAGTTGCAATTCTAGTATATATCCAAGTGTCCATGGCTTTAAAAATACATAAGCACACACACAAGTAGATCTCCCACCGTCCCTCTAGACCTGCTTAGCTTTCCTTTGGAGAAATTCCCAGCCAATCACATAATTCCTTAGTTGATAGCTACTAAAGGTAGCTCATCTATGAAGGGAAAAACCCTAAAATACCCTTGATAAAAACACCTTCAAACCATGGCTCAACTAGGAGACCCATGGCTCAAAAATCTCAAGAATCATAATATAACAACTAAGGAACATAATTTATGTGACAAATTGCAAATAAAACCCCTCAATTGGGTAAATTGCAAAAAAATCCAAAATGTATAGAAAATAGCATAACTTGCTCAAACAATGTCCAAATTGGACCAAATTTGAAACTTAAGTATGTATTATGATTTCAAAACATATCAAAAGGTTATATTAGGGTTATAAGCATTCAATTGTGGTAATTAAGATCATTCAACTCATTAAGTAAGTTCAAGGGCCTTACAACTATAAACCCCTAACAAGGATTTCGCCCTGAAATCCTACGCAAGAAGAGATGGGTATTTTCTACGCATCTCATTCTCTAGTTCCCATGTGGATTCCTCTATGCCACTATGATTCCACAAAACTTTCACTAGTATTATATCTTTTCTCTTCAGCTTTTTCACCCTTCTATCCATGATCAACACAGGACCCTCAACATAGGAGACATCCTCATCTAACTCAACCTCTACTGGTTGGATTGTCTGGTCAGTATCTGGATGGCATTTCCTCAACATAGAGATGTAAAAGACATTATGCAATCTATGTAGCTCTGGTGGTATCTCCAACTTATATGCTACCTTTCCAACATGAGCTAGGATAGGGTATGGTCCCATAAATCTAGGAGCCAACTTACCCTTCTTTCTAAACCTCAACACACCTTTCCATGGAGAAAACTTAAGATATACTCTATCTCCCACTTGGAACTCAAGTGGTCTACGTCAGTTGTCTGCATAAGATTTCTGCCTGTCCTGGGCTGCTTTCAACTATTGTTATATCACATTAATCTTTTCTGTAGACTGTTGTACTAGCTCAGGACCCAAAAGTTGATATTCACCTGTCTCATACCAACAAAGAGGAGATCGACATCGTCTCCCATACAGAGCCTCATACGGAGCCATATCTATGCTTCTTTGATAGATATTGTTGTACGCAAACTCTATCAGAGTTATATGTACATCCCAACTACCAAGAAATTGCAGCACACATACCCTTAAGAGATCCTCTAAAGTCTGAATAGTCCTTTCAGACTGGCCATCGGTCTACGGATGAAAAGTTGTGGTGAATCTCATCTGTTTTCCCATTGTTGAATGCAGACGCTCCCAAAACAACTTGTAAATTGTGGACCTCTGTCAGAAACTATAGTCACAAGAATGCCATGCAAACAGACTATCTCATCAACATATATTTGTGCCAATTTCTCTATTGTAAATGTCGTCTTAATTGGCAGAAAATGAGCTGACTTAGTCAATCTGTCTACTATCACCCATATGGAATCATGACCCTTGGCTGTCCTAGGAAGACCAACCACAAAGTTCATAGTAATATGATCCCATTTCCACTGTGGTATTGGCAAGGTTTGTAATGTCCCTGTAGGCTTTTGGTGCTCAGCCTTCACCTGCTGACAAACTGGACATTTGGCAATGAACTCTGCCACATCACGCTTTAGACCTGGCCACCAATACATGTCCTTCAAATTTTGGTACATCTTGGTACTTCCAGGATGCATTGCATACATGGAGAAATGAGCCTCCTCAAGTACCATCTTCCTCAACCCATCAACATCAGGAATTACTATCCTATTATGGTAACAAACTATACCATCATCTACCTCGTGAAAGTCATCATACTTTTCACTGCCAATCCCTGATTGGATATTCTGTATCATAGTATCATTTTCTTGTGCATCATGAATCTTCTATCTTAAGGTAGGTTTCACTTGTAACTGTGCCAACAATCCTACCAACAAGGAAACTTCTAGTTGTACATTCATCTAGCCAAGAGACACTAGCATATCTCTCATATGGCACATCAAGGAATTTAATTGTGCATTATCTACCATTGATGATGAAGACGACTTTCTACTCAATGCATCAGCTACCACATTAGCTTTCCCTGGATGGTAGTCTATTGTGAAATGATAATCCTTAATCAGCTCCATCCATCTCCTCTGTCTCATATTCAACTCCTGTTTGGAGAAAATATACTATAGATTCTTGTGGTCAGTGAAGATCTGACACTTTTCTCCATAAAGATAGTGTCTCCATATCTTTAAGGCATGGACCACTGTTGTAAGCTCTAGATCATGTGTTGGGTAATTCTCCTCATGTTTTTTAAGCTGGCATGAAGCAAACGAAATCACATTTTATCCTACATCAACACACATCCCAACCCATTCTTTGAAGCATCACAAAAGACAATATAGCCTTTCCCTTGCTCTGGTAGTACTAACACTGGTGCACTAGTCAACTTTTCTTTCAAAAGCTAGAAAGAATGTTGACACTTGTCATTCCAAGCAAAAGGAACGTCCTTCCTGGTTAACCTAGTTAGGGGTAACGATATAGAACTGAAGTCTTTGATGAACCTCCTGTAGTAACCTGTCAGACCTAGAAACTACGAATCTCTATCAGTGTCTTTGGTTGTTCCCATTCTAGTACATATTCCACTTTCTTGGGATCAACAAAAATTCCTTTTGCAGATATAACATGGCCCAGAAAAGACACTTCATATAACCAGAATTCACACTTGCTAAACATAGCATATAGTTGATGCAACCTCAACAATGTCACTGCCTGGAGAAGGTGTTGCTCATATTGTTGACTATCCTTGAAGTATATTAGGAAATCATCTATGAACACAGCCACACACTGATCACGATAAGGTCTAAACACCCTATTCATCATATCCATAAAAGCTGCAGGTGCATTGGTTAGCCCAAACGGCATAACCACAAACTCATAATGACCATCCCTAGTCCTAAAAGCTGACTTGGATATGTCATCAGACTTAATTCTCAATTGATGGTAACCTGACCTCAGGTCTATCTTTGAAAACACAGTGGGACCTCTCAACTGATCAAAAAGATCATCAATCCTCGGCAAAGGATACTTATTCTTTATTGTCACCTTGTTCAACTGTCTATAGTCTATACACAACCTCATTGAACCATCCTTCTTTTTAACAAACAACATGGGAGCACCCCAAGGGGAAGTGCTTGGCCTGATAAAACCCTTCTCTAACAGTTCTTGTAACTATTTCTTTAACTCATGCATCTCTACTGGTGCCATTTTGTATGCTGACTGTGCTATGGGTTGTGTTCCATGAACAAGATTGATCTCAAACTCAATCTCTCTAGGAGGGGGAATGCTAGGAAATTCCTCAGGAAAGACATCCTCAAATTCTCGCACCACTGGCACCTCCTGGATACTAGGACCTACCACCTTGGTATCCACAACATGAGCTAAGTAAGCCTCACATCCTTGTCTCATCAACCACTCAGCTGTCATAGCTGACATCAAACATGTAGGAAGAATCTTTCTATCACCCTAAAAAATCCACTGTACATCTCCATCATGGAACGTTGCCACCTTAGTACTACAGTCCAAGACTAACTCAGCAGAATCAACCAAAGGAGTCTCTAGCCATAGGCTATCAGATCTAAGACTAATAGGTAGATAACAACTATCTATCACCTCTCTGGTGATAAAAGAGTGTGTCGCACCCAGGTCTACTAACACAGATACAAAACAAGATGCAGGCATATCAAAATGAGATAACTCCATCTGACCTATCACAACTCGAGGATTGACCACTGCTTTTAGCTGGGTCATGGCATAGAACCTTGTTGTCGCCTGTTGTTGTCCACTTCCTCTACTTGCTTGTCTAGAGGATCCTTGCTAGGATGCCTGACCATGTCCTCTGCCAATGCCACTACTAAATTGTCATTTTTGTAGACCTTGTTGACTTTTCCTTGGCTGCTGAGTCACCTCCTCATCTTTCATAGGGCAATAAGGTCTTGTATGCCCCACTTTCCCACACTTGTAACATGTTTTGGTGCCCTGATATGGCCTAAACGGCCCTGTCACTGAAATTGATGAGGTACTGCAGGCTCCAGTCAGTGGAAAATTGTGACCTCTACCCTAACTCGGGGTCCACTGTGATGGTGCATGTGATCTTGGTTCAGTGAAGGATGACCTTGGTTGTGACAGCGGTGGGAAAAACCTTGGCTTCTTAAAGCCTCAAGATGATTGCCCTTGAAACTGCATAGGTCGCTACTCAACATTAACTTCACGCTTCTCTATGGCAGACCTATCAATCCTCCTGAAAGATGCCACAAAGGTGGAAAACCTTTCCCTGTTCTCCAAGGCTGATGTTGTAGTAGTCAACTCCGTACTTAGACCCTTCTCAAATCTCCGAGTCCTTTCCTTGTCTGTTGCTGCCAAGTGCGGGCAGAACCTCAGAAGTTCCATAAACTTTGATTCATACTCATTGATATTCATAGCTCCCTGACAAATCTTCTCGAACTGAGAGATTTTCTCATCTAGGTAGGTCTCTAGAAAATATCAGCTAACAAATTCCCTTCGAAACTCCTCCCATCCTATCACAACTCCTGGCCTTTTCTCCTCTTCTATTGCCCACTAGTGTCCAGCACTACCCTTCAACAAGTATACTGCATGCTTAACTTTGTCTTCTTCTGCGATGTTTAGGATTTTGAACGCCTTTTCCAGCTCAGTCAACCACATGTCAATGTCTGCTGGATCAGAAGTACTTGCATATTCAATTGCCCCAACACGTCTAGGATGTTCAAATGTCTTCACGAAACCTTGGGACTCCACATTAGAGGCGATTGCCCTAGCTTGAGGTGCTGGCGCTCTGTCAGCAATATGTGTAATTGTGGCCATCATCTGTCTAAACATAGACTGAAACTCAGGATTGGACATCATTGTCGGGTCTAGATGAGGCATTGCGGGCTGCTCTGGCCCTACTTCTGGCACTCTCTCAATGCGTGCATGCCTCCCTGTACCTCCTCCTGGTGCAACATAGCTACTCTCGACATTTTCTTCATGTCCTCCAAACATATTTGCATAAGCATAAACTATGATCAGATATGTTGGATACATAAGAACAAACTCAAACCTAAGTCCTATGTCCCTATAGACTCAGTAAACCTAGAGCTCTGATACCAACTTAACTGTGACACCTCGCCACGCTAAACGAGATTACTCAAAACACAAAACATGATCAACTACTAATTAATCACATAGTCAAAAATATGAAACAATTAAAACTGATTCCAACAATGTAAATAAACTCTAGAACATTTATAAAAGGTCCATCATTCCATTCTTATATAATTTAACAAGCAATTGCCTATGGGTCCAAAGACCTCAGCCACATCCTGCATACAAAAGATATTTCACATGTACATGCCATATATTTACAAACATTGTCATAATACCAAAATCTCGTGTTGATACAAATATATCATCTAGAAAACACATCCCATAATTGGACCTGAGAGTACAGGGAGGACACTAGGACTCTACTACTAACATCTATAACTAACATCTACAACTAACCAACCTTCTGAATCTATTGATCACCAGGTTGGTTCTCTTCCACAGCACAACCTCGACCTTGTTGCATGCGACCACCTAAAAAAATGTGGTGACCCACGGGTGAGACCCAGTCCCAGCGAGAGATATAACTCTCTCCAACATATATTGATTATAACATTAATTAACAGTAAATACATTGAGTTGTTAGGATATTGAATAAACAATATGAACAGATTGAACAGTTTAAGCATACTAAGAAGTTAAGCAAATAAGTTGTGACATCAAGTAGAATTGTACAATTGTCATAAGTCTGCATCATGTAAGAACTATGTAGTGTAAAGACAAGACAAGGGTTAATCAACCAATGTGATATGTATTAAACCCTAGCAATTATACTACACGGCTGGTATTATATGTTTTATTATTATGCCCTGGGGAGTTTGAATCGTACCACTCAAAGTCCAACTGACCACTGGGAAGTGCTATTCAGTTCCGTATAAGATCCAGGAGTGGAGGTATCCTAAGATCTCTTCCCCTCGGTCAGTATGAGTAAACTGTAGTGACATACCAGTCAAACTGCCAACAATGACATATAGTCAACTGATAACAACTAGTTTGTACTTGGTACAAGTTACGACACTAGAAAATAGGGTATACAAAACCCTCTAATCTGAGGTACAACCGCAGCTGTCCTCAATCACATCAAATATCTGAGGCATGACCATAGCCATCCTCCATAACCTGCAATTGTGGAGGACAAGTATATATCCTCGACTTGGCACCCCCACATACTCAATAGTATGCACTCCGAGTTTCCCTTGGGAATACTCGTTTCACCATCCAGTAAGTTCTGACACTGAAGATGGCTCTACGGCACATGGCTCTACATGATTAAGGTTACACTTCATTAATTACTGCCAATTGAATGCATTAAGGATTTATCATACAAGTGGACATTCAAACCCTAATTCTTTTCTAACAAGAGTATATGTATAACAACTTCAAACGATATAAAACATTTGAGATATAAATCTTAATCACATTACCACATCTATCATTCATTGCAAATTTAACGGACCACACTTATCATCATACTATTGCAAGATACCAATATCTTATCACAAGTTCCAGGGTTTTAACCCTTATTGGAACATGAAGAGGATTTCACCTCAATCATGGATTGAAACATGCCCAAAGGTCTTTAAGACCATCACATTATTCATAGTAAGGTTATCATCATCATTCCATGCCTTAAACAAGGATGAAAAGATCATTAGCACATGTATGTCCATAGATTTTAACATGGCAAGGAACTATGATATTCAAATAATACTATATTGTGGTTTCAACATAAGAAGGGTGTAATTCATTATCACATTAATCATTCAAGAGGTCTGATTATAACCAATCAACATCATATAATTACATTAAGGTTAAGTATAACAAGCTAGATCACATTGGAGTTACACATCCACTTATTATAGTGATTTATCAAATATAACTATATAATGGCAAAGGTAAGACTACCAATTAATGGTATTGAACCATTGAATTATCTTCACTATGACCCACATATAATAACATGTGATTTATTCTAATCCATTGGATGTTAAAGCATCCAATATTATTCACTGGATCAGGTTCATTGTTCAAGGTTACCAATTGAAGTATAGGTTTAACCATTAGATCAATTGAACCAAGGAACCATTGGTTCAAGGTATAGTCAAATCTACTATTACGTTCCTAATTCATCATATATGATGATGACCTGATCCACCATTATTTGTGATCATTAGGTCACCATTGGTTGCTAGATCAGTAATACATTCAATTAACATCATCAAATAATAAGCAAATATCATCATTGATTGATAACATTATTAAAATACTTAGTGGATGATAATTATATGTATAATTGAGTCAAAACATGTCCTAAGGTGGCGACCATAGGTTGTAACCATAAATTGGACACCCTTGATCATGAACATCAGTTGCCAAGATAGCAACATTATTGGTTGTTGAATGGTATGACAATCAGTTATGTGATAGGGAAGGAATTAGCTTGAAAACCCTAATTTGAACCATCATTTGTTTTGTACATAGCACCATAGGTTGTTGCTATAAACCTGTCCCAGATCATGTTACACCTTATAAAGGATGTACACATGTTTACAGGTTCATATAGAACTGCAATAAAATAGGAAACACCACAAAATTCGTAATTCTAAACAAGCATGATTTATGTATGCTTAGATCATCACATTCAAGCATAATCATGGACCAACAAGCTTCTAATAAGCAATATAAGTGAAGAATGTTATATAAATCGCCTCTATAGAATAGGTCAGATATCCAACAGAAAAAATCTCGAGCAAATAGGGCGAGGAAACCTTAGATTCAGATCTCAACTTGGCCAACTATGCAATTCTCTCCACAAACAAGCAAAACCCTAGAAAAGAAATAAGAAGGAAGGAGTTTTGAGTTCTAGGGGAACTTTCACAATGGAAAACCATGGTTCGGACCTGGAGAGATGTTGGAGGAAGAGTAACAAAGAATTAAACGGAGGAAATAAGGAAAAACTTACACTTTTAGGTCAATATCACTAGGAGGAAGTTTTATAGACCCAAAAAGAGAATCAATTTCAACCCTAGATTTTTTTTTCCAAGAGAATCCCCAATTTCTTCTTCCTTGGGAAGCACAAATCGCATCTGAACAGATGGAGTACGAATATGGGAGAAGGAGAGAGATAATGGAGAGGAAATGACTCGTTTGGGGGCTTTTGGATAAGTATATGACACTTTAATATTAAGAAAAAGAAAAAGTTGCAATTCTAGTATATATCCAAGTGTCCATGGCTTTAAATTATTAAAAATACATAAGCACACACACAAGAAGCTCTCCCACTGTCCCTATAGACCTTCTTCACTTTCCTTTGGAGAAATTCCCAGCCAATCACATAATTCCTTTGTTGATAGCTACTAAAGGTAGCTCATCTATGAAGGGAAAAACCCTAAAATACCCTTGATAAAAACACCTTCAAACCATGGCTCAACTAGGAGCCCCATGGCTACAAAATCTCAAGAATGATAATATAACAACTAGGGAACATAATTTATGTGACAAATTGCAAATAAAACTCCTCAATTGGGTAAATTGCAGAAAAGTCCAAAATGTACAGAACATTGCATAACTTACTCAAACAGTGTCCAAATTGGACCAAATTTGAAACTTAAGCTTTTATTATGATTTCAAGACATATAAAAAATTTATATTAGGGTTATAAGCATTCAATTATGGTAATTAAGCTCATTCAACTCATTTAGTATGTTCAAGGGCCATACTGATACTACAACCTCTCACTTAGGTATCTACAATATGTCTCAAGAAAGATTTGCACCCTTGTCTCATAAACCTCTCTATTGTCATAGATGACACCAAAAACATGGGAAGAGTCTTCCTATCTCCTTGGAAAACCTATTAAACATCTCCATCATAGAAAGTCGCCACATTGGAACTACAATCCAAAATAACATTGTACTTATCCAAGGTATACAACCCAAGGATTACATCAAATCCATGCATGTCAAGTGGCATAAGATCTACTTGAATGATGTGTCATGAGAAAGAAAGAATGCAATGTGGGCACAACTCCCACAACTCAGTTGAACAAACTAAAGGGGTTTCAAGAAATAGGCTAATAGATCTATTACTAATATGCAGATTACAACTACTTATCACCTTTATAGTGATAAAAGAATGTGTTTCACCAGGGTCAACAATAAATAGATATGAAACAAGAAGTAGATAAGTCAGAATGAAAAAATTCCATCTGATCTATCACGACCCGTGGATTCACCACTCCCTCCAACTGACTCATGGCATAGAATCTAGTGATCACCTATTGTCATCCATGACCTCTACTTGCAAGTCCAGAAGGTCCTACTTGTGACGCTTCACCACGTCCTCTACCACCACCACTACTTTACTATTGCGGCTGCAAACCTTGCTGACTTTGACTCGGTTATTGTGTCACTTCCTCGTCCTTCATATGGAGTTCCCTGGTATCATACTGCGTCAAATTCGGCCCTATCACTTATACAAATGATCTGTTGTATTCTCCTATTGGTGGAAAACTATGCCCTTAGCCGTTACTCGGGGACCACTGTGATACTACTCCTAATCTCGGCTTAGAAAAAGATGGTGTATGTTGTGACTGAGTTGAAGAAAACCTTGGCTTCTTAAATCCACCAGACGACTATCCCTAAAACTAGGTTGGCCTATTCTTAGCATTGGCTTCACACTTCTCGATAAAAGACCTCTCAATCCTCCTTATCGAATCGAAAAAGGTAGAGAATCTCTCCATGTTCTCCAATACAAATGTTGTCATAGACAACTCTAATCTCAAACTTATGGATCCTCTCCTTCTCTATTCCTTCCATATGAGGACAGAACCTCAAAAGTTCCATGAACTTAACATAGTATTCATTGATGGACATTGAACCTTGTTGTAGATTCTCAAATTATGCCATCTTCTTGTCCACGTACATATCAAGGAAGTATCAACTCACTAACTCTTACCAAAACTCTTCCCAACCTATCACGACTCTAGGTCTTTTCTCTCTTTTATGGCCCACCAATGCCCCCACTACCCTTCAATAGGTAAATAGCACGCTTCACCTTATCTTCTTTTGAGATGTTCAGAATCTTAAAAGCTTTCTCAAGCTTTGTTAGCCACATATCAACTTCATTCAGGTTTGTTGTACCCATGTACTATATTTCCCCCATGTGTCACAACCTCTCGAATGTCTTCCCTAAAACATGGGATTCTGCATTAGGAGTTGTTTCCATAGCTTGAGGTATAGGTTCCCTACCTTCTACATACATATTCATCACCATGAGTTGTCCAAACATGGACTGAAAAGAATGATTTTCCATGGTTGCAGGGTCAATTGAGGCATCGAGGGTTGTTCTGGCTCCGTCACTAGCACTCTTCCATCATGTGTCGGCCTTCGACCTAGCTACTCTCTGCATGCTCTTCACGTTCTCTAGACATATCTGCATAAGAAGAAGCTATGATCAAATATGTTGGATTATGTAAGAACATACACAAAACTAAGTCCTATGTCCCTATAGACTCAATAAACCTAAAGCTCAGATACCAAGTTAAACTATGGTGCCCCATCCCTCTTTAATAAGATAACCCAAAACAAAACACACGATCAACTGCTAATTAACCACATCACCAAAAAAGAGGGTAAATCAAAACTAACTAAACATTTCTGTCATGTTCAAAACCATTATCATAAAGGCCTGACAACTTGCATTTTAACACATACCATATCAAGTATTTACATGTATGTCTAGTAGACTCAGCCACAACCGGTATACAAGAGACATTACACAACATGTCATATACAAACATTGACATACTACCAAAAACTAAATTTGAAGTACATATCATACATAAAACATCCCCATCCCAGACCTGAGAGTACAGGACTAACGATTATCCAACCTTTAGTTGCTACTATTCTCCAAGATGTTCTTCCTCACAACCATGATCTTGAAAACATCATTGATGACAACCTAAAAAGATGTGGTGACCCATGAGGTGAGACAAATGTCCCAACAAGAGATATAACTCTCAAAAAATGATTATTGATTACATCAAGTAACATTATTACTAAATAGATTAAGCAAGTTAAACTAATTTGGTAATGTTAAGAAGATTGAGCATTTGAAATACACTAATCTAGTAAAACAAATAAGCACAACAACACGCACAACTAGCAAGTATATGAAGGAACATGTAAGACTATCATCTACTAAATAGTTAATTTTTCTTACCACATTATATATCAACTAAACAGTATAAGATGCAAGGAAAGGGTTATCAACCAATGTGAATCATATTTAACCCTTAGTAGATATACTACACAATTGTATTACACCTTTTATTAAGCCCCATGGAGTCTGAGGCATACCACTAAAAGTCCAACCGATAATTGCTTGGTCTTTATTAGTTTTATACAAGGTCTAAGAGAGATAGATCATAGGATCTCACCCCCTTGGTCAATACAAGTAAAATGTAGTGGCATACCAATCAAACTTCCCACAATAACATATAAGTCACGCTGCCAAAAACCTAGTGCTCCCTTGGTATATAGGTCACGACACTAGAAACTAGGGTATACAAGAACCCTATCAACCGATGTACAACCATAGCTATCCTTAATCACAATATGTACACACTAGTATCAACTATTCTTAAATTGAGGCATGACAACAACCATCCTCCAAGACCTTGAGATTAGGGTGACAAGGACACACAGTCTCATGCACCCCACATACTTAATAGTATGTGATGTGATCTTCCCTTAGGAATACTTATTTCTCCATCTAGTAAATTCTAACATTGAATGGTTCTATGGCACAGGGCACTACATGATTAGTATTTTGCTTGATTAGTTAATACCAATTGGGTGAGTTAAGGCTTCATCAACCAAGTTATATACAAACCCTAAAAGAGTTCTACAAAAACATGGTATTTTGCATCTTCGAAAGATATAAAATGTTTGAAAAATAAAGCTTATCACATCATCACATGGTACTATTTCATTGCAATACATGAGATCATACTCATCATCATACCATCACAAGATCAATTCCTTGTCACGTCATGAAGAGGATAACACCTCAATTAGGGAAAAAAACCATGCCCAAGGTCACAAGACCATTCACCTAATTCCTTATAAGAACATCATTATCTTACCATGCCTCATCAAGGATCATCATACCATCACCAGACCTGAGACACATAAGTTTGATACAACATTACATTTAAGATCTATGATGTTCATTTGACAGCAAATTAGGGCTACAACAACATAGAGAGAGAAAGTAATCCATCACCATACTAATCACTCAATTAAGATAAGAATGATCATCACCTACTTGCATTAGGGTTAGGCTCAACAAGGTAAGTGAATTAGGGTTTCAAAATAGAAATTAAAGGTGAACCCTAATTCTTATCATCTCCATCAGTCATGAAAGCATTTAGGTCTAACATCTCCGTTGACCATAGAGCCAGGAATTTCATCGACCATAAGGATAGGAAATCATAAAGACCATATATGTTAGAGGAACCTTAGAGACTGCTAGGTTTATGTGCCTTAGTGACCACCAGGGTCACCAAACATAGATACAATCTATGATCAGAAACTCTTGGTGACCACTCGTGGTTTCAACATCCTAACGACCAATCAAGGAAATCAACCATTGGCGACCACATAACATCAAGATTCTTGGCAACCAAATAATGTACAAAACCTTGGAAACCATGCAGACACTAAAATAGGTTGGTTATAACCAAGAATCTAAAAAGTCCTCAAGTTGCATTGCAAGGAAAAAGATCAGTACAAAACCCAAAATAATAACCATCATTTCATAGAACAAAAATCAACGTTTCCACAAGCATGCAAGGACTAAAACTTACATAATAAAAGAAGGATCCCTACACAAAGGTTTAGGTTTCATCCAAGAGGATACCCTACTCAAGAACTAACATGTAAACACAAACCCTAGGCCATGATAGCATCTTCCTACATGGAAAAACATTTAAGGGCAAGTTCATGTGCATGAAAGGTAGAAGTAAGCAATAATCATGGAAAAAAAGTAAAGAGATGATGAAGAAACTCCAACAACAAGGTAGCTTGAAGGGAAGGGGAATGAAACCTTAGTTTAGGAACTACTCTTGACCAAGCTATCTTCTCCTCTAATAAGGAAGCAACCCTATGTCAAGGAAGCCAGAAAGAAATATTCTTCAAGCTCAAACTAAATCTCTACAATGGATTCTGCCAAGAAGAAAAGAGAAGATAGGCAAGAAAGGAAAATGAAGAATGGAAGGTGAGATCTCACTTACCAAGACCAAGCAACAAAGCAAGGAATCACCAAATGACCTTAAGAATGGTAGATCAAACCCTCGGTCAACATGCAAGGTAAATTGTCCTCCTTCTTCAACCTAGAGCCCCTCCTTCACCACCAAGAAAGAAGGGATGAGATCCAAAAGAAAGAATAGAGGAAGAGGGTCAAAAGGGTTTGGTTGCATGAGGGGAGGGAGGTATATATGGATGTGGGTGAGGGGGAAGAGAAGGTAGAAGTGTCTAACCATGTTTTCCTTGTGTCCAAGGTCAAAGCATCTCGGCAATGCAGGAATCACATACATGTAACTAGTTTGACCATATAAATTAGTACTTGATGACCAAAGAAATCTCATCAACCACTTAAGGTTGTAGGCAACCAAGGTAGTTAGAAAATCAAATGATCGCCAACCCTAGGTGATGTTGGTGACCAAGATGAATTCAAATATCATTGACCACCAATCCTATGTGGATATAGAGATCTTAGTGACCACCAACACTAGAGGGGACATAAAAACGTTGTCAAACACCAAAACTAAATATCCCATCTTTGGCGACTACCAACACTAGTGGTCGAACACTCAAAGTCAACCATGTGTTAGGGCATCCATGAGAGCAAACCCTAATCTCAACACAAGGTGTCACCACTCAAACCAAGGTGAAAAAAGGATCCCCAAAGCACAAAACACCAAACATTATATGAAAAATGTGAGGCATAACAATTGTGTGACAAATTGTAAGAAAACCCCTAGATAGGGTAAACTACAATCCGGTCGAAAATCAGCATATAAATGCATAACTTGCTCAAATAGTGTCCTAACTGGAGCAAACTTGAAACATAATCTTTTCACATGATATCTAAGAAAATATTAAGGTTGTATTAAGGTTGTAAATATCTAATTACAATAAGAAACCATTTTCAACCAAAAATATATGTTAAGGGTCTTACAATTTACTATTAATTATTATTTGTTTAAAATTTGGGTCCTTGGGAAAAAAAATTTGTAATGGCTATCAACTTTAAGGCCCTCCTTAATTGGGGGTTTTCAGAAAGTGAGGTCATTATAGATACCATCTTTGTCACCATATTTCCTTACAATGGTATCATAGCAACATCTATTGACTATCTTTTGACATTTAATTGATATGATTGGTTTTGGTTTTATCATTTATTTTATTACATGTTATGTGAATACTTAAATGATTAATGTGAAAATATAATTAAATACCACATATGCTAGGGAATGTCTCATAGATCCTATATATATGATGTGATAAATATGAAATTTGTACGCCTCACCCTAAAATCATTTTATTGGTGGATGTAAGCATGGTTATGGCCAAAACCCCTGGATGTATGTGCATGGTTGATGATTTATTCCTACTTTTTGAATTTTATTTGTGTACTGAGCCTCTCTCTCTAACCATATATATGTTAAATCTTTCCTATCTATACTCTCCTCCAATATAACTCGAGGTTTCACTTTTTATTTTGTAATATGTAATAGGATAGTTTTTGTTTTTGTTTCAAAAAAGAGAAGACGTTCAGCACCATATGAGTCAATTGACAGGGGAGTGAATTCAATCAACTGAAGGACTAAAGAGGGTTCAAACCAAAGAGAAAATCAATTGATTGGAGGCCCAATCGACCAACTAGAGGAGTCCAAATAGCTTCTTGATCCAAGAGCCCTTCAATCGACTGACAGAGGCCAACTGTTTGACTGGTAGACGAATCAATTAACTAGAAGAGTTCAATCAATCGCTTGACTTGTTTTGAGAACAACCTTTTCATTATAGGTTGTAACATGTGATGTTTGACCTTAGGTGGATAGCAATTCCTTGTGTCTCTAAGGAATTGCATTACTATGTCCTTAATCATTACATGTATTTTATGATTGTGTGTTTCTTTTGTGAATGTAGCATGTATATGATACATATTATAAGTTTGACATGATTGGATATGTATATATATTGATATATAAAAATACCTCAATCAAATATTAAGTCTTAGATGCTTTCTATTAGTAGTGCACATGAAAATCTTGATCGACCAAGCATGGGCACACCAAGTATGGTGCATCATCTATCTTTTGGATGTTTTATGGTAGTTATGTGGGCCTACCAAGTAGGGTGATACTATCGTGTTGGGTTTTGGTTCAGGCTTAACTAGATGATCTTAATGAGATTGAGTGCCTAGAAGCATACATATGAGATATGACAAGGAGTTGTACATACCATATATCCAAGAATTACATGAGAGGCAATTGGAAAATGTTGCCTACCTTAATATTTAGTTTTGGATGTCAGTGTTGGATGGTTAATAACATAATTATTTTGGATCTAGAATCACTAGAAGGTTGTACACTATGATCTTTTGAACTCATAGTGAGGGCTATAAATTCGAATAAAATAGTAGAAGTGATTATTAATTATAGACCTAATTCATATCATTAAAATTTTCTTATAATCAAATAAAATAATAAAATTGACAAAAATTGAAATTTCATTTGTAGAAAAAAATAGAAAACAACAAAATTCTTTGTGATCTGACTTTAAGAAGGACAAGTTGAACTGGAATAACTTCCATGACTAGTTTAGGACATTGAGAGTCATTCTAACAAGAGCACAAGCTCTATATTCTGCAGACACTAGAGAAAGATGAATCTACTCCCACCGCACCTAAGGCTGATAGGGATGCTTACAAGAAGCATTATGGAGATTTTGTAGATGTCAAGCGCCTGATGCTATTCTCAAATAACTATTAGTTGTAGAGACAACATGAGATTGTGTATGTTCTTGTGATGGTTACACATATTAAGAATATGTACCAAGATCATGAAAGACAAGAGAGATATAATGTCTCAAAGTTGTTGTTCAAGTGCAATATGGAAGGAGATCGAATGGGGGCCCATTTACTGAAGTTGATTGGGTATGTGGAGAACCTAGTGAGACTGAAATTTTCCTTGATCTCCTATACTATTGGTTAGTATTTATGACACCTAATGCATGTATGTGTCTTAATTACGTGAATGTCAGTAATAACTTAGGAAAATAATGACTTTGACTGTGTTGTGCATTAAACTCTATTAGATCCTTAAACTTTGTAACCTCATTATCTTTGGAGACACTAATGTCTATGATCTTTCTCTTTTGTGATATTATGGTTTATGTGACTCTAAATTCAATATTTAAGACCTATATCTTCATATATGGCTTATTTGTCTATTGTGTTCCCAAATCTTCATCTGGATCTTAATCATGTGTCACCTCATATCCAATCAGGGAATGCTCTATCCCTTGTGTTTCCCTTGAAGTGGATGTCCCAAATAATCTATATGTTTCTTCCCAATGGCATAAGTGAACTATGTGTCCCTTGATGTGGATGTCACACCTAATCCATATGTTTTTTCCCAATGGCATAAGTGAAATATATTGAATATTGCATGTATATTGAAATGTTTATACCAATTTTTGAGTTATAGGAACCTAGACGTAGGTGTCATACACCTTACTATGAGATGTGCTAATTGTATCCTAATATTTTTTATCTTAGTCAACTTTCATGTTTGGACCTTACATCTTGATGAACGTTAGTCTCATTTGCTCTATTATGAGTCTTTTGAACCTAAAATGTAAGTAAATTCCTTAAACCATAAAGTAATTATAGAAAATGAATGGAATCATGAAATGACATGAAACTTGAACCACACCTTCATGATTGATCATAAACTAGTATAAGGTCATCAAATATGTAAATAATCAACTTTGAACATAATTCAACCATAACCTTATCATGGACCTAATGAGTAAGTGATATGTTGAACCTTGCTTAATGAGGGTTATATGTTTTTAATCACTTGGTTGTTTGTGATATAGATGGTCAAAAAGGATAATTTATGAACATTTGGTCGTGGGTGTGGTCTTTAATAATTGTATGATCATGGTTTTATTGGTTGAATGCTTGATATGTATGTATGCTTGTTTACTTGGTCAAATATTGTCACGTAGTATTGTACTTAATGTTTTGTCTCATTGATTTTATTACTTGAAGACATAATATAGATCTCCAATATACAAACTTTGAAAAGGGTTTTCCCAATTTTGTCATTTGAGGTCATTCACATAGAAATAGGGATAGCTAATGGCATTGAGCCATAAGCACCATAAATGCCTTCTAACGAGAAGTTGGTCAAATGCCTTATGACACATGATTCCATGGTATAATAGACTAAAATGACTAGAACATGGATTTTCATTTTGCTAAGAAACTAACTCTTTTTCTCTTGTTCAATTACTTCTACAAATCTTTTAAAATTATGAAAATTTTGGCTATATGTATCTTTATGTCTTGTACTCATCACCATGTGTGTTGATACACTTTTTTCTCATATATTTTAGGTTCACATATAACTTGGGAGAAAATGGCTTGTGAGCATGTGTTCATCTTTTACCTTTTGTATGATCCTAGTTTAGTGTACATGATCGTACATGTATAAGGTAATCTTTAGTGTGTAATTGCAAGTATGTGTAATATACTTGGGGAATGTTGAGAATATGTTGGCGTTTGAATCTAGTTATTTATTCATGTATAATTTTCCTTTCTACTTCAACATTAATGTTTTGACATTGCCATGAAAGAGATAAATGTTTGGGTCCATTATCGCTTAACTTACTAGTTATTTGGAGTTTGGATTGGGGTAATAACATAGTTCTATATCAGATGGTGTCATAAAATGAACAACATATAAACTAATCATTTTCTCACATGAAACACAAACTAAACTCAACCTTAATTTGAACTCTAGAAACTTAATCAGTTATCCTTTGTGGAATTAGTTGACTTAGTCTCTAGGTTAGAATCAAGATGTTTTACAACTAGGTGTAGACGTGTGCAATATTCCTAAAACCTTTCCTTTCTCATATTTTTGTCCTATAGTGTGAGATGTAGGATCAAATGGTGAGACAAGGGAGACCATGCAGATGAAAACCATGAACATATGTTCACAACATTTTCTTAGGGTTGCTAAATAAGTGTCCCCCATGTTCTTTCTAGTTCTCTAGGTGTCATGGTACTAGAGTGCTTGATGAGTTTGGTGTTTTATTTTGGTTTTAATTTCATTTCAGAGGAGTATGGAGGTTTACATGATATTTTTTAATGTTGGAGAAAAATTAATTCAAGTATAAATATATATATATACATATGACAATGTTACCACACATAGAAAAGAAGTGATTGTCCATGTGACCTAAGAAAAGAATATGAAACACAATCTAGATTTGAGTGTTTGGATGATAGTTGTAGTCTCTTGTTTTGTCTAGGTCCACAATAAATGATAGGCTAGTAGATAGCCTAAATTATCTATGCTTGATGTTGATGTCAATAAGGTTGCTACATGATGATCTAAATTTGATTATGGAGGATTCAAGTATGATTTCATGACATGATATGAGCTATGATCATGCAACAATACCTAGTCTAGCATAATAGATGGTTTGTATGACTCATTTGATGTGTTTCACCAAGCTAGTTGATTTCCATGCTTACTTGTGCCTAGTTTTGTATGTGTTGAGATTGTGTTAGTGGAACATGGTTTGGGACCAACATAGGTCCCAACCTCCTTACATAAAAGGACCTCTAACCTAAGGCATGTGATAAGGGTGAACTCTTGATGTGGGTAAGCCTGATATGGGAGAATTTTAGAATACCTAACCTTCAAAATATGTGAAATGTTAAAATATGTATATGATGAAAAACATGATGATCAGTCCCTATCTAGACTACTTTTGAGTTTTGAGTTGATCTACCTATTGTGTGTTTTCTTAGATAATGTTGAATCCTAGATTTCATACTTATAGATCTAACCCTAGAGAAAGTGGCATATGAATATATGTATGATTTCCATCCAGGTGAGGGAGATGTCCCAAAATCCTAGTTCATGTATATGATGTAAGAACTATGAATTAAGCCTCATACTTTGGTTAGTGATCATATGTGAGGCATCTATGGGTTGCCCTTGTTATTGAATGTTGGGTAAAATTTTAGTATAGGTAGATTTTGGTGGTTAGAAGATTTTGTCGTGACAAAGAATGTCTCAACTTGTGTGTCGTGGGCTTATGGAGCTCATTTTGACTACAATTGAGATAATTAATAGACCTCAATATTGATGATAAGGTTTCTACTAAAAATAATGCATGATGTATGAAAATATCTCTTTTGATTTAAAATTTTATATATGTGTAATAAATTATTGTTATAAGCATGATCTAATATCTAACCATGCCATACATGAACGATATGTAATCATCCTTCAAATCATAATGCCTTAGGATCCTATTTTGAATAGACATGGTATGTACATGCTAAGATTCAGACCTATATGAAAGGTAATGCACATAATTGACAATGATTAACATACAATCCAGGAAAACTAAACCATGCATGGAATTTGGTTTGATGAAATACAAGTACAACAATACTAACTAGAATTTATGGTAGTGAGTGTGCAACTGAGTAATTAATGGGATGGATATTTATTACTCACCTTGATATGGATTTTACAAATGAGAAAAAATCTAATTCTAGTATGTACAAGTGATTTAAATCCATAAAATGTAAATAATTTCATGCCATCATGTAATGCTAAGTTATGTTGAAAACTAGAAGTCAGAATTGGTACACCCCTCATGCTTTCAAACCATACAAAATGACCTAGGAATGAATTCCATGGTGGTGGATGCCTAAAAAACTAATTTTGGTTAATTAAGCATGATGGATATCAACTTTAACTCATGATTATGGCCTTTGACGAACTGTAGGACTAAATTTATTTTAAGGAGAGAAGGATGTGACAAACTATCTTTCTCTTTCTACCATTTTACAACTTTTCTTTGTATAATAGTGACTCACCTTACTCAATTGGATATCGATCCCATAGCTTGAGTGTTTTGATACTCCGATTTTGTCATATTAATGATTATTTTACAAAATGTGGCAATAATTTGCATGTTGAAATAAGTGTCATGCTTTAATGTATCACCCTATTGAGAGAAAAATGGACCCTCATAAATATCCTCTTTGTACTCTCTAATGAATGTCATGATATAGGGGATTCAATTTTGAATCCAACAACCCAAAAATCACATCATACAGTTTTATAAATGCAAAGATATGACCTTTTCATTATTCCTATTTAATAATTGATTCAATTGATTTTTGTTCCTTTTGGGATCATTTGGGTTGCATAGCCCAGTTGAGGGCGCCCCGCACCTTCCATTTTAGAGTTCTATTGGGCCTCGTCTCCCCCAATCATTAGTTTGACACCAGCTGGGAGAGCCTCAAATAGTTCCTTCTACAAAGCATCTCGAAGGCCTTGGAGCATTATAGGTTCTCGACTAGGAAAGTAGGAGTGCTTGTTTCCTCTTCAGATGAATCCCAAAATGTGATCAACAAGTTACCAATGGAATTTAATTATACTCATTTGTATACCAATCCTATGGATGACATGGGACATGGATATGGTATGGAAGTCGCATGGTTTTGTGTTGAAGACATGCCAATATCCTATAGGGATGACGAATCACTAAACGAGCTGAACAAATATGTTGGGAAGTTGCAGGCTATCTCAACATGGAGAAGAACTAGAGATGATGAAGAATGAATTTTCATTTGGATAGAGGACTTCAATGAAGACATCGCACATTTTCTTAAAATTTCCTACTGAGAAAGATGTTACATGACCAAATTCTTTAAGGTGGTGGTATCGACGGGTGACAACAAGTCAATGCATATGTCCGAATTGGGAAGAGAACTCACCACCCCACCATCAATGTTGTTGCATCTGGGTTCTCTAGAGAACAATCAGTCACGGGGCCCCATCCCCTCCTCTTCCCCCAACCTGCGGTCTTCAGTACCCATCAAGACCATGCTCATGGACTGTTAAGTCCTACCAGTAGATGGGTACAAGACAAGGATGGGGTGTATCAACAACTCTTATCTACCAGACTTGTAGATTTAATTCATCTCTTGGCTAGCTTGAGATCAGGATGTAGCTCGCAAAGACCTCACTCTTGGATCATATCCACCCTGGGAGGCAATGTGGACCATGCCAGATCAGTGGACCACTTCTCAAAATGACTTTTGGGGACAAAAAAAGAATGTGAGGAAGGAGAGAGCATCCTGGACAACTCAAAGTAGTGGTATTGGGACTGAAGGTGTGTCCTTTTAAGGAGAGAGAATCTAGGAGGCTTCTTTAGAATGAGTTCAAACACTAGGTCTGGAATCTCTGAGTGAGAAATGCAGTTACTAGAAGAGCGTTGTGATAGATTTGTTGCACCATAAACCTTCTCTTCTGGCATTATTTGAGCCAATGATCCAGGCTACTAAAATTGTTGACCTAATTGATATCACCAAGTTGGATTGATGTGATAGAAATGAGGTTGTTGAGGGGAAGATATGGTTATATGTTGATTCCTTAATGAATCCTCAGGTCATAACTTATCATAGGAAATATATTACCATTATGCTCACGGATGTGCAAGGGGCTCTACTCTATGTTACTGTAGTTTATGTGAGAGGTCACCATGGATGACATACATGAACTCTAGTCATCATTGCGGCTCCTTCTCCATGAGGTACAAAATAATAGATGGGAGATAATGGGGGACTTCAACATCATTCTCTCACTAAAGGAGCATTGGGGGGACACCAAATCACTGGGGTATGGAAGATTTTAAATCCTAGATCCTAGATCTCGACTTATCATAGATGTTCTTTGATGGCAATTCTTATACAAGGGTGGTTGAACAACATGGGACCCCCATTTTCTAGAAGTGGCTATATAATGGATTTATCAATACCATTTTCAAATAGATAAATCATGATGTGATGGTAAAGCACTTAACCAGATTCAAAGTTTTAGACCAGTGCCTACTATTGGTGGTGTTCAAGCAATGACACCTCCATAGGAAGAATAAATCATTTCCTTCTCAAATGTTTGTCTTTCTCATAAATCATGTTTGGATACCATTGCAGAATGATGGAACATGGAGGGGTGGGGTGACCCGTCCTTTAAATTCTTTTACAAGATAAAAAAACCTTAGAAAATGCCTCAAGCAGTGGAATTTTGAAGTGTTTGGCGGATTGAATAGAAGAAAAAAGACTTGGAGGACATGGTCTTCATCCTTGTAAAATATTTTGACTCAAAACGTTCTATAATCAATGAAAGACTCCTTAGCGTGGCTGAGGTAGTGTTGGAACAAACCTTAGATCAAGAAGAGTTGTTTTGGATGGACAAATTTGATGTTAATTGGCTTAAGACAGTGAACATAACACCTGATTTACCATGTTATTGTTAGAGACAGGAGAAAAAGGATGGAGGCTAGAAGACTTTCGTTGGAAGTTAGTGTTGTTGTTACTGACGATGAGAAGATGCCCAGTGTAGCTGCTTCTTACCATGAAGGGATTTTCTTAGCTCCACCCCCAACTCTGAAGTCGATGGTAACTCACTCCTATGCTTGATTCTTGTTGGGGTTACAACTAAAGACAACCTAACCCTGGTGGCCACACTTCCAGAAGAGGGGATTTTGGATATTATCAAACATATAGATAAACAAGCAGCCTTGGGACCAAATGGGTTCTCTCTAGATTTCTATACAACAACTTGGCATATTATCGGGATAGACTTTCTTGAGTTGGACAAGTTTTTCTTCCAAGGGCGTGGATGTCACAAGAGCTTGCTTAGCTGCAAGCTTGTCTTAATTCCCAAAGTTGACGATGACACAAATTTGGGTCAAGACTTTTGTCCAATATCCATTGAAAGCATTTCTATAAGGCTCCTGACATGGCTCCTATAAAATAGCCTCGCTAAATTCCTCCCACACCTTATATTCCATAAATAGGGAGCCTTTGTTTGGGAAATGGAATAAGAAACCATATTTAATTTTCTAGGTAGATAATGCATGATATCAAAAAAGGGAAGTGTAACGTCCTATAATTTGAGTCCTTGGACAAAATTATCTTAAAAGGAAGTATTGGACTACCCATATCACCAAGGTGCACCTCCTTTATACATAGATCATCACTAAAGAACTCCATTGTTAAGCATGCTCAGCTTGGAGTAGTACTAGGATGGGTGACAAATTGGAAAGTTTATCTTGGCTTGCACGTGAGTGAGAACAAAGTGCGCAGTTAAGGCTAGTAGTGGTCTGTAGGGCCATTTGTCATTCCTGAAAATCTAATTTGAGATAGGAAGTCTAGGCATGTTGCAAAGGGATATCCTAGATGATGGAGCCACCCCTTGCATTGGTAGATGTGTTCAGGAGTTGGCTGTACATGGGCCATTTGGGTCTGCACTGAAATGGGAATAGATTTTGAGGTCATATATTTCATCCTTGACAAGGACATCAAGAGTCTAAGTGGGGAAGATTGTAACATCCCAGGATTTGAGGCATGGGATAAAATGATCTTAAAAGTTATGATTGGACTACCCATATCACCAAGGTGCACCTCCTTTTTAGGGAGCTTGTCACTAAAGAACTCCATAGTAAAGCATGCTCAACTTGGACTAGTACTAGGATGGGTGACTAGTGAGGAAGTTTATCCTAGCTTGTACGATAGTGAGGATAAAGTGTGCAGTTAAGGCTAGTGGTGTTTGTGGGGCCAGTCGTCATTCCTAAAACTCTACTGGAGCCTTAGGAAATGGAACCAGGTGTTACAGGAACGTTCATAGAAATCTAGTTATCAAGTTGAACATGACCAAGTCTTATGATCTTATAGATTGGAGCTTCTTGATATAGGTCTTAGAAAATTTTTCTTTATCCTAGTGGTGATTGACATCCTAATGAGATTCTTTGATGGAACTTGTTTTTTAGTTTCAATGAACAACATTTTTGTTGTGTCTTTAAGGTACAACGATGATTAAAATAGTGGATTCCCCTCTCTCCTTTCCTATTTGTCCTCTTTGAGGATGTTCTTTGTAGATCAGTCAAAATAGTTGTATAACAAGGTAGCCTGAGAAGATTCCACATCAGGATATAGTTAAAACTCGACCTCGTTATTATATGTTGATGACTTGGTCATGTTCTAAACATGTGCACCTTCATCCATCTAGTGCATCTACAACATTCTCACATCTTATTATTTGGCTTCTGAGAAAAGGGTGAATGAAGAGAGTGATGCTTTATTTGTGGAGGGGAGGACCGCCGTGAGATCCAAAGGGTCGTTGCTACCCTATGAATTCAACCAATAGGGGATTTTTTCTCTACCTTGGGGTCCCTATCTCAAAAAGTAAACTTAAAGTACAACACTTTGAGATACTACTAAAGAAATTAAAAACCAAGGTAGCCTCCTTGAAGGTTCACCTTCTCTCCTTCACTGAATGTAAGATGCTTTTCACACATTCACTTAGATCAATCAATTTGTACACCAAGGATGTTGTAGACATTCTGATGGTGGTGTGTAAGAGAATCAACCAGATGATGTCAACCTTTCCATGGCACGTTAAGTATGGTAGTGCAAGGCTTACCTAGGTTTCTTGGGACATGATAACCTCCCACATACCTGGGGGACTTGGCATCACCCCCTTCCCCTCATGATTGAGGCATTCCAGATGAAGGCCTAATGGGAGATCCTCCAAGGCTCATCTCTATGGGCTTGATATAGATCTTTCAAGTACTTTTTCCCCCACCAACAATGAGTGGGACTACAACCTATTGCACTCAAGCTTAGTTCATTTGCATCTCCCTTCCAGTGAGAGGTTTGGGGATGCTTTCCAAAGGTTCTCCCTCGGTGTACCTAGATGATAGGTAAAGGGATGATCAAGTTTTAGGAATCTCAGTAGTGTGGACATGTTCTACTTCCCTTTGCACAGAACAACAGTAACACCAATGTTGAATTCAAGCCTAAAGACTCTTGGACTGAGGATGGTACTTGGGATGCATTCTTATAAGAGAAGTTGTGGAATACATTTTGGGGTTTGGATATGCTATTTCATAGCATAAGGATGGTTTACAACGGTCACCAATGATGGGTGGTGAATTCACCATCAAATTGGCAAAGTGGGTTCTCCACAATGAGCTAGAGCTTCATCGGCCCTGGAAAGGGATCTAGTTCAATGACGCTCTCCCAAGAGATAATGTAGTTGTTTAGATTATCTCAAAGCTTGAGTTTTCCATTAATGATAATATTCAATGCTACAAGATCATGCTCACGTCAACATGTGTCTGCTGCAAGGAGACCAATCTAGAAACTACTCAACATCTATTTTCTCTTAATGAGGTGGCAACTACACTTTAGCGTAAGATGTTTTCTCTACTCCACCCAGATTTTATCATGCCTATATCCCTACATGATATCTTTATAGAGTGTTGGGTGAAGGAATATTCATGTAGCATGAAGGGTTTGTTATTTTCTTACCTCTCCCCCATTATTTGTTGGACTATCAGGAAACAATGATGTAGGGCCAAGTTCAAGGGCGCATCCATCTACATAGACATGATGTGGCGAGAGATCATGAGAATAATTGATATGGTGATCAAGAAGAAGTCCTTTAGGTATTTAGGGGACATGGAGCTAAACCACATAATAGAGGTGGAGGGGGAATGAACCTAAATTTTAGAATCAAATGTGTCTCCTTAATCAAACTTTACCCACATGATGTATTAAAATTTAAAGTTGAACATTTCCATTGGTACCTAGAGAGATGTTGCTCATTTTAAGGAGAGATGGACTAGACATTGGGAGGGATAGAATAAGCCATCTAGTACTTTCCTACAGATATACTATGATGGCGACCGACCATGAGGAAGGTAGTGTGCAAGCTCTGGTGATTGCCTTATAGACGATGGATGTTCAAAACATTAACATCATGGTTATTGAGACTGACTCAAAACTAATTTATGAGATTACTTAGAGGGAATTTATAAAGTATTATAGGATAGCCTATTTCACCAAGGAGATCATGGAGAAGGTGCATGAATTTTCCATCATTAGCCACCTAATTCTTCTGATTTGCAATATGTCTACTAGAGAAACTTGTAATTGGGGGAGTGTTCATAATACCTCTTTTGTTACAAGGAAGTCTCTTTTCTTCCCCATGAGTATAAGAGAACTTCAAATTTTGGATTTGCAAGGCTTACCTTACATTTACATAGAATGGGTAGATACTTAGATAGGTAGTTAGATAGTTTCTTCTATTTTGGGTTTTGACCTGGAGGTTGGATGTGGATAGGACCAGAGGTGGATTTTTTAGTGTTACTTAGGAAGTGGTCCTCAGGTAGAGGTTTGATCTATGTTTATGAGTAGTTGTTGTTTCTTGCTTGATGTTTTTGCCTACATGAGGAGGGTAGGATGAATAAAATGACCTTATGGATTGAAAAAACCCATTCTTGAACGATGGATTTGCACCCTAATCTGACAACTAGTGGGTAATCTTCAATCTTTATCCATACACTTTAGAAAAATACCTAGCTTCATGCCTAGTGTGCCTTTCTCACTCATTATGCAAAAATTAAAGCATCCACTCACTTCATTTCTCAAACCTATCTTATTTTTTTACCATTTAGGTAATTCTTGTTCCCTACAACATCTTCATGGTTGTCTTCATATACCTATATATGGGTGGCATTGCCACCCACAGTGACCTCGAGTTCACCCGCATTGTGATCCTTGGACTTCAGAAAGGGCATGGCCATGCTCATAGCTTCTAGTTTAAATAGGATAGAATATCTTCCACCCACATAAATCCCATGCATGACCATGACCATGACCATGAAACATCTAGTGGCCTTTGCCTTGGAGCATATGGTATTGCGGGTGAAAATCTTGTGGTGACTGACCTAGGGAGGGTGGTCATAAATCATTGATTTTGTGGACTAGAGCACCATAGACCATGATCTAGTGGCCCAAGAAGAGCCACATTATATTCCATTCTTTAGTGTAGGGGATGGAATCCATGAGATCAAGCCAGGGTCACTATGGATCTTGATCATGCAGCCGTCGTTGCTCGCATAATTTCATGGTAATGCCCCTCTATATCATATAGTTGTTGATGAAAACCTTCAAAATTATATCTCCCTACTCCCTTTTACAAAATTGATGAAACAATTTATTAAATTTATCAGCTCAACAATATTTGTACAATGAACATACTTGTAGACTCTAAACTCTACATAGTCTCTGAGCTTTGCTAAGAATATGATATTTGAATATTTGTTACTATATTTAATGCATTTTGATGATAAATCTTGAATCTTAATGACCAACCTACCATTTAATTATCAAATCAATAAATTATGTACAATTTTAATCTTAATAAGGTAACTAAACACCCTTCTTCTAATTTTGTTAACCTAAATAAATACTTATGACATTTTCTAGTCAGGTAAACTCTTTTAGAACTTTTTGTATATCTTAAACGTTTAAGTAAATAAATCAGAGACCAAAGAAGTTTTACATGATCCTTAGATCAAATATTTAAAGAATATGCATAAAAAATCTATTAGATGTGTAGAGAATATCGCCATATACTGAGTAACCATCCGATATCATCGAAATTGAAAGAGACAACTACAAGATGGAAAAATCTCAAAATTTAAAAGGAAGGCCAGACCATAATAACTATCAACACAAATAAGATCCATTATTTGTGAAAATGATTACTACATTCCTAACAATAGGAGCTCTTGCCTATTTTTGGATGTTATTCAAGGTAATGATACCAAGATTTACTCGAAGGAAACATTTGTATTAAAGTTGCAAAGAAGGCTTCTCTTAAGAATCTTTGGGAGAGCATCATGGTCATATTGTTTTGTTTTAAAAATCTTTTTGCACACATAGATGCATGACCCATAAGAAAATTCTTATTAATCAATGGATCGAGTCACACCTTGAATTTATCTCCTTTTCCAATTTGTAACTCGATCAAAGATAGGAGAATAGATTTAACTTTCAAGATATTATTGAATAATCATGAGAAGTTAGATGAATCATACACAGTTCATAAGGTATCTTTTTTCAAATATTTTTCATTGACCCACAATAAATTTTTCTTCTTTTCTATATCCCAAGCATTGAGGACTAGGTATGCTTTAGTAAACTCTTTTCCCTTTCTTAGTCCAAGACGCCCTTCCTTTCTAGGAAGAGTGACCTTCTGCCATCTAACTAGGTGGATTTTCTCTTGTATTTTGAATGTCCCCATGGAAAGTCTTCACTAATCTTATCAAACTCATAAAGGAACAAATATTGAATAGGGAAAGAAAATATCCATTATATTTGCATGGAGGAAATAGTTGGATTTATGAGTTCTAATCTACTACCTAAAGAAAGTAACTTCTTATTCCATGACCCAAGCTTCCTTTTAATTTTGTCAATAGAACTAGAACACAAGCCTTTTGATAGTTTCCTAGGGAATAAGGGAAACTCCAGGTAATTAGAATCACAAATTTCCTTCATACACATGACATCCATGATGTCATTAGAGTTGGACTTTTTATTGAAAATAATAGAGCGCTTATTTGAATTTGTTAGAAGACTGGACATCCTGCCAAATCTTGTAACTAGTGTTTTGAATATTAGATTTCATTAAAATCATAAGGTTGTCAAAAAAAATGAGATGAGAGACAAAAAATTGTTTCATAATGTTGATAGGACAAAACCTTCTTTCATTTCAGAAGTTTAGTTAAGCCTTGCATAACAATAATAAATAAATAAGGGGATATTCAAAACAGGTAGGGTAACTTGATAGGATCCCCTTGATGGATTCCATTAGAAGGAGAGAATAGATCTATAGGTTCTTCATTAATAAGAAGTTGATCTAAAAATGGTTTCAATATAGCTAATCCACATGGTTGGGAATCCCATTTTAAACATGATGGAAAAGAGAAATTTCCAATTGAAAGGATTGTAGGCTTTAGAAATGTCTACTTGGATACACAAGCCATCACTTGAAACTTTCCTAAAATCACTCAAAATTTCATCAGTAAGAAGAGTTTCATTTTTTATGCTCATGTTCTTCACAAAAGCACATTGGCAGGAATCTATTTCTGATGGGATAATGATATGGAGTCCATTAGCAAGGATCTTAGAGATGGTTTTGTAAAAGATATTACACAGAGCTATGTGTCTACAATTGTCAATCATACTCTCCTCTTAACTTTTGAGAATTAAAGTAATAAAGGTTTTATTTTCCTTCTTAAATAAGCTACAATGCATAAATAACTCATTAATATCCAAGAACATATCATCACCAATGATGTTCCAATATTTTTATGGAAGAAATTGTTGGACCCATCACTCTAAGGGAGCTTATCCAGTATCATATTATCCACAATGTCGTCAACCTCTTTCCTAGTAATAGGAGAGACATTAGAAATTTTCTATATACTAGAGAGAGTGTTACCAATCAAGTTACCCTACCACACCCCACCATAATTGTTTGAATTATTAAAAGGAGAATGATAAAAATTAGTGATCAACTTTCAAATAACTTTAGGATCATAATATAAGTTACCATCGACGTAAAGGCTTCTAATATGGCTTGAGTGTATTTGACTTTACATACAACAATTTAAGAACTTGGTATTTGAATATCCCTTCATAGTCTAGTGAAGATGATATTTTTTTCCTAATGAAACTATTTTCATCAGTAGATAGATCATTTGAAATACCTGTAAGGACCTTACCTTTGAGTCTCAGATCATATTCATAGGATTTATATCAGCTTCAATCTAAGCCATAAGAGAAGTATTTCTCACAATATAAGCCTTATTATATATGTCAACAAAGGATTATTTGTTCCATCTTTTGAGATTTGTTTTAAGATTACTCAACTTCTTATACAAACTAAACATAGCATGTCCTTACACATTCCTCTTCTTGGAATCTTCAACCATGGCTCAGAAATCTTTATGATTGTACCACGAATTAACAAATCTAAATGGATATTTAATAAGTCTAGGATTACCCATCTTGAGAGACAGTCTCTTATGCTCATCTATGATATCTGAAACAATCTCCCCATGGTACTCAGGCACAATAGTGAGGAATTCAGTATGTGGGAAATCTTATCAATCTTTGAGGTGATGAAGTTAGATCCTTCCTAACAATAATCTCAAGTGAAGAATGAGCTACTCACGTTCATTTCAAAAATACCTTAATGAAGTAAGTAATTGTGAAAGTCATCCATAAACTTCTTAGTAGGATCTTGCTTCCCATTTTTTAACTTTCCTTCCTAAAAGAATTATAATCGCGCACAATAAGCCAAAGTTCATTGTTAATAGAACAAATATCTTCAATATTCTTCCATAGACTCATTCTCTCCACATCACCATTATATCCATGGAAAGAAATAAGTAGGAAAGAGAAATTTTTGAAGTCCACTATGGTATGAAAGAGCTGATATGATTCTTGTAGCTTAGAAATATTGTAGTCTTTCCACAAAACACTTACTCTTCTAAGGACATGTGAAGAATGGTTTTAGATCTAGTTATACTATGGGAAGTGCTTATTCATGAACTTGTTCATCTTGTCAGGAAAAATCTTAGTTTTGTTAGTAATTAGTATATCTCTTCTTAAACATCTGAGCTCATCCCTAACACCCTTTAATTTATGACCAATATCTATTACGTTCTAAGAAGAATTATTGATGGAGGGAATCATTTATCAACCCTACCTGTTGAACTGACCCCCTCAGTTTTAGTTTCTTCATTGATGTTTTGCAAGCCTCTAAATCTATTATTATGCATAGAGAAAATATTGAGTTCATGACTGACCGGCCTAAATCGCGCATCCTAAAATTGGAGGCGGATTTGAGGTAGTCGGGCTTTTACATTTATAAACCTGAATCCTTCTAGGCCCCCGCAATTTTGTTTACGGGGTCGAAGTAGATATACGGGGTCAAACACAGGGATAAGGGTGGTAGTGTTGAGAACCCAGAATCGACACGCTACACTCCGGCAGGTATAAAGAGATGATAAATTACCCAGAAGGGAAGCAGTAAGGTGTCACGAAAAAAACAAGAAAACTATCTCCAGGTGGAGTTACTAGAAAGATTTAAGGTTTTAGTCATTTAGCAGTTTTTAGAGGTTTTCTTGCAACAGAAACAGAAGGATAAAACTAGGGCTAGAGCAAGGTACGAAGGATAAGACTACAGCATAACAAACGGCACCGGTAACATCCTACACCCCTCCTCTCAGAGCGGATACCTCTAACCAAGCCTCGGCACCCCTCTCGAGGTTGCTGGGCTCAAAGTAAGAGTGGAATGTTACTGAAACGACTCTGTTCCAGGCACTCTCATACTCCAGAATCGGACCAAATACTAGAGCCACAACACAACTCTCGAAGTTGTTGCGACGGGAAAATGCGATTCGGTAGCTAAGCGAAATGTGATCCAAACATGCAAGCTAGAGTTCATATATCAAACATAGCAGTCATCCAACATATTGTACCAAGCATAGAGCAGCAAGTAATTAAGATTTTCTATTTCCATAAACAGTAAGGGTCTTTGTACATTGCGTAAGAAAGGAATTAAATAACAGAATTAAAGATAGAGGTTGCCTTCTTGATGTAGAAGGGTGACAGACTACAACGGCTCTCCCACCCGATACCGGACAGGGCCTAGCCCGATACAGCCGTGTCGGGCGGCACGCTCTCTCGAGCGGCACACCGTGACGGCTGACTGTATCGCTCAAGGACCTGGCCGATACGCTCGAGTTGGGCGACACACCCTCTTAGGCGGCACGCATGACGGGCGAAGCGTATCAATTTCGATATCATGTCGGGCACAGAGCAACGCGTTCATCGTGTCGGGCACTTATGTCGCTCATCATCGTGGCCGATATCGGCCCGCAGTGTCGCCCGGGATGGTTCTAAGTGAACCATCCCCTCCCTCTCGGGATGAGGAAGGGCTCACCTAGTGTCACCCGGCACGAGCACTGGGGCGCGATACACTTGCTCTCGCAGTTTCCTCCGAAGAACACTCAAGGCTCCCAACTGTCCGAATTCTAAAGTATCCGAACTAACCAAGCTGTCTTTTCGGCTCCCTGTAGCTGCTATTTATAGGCAGCGGTTGGGGGAAGTTATGGTGCTCGAAGCGCCACGTGTCCTCCTCATTCGTGGGTCAGTGGACGGATGATACAGGTATCGCTCGGCTCAGGAGTGTCGGCTAATCGATCACGTGGGGGGCGGCATGCCTATCGGTGGGTGGCTGTGTCGCCCGACAAGCCTTGGCTACCGGGCGAGATCGGCTCCTTGTCGGGTAAAGGGTGTGTCATCCGTCAGTTTCTTCTGGCGCGGCATCCCTTTATCGTTCGTCATGGTGTCGGTCCCCCTTGTCGGGCAGGGGTCGTATCGGGCGTCAGGAAGGCCGAAACAGACTTGGACTTATTTGTGGGTCGGGACGGCCTTATTGTGTCAAAACGGAGGAAAAACTCTGCAAGAGATGAAAATATTTGATTAAGAGTGTAGCCCGGCCATTTATTGCGAAAGTGCATATAAAAGAGAGGAAAATAGCATAAAAGGGCAATTTTGATAACAAAATAAAGGCCAAAAACCTCACAAAATTCTAGAGGTAGGTGGCAGGATTTTCCGTAGATCAGCCTTGGTTCTGATGGGTGTTTTGTAGGCGGTCCGGTTGGCCCAAAGCGCGTCGTCGAGCTTCATCGACCAGTCTTTCCTTGTTCGGTTGACAGTTTTCTCCAAGATCTGCTTGATTTGCCTATTGGAAACCTCTACCTGCCCTGACATTTGTGGATGGTAGGGTGTAGCGATCTTGTGCTTCACTCCGTACTTGCACATGAGTGCTTCAAACTGTCTTTCTCCAAAGTGCGACCCTCCGTCGCTTATAACCGTGTGCGGGACACTGAAACGAGGAAAGATGGTTTTCTCGAAGAGCTTGATAACCGACTTGGCATCGCAGGTTTGGGTGGCTACCGCCTCCACCCACTTCGATACATAATCCATTGCCACGAGTATGTAATGATACCCTCGGGATGGGGGAAACGGTACCATGTAGTCGATCCCCCATACGTCAAAGATTTCAACTTCGATCCAGCTTGCCATTGGCATTTCATTCCTCCGCCCTATATTCCTCGTAAACTGGCACTCTTTGCAGACTTTTACAAATTGTGCAACATCTTTAAACAAGGAAGGCCAGTAGAAACTTGACTGTAGTACTTTTGCCGCTGTCCTTTCGCTACCCAGGTGACCACCGTAGGGGGAGGCGTGGCATTCTTTCAGGATGTCTGCGGTTTCTTCCTCTGGGATGCACCTCCTGTATAAGCTGTCAGCGCATCTTCTGAATAGGAGAGGGTCATCCCAGTAATAGTTCTTGGCATCCGCGAATAGCTTCTTTTTCTTATTGTACATGATGTCAGGAGGCAGTTCTCCACAAGAAAGATAATTGTAGATGTCAGCAAACCAGGGTAGACTTTCTTCTCGAGCTTCGGCCAACATAAGAGCCTCGTCGGCGTAGTCGTCGTTGATAGGTGGCCCTCCCTGTCTCTCAGCCACGATCATTGATAGGTGGTCGACGACCACATTTTCTACGCCCTTCTTGTCGATAATTTCATGGTCAAACTCTTGGAGCAATAAGGCCCACCTCAACAGTCTGGGCTTTGCGTCTTTCTTTTGCATTAAGTATTTTATTGCCCCATGATCTGTGTATACCTTGACCTTTGCTCCGATGAGATACAACCTGAATTTATCAAACGTGAAGATGATCGCGAGCATCTCCTTTTCAGTTGTTGTGTAGTTTACTTGACCCTCATCCAACGTGCGACTAGCGTAGCAAATCACATGGTGTTTTTTGTCTTTCTTTTGCCCCAGGACTGCTCCAACCACGTAGTCGCTAGCGTCACACATCAGCTCAAAAGGTAAACCCCATTCTAGCACTTGAAGGATATGTGGTGATATCAAAGTGTTTTTCAGGGCTTGAAAAGCACTTAGACAGTCATTAGAGAAAACAAATTTAGCATCTTTTACCAGAAGATTCGACAGTGGTTTGGAAATCTTCGAGAAGTCCTTGATGAATCTTCGGTAATATCCGGCGTGCCCGAGGAAGCTTCTCACTCCCATCACGGATTTCAGTGGAGGAAGTTTAGATATCGCTTCGACCTTGCTTACGTCCACCTCGATCCCACTCCTTGAGATCTTATGCCCTAGAACGATGCCCTCCCGCATCATGAAGTGGCACTTTTCCCAGTTTAGTACCAGGCTGTTCTCCTCACACCTTTGAAGGACTAATGACAGATTCTTGAGACAGCTATCGAAGTCTTTCCCATAGACTGAGAAGTCATCCATGAAGACTTCTATGATGTCTTCTAGAAAATCTGAGAACATCGATATCATGCATCTTTGAAAGGTAGCGGGGGCGTTGCAGAGCCCGAATGGCATCCTTCAGAAGGCATAAGTTCCGTAAAGGCAGGTGAATATTGTTTTCTCTTGATCGTCAGGCAGGATAGGTACCTGGTAAAAACCTCTTTCTTGACAACCTCCTTGAGCATCTGGTTCAGCTTCCTCTGGGGTTGAGCTAGATGCTTGGCGGATTCATCTAAGTTGATGTGATGCATGCACAGGGCGGGGCTAAGGCCTTTGATATCATCTATTGAATATCCTATAGCCCTTCTGTGGAGGCTGAACTCCTCAAGGAGTCGGTCCAGCTTGTCACTTGGAAGATCGGCGTTTACGATGACGGGGTTCCCTTGCTCTTCATCTAAGAACTCGTACTTCAGGCCTTCGGGCAACGCTTTTAACTCTGGCTTTGGTCTAGGTGCCTTCTCTTGAGGCTCCTCCTCGAGAGAGGCATACTTCACAGACTCCACCATTGTATCCTCTTCTTGCAAATCTTCATCAGAAAGGTTGAAAAGGTTGAGGTGCTTCACGACCTCAGGATCTTTGAGGTCGGGATCTTGACAGTTTATAGCCCTCAAGAGGGGGTCTACTGTCCGGATATCTTCCTCTACTTCCTCGCAGAATTTATTATAGCTATCTGTGAAACATGCTGATTCAGATAGGGATGGGCTCTTCATGATCTCTTTCAGCTTGAAGTCGATATGGTCGTTTCCTACCCTTAAGGTGATCATCCCCTCGGAAACATCAATCAGCGCTCTCCCTGTCGCCAAGAAGGGCGACTAAAGATGATCGGGCAACGGGGGTCTTCAGCTGTGTCGATGACGACTATATCGCAAGGGATGAAGAAGTCGCCAACCCTGATCGACACATCTTCGACAATGTCGATGGGTCCCTTAAAGGTGTGGTCTACCAATTCAATCTGCATGTTGGTTCGGACCATGTCGGTCAAGCCCACTCTTTGTGCGAAACTTAGGGGCATGAGGCTTATGCTTGCCCCCAAGTCTGCGAGACCCTTACGCTCGACGTTGTCTCTGATGGCGAATGGGATTGTGAAAGCTCCGGGATCCCTTCTCTTATTTGGCGTGTCGGGCTTCACAAAGGATGAGGAAGAGGACGGTAGGTGCATGGTCTCAATCCTTCCTCCTCCCCTTTTCTTCGTTATAAGGTCCTTGAGGAATGTGGCATAAATCGGCATCTCCTCCAAGGCGTCAAGGAGGGGGACTTCTAGATGCAGTTTCCTGATCGAGTCCATGAACCTTTCGTGACGCCTTTTCAGATTTGCCTTGATCAGCTTATACGGAAACGACAGCCTTGGAGCATAAGGATTCCTCCCACCAGGTAGCTCATCAGAAGGCTTCCGTGCAGGGTCTTTAGCTTCTGCTTGTCCACCTTTGCCCTCTGCTGGAATGATACTCTCCGACCTCGGTTCAGGTTCTGGTTCGGCATCAGCTGTGCGCTCCACCGTCTTCCCAGACCTAAGTACCGCCATTCTGACTATTTCCAGATATGAGAGTGTCTTTCCCATAGGGTTCTTTATCAGTGCTGCCATCTGGGCCAATCTTTGATCGACTTCCCATTGGCGCATCTACAGAATTGCCATCTGGTATTGCATGGAATTCTGAGCTCCTGGGCTGGGAAGTGCACCCTGCACCAGCCGATTGATGATAGAGTCTTGTCTTTTTATGAAAGCATGCAACTGGCCAACCAGGCTGGGCTGGTGTGAAATCTCATCTCGGCCTTGACGTTCACCTTCAAACGGAGATTGCTCACAATGAGACGTGGCGTCAGATCTCGAAGGAATAGGTCACCGTTCTTTAGAGTTCCTGAGATGGAACGAGAAATCAAGTTTAGAAGAAGGATTTATTAATTTCAAGCAAAGAATAATAGTAAAGAAAAAGAAAAAGAAAACGAGTGTTGTCAAACTCATTGCTAAGCTTGAGGCACAAGAGTGTAGTTAGTGGATTTGGATTCGTCAACAGTGCCATTTTGCCTTGTCCCCGGCAACGGCACCAAAAGGTTGACCGGCCTAAATCGCGCGTCCTAAAATTGGAGGCGGATTTGAGGTAGTCGGGCTTTTACATTTATAAACCCGAATCCTTCTAGGCCTCCGCAACTTTGTTTATGGGGTCGAACACAGGGACAAGGGTGGTAGTGTTGAGAACCCAGAATCGACACGCTACACTCCGGCAGGTATAAAGAGATGATAAATTCCCCAGAAGGGAAGCAGTAAGGTGTCACGAACAAAACAAGAAAACTATCTCCAGGTGGAGTTACTAGAAAGATTTAAGGTTTTAGTCATTTAGCAGTTTTTAGAGGTTTTCTTGCAACAGAAACAGAAGGATAAAACTAGGGCTAGAGCAAGGTACGAAGGATAAGACTACAGCATAACAAGTGGCACCGGTAACATCCTGCACCCCTCCTCTCAGAGCGGATACCTCTAACCAAGCCTCGGCACCCCTCTCGAGGTTGCTGGGCTCAAAGTTAGAGTGGAATGTTACTGAAACGACTCTGTTCCAGGCACTCTCATACTCTAGAATCGGACCAAACACTAGAGCCACAACACAACTCTCAAAGTTGTTGCGACGGGAAAACGCGGTTCGGTAGCTAAGCGAAACGCGATCCAAACATGCAAGCTAGAGTTCAGATATCAAACATAGCAGTCATTCAACATATTGTACCAAGCATAGAGCAGCAAGTAATTAAGCTTTTCTATTTCCATAAACAGTAAGGGTCTTAGTACATTGCGTAAGAAAGGAATTAAATAACAGAATTAAAGATAGAGGTCGCCTTCTTGATGTAGAAGGGCGACAGACTACAGCGGCTCTCCCGCCCGATACCGGATAGGGCCTAGCCCGATACAGCCGTGTCGGGCGGCATGCTCTCTCGAGCAGCACACCGTGACGGACGACTGTATCGCTCAAGGACCTAGCTGATACGCTCGAGTCGGGTGACACACCCTCTCGGGCGGCACGCATGACGGGTGAAGCGTATCAGTTTCGATATCATGTCGGGCACAGAGCAACGCGTTCATCGTGTCGGGCACTTGTTTCGCTCATCGTCGTGGCCGATATCGGCCCGCAGTGTCGCCAGGGACGGTTCTAAGTGAAGCATCCCCTCCCTCTCGGGATGAGGAAGGGCTCACCTAGTGTCGCCCGGCACGAGCACTGGGGCGTGATACACCTGCTCTCGCAGTTTCCTCTGAAGAACACTCAAGGCTCCCAACTGTCCGAATTCCGAAGTATCCGAACTGACCAAGCTATCTTTTCGGCTCCCTGTAGCTGCTATTTATAGGCAGCGGTTGGGGGAAGTTATGGTGCTCGAAGAGCCACATGTCCTCCTCATTCGTGGGTCGGTGGACGGCTGATACTGGTATTGCTCGGCTCAGAAGTGTCGGCTAATCGATCACGTGGCGGGCGGCACGCCTGCCGGTGGGTGGCTCTGTCGCCCGACAAGCCTTGGCTGCCAGGCGAGATCGGCTCCCTGTCGGGTAAAGGGTGTGTCGTCCGTCAGTTTCTTCTGGCGCGGCATCCCTTTGTCGTGCGTCATGGTGTCTCTCCCCCTTATCGGGCAGGGGTCGTATCGGGCGTCAGGAAGGCCGAAACAGACTTTGAATTATTTGTGGGTCGGGACGGCCTTATTGTGTCAAAACGGAGGAAAAACTCTGCAAGAGATGAAAATATTTGATTAAGAGTGTATCCCGGCCATTTATTGTGAAAGTGCATCTAAAAGAGAGGAAAATAGTAGAAAAGGGCAGTTTTGATAACAGAATAAAGGCCAAAAACCTCACAAAATCTGGTGTTATCAATGACCTTGTGAAAGATACCCAAATGTGATTTAGTAGCAAATATAGGAGGAAATTTTGTTTGCTTCTAACCTCCTCAAAACCTTCCTCATCCACAAAATTAGAAGTACTTGGAGAAATGTGTGGGTAAATAGGAAAATGAGACAATGGAATAGATCTTCTTACTTCATAACTATTTACTATCTGTTCTGATTCCACATTATGAGCCATAGCAACAGAGTTGATTGTAATATTTTCTTCATTGAAATCATGTTTAGAAGAACATCTCGGTGGTTTGGCCCTACTTATTTGTTTCTTTTGCAAGTAAACTGCTAGACAGAGGGATTTATCTAAATATGACTCCTTTTTAAGAGTAAGACTTGCAAACTCTTTTTTAGGAAAATTTGGTATAGATTCAAGATCATTTGTCTTAGCAAGTATTCAAACATTTTCATTCCTAGGGGTGGTAAGTTCACCAAGATAAAGATTATACTCATCATTCAGATCATTTTCTTGCCTAATATAACAACCATTTTCAGTTTATAATACATTACATCTTAGCTCTATGTTTAGGTTTTGAAGATCTTGTATGTTTTCTTTTAAGAAAAAATCATCATTTTCAAGTTCCTCAATTTTAATATCCAAGTCATCAATAATTTTTCCAAGTATCTCCTCGTAGACTTAAATCTACTACAAGAGACACAAGAAGAATGGATAATACCAATAAAGCAATTCTTTAGTGAGTTGACAAAGTTTAACCTCAGTCACCTTATTCACATAATCACTTTTGCTTGCCTTGAGTGCCATGTTGCATTCATCCTCACTTAATCTAGAAGTACAAGGAGAGGAGGATGACGAGTCTCAAGAGGGATGGGTTGTTTCTTTATTCTTATTCTCCTCCTTGTCTGTCTTCTTGTGATTTCCTTCCTTTTCTTTATCATCCCTCACCATATGGATGCTCTTTGTACTTCTTCATCTTTGAACATGAAGTTTTTCAATGTCCCTTTGGTCACATTCATAGATCCTGGGAGCTGAGGAGGTCTTGTCGTTGTATGTCTTGCCTTTGGAGTAGTGTCCTTCAAGGTGACTAGGATGGAATTCTTCACTTGTGGAGGAGTATCGTGCTTGAACTTGAGTTTGAACAAGAGATTCTACTTGGACTTGAAGGCTACCTCCTACTTCTTCTTAGAAGACTCTTCTTTCTCTTCTTCATCTATAATTTTGAGTTTTACCTTAAAGGTTTGGAGATTCCCAATGAGGTATTTAGGAGAATCTTAAAGAGGTTTGTGGATTCATCAATGGTCGTAACCTTCTTGTTCCAACGACAAGGAAGAGAGTACAGAATCTTGCCACACACCTTCATGGATTTTATAAGTTGTTCAAGGGTGGCAAGGCCATTGATGATGATGTTTGGCCTTGAATAAATCTTGGTTGTGGATCCCATCTTGCTCATGTATAAGTTCTTAAATTGTTGAGTAAGAATGTCGATATTTCTCTCTTTGAGATACTTTGTCCCTTGGTAGGTGACACATATCATATTTTGTATCTCTTTTCTTTATCACATGTGAAAATGTGGTTGAACTCATTTAGAGTAAGAGCATATTAGACGATGCTAATATCTCTAGCATTGAGTTGGGATCTATTCAAGATAGATTCTTTCCATGTATCCATATCTCCTTTTGAATACTTGTAGAGAAGAGCCACAATCTTCCACATATCAAATCGTGTACCTTTAATGTTCAATCAAGCTATATTGAGACAATAATGGAGCTATTACACAAGCTAAGGAACCCAGAACGCTTTAGCGTTCCAAGCATATTGACGTGGGTTTTACTGCACTAACAAACTCACTTAGGGCTAAAATCCCTAAGTTTTTACCAAAACCTTGAGCAATAATACCACCCACAAGAAGATGGGTCTTATCCTAGTATAGTTAAGGATCAAATCCCAAGGGACAACTTTTTAAGAATCTTGCTAGTCGAATTAAAATACATTTGTTGCTTTTAAAGATAATGAAAGTTGGAGTCAAATTGGATAGAGTATGTATCCATATTCGGTAGATACTTGAGCTTGATTATTGAATGGGAGGTGATGTGTATTAGGATTCATCAATAGGGATAATAAATTAATTCATATTGGTAGACTGGTTTGGACCAAAAGAGGGATCTCAATGATTGTGCATATATTGATCCATCGATGAATCAGACCCATGTAGTTGGATTGACTTCAATTTTGATCTGGTAGTTAGTCCTTTATTTTTCATTATTCTCATCCTCATTCAGATCCAGTACAAATGATTTTGGACTAGATAGATTAGATAGTACAAAATATTTTAGCATGTAATAATCAAATAGAATAAAATGCTTCTTTAGTGCTAATATTTACAAAAAAGTACCAGGAGTGAACTACATGTTGATCAATTTTAAAAATATTACTAAAATAAATTTGTAGTATATCATTACTTTAGGCTATATGTAAAGATTTGTTAAACCATGATAGGATTAAATATAGACATTATGAAAGTTATATTTTACTATGTTGCATGAAAATTTTACCTAGGTATGAATGTTTAGAAAACAAACAAATTATTATCTATGATGACATGCTTATGATTCAAGTTGTATGGACAAGAACCAAAGAATTTTTCTAAAATAATGCAAGACTTCAAAAAACTCATATAAATTACTTTAGTTTCATTTTTCTCAATTTGTCACTACATTATTATAGTAAAATTTAATGATAAGAAGGAACATCCTCTATAAGAAATAATACATTACAAGCATCCATCTGTAGAACTCCTAAATTATGATAGTATGTAATTTAAAAGAATAGATGATAAAGAATATGAGCCACAATTCTTCTCTAAGGCTTGTTGCCTTTTTGTATGTTCTTATCATTCCAGATTTTTTTTATTTTAAATAATGTTTGTAATCTCATAAGACATGAAACAAACATTTAAATATTTTGACTACAGATGTATGCACATTTTATGTTAAGATACATATACATATATAAAAATAGTGATACCATGTTGAATATACAAAATATAAACATGTGAAAAAATTATTTTTTCTAGAGGAGGCATTGTGCCCCTCCATGGCGCCATGACTTTTCGTATATGTTGCAGTCTATTCTTATAATCAATCATTCTTCTTTGGGGGAATTTGAGTGTGCTATAGAATAGATAATCTCAAAACAAAAATTTAGATTGTTCAACTAATACAATATAAGTCTTGCACTATCCAATGAGGGGATTGATAGGTCAGGAATCCTCCTCCCAATGATCATATGTATGTAATGCATTATATGTCCATTTACTTGAAAAGTCTTATTCTTCTTTTACTTTTTGGGAGTCAATTACTATTCATATCTATTATCTTGACAACAAAGTATAGCTTGTAATTTCTATTTTGTAACAATAATGTATGAAGTATAGGATACACAAGTTAAAAGAGTGATTTTGTATTAAAATTTAAAAGTTCTCATAAAATGACAAATTTAGTTGATTGTTGTACATGTCATTCTAATTTGTATTGTTCCAATTATATACCAATATTGAATCGATTTTTAATAGAAATTTTGCACTTGATCAGTGTTTGGCATGGTCCTTTCATATTAAGTAAAATAGATTCTTTTACTAGAAATATATTCAATTTGTGTATTGGCATTCATGATCAATATGTGTTTTTAAATTTGCTTATATAAAATGTATATTTATTAATTAATGCTTGCTTTTTATTTGTTTTATTAGCTTGTATTTTATTCTAGATCAAAATTTTAGAATAATTTTAGTGACGAAGTTTTTATGTTTTAAAAAATATTGTCCAAAATGTTTTGTATCTGGGGTAATGTGTTTGTCCCGATTCGGGACACATTTGACTAAGAAAAATCAATGCGTCCTAGGATAGGACAAATTGATCCTAGGTCGGGACACTATGGTTTGATAGGAGAAATTTTCCTCACTAGTGGGGACACATTAATCTTAAATTATTCTTTTTATTATGATACCATCTTAATTATTTTATAAAAATAACAGAATTTCGTAACAATGTCAATAGTCAATAAAAATGTATATATGTATTATAATGCCTAAAAATAGATTAACAGGTATTAAGATGTAATTTCCATAGAGCGTTGAATTACAATAATTAGGTTCTTAAACTTGTGATACTAGAATAACATATTAGTCTCTTAGATATTTTTCCCCTATTTGGTTTTGGAGTATGTTCGCATTAGCAAATGTCATTTTGCACCAGGTCAGCGAAATCCGGCCCGGGTTGGCTTGAAATGTTGTTTGGTTTGTTATCCTGAAATGGGCCCATTTTGGTATTTTGTTATCCCCAAATCCGGACCAAATTGGTCCCAGTTTAATCAGGATCACGAATTGCAATATGGATTACGCACTATTCACTCATTTCTCCCCCTGACATCCTCGACTCCCTCCCTCCCCCTTCATTTTGTAAGGCCCCTAAACTTGTTTAATGAGTTGAATAGACTTAATTATCATAATTGAATTCTTCAAACTCTAATATAACCTTTTTATATACTTTGAAATCATAATACAAGCTTAACTTTCAAATTTGGTCCAAGTTGGACACTATTTAACCAAGTTATGCTATTTTATGCACATTTTAGACTTTTCTACAATTTAACCAATTTAAAGGTTTATTTGCAATTTATCACTTGCATTATGTTTCTTGGATATTCCATCATCATTCTTGAGATTTTTTAGCCATGGGGCTCCAATTTAATCCTTGGTTTGAAGGTGTTTTCTCCAAGGGTATTTTAGGGTTTACCCTTCATGGATGTGCTACCTTTAGTAGCTATCAACTAATGAGTTATTTGTTTTGCTTGGAAATTCAAGAAACGAGGGATAAGCATGTCTCTATGGATGGTGGGGGAGATTCTTGTGTGTGTGCTTGTATATTCTTAATGTTTTAAGTCCATGGATACTTGGAAAGATACTAGAACTTCAACTTTTTCTTTTTCTTTATCTTAAAGTTTCATATACTTATCCCTAAGAACTAAAATGAGCCATTTTCTCTCCACCATTTCCCACCTTCTACAAACCTCATCCTCCCTCTGTGCTTCTGTGAATTTCCTATCCAAGGAAGAAGAAAGAGGGGATCTTCTTGGAAAAAAAAATCTAGGGTTGCAATTGATTTCCTTTTTGGGCTTAAAAAGCTTCCTTCTAGTGATCTTGACCTAAAAGAGTAAGAATACCATTGTTCTCTCCGTTTATTTATTTTTTATCCTTCCTCCTACCTTTATCCAGGTCGGAACCTTGTTGTTCCATGGTAGAAATTGCTCTAAAGCTCTAAAACCATACCTTTCTTGCTCCTTATGCTTAGGGTTTGCTCATTTGATGAAGAAAGGTGCTAGATGGACGAGTTCACAACTTATGCTTGGATTTTCTACCCTACCTGCTCGAGTTTTCTTCCATTTGGGGTTTCATCTTCTCATTAGAGGCAAGTTTTATAACTTGCTCCACGTTTATTGCTTACCATAAGCTTTCTAGCTCATTTTCTTGCTTGAAAATGATGATCCATGCTCTAAAAAGCTATGCTTGACTTGGATTTCAATTTTTATAATGGTCCCTATTCTGATTTCAATTATAGATGAGCATGTGATCATGTGTATATTATTCTTAAGGTATAATATGACTTGTATCAGGTTGTTTTGAAAACCTATGGTGCTAAGCACCTATCAACCAATTGTCAATTTTAGGGTTTAAAGTTGATTTCTTCTATAAACCCATGACCCGATGATGGTACCATTGCAACAACCCTATGGTTTTGTCTGCATGATAACTTATGGTCGGGATCAAAGGTGTCAGATGATGGTGACAACCTATGTTCACCCCCTTAGGTCAGGTTTTGGATCAATTAGAAGTTTAATGATCAACCATTAAGTACCCTACTGATGTTATCAATCAATGATGACATTAGCATCATATTTGATGTTGATTAATGAATATAGTGTTGATCTAACAACCTACGGTGTTATAACCTCAATTTCTTGAATATGTAATGAAAGATGTAATTCTATTTTAATGAATAAAAGAAATATATTTCTTTGATTTGTGATGGATTTCGTGTGAAATGGCCTTGATTGATTGATTATGGGCTTTGTTGGCCATTGAGCCCAATTGAAAAAAAAAAGAGAATTAAAAAGGAAAAGGAACTGATTAATAAAAGAAAAATATGATAACTTGAAAATTAAAAGAAGATAAAAGCAAATAGATGTTCCCCAACATGGTAATCTGTGCCTTTGGGATTTCTTGAGGTCCAAGGGACCTAAAGGACAAGATAATGGCAAAAGGAAAAGAAGTAACAATTGATTTTGAATAAATTAATGAATAAATTGGGAGAGAAGGAAGCCTTCTCATCCATTGCAATTTGTTTCCCAAATTTTTTACAAAGCTAGATAATGCCAATACAAACCTTCCCTTCAAATTTGAGAAAGAAAGGAGTTATGGTTTGGGAGAAATAGATTCTGCAAGTTATCTTCAATTTGGGAATTAAATCTGAATTAAAAGAAATAAATCTTTCATTTGTTTGAACACGAGCGATGAGGCCCGTTGGATCTTAATCCGACGATGGACGCTCATCATCTAGTCCTAAGCGGACTGGGACTCTGCAAGTTCTAGGGGAACTTTCCCATCCCTTTTTCTCGTGATCCAGTGGATGAGCCAGCCTGGTTTTTGTCCCATTAGATTCGGGAGAGAGAGACAAAGGGAAGCATCCCTATTTCGGTTCAGTTTTGTCGCCAATACAGGAAATGCCCAACTTGGCAGATGCTTTCCCCGACCCTATATATAGGGGAGGGTGGTTGAAGGCATCAACATCTTTTCTTGTGAGCCCAACCTCTGCGTCAGAGCACGAGCAATGTCTCTATGCGTTCAATTGGGCCATCCAACCAGACATGCACCCTCGAGTCAGCGGTAGACATCGTCGGAGTCCGGCGAGTTAGGGACGGCTTTGGCGCGTTCCTGGCGAAGAATTGGATCAGCAAACAACTTTGGTCGAGGGAGATGAAGCTCCTTGTACAATCCGCTCACTCGCAGGAGGTCTGGAGCCCGAAGTCAACTCATAGGTTGACCATCGAAGCTGCTACCCTCAGACGAGGTAGAAGACGAAGGCCGACTTGGCCTTTTACAAATCTACCCCTCCGCGCCTTGTTATCTGGTAAGTACGATTCCATCCTTTGTTTCTTTTTTTTTATCGTTGTAGGCGCGTGCGATCTGAGATGCTGGATCCTGAGTGGACCAGTACACCGCGGATTCGACGCCTCTCATTTTTCTAAAAATAACAAGTAAATTAAGAAAAAGGGTTTTCTTGTTAAAAATCATATCTTGAGCTAGGAAAGTCGTATGAGGAAAGTTGATACATGAAAAATGATCAGAAGAATTCTAGGAAGACATTAAAAATGTTTTGGAAGCCTAAATCAGTGTCTTTTACAAAAGGATTTAATTTTGAATTAAAAAGGGATTAATTTGTGGTTAGAAACCCTAACTGTTGATAAAAGATATATTTGATCTTTCAATTAGGTTAATTTGAGCATGATTAACCGATTTAATGATTAAGATGGTTCTTAACGTATTTAATGATAGAATTACAAGGTTTAGGGTTTTTAACTCAATGTGTTGATTAATATATTTAGAAACTCTAAATTAGAGAAATAGAAGAGAAAAGTGCTTATAATCTGAAATTAGAGCTTCCTGTTGTTAAAAGATGAACTTGGAATATCTTGTTAAAGAAAGATGAAGTAATTAGGGTTTGATGTATATTTTGATAAAAGTGAAACAAAAGTGGTAAAAAAGGAAATGAAACCTTAATTTTCAAGAAACCTTAAAATTGGAATTGAAATCCTAAATAATGTGATGAAATTGGATAAATATTAATAAAAGGAAATTGGTACTTTTATTTCAGGATTTCTATTCAGCATTGCTTTCCTGATTGGGTTTTCTTGCATATTTGAATCTTTCCTGAAATCTACAAACAAAGGTAGGTGGTTACGTCTATGAATATCCTGAAATAGTTTCCCGAGGATTTTTGAGGTTTTATCGATGACTTGAATTAAACTGTTGGTTGCATTTAATTCTTGCAAATTATAATGTGGATATGACTATCACCTAAGACATGTGCCTACTAGCTCAGATCCTAGTCCCCTATGTAGCTTGATAGATTGACCTAGTATATGGCTACTGATGGGGTAGGTCCATCAAGTCATTGAATTACTTAATACATGGATACCAATGGGGTAGGTCCATCAAGTCATCATGAGTCAGGGATTGTGCTACCTTTGGGTAGGACCATGCGACTCCATAACCCTAAGTATTGGCTACCTATGTGGTAGGGCCATGGGGGTAAGGATCTCCCATATGAGAGAGGTAGTATCCATGTCCACTGTAGGGACATCACAGAGATTGGGGATAGGAAAGGATTGAGTAGTATTGCTTAAAATGTAATCTTAGATGTTAAAGGATATTTTAATGACTACATTGTTAACATAGTTGTACAATTATTGTTTCCCCCACATACCATCTTTGGCTGATCAATGTTTTGTTTGTCGGCGTTTTAGGTACAACCCTGAAATGAACAAATAGTAAAGTGACACATTGTGAAATTAAGAAATAAAGTGCAAGGAGGATTAGATAGATTAATTCAAGCTCTGGATAGATAGATTTCCAAAGTTTTTCAAAGGTAAGTAAATTTTTAATTTTTATACCCAATTCCAGTTTAGTTGTAGAATTTCATAATTACTATTGATTATTTGTCGAACCTTTGATCCTGTTAATTGATTAACAACTCTGACCTTCGAGTCTCCCTTAATTGGGGGTTACCGGGATGCGGGGTCGTTACAATTGGTATCAGAGCGTAGGTTCCTCATCTAATCATTAATAATTATTAAATTTTATGAATTCCATAGAACCAAGGGAGTTATTAGAGGAATGTCTGAAAGACTGAGGTGTCTAGAAAAGGATCACTTCTGGGGGCTGGCAATATTTTCCTCTGCACCGCTAGTTAGAATATGAGGACTCCCAGACTGTGTGACTGACTGGCCGATGTCCTAGGATTTGACTCAAAATAAGATACCTTTAGGACTCTCTCATCTTGTTCATCTCTCCTCAACTCAAAGTTCTCTTAAGGATTTTAAGGATTAGGGATTTCTCTCTCTTCCTCACCCTCATGAGGTATGGGAAAGTAATTTAAGGATTAAGGAATCCTCCATCAAAGTAACAAAAGATATGTAATTAAGATATCATCGACATAAGTATGATTAGTTTAAAGATAAACTAAAAGTTTGTTTGTGTGCTTATGTAGATGGCTCGTACTAAGACTGTAGCTATCTCGGTTGCTACTAGTGGTGGTGGGCTTCCCCGCAAGTAGAATGGATCCTCTGAGAAGAGGAAGTGGAACCATGGTGGGGAGACCTTGAAGAAGAGAAAGAGACCTGAAGAAGTTGTGCATGAGGCACCCAACCCTGAACCCATACCCTTCAGCAACCTTGATCAAGAAGGCGGACCGGGATATGAAGAGCAACATGAGTACGAGGAAGTAGCTCAGATGGAGGAGGACCAGTTTGGTGGTCCAAAACTGACCATGGTAGTTCACACTACGGAATGGATGGAACAGCAGAAATGGATGACTAAGGCTATTCATGCCCTAGCTCTGAGAGACATAGCTAGAGATGAGAAAGGTGACCCACTTCCAGTTCGTCCTTGATTGGGAGACACTATCCTGGACTTCGTCAAGCTGAACATCGAGAAGTTATGGGGAGAAGACAAGTCTGAAGTGGTCGACAAGGCTGAAGCTTGGCTACTTGCAGTCGAGAATGGATTCTTGATGCTTGAGGTGCAACCGTATAAGAAGGTTATGTTTGCTACTCACCTTTTGGAAGGTGCAGCCAAGATATGGTGGGAGAACCATATCACGGGAAGAGACCTAAGCGAGGAACCGATGCCATGGACCGACTTCAAGACCATATTCACCGCCAGATTCATCCCTGTCTCAACCAAGAAAGAGAAGGAGCAAGAATTCACCAACATGACTCAAGGAAGTTCAACAGTTGCGGACACAAGTTCTGCATCGTGGAACTTTTTGGATATCGGATGGATGAAGAGAGGAGGGTGGATCACTTCATAGAGTGTCTACACCCCGCCATCAAGCCCCATGTGATGGCTAGTAAGCTAAAGACCTTCGTTGAAGCTTACAACACCGCCTTGGACATGGAAACGACCGTGATGCCTGCACATAATCAATCCAAGGGATACCTGGGTTTCACTGAAGGAGCTCAAGGTCAGAAGAACAACCACAAGAAAGGTCACGGGCATTACCAGGCCAAAGGAATACATGGAGGGAAAGGGAAACCCCATCAAGAGAACAACTGACCTCGATGTCGCACCTGCGGGAGATGGCATACCAGTGAGTGCCACCACAAGAAGAGGGTATGCTACTGTTGTCAGCAAAAAGGACACCTCATCACCAATTGCCCTCAGCCTGACCCAAGAGGACCTTTAGGGTCTCATCCAGTTGCAGCACAACTAGTAGCTGCAGCACCCCCAGCCGGAGCACCTCCAGCTAGAGAAAGGAGACAATCTAGAGTGTTCGCCATCGACAATGAAGAAGCTCAGGCGAATGCTAATAAGTTGATTGAGGGTAATAACCCATTGAGTTTTTCTTTTAGTCCAGTAGACCATGTAATAGCTTTCTGATATATAATAATGATGTGGGCTTGCTAGAAGTCATGGGACAAGATGTAAAAGCACTCTTTGATTCTGGTTCTACTAATACTTTTATTTCGAGAAATCTGGCAACTATGCTTGGTTTGGATATCAAGGATTTGGGCTATGTTTTGGATGTCACAACCCCGAGTGGTCATATTTATACCTCTCTTTTGAAAACCCTTGTGTTGCCAGTTAAGTATCTGAACCATGAGCTTCCCACTGACTTCATACCTCTCGATATGAATGATTTTGATGTAATCATTGGTATGGACTGGCTTTCCACCTACAGAGCCCAGATTGACTGTAGAGAGAAGAAGATTCTCATTAGGAAAACTGGCTATCCACACTTCACGATTACAGAAAGGAATGATGTGACAACCAGTCTTTACATATCTGCTTTGAAAGATGAATGGATGCTATCCAAGGGTTGTCGAGCCTACCTAGCCATAGTTACCGCACCCGAGGTTAAGTGTCAATCCTTAGAGGAAATAGAGGTGGTTTGGGAGTATGCAGATGTGTTTCCAGATGATCAACCAGGGATTCCCCCTGAGAGGGAGGTAGACTTCTCAATTGAGTTAGCTCTTGGGACTAACCCTGTATCTAAGGCACCCTATAGAATGGCCTCTGCAGAGTTGCTTGAGTTGAAACCCCATTTGCAAGATTTGTTGGATAAAGGATTCATCCGACCCAGTACATCAACATGGGGAGAACCAGTTCTCATTGTGAAAAAGAAGGATGGGTCGCTTCAGATGTGTATTGATTATCGGATGATCAATCAGGCAACCATTAAGAACAAGTATCCTTTGCCTAGAATAGATGACCTATTTAACCAATTCAAATCAGCTCGAGTCTTTTCCAAGATTGATTTGAGATCAGGATACCACTAGGTGAGAGTGAGAAGTGAGGATGTACCCAAAACGGCTTTCAGAACCCGTTATGGCCACTATGAGTTTGTGGTCATGCCGTTTGGATTATCCAATACACCTAGTGTCTTCATGAACCTCATGAACAGTATGTTCCAACCTTTCCTTGACTCTTTTGTGATAGTGTTCATAGATGACATTTTGGTATACTCAGATGACCTAGCCCAAAACCACGACTACCTGGGTAGAGTCCTTGATATCCTAAGAAAGCATAAGTTTTTCGGAAAGTTCTTGAACTATGAGTTTTGGTTGGAACAAATCATGTTTCTTGGACACATCATCTCAGGAGGAACAATCGCCGTAGATCCAGCCAAAGTATCAGAAGTTTGAGACTGGCCGGCACCGAAGAACCCCTCCTAGATTTGCAGCTTCTTGGGGTTGGCCAGATACTACAGTCGCTTCATCAAGGATTTCTCCAAGACTTCTTTACCACTAACCAAGTTGACCTGGAAGGATGTGAAGTTTGTGTGGTCTGACGTATGTGAAGCTCGCTTCCAAGAATTGAAGGAGAAGTTGACCACCTCTCCTGTGCTGACTCTGCCTTCTGGCAATGAGGGTTTCATGATATTCACTGATGCTTCCAAGATGGGACTTGGTTGTGTGTTGGAACAAGATCAGCATGTGGTTGCATATGCTTCCCGACAGCTCAAGCCAAATGAGGTGAATTACCTGACACATGACCTGGAGTTAGCTGCTATCATCCATGCCTTGAAGATATGGCGGCATTACATGTACAGTGCTACCTTTGAGATCTTCACCGACCATAAGTGTTTAAAATACCTACTGACACAGAGAGATTTGAACCTATTACAATGACGATGGATGGAGTACATGAAGGATTACGACTTCACCATCGCCTACCATCCTGGTAAGGTGAATGTTGTGGCTCATGCTTTGAGTCAGAAATAGCTGAAGTGTGTAGCTATTCTATCTAGTCAGTGGAAGAGTTTCGAGGAGCTTGTGGAATGGACTCCACAACCGTTAGAGGACCAAGTTTAGTTGGCTAATATCCAGATTCAATCTGAGTTGTTGAGTGAGATCATAGCAGCACAATTGACCAGTGAAGAGCTAGATAAGATGAAAGGTTTGATGATGAAGCCACAAAATCGCTTATCTATGGGAGTAGACAGAGGAATTAGGTTTGAGAATCGTATATGGGTTCTAATGGATTCATTAGTAAAGAAATGTATCCTGCAAGAGGCTCATGGGTCCAAATACACTATGCACCCAGGAACTACTAAGATGTTCAAGGACTTGCAGAGATTTTCTGGTGGCCAGGAATGAAGAAAGACATTGCATCATGGGTGGCCAGTTGTCTTACGTGCCTGATGGTGAAGGTTGAACACCAATGACCCGGTGGGCTTTTACAGTCAATAGAGATTCCATAATGGAAATGGGAGTAGATCACCATGGATTTTGTGGTGGGTCTACCCCAGACCAAGAGAGGTCATGATGCGATATGGGTCATGGTAGATCGTCTTACCAAGTCAGCACACTTCCTCACCCTAAAGACCACTACTAAGGTGACAGACCTAGCTGAGCTGTACATTAGAGAGATAGTATGTTTGCATGGCATATCAGGGTCGATTATCTCTGATAGAGACCGAAAGTTTACTTCCAAGTTGTGGAAGCAAGTTCAAGAGGAACTTGGTACCCGGTTAAAGTTTAGTACCGCTTATCACCCCCAAACAGATGGTCAGTTAGAAAGGACGATCCAGACATTAGAAGATCTGTTGAGAGCTTGTGTGCTCGATTGGGGTGGCTCATGGGAGCAATACTTACCGTTAGCAGAGTTCGCCTACAACAAAAGCTACCAAGCCTATGACGTCCCAGGATTTTCTAAAACTTTATCTAATGTGCGATGTCCAAATTGTAACCTCACCTCAGCGAGCATCCCAATTTAAACATCCCACACTAGGCTAAGAAGAGGAAAATCAAGGGAGTCAGAAGGAAATACAGTAGCACATGTACATGAACAATATTAAAACCATACACACATGTTCACCATTCAACATATAATTACAACATGAATTGTTACAACATTTGATATTACATATTGAACATCAAACTATACATATACATGTACTACCACTAAACTACAGGATCTTAAGACAACAGGTCCACATGTACATCAGCTCGCCACACAACTCTCAACTATACTGGATCTTCAAGAGCATAACCACAACCTAAACAAAAGATTACATGCGGTACACGTTAGCATAATATTCAAGAATATTGTACTGAGTACGCCTACGTGTCTTTTATATACCTCTCATCATATCTTGGCAATAAGATAAAACTAATACTTGGCAATAATAGAAGAATATAAGAAAAGTGTATACTTGCACAATGATATTCATTAACAAGAAAGAGAACACATATTTTTAATCACATTTCCATCATATATCTCATACATCTACCCCCAAGGGCTTTGATGTTTTTAGGCCTTATGATTTACTACCAAAGAGTTTGAGATCATTTTACGTGTGATCTACTACCAAAGAGTTTGAGATCTAACACATGTGATCTACTACCAAAGAGTTTGAGATCACTTCAATGCATTGTACTACTAAAGGGTTTAGTGCTATCATATGATGGATTAGATATCTTATGTTTCATGTGTTCATAGCCATAAGTATGGAAAATAAAGCAAGATATCATTCAAGAACAAACATTTCATCCAATACCATATGCCAAGTATTTTACTACACATATAACACAAGCATATTGTATAATAAGCCAAGTAAGAGGTAATGGCGTACCTTGAACAAGAGATAGATCATTCTAATCACATATTTCTCATGTCACCTATAACTTTGTTAAACCTGATCAAGACAAGATCATATACTATCATCAGGTTCTCATCATCTCAACCCTAGTCATGTTCATTTTAGGGTTCACTTAGATCTTTAAGATATATGCATCATTACTTGTCTTATCTTCTGATTATCTCACTGATGTCAAAATTAAAACTAAGGTTACATATATTTTTGTGCACATATTAACCCTAGTTTATATACATTATTCAAATTAGGGTAACAAGGCATGTATTAAGGGTCATCTTCATATAACAAGGTTTTTGTGTACAAAACTGATCTCATATTTACATATTATCTTCCATTTATAGATATGAGGGTTTCCTATAAATCTCATCATTTATTAAGAATGTATGTATTTTCCACATTATCTTTAGTCTTATTAGCCCTAATTAGCCATATAAAGTAAATTACATAATTTTGTGCATCAACATCATAACATTATCATATCTAACATCTATTGAATACTATATCGTTATGATAGAGACCCAAAGTTTACTTCCAAGTTGTGGAAGCAAGTTCAAGAGGAACTTGGTACCCAGTTAAAGTTTAGTACCGCTTATCACCCCCAAACAGATGGTCAGTCAGAAAGGACGATCCAGGCATTAGAATATCTTGGCTCATGGGAGCAATACTTACCGTTAGCAGAGTTTGCCTACAACAACAGCTACCAAGCCAGTATCGGGATGCCTCCGTATGAATCTTTGTATGGAAGACTGTGTCGGTCAACACTTCACTGGGATGATGTGGGTGAGAGGATTTTGTTGAGGTCAGATGAGCTCCAAGTGTATGCTGATAAAGTGGCTTTGATCAAGAAAAGGCTGAAGAGAGCCCAGGATTGACAGAAGTCGTATGTTGATGCAAAGCAGACTGATGTGCATTTCACAGTGGGAGAGCATGTGTTTTTGAAAATCCGACCTCTTCGAACTATAGCCAAGAATAGAGGAAATTTGAGTCCTCGATACGTGGTTCCATTTGAGGTGTTAGAATATATTGGTGAAGTTGCATACCATTTGGTGTTACCCCCTCAGTATAGCATGATGCATGATATGTTTCACGTGTCTAACCTAAAGCGATATGTGCAAGATCCGAGCCATGTGCTGAGCATCAAACCTATTGAGATTCAAGGGAAGATGACTTATCCTAAGTCACTTTTACGGATTCTAGATACCAAGGTGAAAGAGCTCAGATGCAAGAATATAGAGATGGTAAAGGTTCTTTGGAAGCACCATGGAGAGGATGAGGCCACATGGGAGCTGAAGGCAGACATGGAGAAAGCATACCCTGGTTTTTTTGTTTGATTGCTTTAATTTTGAGGGCAAAATTCCTATAAGGAGGGGAGGATGTTATAACCTCAATTTCTTGAATATGTAATGAAAGACGTAATTCTCTTTTAATGAATAAAAGAAATCTATTTCTTTGATTTGTGATGGATTTCGTGTGAAATGGCCTTGATTGATTGATTGTCGGCTTTGTTGGCCATTGAGCCCAATTGAAAAGAAAAGAGAATTAAAAAGGAAAAGGAATTGACTAATAAAAGAGAAATATGAGAAATTGACAATTAAAAGAAGATAAAGGCAAATAGATGTTCCCCAACATGGGAATTTGTTCCTTTGGGATTTCTTGAGGTCCAAGGGACCCAAAGGACATGATAATGGCAAAAGGAAAAGAAATAACAATTGATTTTGAATAAATTAATGAATAACTTGGGAGAGAAGGAAGACTTCTCATCCATTGCAATTTGTTTCCCAAATTTCGTACAAAGCTAGATAATGCCAAGACAAACCTTCCCTTAAACTTTGAGAATGAAAGGAGTTATGGTTTGGGAGAAATCAATTTTGCAAGTTATCTTCAATTTGGGAATTAATTCTGAACTAAAAGAAATAAATCTTTCCTTTGTTTGAACATGAGCGATGAGGTCTGTTGGATCTTAATCCAACGATGGATGCTCATTGTCTAGTCCCAAGCGGACTGGGACTCTGCAAGTTCCAGGGGAACTTTCCCATCCGTTTTTCTCATGATCCAGTGGATGAGCCAGCCTGGTTTTTGTCCCATTAGATTCGGGAGAGAGAGACGTAGGGAAGCATCCCTATTTTGGTTGAGTTTTGTCGCCAATACAGGAAATGCCCAACTTGGCAGATGCTTGCCCCGACCCTATATACAGGGGAGGGTGATTGAAGGCACCGGCATCTTTTCTTGTGAGCCCAACCTCTGTGTCAGAGCACGAGCAACATTTCTATGCGTTCAATTGGGCCATCCAACCTGACCTGCACCCTCGAGTCAGCGGTAGACATCGCCAGAGTCCGGCGAGTTAGGGACAACTTTGGTGCGTTCCTGGCGAAGAATTTGATCAGCAAACAACTTCATTCGAGGGAGACGAAGCTCCCTGCACAATCCTCTCGCTCGCAGGAGGTCTGGAGCCCGAAGTCAACTCATAGGTTGACCATCGAAGCTGCTACCCTCGTGCAAGGTAGAAGACGAAGGCTGACTTGGCCTTTTACAAATCTGCCCCTCCGCACCTTGTTATCTAGTAAGGATGATTCCGTCCTTTGATTCTTTTTTTTTGTCATTGTATGCGTGCATGATCTGGGACGTTGGATCCTGAGTGGACCAGCGGACCACGGATCTGACGCCTCTCGTTTTTCTAAAAATAGCAAGTAAATTAAGAAAAAGGGTTTTCTTGTTAAAAATCGTATCTTGAGCTATGAAAGTCGTATGAGGAAAGTTGATACATGAAAAATGATCAGAAAAATTCGATGAAGGAATTAAAAATGTTTTGGAAGCTTAAATCAATGTCTTTTGCAAAAGTATTTAATTTTGAATAAAAAAGGGATTAAGTTGTGGTTAGAAACCCTAACTGTTGATAAAAGATATATTTAATCTTGCAATTAGGTTAATTCGAGCATGATTAACGTGTTTAATGATTAAGATGGTTCATAACCTATTTAATGGTAGAATTACAAGGTTTAGGGTTTTTAACTCAATGTATTGATTAATATATTTAGAAACTCTAAATTAGAGAAATAGAAGAGAAAAGTGATTATAATATGATATTAGGGCTTCCTATTGTTAAAAGATGAACTTGGCATATCTTGTTAAAGAAAGATGAAATAATTAGGGTTTGATGTATATTTTGATAAAAGTGAAACAAAAGTGGTAAAAAAGGAAATGAAACCTTAATTTTCAAGAAACCTTAAAATTGGAATTGAAATCCTAAATAATGTGATGAAATTGGATAAATATTAATAAAATGAAATCGGTACTTTTATTTTAGGATTTCTATTCATCATTTCTTGCCTGATTGGGTTTTCCTGCATATTTGAATCCTTCTTGAAATCTACAAACAAAGGTATGTGGTTACACCTATGAATATCCTGAAATAGTTTCCCGAGGATTTTCGAGGTTTTATCGATGACTTGAATTAAACTGTTGGTTGCATTTAATTCTTGAAAATTATAACGTGGATATGAATATCACCTAAGATATGTGCCTACTAGCTCAGATCCTAGTCCCCTCTGTAGCTTGATAGATTGACCTAGTATATGGCTACCGATGGGGTAGGTCCATCAGGTAATTGAATGACTTAGTACATGTATACCAATGGGGTAAGTCCATCAAGTCATCATGCGTCAGGGATTAGGCTACCTTTGGGTAGGACCATGCGACTCCATAACCCTAAGTATTAGCTACCTATGTGGTAGGGCCATGGGGGTAAGGATCTACCATATGAGAGAGGTAGTATCCATGTCCACTGCAGGGACATCACAGAGATTGGGGATAGGAAAGGATTGAGTAGTATTGCTTAAAATATAATCTTGGATGTTAAAGGATATTTGAATGAATACATTGTTAACATAGTTGCACAATTATTGTTTCCCCCACATACCAGCTTTGGCTGATCGATGTTTGTCATCGTTTTAGGTACAACCCTGAAATGAACAAATAGTAAAGTGACACATTGTGAAATTAAGAAATAAAGTGCAAGGAGGATTAGATATATTAATTCAAGCTCTGGATATATAGATTTCCAAAGTTTTTTCAAAGGTAAGTAAAGTTTTAATTTTTATACCCAATTCCAGTTTAGTTAGTAGAATTTCATAATTACTATTGATTATTTGTCGAACCTTTGATCATGTTAATTGATTAACGGCTTTGACCTTCGGGTCTCCCTTAATTGGGGGTTACCGGGAGGCGGGGTCGTTACATATGGTGACTTAATGGTCACTAATGATGGTGGATCAGGTCTCTTCAACCTATGGTGAGTTAAGAATTGTAGTTGTAGCATCAATTAAGCCTTAGGCCAATGATTTCTTGGGTCACTTGATGCACTGGTCAGACCTATACTGTAATTGATGGTTTTAACATATGAACTAGACCCAAAGGTTAAGATCTAATATTTATTCCTCCAATAAAGTGTAATGATGTCTAATGTAATATGTTGGTCATAATAATGTGATTTAGATGGTTTCCTTTTTATGGTCAACTTAAGGAGCTTGCTTACTTGTTGACAATGGATGGCTTGTTTTAAATGAATAATCGATTGTGAGTTTTACCCTACTCTCAATGGAACTTTTTGTGTTGTTAATTAAGGGATGTCTAAGGTCAAATAATTACCCTTTCTATAGCAAAAAAAAGGACTTCATAGGTGGTTCATCTTTTTAAAAATCCAATGGTTATGGGTGACATTGTGGTATGGTGATATGGGTTGAATGATGATGGAACAAGTGGAGGGTTACCCTTAATAAGGTAGTGTTACCTATTCACTCATATGAATAGAAGGGATTATAATCATATTGTGTTGATATGTAACCCTAATGAGGTTTAGCTTTTTATACCAAGCTTTAATATAACTAAATGATGGTAATTGGGTATGAATAGTCCTTGAATGACTAGTACAATCATGGAGTACTCTCTTATTATTTTTGAAACCCTAGTATGCTATAACCCGATGGTTACACCTTGATTTATGTGTGGGTTCATACTTGAGAATAGTATGGAATGTGATGGTGATGCTTTAGCTTATGCATCCATGATCCAATGGGAATGTTGTGACTTAGGGTTTGGGTATAATTGTTGATTAGTAAGATTGATATAATTTATCATGTTGAACCTAACTCTAATGCAAATAGATAAAGATGAATATTCATGTTTAAAATTCTTATATGATGGAATGATGGTGGAATAACCTCCTTAACATGGTCATAACCTTAATGTGTTAATTGGTGGTTATCATAGCCAAATGGTTGATACGTTCTTATGCTAAACCTGAGCATTATGAATATGATGAGTGTTAATCATATCTAGATTACATGCACATTGATGTAATAAAGGAATGTTCTTAATGTTAATATAACCCTGTTATGATTATTTATGAATATCTCCTAGCTCATTAATGCAATATTGTGCTGATATGGTGTATTATATGTAAGTGATGTTGTTGAGCCTTGTTATAAGGCATGGAAAGATAATGATGATCTTGCAGGGAATAGTATGATGGTCTTAATGACCTTTGGGCATGGTTGATCCCTGGTTGAGATGTAATCCTCTTATGTTGATAAGGGTTGATACCATGTGATATTGTGAAAAGGATTTATATCTTGTGATAGTATGATGACAAGTGTGGTCTCATGAACGACAAGTGAATAGTACCATGTGATTATGAGATGAGAAATTATGTTTCACACGTTTTATATCTTTTGTAATTGTGATATTTATATGCTTTCTAGAACTGAATTAGGGTTTGTATGTCCACTTGTTTGATGCATCCTTAATTCACTCAATTGGAATAACTAATCAAGTGCAACTCTAATCATGTAGTTCCTTGTACCGTAGAGCCATCTTCAGTATCAGAACTTGTTGGATAGTGAAACGAGTATTCCTAAGGGAAACTCAAAGTGCATACTATTGAGTATATGGGGGTAGCAGGTTGAGGATATATCCTTGTCATCCACAATGCATATTGTGGAGGTTGGCTATGGTCATGCCTCACACATCTGATGAGATTGAGAATGGCTTTGGTCGTGCTCGATGATTATAACATGATGTGATTAGAGGACAACTACGGTTGTACCTCAGTGATTGGGTTTGAATACCCTAGATGCTAGCGCTGTGAACTGTACCAAGGTGGGCTAGTTATAGGACTATATGTCACTGTGGTGGCAGCTTGACTGATATGTCACTACCTTTTACTCATACTGACCGAGGGGAAGAGATAATAGGATACCGACACTCCTAGATCTTGTAAGGAACTGAATAGCCCTTTGCAGGGGTCAGTTGGACTTTGAATGGTACAATTCAAATTCCCTAGGACGTAATAAAAGATATAAGACAGTCGTGTAGTATATCTATTTAGGGTTATGCACAACACTTCATATTGGATGATAACCCTTGTTCGCTCTCTTTTCAGTGAGATCATGTATGGTACAATAAGAGATAATAGATATGCTTATGATGTAGTTATGCTCATATTGTAAACATGCTTATGTTGTCAAATATACTGACACTGATGGTTAAGATGATGCTACTAGCTATGTTTAATATTGCTAGTCATGCCTTTGTAAATAGAGAAGCATATACTACTAATCATGCTTATCCAGATAGTTGTGCTTATGTAGTTAGCTCTTCTTATGATGTTGATATGTTCAACCAATTAGACATGCTCATGTTGTTACTTATGCTTATGTGCTACACTTATTCATAATGATAGAGATTCTATGGTACTAGACTTGCTCATGATTCTAGATATGCCTATGCTACTGAATTGATTATATTGTTAACAAGATAAAGGACAATAGTCTGGCTAATGATGATAGTTATTATATACTCCTTTATGTATTTTTTTAATCATCAGTACTGCTGAGCTTATGTGTTATATCTAATTAAACTGTTTAACTATTTAATTACTTAAAAATGTTGTAATCAATAAACGTTGTTGGAGGTTATATCTCTTACTGGGACATGGGTCTCACCCTTGTGGTTTGCCACATTTTTTAGGTAATCGAAAGTGATGAAATCACACCCATGGCAGCAAAGAGGTGCTATAGTAATGAATCTTGGAGAATGTTGATTAGATGTCTATGGTGTCCTAGAGTCATCCATTTACTCTCAGGTTCGAGTAGGAAAAGTTTGTATATGGTGTTTCAAACAAATTGAACTTTTTTTTGCATGTTAATGCTTGTTTTTGTGGCATATATGAATATTGTTCTCCTGTATATATATGTTGTGGCTAAGGAGATAGAACAATTTGTATCAAATTCTTGGCATAGTATAGATACAACAAAGATGTTGGGATCTTATTCAAATATTTCTGAACGGTTGTTGATGTTGAAATCGATTTTAATTTACCCATATATTTGGGTATGTGATAAATTATTGATCGATTGTGTTTTATGTTTTGAGTAATCCCGTTTAGTGTAACGAGTTCTCACACATTGGTATTAGAGCTTTAGATTAACTGATTCTACAGGGAGACTAGGACTTAGGACTAGGTTGATGTTAAAATTAGGAATATGACATAAAAATATGGTGCATACTGCCTAATCTCAGTATTTGTGTGCCCTGGCCAGGTATTCAATTATTGAAGAAAGGTAAGTATGGAACTCTTAGTTGTTATCTTTATGATTAATCTGATCAAGTAGTCATTTTGAGACAATCTAAAGAGCATAACAAAAAAGAAATCATGGTGTGAATATCTCAATCCTACCTTAAACAAGATAAGAATTGCATCATTATCTATCAAAAATTGAATGTTTGGTAGCTAAAGAGAAAGACACAACACCATGAAATCTAAATCTGAATACAAATAAGGAAAAGAGGAGTTCTTGAATATGTGATTCAAGAAGATAATAAAGTAAAAGACAGATAAGTCTATGCTTATAAAGTGATTCTGTAACAATCTAGGCCCACTGCCCAAGGCTCTAGTAGAGTTTCAGGAATGACGACTGGCCCCACAGACCACCAGTAGGCTTAACTATGTGTTTTTCCACACTCACGTGCAAGCTGGGGTCAACTTCCCGACTGGTCACCCATCCTAGTACTACTCCAAGCTGAGCACGCTTAACTATGGAGTTCTTTAGTGATGGGCTCCCGGAAAAGGAGGTGCACTTTGGTGATATGGGTAATCCAATCATTGCTTATAAGATCTTTTTATCCGAGGCCTCAAATCCTGAGATGTTACAATCTCCCCCACTTAGACTCTTGACGTCCTCATCAAGGCTGAACTGTAAGGCCTCATAATCTCTTCCCCATTTCAGTGTAGACTCACAATGGCCCATGGACACCCAACTCCCGATCACAGAATACCAGTGCAAGGGTGGCTACGTCAACCATGGACAAGCCTTTCCTACATGCCTGGACCGCACGGCTCAAGACTGGCATGCCATGCCCATGTGGGCCCCACCTACTGGAGGGGAATTGGCTCTGATACCATTTGTAAAAATTTGGGCCCACTGCCCAAGGCTCTAGTAGAGTTTCAGGAATGACGACTGGCCCACAGACCACCACTAGCCTTAACTGTGTATTTTTTCCACACTCACGTGCAAGCCGAGGTAAACTTCCCGACTGGTCACCCATCCTAGTACTACTCCAAGATGAGCACGCTTAACTATGGAGTTCTTTAGTGATGGGCTCCCGGAAAAGGAGGTGCACCTTGGTGATATGGGTAGTCCAATCATTCCTTATAAGATCTTTTTATCCGAGGCCTCAAATCCTGGGATGTTACAGATTCAAGGTATGAAATCCACATAAGATGGAGAGAACTCCAATGATAAGTATAAAATGAGAAGATAAATGAGAACAATGACAAAGGAATAAGGTGGAACCTGAGTTAATCTTAGACCAACCTATGTGTGTAAGAAAGTGTTAATGTAAAATCAACATGGCGTGTGAAAGAAATTAAGAGATATGATCCATGTTTAATGAAGAAAATGTGGAATATGAGTATTTACCTGTTGATAAGTGGTTGAAAAATATAATAAAATAAGTGAACATATCCAAGTGTGATAAATAGTCATCAAGAAAGGAGTAATGAGATATGTTAATCATGATGATTCCTATGCTAATGGCAAGGAACCCAAAACAAAAAAGGTAAAATGATACATAAGAATTTGTAACCAGCATAATGAAAATAGAACCGATTACCCTTTTTGCTAGTGACCCTTGAACAATGTTGCTATGATGTGGGAAGTGTGTTTCCCTTTGTGTCTTTCCTTTCTAGGGAACAACTTTCAAGTGGATCATTGCCACTTGGTACGTGTGGATTCACTACTAACGTGAGGGTGGATAGCTTATTATAGCATAAGGTTGTTTAGACTATGGTTCCAAGATAATAAAGTTTGTGATGATTTTGATTTTGAGTCTTCCAATAATTAGGAAGACTCCTCTTATATTTCTTGATATTTGTTATGTTGGTAAAAGTGGATGAGATAATGATGTGAGTTCCTTATAACACATGAGGTGGATACCAAGGTAATGAATCCTAGTATCCAAGATATATCAATAGTATGAGAAATATGTGAAGGTTGGAGATGTTTACATTCCACTTATTCCTCTACTGTAGAGAGAGAGAGAGTTGATGATGATCCTATAAATGTTGTTTGGAAGGAAAAACAAAAGTGACTCTATAATGTTGTGTATGGTCTAGTGATAGCTGGGCAAGACCACAATCAAGGATAGATGGTTTTTTGATACAATAGATATAATTTTGGGATGATAGCTATACTTTAAAGTTTAACATTACTACTAGAGTTGTACAGATGACACAACAAGTTTCTACATTCCATATTGAGAATGTCTTCTTAGGTGGGGGTTTTGTGCTGACCCAAGAAGATATATGTATGAATGATGTGACATCACCATGATATGCAAGTAACCATGTGAAGGTAATAGGATGAGGTGCAAAGGAAGTACCCATCTTTGTTTACCTTGGATTTCGGGGGCAAAATCCCTATTAGGGGTTTATTGTGGTAAGGCCCCTAAACTTGCTTAATGAGTTGAATAGGATTAATCATCATCCTTTAATTCTTAAAACTCTAATATAAGCATGTGATATTCTTTTAAATCATAATACAAGATTAAGTTTCAAATTTGGTCCAAGTTGGACCCTATTTGAGCAAGTTATGCAATTTTATGCACATTTTGGACTTTTCTATAATTTACCCAATTGAGAGGTTTTCTTTGCAATTTATAACTTTCATTATGTTCCTTGGATATTCTCTCATCATTCTTGAGCTTATTGAGCCATGGAGCACCCATTTAATCCTTGGTTTAAAGGTGTTTTCTCGGAGGGTATTTTAGGGTTTACCCCTTCATGGATGAGCTACCTTTAGTAGCTATCAACTAATGAGTTATTTATTTTTCTTGGAAATTCAAGAAACGAGGGATGAGCTACCTTTAGTAGCTATCAACCCTACCTTCTCGAGTTTTCTCCTGTTTGGGGTTTCATATTCTCATTAGAGGCAAGTTTTATAACTTTCTCTACGTTTATTGCTTGCCATAAGCTTGCTAGCAAATGTTCTTGCTTGAAAATGATGATCCATGCTCGAAAAAGCAATGCTTGACTTGGATTTCGATTTTTATAATGTTTCCTATTCATATTTCAGTTATAGATGAACCTGTGATCATGTGTATGTTATTCTTAAGGTATAATATGACTTGGATCAGGTTGGTTTGACAACCTATGGTGTTACACCCCGATCTCAGAATTACCATTAATCATGAGATTAGGGCATAAAATTGAGGATTTATCGTAATACAAAGATCACCCTTAACTTTTTCTTCTTTTTCAAACTCTTTGTTTTCTCACATTGAATTACATAAGCAAACTTTACAAGAGAATTAAACCTTGATTATTCTAATATGATCTCAACATTAATGATACACATCCACTCATTCATTATGTTTCTCACACTTCCCTATACATATGACATGATGATCAAATGAATTCTCACTTATTAAGGAAACAAGCATACAAAACATCATTTACAACTCTCTCACATCTATACAAGGACCTATAGTGACTGGGACCAACTGAACTTAACTATACTCAGACTTAACTCTTATGGCAGATCTACTCTAATGTAATGATATCTTCTTCAAGTCCATGTGATTTCCCTAAAAATTTTGAATAGAGGGGTGAGCCTACTCTCTCAGTGAATGAGTACTTCAAAGAAATAGTCTAAAGCACTAATATAATTATAGATATACTTTTGAGCAACTGATATCAATTATAATAGCAATAAGCTTTAAAGAGTCTAATAATTAACAATAATAAATATGGCAGTATACTCTAGATACCTATAAGAGTGAATCAATATATGAAATGCTTGATTGATCATAAAGAGAACTAATAATTTAGAAACATACAAAGAATAATTGAATAACTGTACACACTTGTTTGACCTCTCATTCATTATATTATGCCCTGATCATATGTAGTGCACTCTACATATGAAGACTCATAGTGCACTATGATCACACCGTACAAGACTTAGCAGACACACCATGGAAATGCTAAGTCTGACTACTCTCCTGGTCTACAATAGGAAAATGGCTCTCTGGCCTAAACTGGACTCCTCTAACATGAGCACACAGGCAGAGAGTCAATCCACCTCTTGGCTTTTTTATGTACTCTAGTACCACTAGGACTTCTAGTTGATGTTGGACACGCTTAAATACTTTAGTGCCACCAAGACTTCTGGTTGATGTTGGACATTGCAAACTATAATTTAAGGAGACTTCCACTAGGCTTCGTCCCCCATTCCACCTGATAGCACGTTTTGACCCCCGTATACTGGACGCTTCCAGGGTTAGGTCGTTTCACTCCTAAGTCGCAGACCTCACATATGGGTTCTACAGTGTCGGGCCCTTAAATCTAGAATTTCATTATTTCCTAGAAAACTCTTACTATGTTGAACCTTTTCTTACTTATATTCCACTCTAGTATTTCTATGGCATCTCATCTATTTAATTGTAGTTCAAATTACAACATGAATATCATTCTAGACCTGACAGAGAAGTATACTCAAAAACATTGTAATTTATCGAGTAATCAACATACTATACATGCAGGAAGACTAAAATTCTTAAATAAACAGATTTCATGTTCACTTGGCACATACACACTAGAATCGTGCATATCAACCCAAATCTTGAGTTTTGCATCTCATAACTCAATTAAGAGTTAATTACTTATCATGACAAGAATTATTAATAATAAATGAGAACATTGATATCACAATACTTGATTCATTGAACACCCTACCCTGAAGGTTTCATTTAATCACCACAAATGCTACAAAGAAAGGTGTAATACATCTATCATGTACTTTTCAAATCTTTAAAACACATGATACCTGGGATCTCAATCCCTTATCACATTACTGGGAATTCTAGCAGAAATGTCAGTTACTATAATTTGTCTACTGATAAGGTATAAATGCATCCAACAATTATGAAAATTTTACATGTTGTTTATGATTGAGTTTCAGTTCTCCATTTAAAATTTCTGATCATTTAGAGTTACCAATAAATAATTAAAAACCAAACAATATACTGCTGAACAACATTCTGTCAGCATGGTAGGTTGAAGTATATCTCGACCGAGAATGACTTTCAAAGAACATCCAAAAATTCTGAAAATTTTCTCCAATATGCATTATTGAGTTATCCATATCATATTCAAAATACAATTAAATCCAAATTACATATAAAATATGATAAATTATTTACCATACTACTATCTTGATCAAATTCCATACTCATGTACCATCAAAACCCTAATTTTAGCCAACTAGGGTTTATATTTCTCAAACCCTAATTTCTCAAACAATAGAAAACTTAACATTCTTATTAGGTTTAAATCATCATAATTGAATTATCATCATTAATTAGATTTAATAAATGATCAATCCAATTAAGCTTCTAATCATCCTGGTAAACCCTAGTTTACCAATTATGCTCGGATACGGTCATAACAATTCTTCCCCCCTTTAAAAGGTTTCATCCCCAAAACATAAATGTGCAAGAAAAGTACTTTCAAGGTTTATTTTAAGCTTCTAAAATCTTAAATGTCATTATATTCTTGTATTTTATACTTGAATGCAGTTTTCAACATTAAGTCCTTTATTTCTTTTCTAATCACAACATTTTAAATCATGACTGTTCAATGATAATAAATGAATTCTCTATGTCACAATCAATCATAGGAAATAGAGAGAAATAACCATTTCAATATTTTCATACTCTTGAGGTGTTACCTCAACATTGATAATCGGATCTAACTATATCAATTCATACATCTCAATATGTACTATTGTTATGTATTACCTCTAAGTCACAAAAGAGAGTTCATCATGTTCTTTTGAATTTTACTATTGTGCTACTCAAATATCAAAACAGTCTTGAGTTGGAAAACTAGATTCAACAACAATTGTACAATACTACTCATGGCATCCCCATTACATCATGGATGCATAAGGTGAAGCATTACCATCACATTTCATATTATTCTCGAGTATGAACCCACACACAATTCAAGGTGTAACCATCGGGTTATAGCATACTAGGGTTTAAAAAATAATAACAAAGTACTCCATGATTATATTAGTCATTAAAGGACTATTCATACCCTATTACTATTATTTAATTATATTAAAGCTAGGTATAACAAGATATACCTCATTAGGGTTAGATATCAATACAATATGGTTATCATCCCTTCTATTCATATGAGTGAATAGGTAAGACTACCTTATTCAGGGTAACACTCCATTTGTTCCATCATCATTCAACCCATATCACCATACCACAATTGTACAATACTAAGATGGATTACTGGTAAGAATGACTTAAACTATCAAACACCTTTAATTAACATATTTCTTGCACATGTACAACTAAAATCATACGTAGAACCAATTTACAGACCTTCATATACCTTAAACATATTATACTTCTAAAAACAAATCCACATATTACTAAAAGCCATTGTTTTCTCTTATCTCTCTCCTCATTCACTACTACTTACTTTTTACTACTTATCCTTCTCATTTTAATCATGTAGATTAAAGATTCCTAAAATTGAAACATACAAGGTACAAATAGATTATTCATCATTCTTGCTATCACTGCAAGAATTTATCTCATATCACACTTCTCTCATGTTGTATTTCTCCTTTTGTTCAAAACACACTTGTTACATTTAAAATTTATATCTTACTCTTTACTCTAAATCATTTCCATATTGTTTATCTACTTTTGAGATTAGCTATCTTTAAACCCTGGATTACTATCAGTGCTAGTTTACTTCTCATAGTGAAAATTTCATGATCTTGTTTTATAGAGATGCTAGTATTCAAGGTCAAATCACTAGTGACAACCCTTGAACTATTTCAACTCTAAACATTCTAGGGTTTGGACCTTATCAGTAGCACGACATTATTGTGTGTGACTTTGCTCCCTTAATTTGAAAGTCAAACTTTGGATCTCACAAGTTTTACTAAAGTCTTCCTTATCTTTTCGATTGAATTCCCATTCTCTTACTTGGCCGTTCAGATAGATTACATTCTCAATTTACCCTACAAGGGTTTCGTCATCATATTGTATGTCATTATTACATTCACTAGATGCCTCTACCATGGCGGTTATTCATCATATATGATTCATTTTCTTATCACTTCATTCCCACATTGCTCTAATTAAGGAAGATATGAAAGAGAAGATGATTCTGAGACTTAGAATTCTTATCTTCAAACATTCATTAATACATTTCTCATATGTAGGTCTAATTAGTTATCAATAAGATACTTGACTAATTAGCACTTTCTTGAATCTTACAACCTATTTCTTTTATAATCTATATTACTCCATTAGGTTTCAAACCCTTCCTTACTTTCCATAATCCCCTTACCATAAACTACTATTCCACATGTCATCTTTAACTTCCAGTTTTCTCTTATGATCATGTTGCTTCTTTTAGGTGTATCTTCATGTATACCATGTTGCATATATTTCTTTTTATCCTTCTACTAATGTTAAGTTGAAATTCTAAATCAATAATCTCCCTACTAGTTTCAACTCATGTTTAATACATTACATATTCTTCATTTTAAATCAAATGGCTCATGCATGGGTGAAACATAGTTTCTCTTTCAATCAAGTTTTTCCTTCCTGAATATAGTCTACCTTTGTATGACTTATTCATTTATTAAGCTACACTTTTGTTCTTCTTTTAGAAACTAGTTTGTTGTTCTATAGAGACTTAGAATGCAAAGGCAGTAAGGATAAATGTATTAAACTTATTAATAAAGGTATACATTCCATGCTCTCAATTATATCATAATCCTCATTCCTTAATCAAGCTCATTATTTCCAACATTTCTCTTTGTTTTAACTAAGTTTCTTATCCTAGTTTTATGTTTTACATGCTCATCTAGTTCTCTTCACTTTAACTCTTCTGAAGACTCTTCACTTCTATGTACTTATCGTATACTTAACTCTTTTCTTCTATTTTCCCTTTGCTTTGGAGTACATGAAAACATTGTACTCGGTTATATAATCCATTCCTCAGGATTGAATCTTACTATCTTGGCCCTTGCATACTTTTTGCATATCTTTTCCATATTTCATATTCAGAGTTCATATAATACTAATAATTAAACTTAATTTGAACCTTATGTCGTGTTCCTTTATTCCCAATTAAGGGTTTCTCATATGAGGCCCCAAAGTTGGATCTCAGATATCAGTTCCAACTGATTCTTAGTTATCCTAGTTTTTCCCTTATACTTCAAAATCTTAGAGTATATACATTCATACTAGAATTTGGATCTAATCTATCCAGAATTTACTCTTGTTATGTTACTAATAGGAGTCATTAGATCGCAGTAATGCATCCTGCCAGTCGGACCAGGCCAAACCTGCAGTCCTGAAGCCAAGCGCTACTCAGGATTACTCAACTCATATTCATCTCAAATGTGTGGAAGAAAACTTATCCACTTAGGAAATCTCATTCAAAGATCATTTCTAGTTTACTTGATAAAAAGAATGTAATCAATAAATGCTACAACTGCATAGTGTACAACAAATCTTAAAGACCCATATATATTTCAAAATATTGAATATCTGAATTCAAATATATAAGACCTTTTCTATTCATCTCCAATAAAACAACAATATGAAATGAAAGTTATATCTCATTTTATATTTATGCTCTTAATTCATGTTACTTATCTTTTTCAAACCCTAATATTTCTAGGGTTCCTCTCTAGACCATCCTTCCATTGTATACCTGGCCAGGGTATACATGAAAGAATAAACAGAGTAGCTTGATACTGGTTGATCCAAGTACTCAGGTACGGGGCCAGGATATCCAAATACTCAAATCCCCATAGCTAACATCATAACATCTCCTATCTGCCACACTTATGACTCTAACTTACTAACTTAATGATCCCTGACAACTCAACCTAAACTCTGATACCAAATTCTTACACTCTGATCTCAGAATTACCATTAATCATGAGATTAGGGCATAAAATTGAGGATTTATTGTAATACAAAGATCACCCTTAACTTTTTCTTCTTTTTCAAACTCTTTGTTTTCTCGCATTGAATCACATAAACAAACTTTACAAGAGAATGAAACCTTGATTATTCTAATATGATCTCAACATTAATGATACACATCCAAGCATTCATTATGTTTCTCACACTTCCATGTACATATGACATGATAATCAAATGCATTCTCTCTTATTAAGGAAATAAATATACAAAACATCATTTACAACTCTCACACATCTATACAAGGACCTAGATTGATAGGGACCGACTAAACTTAACTATACTCAGACTTAACTCTACTGGCAGATCTACTCTGATGTAATGATATCTTCTTCAAATACATGTTATTTCCCTAAAACAATTGAGTAGAGGGGTGAGCCTACTCGCTCAGTGATGAGTACTTCAAAGAAACAGTCTAAAGCACTGATATATTTACAAATATACTTTTGAGCAATTGATATCAATTATAACAACAGTAAGCTTTAAAGAGTCTAATAATTGACAATAATAAATATGGTAGGATACTCTAGATATCTATAAGAGTGAATCAATATATGAAATACTTGATTGATCATAAAGAGAACTAATAATTCAGAAACATATAAAGAATAATTGAATAACTTTACACACTTGTTTGACCTCTCATTCATTTTATTATGCTCTGATCATATGCAGTGTACTCTACATATGAAGACTCGTAGTACACTACGATCACACCGTATAAGACTTAACAAACACACCCGGGAAATGCTAACTATGACTACTCTCCTGGTCTGCAACAGGGAAATGGCTCTCTAGCCTAAACTGGACTCCTCCTCTAACCTGAGCACACAGGTGGAGAGTCAAGCCACCTCTTATCTTTTTTCTATACTCTAGAGCCACCATGACTTCTGATTGATGTTGGACACTCTTTTCTGTACTCTAGTGCCACCAGGACTTATGGTTGATGTTGGACATTGCAAACTATAATTTAAGGAGACTTCCACTAGGCTTCATCCCCCGTGCCACCTTTTAGAACGTTCCGACCCCCGTATACTGGATGCTTCCAGAGTTAGGATATTTCACCCCTAAGGCACAGACCTCACATAGGTGTTCTATGGTGTTAGGGGCCTTAAATCTATAATTTCATTATTTCCTAGAAAACTCTTACTATGTTGAACCTTTTTCTTACTTATACTTGACTCTGGTATTTCTACAGCATCTCTACCATTTAATTGTAGTTCAAATCACAACATGAATATCATTCTAGACCTGACAAAGCAGTATACTCAAAAACATTGTAAATTACTGAGTAATCAACATACTATACATGCAGGTAGACTAAAATTCTTAAATAAATAGATTTCATGTCGAATTGCTACATACACACTAGAATCGTGTATATCAACCCAAATCTTGAGTTGTGCATCTCATAACTCAATTAAGAGTTAATTACTTATCATGACAAGAATTGTTAATAATAACTGAGAACATTGATATCACAATACTTGATTCATTGAACACCCTACCCTTAGGGTTTCATTTAATCACCACAAATGCTACAAAGAAAGGTGTAATACATCTATCACATACTTTTCAAATCTTTAAAACACATGATACCTGTGATCTCAATCCCTTATCACATTACTAGAAATTCTCATCCCTTCACATCATTATCATGATTTCTGGATCTGGGTATGCAAACCCTTAGATCATCACATAGCATTGTTACCTCTTTAATAGGTAACCATTACCTCTAGGTCCTTAGACCAAGGTATTCATTTCACTAGTTGTACAAGTATTCTCATGGCTCACAAGGCCTCCACACATCTTGTAACCTCTCACTAGGCAACAACTTATTCACATGGCTCCCATAAAGATTTCATGTGACATAAACATTCATTGAATAAAGACTACTACCAACAAATCATATACAATCAATATATGTATGAAACCTTGGAACTAAGTTGAATTTGGGTTTCCATGCCATTCACTAGGATATTATGCATCAATAATAACATTGAATAAATAAAGTCTATCATGTCAAGAAAATCCGTTCAAATAGATTTCACGATATCTATTCGCAAATATCCAACTTTCCTCGCATCTAGGGTTTCACCCTCTTTACTGAGATATCAAACAAACACTATTCACTTTGAATGAAATCCAGGATAGTATCTGACATATATGTACTATGAATTTAGATAAACAATCATTCATAACCAAAGGGATCTAGATAAGCAATTTTCTCTATTTACTTATACAGTAAATTTTAGTCATAGACAAATCCCCTATATTTCATTTTACTCTTATAACATCTACTAATACTTAGGGAATTCTCATTAGGATGTATTGTATACATTTCTAATATGATTTTATCATCTAAACTTCATCCAAACAGAGGAAGAATCCATTTCATATCATTTTGCAAAACCTTAGAACAAATAGACAATTCAGGGTTTGTAGTCGCATACTAGCAATTAAAGATTATGGATGAAATAACCAATTTTTGTGCAATATACTATTTAAAGGAAGTTCCCTCTCACCCTAAGGTGTGAAAATACCTAAAAAAACATATCACGTATCTGAAAATCTCGAATCCATATCAAATCCCTAGCAATTCACCCAATTCTTCTTCCTTTCAACTCAAAAACCCTAAAAATGAGGGATTTTGAAGAAAGAGTGAGAAAAGGGAAAGTTTTGATACCATTTTGGATCAAATAAGAGGAGGGATGGAATTTTGACATGTGAGAGAAGATTCACCATGAAACTATATCCAAAGAAGTAAAACTTACATGATTTCATGATTCCTTGGACCGCAAAACCCTAGGTCAGCATCTCCATCAATTTCTCCTCCCAAACCCTAACTCTCTCTCTATAGGATTTTGTGTCTCTGGACTGAATCACAAATTATGATAACTCATTGTGTGTTAGGTTAACCATACAAAGCAATTGATCTACTTGGGTTAATTGCACATTGACCCCCCACTAAATGTTTTCTTATTTCAGCAGATTTTTCTGTCATAACAAGGTTTCTGTAATTCGTGTATTTCAGAGATCAAACCTTCTCCACAAATTATGATAATTTCGCATGTTGTGTATAATTTAGATGCTAAGCATCAATTAAAATTTGAGATCATTCCAAACTCCCATTAAATAATTAAAAATCTAATATTGTACTACTATCCAGAATTCTGCAGAAATGTCAGTTACTATAATTTGTCTACTGATAAGGTCTAAACGCATCCAAAAAATATGAAAATTTTATATGTTGTTTGTGATTGTGTTTCAGATAATTAATTAAAATTGCAGACCATTTAGAGTTACCAATAAATAAGTAAAAATCAAGAAATATACTACTGAACAACATTCTGTCAGCATGGTCAGTTGAAGTATATCTCGACCGAGAATGACTTTCAAAGAACATCAAAATATTCTAAAATATTTCTCCGATATGCATGATTGAGTTATCAATATTGTATCCAAAATTCAATTAAATCCAAATTACATAGAAAATATGATAAATTATTTACCGTACTACTATCTTGATCAAATTCCATACTCATGTACCATCAAAACCTTAATTTCAGCCAGCTAGGGTTTATATTTCTCAAACCCTAATTTCTCAAACAATAGAACACTTAATGTTCTTATTAGGTTTGAAACATAATAATTTAATTATCATCATTAATTAGATTTAAGAAATGATCAATCCAATTAACCATACAATCATCCAGGTAAACCCTAGTTTGCCAATTAAGCTCAGATACAGTCATAACATATGGTGTTAAGCACCTATCAACCAACTGTCAATTTTAGCGTTTAAAGTTGATTTCTTCTATAAACCCATGACCCGATGATGGTACCATTTCAAAAATCCTTTGGTGTTGTCTTCATGAAAACTTATGGTCGGGATCAAAGGTGTCAGATGATGGTGACAACCTATGGTCACCCCCATAGGTCAGGTTTTGGATCAATTAGAAGTTTAATGATCAACCATTAAGTACCCTATTGATGTCATCAATCAATCATGACATTAGCATAATATTTGATGTTGATTAGTGAATATAGTTTTGATCTAACAACCTATGGTGACTTAATGCTCACTAATGATGGTGGATCAGGTCTCCACAACCTATGGTGAGTTAAGCATTGTAGTTGTAGAATCAATTAAGCCTTAGGCCAATGGTTTCTTGGGTCACTTGATGCAATGGTCGGACCAATATTGTAATTGATGGTTTTAACATATGAACTTGACCCAAGGGTCAAGATCTAATGTTTATTCCTCCAATAAAGTGGAATGATGGTTAATGTAATATGTTGGTCCTAATAATGTGATTTAGATGGTTTCCTTTATATTATCAACTTAAGGAGCTTACTTGTTGACAATGGATGGCTTGTTTCAAATGAATAATCGATTGTGGGTTTTTCCCTACTCTCGCTGGAACTTTTTGTGTTGTTAATCAAGGTATGTCTAGGGTTAAATAATGACTCTTTCTAGAGCAAAATCAAGGACTTCATAGGTGGTTTATCCAAGGTGTTTACTTATGTAAAAAACCAATGGTCTTACCTTTTGAACACCCAATGGTACTGGGTTACATTGTGGTATGGTGATATGGATTGAATGATGATGGAACAAATGGAGGGTTACCCTTTTTCAAGTAGTCTTACCTATTCACTCAGATGATTAGAAGGGATGATAATCATATTGTGTTGATATGTAACCATAATGAGGTATAGCTTGTTATACCTAGATTTAATATAACTAAATGATGGTAATTGGGTATGAATAGTCCTTGAATGACTAATACAATCATGGAGTACTTTCTTATTATTGTTGAAAACCTAGTATGCTATAATCCAATGGTTACAACTTGATTTATGTGTAGGTTCATACTTGAGAATAGTATGGAATGTGATGGCGATGCTTCAGCTTATGCATCCATGATCCAATGGGGATGTTATGAGTTGGGGTTTGGGTATAAGTGTTGATTAGTAACATTGATAAAATTTATCATGTTGAACCTAACTCTAATGCAAATAGATAAATAGGAGTATTCATGTTTAACATTCTTATATGATGGAATGATTGTGGAATAACCTCCTTAACATGATCATAACCTTAATGTGTCAATTGGTGGTTATCATAGCCACATGGTTGACACTTTCTTATGCTAACCATGTGCATTATGAATATGATGAGTGTAACATATCTATATTCCTTACATGTTGATGTAATAAAGGAATGTTCTTAATGTTAATATAACCCTGCTATGATTATTTGTGAATATCTCCTAGCTCATTAATGTAATATTGTGTTGATATGGTGTATTATATGTATGTGATGTTTTTGAGCCTTGTTATAAGGCATGGGAAGATAATGATGATCCTTTAGGGAATAGTATGATGGTCTTAATGACCTTTGGGCATGGTTGAGCCCTGAATGAGGTGTAATCCTCTTATGTTGATAAGGTTTGATACCCTGTGATATTGTGAAAAGGATTTATATCTTATGATAGTATGATGACTAGTGTGGTCTCATGAACGACAAGTGAATAGTACCATGTGATTATGAGATGATAAATTATGTTTCACACATTTTATATCTTTTGTAATTGTGATATTCATATGCTTTCTAGAAGTGAATTAGGGTTTGTATGTCCACTTGTTTGATGCATCCTTAATTCACTCAATTGGCATAACTAATCAAATGCAACTCTAATCATGTAATGCCATGTACTGTAGATCCATCTTCAGTATCAGAACTTGTTGGATAGTGAAACGAGTATTCCTAAGGGAAACTCAAAGCGCATATTGTTGAGTATGTGGGGGTGGTAGGCTGAGGATATATCCTTGTCATCCACAATGCAGATTGTGGAGGTTGGCTATGGTCATGCCTCATACATCTGATGAGATTGAGCACGGTTGTTGTCATGTCTCTGTGATTACAACATGATGTGACTAGAGGACAATTGTGGTTGTACCTTAGTGATTGGGTTTGAATACCCTAGATGCTAGCGCCATGACCTGTACCAAGGTGGGCTAGTTATAGGACTATATGTTGTTCTAGTGGCAGCTTTGACTGATATGTCACTGCCTTTTACTCGTACGGACTGAGGGGAAGAGATCTTAGGATACCGGCACTCCTTGATCTTGTATGGAATTGAATAGCCCTTCACAGGGGTTGGTTGGAATTTGAATGGTACGATTCAAATTCCCTAGGGCATAATAAAAGATGTAAGACAACAGTGTAGTATATCTGTTTAGGGTTATACACAATGCTTCATATTGGATGATAACCCTTGTTTGCCTTCTTTTCACTGAGATCATGTATCGTACAATAAGATATAATAGATATGCTTATGATGTAGTTTTTCTCATGTTGTAAACATGCTTATGTTGTCAAATATACTGACACTAATGGTTAAGATGTTGCTTCTAGCTATGTTTAATATTGCTAGCCATGCCTTTGTAAATAGAGAAGCATATACTGCTAATCATGCTTATCCAGATAGTTAACTATAATATCGTTCAGTGTCGCTTTTCTGGGCATCGGTTATTAAGGAAAACTGACGCCTATAATATAAGGCGTCGGTTATGTAGGCAAACCGACGTCTATATTCGAAGACCAGCCAGACACGGGTACCGCTTTGTATTCAGCGTCGGCTGACTATAACCGACCGACGCCTAAAAGCGACCACAAAATCCAATTTTCGGACGAAAAACATTTGGGCCACATACAGCGTCGGTGTTTTAACTATTAACCGACGCCTATTTAAAATGAAATTTTGCGCGAAAAGTTCCACTTTAGGTGTCGGTTATCCTTGGATAACCGACGCTGATAATGGTTCCCGCCAAATAATTTAGGATAAAAGTTTTCTATTTGGGCGTCGGTGTTTTACTATTAACCGATGCTAAAGCATAATAGGCGTCGGTTGTGTAGATAACCGACGCCGTTGATCAACTTAATAGACCCGATACCCGGCTCTTCCCCCTTTCTTCCTGTTTCATCGCGACTTCTCTTCTGTGCTGCTGCTCGCCGCCATTCTCCCAAAATCACCCATCGTCGGTTGTTGCTGCTCGCCGCCGCCGCTCTGGTTCTCTTCTGCTCACTGGCGATGCTGCCCGCTGCCTGCCGCTGCTGCTTCTTCTCCTGGTGCTTCTCCGACCGGCGCATGCTGCTTCTCCGACCGTTAGTAGCTTCTGCCCGCCGCCCGCCCCCGGTCGTTTGTTCCTGTCGCTGCCACTGCTGCTCTAGCTCCTCCACACGCTGCTGCCGCCGGCGGTCCTCTCCACACTAGCTCCAGATAGCGCTACCTCTCCTTCTCCCTAGCTATTTACCAACATGCAGCAAGCACGACCATGGCTGTGTTGGCCTACCACAGGCGTGCTGGACAGCACGGCCGTGGTAGGCCAACACAGCCATGGCCGTGCTTGTTGTTGGTAAGGATATGAACAAATTTTCATGTAATGTTTTATGTAAATCCTAGGATATGAACAATTTTTTTGCTTGCATATATTTGTGCTTCTAATCCTAATGTTTGACTTAATTCAGTAAATTTTGATGCATGTTGAAATAAGATTTAAACTTGTAAATTCTAGCATCCTAATTTGATTTGATTAAACCTAACATTGATGAAACCCTAACATCAATTGTGATGAAACCCTAACATTAATTGTGATGAAACTCTAACATGTACATATCTATTATTGTGTTTGTTGCCCTAGAAACCCATCCAAGATTGACTCATTAGGAGTAAATCTTGGATAGTCCCCAGTTTGGGACTGTTCTTGAACACCTAATCTCACTTAGGATGTAAGTGTATAATGTGTATTGGGTTTTCGAGAAAATTTCGGTAGCATTTCCCCGTTTGTTCTCTAAGTACATATGTACTTAGAGAACAGCGGGGAAATGCTGCCGAAATTTTCTTGAAAACCCAATACACATTATACACTTACTAGTGAGATTAGGTGTTCAAGGATGGGATAGGTGGTACACATTTATTATATATAAGAATGACATCAAATGTGTTTGTTGGCCTAGAAACCCGTCCAAGATTTACTCATTAGGAGTAAATCTTGGATAGTCCCCGGTTTGGGACTGTTCTTGAACACCTAATCTCACTTAGGATGTAAGTATATAATGTGTATTGGGTTTTCGATAAAATTTCGGTAGCATTTCCCCGTTTGTTCTCTATGTACATATGTACTTAGAGAACAACGGGGAAATGCTGCCGAAAGTTTCTTGAAAACCCAATACACATTATACACTTACTAGTGAGATTAGGTGTTCAAGGATGGGATAGGTGGTACACATTTATTATATATAAGAATGACATCACATTATACACTTAGGATGTAAGTGTATACCCTAATCTTTTCCTAATATATACTTGTTTCCTAATATATACTTGTTTTCTCTGATCATAGAATGGATAGATCATGGATGTCCATTCATAATCGTTGCACCCCAGAGTTTATATATGGTCTTGATCAGTTTATTAGATTTGCCGAGGAACATAGGGAAAAACCTACAGATAGGTTCTACTGTCCATGTAGGCATTGCAGTAACAACTTGAAAGTCAACACTGGTGAGGAAATCAAAAGTCATGTCATGTGCAACGGGATTGTACAAGGCTATACAGAATGGCACTGGCATGGAGAGATTTCAAAATTGAAACCAGTAGATGTCGATAGCAGTGCTTGGGTGGTAGAAGAAATTGCCTCCGATGACGTAAATGTGAACGAACCAGTTCCAGCAGACATCGTTGATGCGATGCTGGATAGTTGTAGGGTAGAGCACACAGATCCACCTCCTATCTTTAGAAACATTGTGCATGATGCTGAGATACCGTTATCCACAGGCTGTGCTAAGTTTACGAAGCTTAGCGTTGTGTTGAGATTGTATAAGTTGAAAGCTAACAATAGATGGAGCGACAAAAGCTTCACTTCATTGTTGACTTTGTTGAAAGAAATGCTTCCTGAAGGAAACGAGCTGTCAATCTCAACATACCAGGTAAAGAAAATGTTGTGCCCAATGGGAATGGAGGCCAAGAAGATACATGCATGCCCGAATGATTGTGTATTATTTCAAAAGGACTATGTAGATTTGAAAGATTTTCCAAAATGTGGTGCGTCACGGTAAAAATTGACGACTTCGGGGGAGTCCAAAACTGGTTCTCCTGCCAAGGTGTTGTGGTATCTACCTATAATATCACGGTTTCAACACTTGTTTGCAAATCCGAAAGATGCGAAGAATTTGAGGTGGCATGCAGATGTTAAGAAAAATAATGATGGGATCCTACGACATGCGTCTGATTCCCCACAGTGGAAGAAGATTGATCTATTGTACCCCAAATTTGGTGAAGAAGATAGGAATCTAAGACTTGGGCTTTGTACAGATGGGATGAATCTGTACGGGACATTGAGCAGCCAACATAGCACTTGGCCAGTCATGCTTGTTATATACAATCTTCCTCCCTGGATGTGTATGAAAAATAAGTATGTTATGTTGTCGTTGTTGATATCAGGCCCTAAACAACCCGAAAATGATATCGATGTTTATCTTGAACCTTTGATTGATGACTTAAAGAAACTTTGGGCTGAAGGTGTGATGACTTATGATGCTTCAGCAAGAGAGACATTTTGTTTGCACGCTATGTTGTTTTGCACTGTTAATGACTTTCCAGCATATGGGAATTTGTCTGGATATAGTGTCAAAGGAGCTAAAGCGTGTCCTATATGTGAAGAAAAAACACTGATTCAATAAGACTAAAACATGGCGGAAAGACTGTATATCTTGGTCATCGAAGGTTTCTTTCAAAATTCCATCTGTATCGTAGGAAGCGCAAAACATTCAATGGATGGAATGATGAACGGAGTGCACCTAAACCTATACCAGGGGATGTTGTTTATGTAAGAGTAAAAGACATTGTCAATTAATTTGGTAAGAAATCACAATGTAGTATGGCCACACGGACTGACAATTCTTCATTCAAGAAGAAGTCAATATTTTGGGATCTTCTTTATTGGAGTTCTTTGACAGTTAGCCATTGTATCGATGTAATGCACGTTGAGAAAAATGTATGTGATAGCATCATTGGTACTCTGTTAAATATACCAGGTAAGACTAAAGATGGGATAAAATCCAGACTGGACCTACGTGAAATGGGAATAAGGTCAGAATTAATAGAATTACGTGAAATGGGTAATAAAAGAACATACTTACCTCCCGCTTGTTACACGTTGTCTAGAAAGGAGAAGAAAACTTTTTTTGAATGCTTGGTAAATGTTAAGGTGCCACATGGTTACTCATCCAACATCCGTAGATTGGTATCAATGAAAGATCTGAAGTTGATAGGTCTTAAATCTCATGATTGTCACACTCTAATGCAACAAATATTGCCCGTGACAATTCGATCTATATTGCCGAAGCATGTAAGGTTTGCAATTACCAGACTTTGTTTCTTTTTCAACAGTCTATGCAGCAAAGTTATTGACCCTGATACTCTCGATAATTTGCAAAGAGAAGTGGTTGTTACCCTATGTCAGCTTGAGATGTATTTCCCTCCTTCGTTCTTTGATATCATGGTACATCTTGTTGTCTACTTGACTAGGGAAGTGAAAATGTTGGGACCAGTTTTCTTGCATTGGATGTATCCCTTTGAACGATACATGAGCGTTTTTAAAGGTGATGTTCGAAACTGTTATCGGCCTGAAGGGAGTATTATTGAAGGTTATGTGGCGAGAGAGGTTATGGATTTTTGCAATGACTTTCTCAGTGGTAATGACACTCCTGATAATGACAAGAATATTGAGGAGGGCAAAGGAATTTTGGGATCACGGGTGAAAGTAATCAGCCGTGAGCAGTTGGAACAAGCTCACTTGTATATTTTACACAATATGGACGAAGTGAGTGTTTATATCGAGGAACATACCAATTTCATAAAGAGACAACATCCTCGAGCAAGTTCAATGTGGCTTGCTAGAGAGCATAATAAGACTTTTACTAAGTGGTTTGAAGATAAAGTCTTACATCAACTGTAACATCCCAGGATTTGAGGCCTCGGATAAAAAACTCTTAAAAGGAATGATTGGACTACCCATATCACCAAGGTGCACCTCCTTTTCCGGGAGCCCATCACTAAAGAACTCCATAGTTAAGCGTGCTCGGCTTGGAGTAGTACTAGGATGGGTGACCAGTCGGGAAGTTGACCCCGGCTTGTGCATGAGTGTGGATAAAGTGTGCAGTTAAGGCTAGTGGTGGTCTGTGGGGCCAGTCATCATTCCTGAAACTCTACTAGAGCCTAGGGCAATGGGCCCGGGCGTTACAAATGGTATCAGAGCCATAACCCCTCCAGTAGGTGGGGCCCACATGGGCATGTGGCATGCCAGTCTTGAGCCGTGTGGTCCAGGCAAGTTGGAAAGGGCTATCCGTAGAGATGAGATGGAGCCGCCCTTGCGCTGGTAGCCGTGGACGGGAGTTGGGTGTCCATGGGACATTGTGGGTCTGCACTGAAATGGGGTCAGATTATGAGGCCATATAGTTGAGCCTTGACGAGGACGTCAAGAGTCTAAGTGGGGGAGATTGTAACATCCCAGGATTTGAGGCCTCGGATAAAACACTCTTAAAAGGAATGATTGGACTACCCATATCACCAAGGTGCACCTCCTTTTCCGGGAGCCCATCACTAAAGAACTCCATAGTTAAGCGTGCTCGGCTTGGAGTAGTACTAGGATGGGTGACCAGTCGGGAAGTTGACCCCGACTTGTGCATGAGTGTGGATAAAGTGTGCAGTTAAGGCTAGTGGTGGTCTGTGGGCCAGTCATCATTCCTGAAACTCTACTAGAGCCTAGGGCAGTGGGCCCGGGCGTTACTGGCCGTACACAGCAGCCAGAACTACTTCTGCTTGCTGCTGGTCGAAGTTGCTAGGCGGCTGGCTAAGCTGGGTGGGTGATGTGGTGGAGGAAGTAGATGGGAAGCAGGGCTACTGACTGTGGATTCGTAACCTGAATTATTGGCCGAGTTCAAAGGCACCTTCGCCTTGATGCTAGCTGCTCCCAAGGGGCGCCTAGCTGCTGCCCGCATAGCTTCTAGTTGCAGGCCGGCCGCCCATGGCTAGGGCGAGCTGCTGGTTGGAGTCGCCGCTAGGGCAAGGTAGGGGAAGAGAAATGGTGGAGGAAGGAAAGGGAGGGTGACAACTCTGCTGGCCGAAGCTAAAGAACCAAGGATGCCCGCCCCTTTCCCCCTTTCTTTGGTCGGTCGACCAGCTGCTGCTCCTGCAGCTTGGGCGGCCAGCGCCCTCGCTGGTCTGGCACTGCCACTGGGCCGAGATAGAGGAAGGGAAGAAGAAGGAAGAGGGAAGGAAGGAGAAGGGTAGAAGGGGCGCCTGGATCCCAGCTTGGAGCTCTAGCAAATCGCCCCCAAAATCGCGGCTAGGTCGACCTACTGCAGAGCGCCGACTTCCCTGTTCTATTGGTTGCGTAGAGAAGAAATGGGATAAGGGTTAAACAAATAAAAGGGAAAGGAAAGTTAATAGCCAAAACAAACTGGAAAAATTACAACCAAGTCCAAAACTTCTTGAAAATACCATAACTCCCACCTTGAAAGTCCAATTAAGGTGATTTTTGTTGCAAACTTTCAAGCACGGAAACCTCTACAACCTCAAAGCAAGAAATCATCCAAATTAACTAATGACACATGATCAAAACGCTAATTGCATCAGTTAGTACTTAACTCAACTCAATTAACTTAACAATCATCATTACTATTATCATTAATCACCTCAGATGATTAAATCTTGACTATTGATTCACATATTGTCTTATCTTAATTATCCAAGATGTTTAACAGAGTGCTTAGCACTAATCAAGGTGTTTCACGCTAATCGAGGTATTTATTGACTAACCCTGATATGGGTCGTAAGTTTCACCCCTAAGAAGCAGATCTGTCAAAGGGGTTCTACGGTGTTAGGGCACCTAAGTCTATTAACTGATTAACATATAAACATTTAAACAGGAATGTCACATTTACTGATTTCATATCAGATCACAATACCCTGTCATTCTAAACTGACAGAGCAATATATTTTAAATCATTGTAATTTCTGAGAAATTCTCATACCATGCATTCAGACAAATTAGAAATGCATAAATAACCCAACTTATTTCAATTTGGCACATACATAGAGAATTTACGCAATTGAACATCTTATTGCACAAATTAAAGAAATTTACTTCACATATGAGAATCATACTCACCCATTATCAATTCTCTAAAATTCTCGAAAAACGTACACATTAAACCAAATCCTGGTTTGTTCATCACTTAACTCAATTAAGAGTTAATTACATATCACAATACAATTTAATAACAATACTTGAGAATTTCTGGTAATATTTAAGAGAAATGTGCCATTTCATGTAAATATCAAATTACACATATTAACATCAAAAGATATATGCAATTAGGGTTTTCTTGCATGTTTTTATTTATTCATATCACCTTTGAAATCATACATCTGATAATTTATCAGAAATCTTCATTATCTGGGTTCATACCCAAATCATACCATTTTCAGACATGAATTTCTAATTTCAACATTCAAATGAGCAATTTAGGTTCCAATGAACCATATAAATCTACTGATTCAATCCGCATTGTTCAAATGCTAAATTTAATCATATAACAGTGTCTAGAAGCAGTTTATGAAATAAAAAGTCGGGCGACGCCAAACGCTGCCCTACGCCTGATAACGCCTGTTATCAATGTAATTCGCGCACATAACTGGAAATATTCAAACGCCTGAGTTTATTAATGATAAATAAATGAAACCCCACTCACAGCGACTTGGTCTGTCCGGATTCGTCCGGAGATGCGTCCAAGGCCTGATTCCGGGCGAAATTGGTTGCCTTCAACCTTGGGTTAATAGCATATTAATCCAACACTCAACTTTAATTATATTGGCTGAAAATTCAGTTTTCACAATAGTTTCTGTAATTCGTTTATTAAATAGCAAACAGAAGCTCCAAAAATTCTGGAAATTTTATATGTTATACCTAATGAAGTTTCAGACCTCCAGTAAAAATTTTAGATCATATCTAATTACCAATAAATAATTAAAAATCAAACAGTGCACTGCTATATTGCAGTCTGCAGCAGATTCGGTCGAGTTGTAAACTCGGCCGATAAACATGTCAGAACATTCTTCAAAAATTCTGATATTTTCCAATGTTGTTTACATTTTATATATCCAAATCATATCCAAATTTGAGCTACATCAGAGTTACACATAAAATACTAAAAATCATTTACTGAGACACTTTACTTATCAAATCTCAAGGTCTTATTTTATAGAGATGCTAGTATTCAAGATTAAATCACTAGTGATATCCCTTGAACTACTACAACTCTAATCATTCTAGGGTTTGGTCCTTAACAATAACATAGAGTTATTGTGTGCGGGTGTGGTCTATTATATAAATCAATTTGAGTTGCTTGGGTCATGGACACACGATATAAATCAATTTGAGTTGCTTGGGTCATGGACACACGAGGAAAGAGAGGCAGTGTCCAACAACAACCGTGCTTGTGTCACGATGGCACTGGAGGAAAAATGGGGGTTACTCAACATCATCCGTGCTTGTGTCACGGAGGTAACCCGGTGAGACTCTCCGCCTGTGTACTCAGGTTAGAGGAGGAGTCTAGAGCACTCAGAGTAGTGCAATGAGACCGTAGAGCCTATGAGTCAGGCCGGAGAGCCTGGGGTCCTGTGGCAGAGCAGGGCTGGCGTCAGACTTAGCATTTCCCGGGTGTGTCGCTAAGTCTTGTACGGTGGGATCGTAGTTTGCTATGGATCTTTATATGCAGGGTACACTGCATATGATTAGGGAATAATAATAATATAAATATGTAATCATATAGGATCACAGTAAATTAATATATCCGAACTTTTGTGCCAATTCATTATATCTGTTTATTGGTTTAAATTATCTGTTGTTGCATAGAAATGCGATTATATTCTGTAATCTGCTATGTCATTAGAACTGCCCTGCTTGTATTGTATTTATGTTTATTTCAATTTTATAAACCTGATGAGTTGTTTAGTGATAGCTAAATGAAATGCTATTCACTGAGCGAGTAGGCTCATACCTCTACTCAAAACATTTTCAGGTCATCACCAGTAGCAGGAATCTGAAGAATCCTTTCATCCTAACGCTTAGTCTGTAGAAGGTATAAGTAGTTAGTAGTTAGAGGTCTCTTAGTCATTTCCCCTCGGTCCTTGGGACATGGTGTGGGTGAGAGAGAGTATGTATGGCGAATGTGTAAAAGATGTAAATTAACTGTTATGTTTTACTTTCTGTTAAACAATGTTACATGTTGTAAACTCTGTTTATGTTCTCTAGCCAGTTCAATTGAAATGCTTTCTCAATAGTTTATTATGTTTTAGTTTACAACAATAATCTGGATATCATTACGAGGTTTTAAAAAGGAAAAAGTTCTCAGTGATTTATTTATGTAATAATCCCTTCGTCGCGCCCTAATCTCGGGATTAGTGGTCAGTGTGAGATCGGGGTGTGACATCAACTATCTCAAACACCAAATGATATTACAGAAACTATCAAATGCCTCGCCTTTAAACCAAACCCGAATGTTATGTCTTATGAAGGGTTTGACATTAATGGATTCACATATTACACAAAGCGCCAAGATGATAAGAGCGTCGTCCAAAATAGTGGGGTCACTCTTCAAGCGTCGACTATGTACTTTGCAAGTGCAAAGGATAAGAGTGCACGTGAAGCTAAAATATCATATTACAGTGTCATTGAAGACATTTGGGAGTTTGACTACATAGATTTCAAAATTTCACTCTTTAAATGTAATTGGGCTGATAACACCAAAGGAGTTATAGTGGATGAATTGGGTTTCAATTTGGTGAACTTTGAAAAGATTGGTGACAAGGGTGAGCCATTCATATTGGCATCACAGTCGAAAAAAATATTCTATATCAATGACCCTGCAAATGATAAATGGTCAGTTGTTCTTCATGGTAAAAGACAGTTCATTGAAGATCCTATAGATGAAGAAGAGTACTATGATAAGTATGATGACTCCAGTCCATTCTCAGTTGGGTTGCCAACTCTACAAAATATTGAAGCTAATGATGACTTATATGTGCGTGGAGATCACAATGAAGGATTGTTAATTGATAAAAGATCACAATTTTAGAGACATGTATGTTTATACAAATGCTAAATGTTTGCCTTTTTCTAGTTTATACAAATGCTAAATGTTTGCCTTTTTCTAGTTAATACAAATGCTAAATGTTTGCCTTTTTCTAGTTAATACAAATGCTAAATGTTTGCCTTTTTAATGACATTTTCAGATGGCTGACCATGATGAGCATGAAGTCCATGATGAGCATGTTGTCCTTGACGAGCATGGCGAGGATACCAATGTAAGTTCTAAAAACATATCCTGTATTTCTATAAAATTCATTATCTTCTAGTTATGTCATATATCCTATATTTCTATATTGGGCTAATTCAGTGTGTTTATTTTTGTCAAATTTTAGGTTGATGATGCACATGTACCCACTGAAGCACTGGAGCAACTTGATGCGCAGCACCAAACACTTAACAAGAAAAGGGGCATCACTCTGTTGAAGAAGTTAATAGTGCTAAGTGGCAGTGGATCCAAATTGGTTGTGGAGTTTGATAATGGAGGAAATGCAATTGGAGTGAACCGCAATAATTTTGTAAACTATCTTAGGTGTACCACACGGAGCCATTGTGGTGTTAAGTATGATAATTGGCATAAAGTTCCTCAGGGGAAAAAAGACTTGATATGGAAGGATTTATGCATGAGTTATTATTATTTGCAATTCTATTATGTAGATTACAAATTCTATTATTTGCAATTCTATTTTGGATACTAGTTAATAACATTTCTATTTTATAGAATCTGTTTGCATTGGATGAGAAGTTGCATCGTAAAAGTGTGATGCAACGCGCTGGAAAGATGCTTAGGAATTATAGGACAAATCTGAATAGAGAATACATAAAAGAGGGTGATAAGAAGAAGAAGTCATCCCTTGAACAATGGAACTTCTTGGACAAAGAAGATTGGGACAATTTTGTTGCTTCAAGAAAATCTGAAGAATTCAAGGTATTAGGTGTCACTCCCAATTTAATTAATATACATTGTATTCACCTATTCAAGATTAACATTTAGTGCTACTAACCAAATCATTAATGTCTATACTAACTAGGCCCTCAGTGACGCACAAAAAGCAAGGCGTGCACTGAATGTGCATGACCACACTATGGGTCCAAAAGGCTATGCAAGCGTTCGCCAAAGACTACATGCGGAGTCTGCGGCTACTCAGGAGTCTGCTCCTACTCAGGAATCTGCCACACCCATGCCTCACCATGATATCTGGATAGCTGGGAGGCAAAACAAGAAGGGTGAAATAAAGAAGCCCGTAACTGCTGAGGCGGCTGCGAAAATGGTAAAATACAACTCTTACAGAAATCATTTGAATATTGATTATTTGTGGTGTTAACTTACCAATTTTTGTTGATGGTGATTAGCGGGAGCTGCACGAGTAGAGGAAACAAGGCACGTTCATCCCTCAGGGCACAAGGGATGAATTGACAGTTGCTCTGGGTAACCCAGAGCATCCTGGACGTGTTAGGGGTGCAAGCGCTAGTGTGGGCATCAAAGCATTCTTTGGGCCATCCCAGCGCAAACCCAGAGTGGGACTTTCTCAAGAAGAGGTAACCTATTCTTTTTTTAGAATGTTACTGCAAAAGGAAATTCAATAATAAGAAGCTAATGTTTCTTTTATCCATGTATAGGAGAATAAGAGAGTCGAGGATATAGTTGCTAAGAAGGTCAACGATGTAGTTGCTGAGAAGGTCAAGGAAGAATTGTTGCGGTGGCAGGCATCTCAGGCTTCCAATCATCCTATGGCGACCCACTCTTCTCCTGATGCACAGACTGCGAGTAATCCTGGAGACCCATCGCCTAATATGTCTGCTGTAAGTATTGTTTATGACATTGTAGCTAGTCTTTTGAAGATGATATGTTTTCAAGATGATATGTATATATATATATATAACATTCTTTACGTAAATTTGTAGGCATTGAAGCCATGCCGCTTAAGAATACAAGACTATGTTGTTGCAGAGGCGCAGTCTTACCCATCCCTTCCTGGGGAAAGGTTTCACGGGACTCCAATGCCACAGGGCTACGTTTGTGTGGGACCATTACGTGTGTTACCCGATTGGAGGGAAGCTACATTGCCATATCTCCACCCGGATATTGATACACTTGCTGAGGCAGAAGGCGGGGTCATATTGTGGCCCAAAGCAGATGTCGTCTACACTACTGAAATTGTAAGATAAATGTACATTGATTTAGACTGTTAATGTGTATATATGATGTCAACTGATCTGAAATTATATATATAGTTCAAAAATAAGACACCAGGAGCACCTAGGCCTCCACCTCCACTTCCCGCATTACCAACTTGGGTTCCAACTGACCTAACATACCCGTTAGGTCCTGCTTGTAGGGGAATGGCATGTTGGCTACGGGCACATAATATACATTGCCCGATAATTGTTTCTTTAGATGCAGATTATGCAGGTCAATCATACGATAGCTTTTTATTTATACAAGATATTATTGAGGACTTTATGTATGATTGGATGAATACATCAATGATAGAGACATGGATAAGGTGAGATCTTGTTTATACATCCATATACCTTGTGTAAGATCTGATGATCTGGTTTCTTATATATTAATGCATACGTAATACATGTTTTGCACCTACTTAGTCGAAGATCACTGCAAACAATTTGCATTTGATAATGTAGGATTTTTTATTCCATCATTGATTAGTATGGTAGCTAAAGACCCTGATAGTGTTCAACAATATTGTATAGATGCTTTTAAAATTTTCGGTCAGCAAAACAAGAAGATAATAATAGCTCCATTCAATGTCAAGTAAGTTTACTTTATTTATAATTTGGACTTAAGAAAATTCCATTTTTATTGTGCATTTTGAGTTATTAATTGTTAACTTTTTACCTCTAGCGGTAGACATTGGGAGTTACTAGTTATTGTCCCCGGGACGTTCACTGTTTATTATCTAGATCCCGCGGGAAGTACATTAAACACTAAAATTGGACACGTAATGAGAATGTCATTATTCTGGTGAGAAATATTTCATTTTTGTATCTGTTACCATCTGTTATTACATTACTATTTACTTATGTAATTTACTGTGTTATATTAATATGTAGGGGTTTAGATGCATTCAAAAAGGCTGGAGGAACGGTCCCAAGGAAAAAGAACCAGCCAATAAATTGGCAGAACGTACAAGTAAGTTTCCGACTCCAATGTATATATTATTGATGTGAATTGTGCTTAGTTGTATTATTTTGTATGTTTCAATTTATAGTGCGCTACACAAGACAATGGATGGGAATGTGCATACTATGTGATGCGATTTATGCAGATGATTATCAAACATGCCGCATTGGACATCGATTCCATACATGAGGTATAATATATAGTCTCATTAGTTAGTATGAAATATATCAATCTTATTTTTATATTATTACTTATATATATACATCATTCCCTTTGCAGGTGTTTAAAACTGACAACACTATAGGTAAACGCTTAAAAAATATACATGCTCCATATACGATGGAAGCATTAAATGAAATAAGAGAAAAATGGGCAAAACCCATACAAGCAGTGGCAACTGTAAGATATAATTGGGATGTTGATAGTGATAATGAATGATACTTTGTAAATGAATATTTCTGAATGTTAATACATGTATTTGAATGTTTCTATATGTGTGAATGTGAGAATTGAATTGATGTCTGAATGTATCTACTTGTGTGAAATTTTCCTTGGGACTTTTGTAGGTTTGTGGCCTGTTTGTAGGCTGATATCAATGGATTTCGTATACCTGCAGTTCAGAAAACTAAACTGTAGGTTCTCATCCCACTGACCAGCCACAGCAGGCCTGCAAACTGATATGAAAAAAAAAGATATAGGTGTCGGTTATTTACAGAAAACCGTCAGCAAAGACCTACAGCGTCAGTTATTGGATAAAAACCGACGCCTAATATTACAAACAACTCGACCGTGCAGGAAAGCACGGCCGTGGTGGAAAAGGTGTCGCTTATTCATATAAAACAGACGCCTATAGTACTAAACACGGTCATGCAGGGAAGCACGACTGTGTCATCTTGAAGTATGGCGTCGGTTGTTTATAGAAAATCGACGCCAAAAGGGTTCGCGCCACAGAAAACAGCGTCATCTAGGACACTTTTTGCGTCGGTTACCAATTAAACACCGACGCAGAATGTGTCCTAGATGACGTTGTTTTCTGTGGCACGAACCCTTTTGGCTTCGGTTTTCTATAAACAACCGACGCCTCTAAGTTAAATAGGCGTCGGTTAAAAAATCGATGCCGAAGTGTTAGACCTTTAGCGGCTCCCACATAGGCGTCGCTCGGAAACTGACGCCAAAGGGGGTTAAACAACCGACGCTAAAAGGCATTTCTGTAGTAGTGGTTGTGCTTATGTTGTTTTCTCTTCTTATGATGTTGATGTATTCAACCGATTAGAAATGCTCATGTTGTTAGCTATGCTTATGTGCTACACTTATTCATAATGATAGAGATTCCATGTTACTAGACTTGCTCATGATGCTAGAATTGCATATGCTACTGAATTGCTTATATTGTCAAAAAGATAAAGGATGATAGTCTGGCTAATGATGATAGTTATTATCTTCTCCTTTATGCATTTTGTTAATCATCAATACTGCTGAGCTGATTTGTTATATCTGATTAAACTTCTTAACTATTTAATTACTTAAAAATGATGTAATCAATAAATGTTGTTGGAGGTTATATCTCTTGCTGGGACATGGGCCTCACCCTTGTGGTTCGCCACATTTTTTTAGGTAATTGAAAGTGAAAAAATCAAACTTGTGGCGGAAAAGTAGAGCTATGGTAATGAACCTCTGAGAATGTTGATTAGATGTGTAGTGTGTCCTAGAGTCATCCCTGTACTCTCAGGTTCGAGTAGGAAAAGTTTGTATATGGTGTTTCAAACAAATCAAACTTTTGTTAGCATGTTAATGCTTATTTGTGTGGCATATATTAATATTTTTCACCTGTGTATATATGTTGTGGCTAAGGATATAGAACAATTTGTTTCAAATTCTTGGCATAGTATGGATACAAGAAAGATGTTGGGGTCTTATTCAAACATTTTCGAGTGGGTGGTAATGTTGAAATCGATTTTAATTTACCCATATATTTGGGTATGTGATTAATTAGTGATCGGTTGTATTTTATGTTTTGAGTAATCTCATTTAGTGTAACGGGTTACCACATATTTACTCTGCGGCTCATATAGAACCTCCTGAGGAAGACGAAAGAAAAGCATCCCCTTATCCCGAGAGAAGACTGTGACAATGTTTGCATATTGAAGATGAGGGTTACCCTTTGTCCTAATGGCGGAATAGGTTGTAGGAGGCTGAACAGGAGCCCATATCCTATCACCCTATCTGTTGGCTGTGTGAGCAGCTGGACCGTCACGGGTGGAATAGCTGGTCAAAGGATAAGGTGAGCAGGTGCTAGCAGGTAAGGTGTGTTGTAACATCGGCCTCGTCGTGTCTGAGTAGTAAATTTGACGATTGTTTGGTAGGTTTTCAATGAAGAGGCGGGAAGTGGAAGAGGTGATAGACAAACCCTATCAACTGGGGTATGCCTTATGCTATAAATTGGGTATGTCCTTAGTCGAAGTGCTGCTACTACATCTGCATATTGTAGTCTAGGTGATCGCAGAAGCAGCTGATTCTGATTCCTCATTCGCTGATCTCTCTACACTGCTTAGGTGGGTCTTCTTCTACAACCAGTTTTGTTTTTTTTTCATTTGTTGTCATTATGTTTGATTCAAACTAACTATTTTCCTTGTTTAATTGTTGTTTGCTCTATGCTACTCCATCAATTTGGATGATGTGGCACCCGTTTGTATCAATCGTCAATCCAGGTATTTCATTCGCCCTAAAATGCAACATGTAGTAGTGCTTATAAAGAGTTAATAGATGATACTCAAAAAAGAACACAGATTCACAACAGTAACTATTGTTTTTCTCAAATTGGATACCATGACAATTGATTATACCATCTATCTTACTATTTTTCTTGACAAATGTTGATATTCGTTCATAACTAAATGTTTATGTTGTACTTAATTTGATGTTAGGTAGTTCTAATAAGGCATCAATAATTTGAAGTTGATTATTTGAACCTACAATACAAAGTCATATAACCTTGTATATTTTAAAGTAGGTTTCCTTACAAATGACACATAGTTTACTCTAAATTCATTAGACAAAAGTAATTATATACAAAATTAGTACATGTACACTCTTGGTACAGATTAGCAGAATGACCACATATAACCATAAATTAAATTAGCTATCCTAATAAAATTGTGTCTAACTAGGATATATATTCCATGTTTTGTTTTATACAAAATTGAGCACATAATAAATTATGTTACAGACCATTTGGTATATGCATCCCATTTTTTTTCTTAGTAGGTCCTCAGATAACAACTTATTTGATTATTGTGTATGACTTTCTTTTGTTTGTTGAGTTACTTTGTATTACCAAACCAAAGAAAGAGGATGGATATGTGATATGGTTTGAGTGAATGCATTCATAGAGTGTTCTAGTAGTTTTGTTGTGTGCTTATTGGTCTAATAAGTTTGTGTGTTCCCCCAATTTGTTTTTCTGCTAATCAGACCAATCTGAATGGAAGTCAGATGTTGTTAATCAGATGCTCACTATTAGTAGTATGTGTATGGAAGTGTGTTATCAATCATGGGTCCCACAAAAATATCATTTTGGGGTGGAAATGGGTTTTAATAGTCTGTTTTTGTGTTTCAGTAGTTTGTATTAAGTGTATTAGTTGGTCCAATCTATGTCTAATTACATATTGGAGGGATTCAACTAAATTTTAATCGAACTTCTACCTATTAGTGGGTTGAATATAAATTATTTTATAGCAATGTAGCACTAATTACAAGTCAAGAAAGAAGAAAATGAATTTAATGTATTGATCTTTGCAATTGTGGTAACTTATTCATGTTTTATGGTCGATAGGTTGAGTACCCAAGAATCCAAACAAGGCCTTATGAGAAGGCAATTTCTACATGTGTACTTTATACCCAAGAATCCAGTATTTATTTGTAGTTACTCTCCGTTGTCTCTATTTTGTCCCCTTTCTTAGTAATACACCCATTTCTTTGATTTTGGTTTTCCTTTGCATCCCGAGGAAGATGTGGCCACTGATTTGTGTTTCGGTTATTTATTATTTTCCCCAATTGTCTCCCCCTTACTCTTCAACATCAACGGTTTGATGTCTCTTTTACCTCTTGGTCAATTTCTATCATCCTATTACTACATGAGTCTAATCATTACTGATTACCCTACATTAATTACATACTAATCTCTATTTTTTTCCTTTTCTTGTGTGTTGCTAAAGCTTGCTATGATCAGTAACATGAAAAACTGAGCTAATAGCTAACTGTAGTTCTCCTACATTAGATTTTAATTTTTGTGACCTTTTGGTTGACCCTTGAATTATATTGATTGTATTACATTTGTAAAGAAATTGACTTCAATCTTATTTATTTATTACGTTATTATAGTTGTTCATATAATTTCCTCACATAAGGCTATGCCATCTCCTGTCTTTCTGTCAATATAATGATAGTGACCTTTTCTTTGTTTTTTTATGTGTTATTGCTCAAATTATGTGGACTTCGTGGTGGCAAATGTGGATGTCTATCACAGGTATTGTCACCCTTCAATCTTATACACTTATTAGGTTATTATATAGTTGTGATGTTTATCAACTTAGTTTTATCAGAAAATAGCAGCCACATGGTTATCTAAACCCCTCCCCTCCTATAGTTCACTTATGATCAATGTTTTTTTTTGTTGGTTCTAATAACAAACTATACGTGATGTTTTAGAATATCTTTTTCTGTGATAATTTTGTTTGGATAGATTCCCAAATAAAGAAAATTATTTTTCTTCATTAGGAGAAAAAAAACATAAGCACACAGAGGAGAATAAGTAACAGTAATCAGAATAGTTGTTAGAAATTCAGTGATAAGAATATCAGTGACATGTATGTTTTCTAATATATTTTGGTCAGTCAGATTAATTTGAAATTTGGAGGAATGTTAGATAACTATCATGTGAAGATATCTTAAATTTACTCAAGGTATACATATGTTTATCAGTAGAGTTATATCAAAAAATAGTCAGTCAAACATATTGATGAAAGACTAAAACCCAAATAGGGGCCTAATTGATTTTTTAAATTTTATTGCTATGTTTGTTGTTGGTGAAATTTGGATTGTATGTCTGAAAATGCATTTCTGACTTCTTACTAAATTTACAGAATTGTTGGAGATCATTTTCATAGTTAAATAAGTAAAGGTATCATTTAACATTTCTGATAGAATATTCTACTTAAATTAAATGAAATACAATATTGAGGGGTGACCTGGCCTAAATCGTGTGTCCTAAAATCGGAGGCAGATTTGAGGTAGTCGAGATTTTACATTTATAACCCGAATCCTTTTAGGCCCCCGCAACTTTGCTTACGGGGTCGAAGTAGATATACGGGGTCGAACACAGGGACAAGGGTGGTAGTGTTGAGAACTCTGAATCGACACGCTACACTCTGGAAGGTATGAAGATATAGTAAATTCCCCAAAGGGAAACAACAAGATGTCACAAACAAAACAAAGAAAACTATCTCCAACTGGAGTTAGAAGAAGGATTTAAGGTTTTAGTCATTTAGCAGTTTTTAGGGGTTTTCATGCAACAGAAATAGAAAGATCAAACTAGAGCTAAAGTGAGGTGCAAAGGATAAACTTTGGTAAAACAAGCGGCAGTAGGAGCATCATGTACCCCTCCTCTCAGAGCGGGTACCTCTAACCAAGCATCAACACCACTCTCGAGGTTGTTGGACTAAAGTTAGAGTGGAATGCTACTGAAGCAACTCTGTTCCAGGCACTCTCGTACTCCAGAATCAGACCAAACACTAGAGCCACAACACATCTCTCGAAGCTGTTGTGATGGGAAAACATGATTCGGTAGCTAAGCGAAATGTGGTCCAAACATGCAAGCTAGAGTTCAGATATTAAACATAGTAGTCATCCAACAATTACACCAAGCATAGAGCAGCAAGTGATTAAGCTTTTCCATTTCCATAAACATTAAAGGTCTTAATTACAGTGCATAAGTAAAGAATTAAATAACAGAAATAAAGATAGATGTCGCCTTCTTGATGTAGAAGGACGACAGTCCGCTGCAGCTCTCCAGCCTGATATCGGTCAGGAGCCTAGCCCGATACAGTAGTGTCGGGTGGCACACCCTCTCAGGCGACACACTGTGATGGCCGACTGTATCGTTCAAGGACCCTGGCCGATATGCTTATGTCGGGCGGCGCACCCTCTCGGGCGGCACGCTTATGACGGGAGAAGCATATCGGGTTCGATATCGTGTCTGACATGGAGTGATGCATCCACTGTCGGGCACTTGTGTCGCTCATCAATGTTGGCCGATATCGGCCTGCACTATCGCCCCGGACGGTCCTAAGTGAACCATCCCCTCCCTCTCGGGATGAGGAAGAGCTCACCTAGAGTTGCCCGGTACGAGCACTGAGGCACGATACTCTTGCTCTCGCAGTTTTCCTTCAAAGATCGCTCAAAGTTCTCAATTGTGTGAACCTCCCTTTTTGGCTTCCTGTAGCTGTTATTTATAGAAGCGCCACATGTCCTCCTTATTCATGGGTCGGTGGACGGCTGATACTGGTATCGCCCGGCATAGGGTGTCGGCTGTCAGTCACATGACGGGCGGTGCTTGCCAGTGGGAAGCCCGTGTCGGGCGACAAGCCTTAGCTTTCGGGCGAGCTTGGGCTCCCTTTCGGGTAAAAGACGTATCGTCCGTTAGTTTCTACTTATGCGGCATCCCCATATCACGCGTCGTTGTGTCGCGCTACCCTGTTGGGCAGCGCTTGTATCGGGCGTCAGGAAGGCCGAAAGCAGGTGGAGCTTATTTGTGGGCCGGGACGGCCTCTTTGATGACAAAATGTACCAAAATGAGGAAAAACTCTGCAAAATAAGGAAATATTGGATTAAGAGCTTTGGCCAATTATTTTGAAAATACATATAAAAGAGAGGAAAACAGTTTAAAAGGGTAGTTTTGATAACAGAAAAATAGTTTAAAATATCACAAAATTTGGTGTTATCAACTCCCCCAAACTTAGCATTTTGATTGTCCTCAATCAATATTTAAACTTTATTTAGTGATGCTTCTTCTTGCTCTGTGTAGCTTTCAAGCCAAGAGGTAAAAACAAATATCGTAATGCCTTTAGAGATAATGCTACCCCACTACAAACAAAAGACCTTGCGTTTCCTGCTTTATTATTTCAGTAAAATATTTTTGTACAGCTTCAGCGAGACTTTGATGCATGATTCCGAAGTTAGCTTACACACCAAACAACTTTATTTTTTTTTGGGTCAGAAAGTTGTGTATAGGGTAGGCTAAGGTTTTTTGGGGTTTTTCTTGTCTCCCATTAGTCCATCCAGGTAAGGGTCCGTTAACGGGAAAGAGGTCCCTGCAGTCCAAGCTAGTTGGCTTTAGAGCAGTGACTTCACATCCTACGTACCACTGCCCCGGATCTACCATGCCTAAAGATGGGTACTTTTGGAAAACAAGTGTGTATATATATATTTTTTTTCTTTTTCTTTTATTGGGCACAACTCTCATGCTTTTATTCACCCTCATAAGGCTGCTTTCTCTTTTTGGGATTTTTGTTCGGTAAGGGAAAACAAAAGAGATTTCTGCTTTTTGGGCAGCTTTTTCCTTCTCCATGCTCATCTCTTAGCTCTTTGTGAGATTATTCATTTTTTTTCGAAATTTTTGGCACGGAAAAACCTAATCTTTTGTTCGTTTGAAGCAGCATCATCAGAAAGATATAACAAAACTTGCATTTCGTTGAGCACATAGAAAGTAGACTTGGCAAGAAGGCGCATCAGGTTTTTACTAATATAGCGACTTTGTACATATGTAAGGAAACAAAATAAGCAAAATTTTCAAAATTTTTATGTGAGCATGACATTTTATACGAGCATGGGTAAATACACATGATATAGGAGAAGAACAAAATAGCACAAAGGGTGGAGGTGAAGAAGAATTTTTTATACCTCCTTCACTGGTACATGGGTACCCCCCCAAACTTACTCCACACTCTGTCCCAGAGTAGTGAAGAAGACAGGGTGAGGTCATGCTAGTCCAGTGAAGGTTAAATTGTGGTTGCGCTTGTGCCTTCGAGAAGCTGTAATATGCTTCTTTGCTGCCACCATTTTATTTCCCAGTTGGAAGCAGCCGGAATAAGTGCAAAACTCTCAAGAAAGAAGCTCGAAGCTTGTGCATAGCAGATAGAGAGCTCTTGAAAACACTTGTGGATACTTCCCCTTTTTAAAAAGATGGAACCGGAATGCCCAGATTCAATCTGGAGGCCACCTGGAAAGGACTTGTGTTGTCTCTGGAGATGGTCCTAAACCACCGCAGGAGACAAACTATGATAAGAAAGTGATCCTCCTCAGGGGCTACCAAATCAAGAAAAATTCATCCTCTCTCTTTCTTTGGTTGTTGATGGCTAGTAGCCTCGGGATTCTGACGTTTATGTCCGACAGTTGTTGCTTCAGCTGTGGCCTCAATTCTGACTCTTGTGCCTTGGTCGTCGGCTTGGTCGGTTTGCTTCTTGTAGGCCATACCTGTTATCAAGTCCATTGACCACTTAAATGTTAGGTCGGGAAAAATTGGAATCACGATGAAACTTGTCACGAGGTAAATCCTGGTGTATCGTTCATCAAAAGAAAACCTGAGGGCGATACGGAATCGAGCGATATGGGAGAAACTGCTCGGCACAACACGCTGCCCGACACGGGTATGTCGGGCGACAAGGTCGCAGGAAACAACTGCCCGTTAGGACGTCACGACGGAAAACGTGTCGCCCGATATGGCATATCGGGAAAACGTGATCGGCCGACGTGTCGTTCTTCACATGTGTCGGGAGATATAATATAAATCGACTAAGCTCGTCAACCCCGATAAGCAGCGCACGATATAAAACATGTGTCGGGCAAACAGGTTGTCGGGCTATACCTTTGCTCTTTGGAGCCATCGCCCGATACAAGGATAAAGGCAAGCTGGCCGACACGTGAACAAAAAGGTGGGCTACTGCATGTGGTACAAGTGGCTAAAAGAGTAAGTGTAGTGCCCCGACACGTTGAGCCCTCCTCACTATATATAGCAAACTCAGTTGGGGGTAAAACGGGCATTCCAGGGGCATGCGTCGGGCGTTTAGACCGGATGCTCCCGAGACGCACATTCCCATCAGTCAAATCAAGGGCAAAAACTCTTATGCACGATACGGGTGCATGTCGGGATGTCGTTCGTTGCTGCCCTTGCGACGCTCGGGAAACCATCGCCCGATACAAGCGGTTCTGCACCTAGTTGAGATGCTGCCCGGTGCGGTAAGCGGCAAAAACTAAAAACTAGGCGAAGAAAATGCTACTGAAGGGTAAAACATCATTGGCCTAGAGAAAAGTCCGTGACCTCAGATGGTATTACTCCTCAATAGAGCAGTGGCCCATAAAACAGAAGAGTCGGTACGCTCGACGCGTGCATTGACTCAGGCCTTATTACAGTCCATACTGTTTGTAGTGTTTGTTTTACAGGAAAATAAAATGCAACCTATTCTAAGAAAAGAGAGAAAAACTTGGGCTTCCTCCCGAGGAGCGTTGTGGTTTTCGTCTCCAACTTGACCGGTGTAAGCTCTTCGTGTTCAGTCTTCGCCATTACCCATATCCTGTAGGTCGATTTTTTCTATCCTGATAAAAGCTTCATCGTCATAAAACCTCTTTACTCTGTGCCCATTCACCTTGAAGACCTTTGTCGGATCATCTTTGTCGTAGAGCTCCATCATTCCTGATGGGTATATTTTCGACACAACAAACGGTCCCGACCATCTTGTCTGTAACTTTCCAGGGAAGAGGTGAATAGAGGATTTAAATAATAGAACTTTATCCCCTTCACTCACATCCTTCCTTCTTAGGTGAGCGTCATGCCACACCTTCGTTCTTTGTTTATAGATACTTGCATTTTCATAGGCGCTCATCTGCATCTCTTCGAGCTCTTGAAGCTGTAAAAATCTCTTTTCTCCTACTTTTTCAAGGTCCATGTTTAAGAATTTGATCGCCCAAAGGGCCTTATGTTCCAGTTATAGAGGCAGATGGCAGGATTTTCCGTAGATACGTTTGTAGGGGGTGGTTCCGATGGGCATTTTGTAGGCAGTCCTATAGGCCCATAGTGCGTCGTCAAGCTTCATATACTAGTCTTTCCTCGTTCGGCTGACAGTTTTCTCAAGGATCTGCTTGATTTGCCTGTTGGAAACTTCTACCTGCCCTGACGTCTGTGGGTGGTAGGGTGTAGCGATCTTGTGCTTCACTCCGTACTTACGTAGGAGTGTTTCAAACTATCTTTCTCCAAAGTGCGACCCGCCGTCGCTTATTACAGTGTGTGATACACCGAACCGAGGAAAGATCGTCTTCTCGAATAGCTTGATTACCGACTTGGCGTCACATGTTTGGGTTGCTACTGCTTCCACCCACTTCGATACATAGTCTACTGCCACTAGTATGTATTGATACCCTCAGGATGGAGGAAACGGCCCCATGTAATCAATCCCCCACACGTCGAAGATTTCTACTTTGATCCAGCTCGCCATCGGCATTTCATTCCTCCGCCCTATGTTTCCTGTAGACTGGCACTCCTTGCAAACTTTTACAAATTGTGAAGCATCTTTGAATAGTGAGGGCCAGTAGAAACCTGACTGTAGCACTTTTGCAGCTGTTCTTTCGCTACCCAGGTGTCCACCATAGGGGGAGGTGTGGCATTCTGTCAGGATGTCCGCGGTCTCTTCCTCTGGAATGCATCTCCTGTATAAGTTGTCAGCGCATCTTCTGAATATGAGAGAATCATCCCAGTAGTAGTTTTTAGCATCTGCGAATAGCTTCTTTTTCTGATTGTAAGTAATGTCATGAGGTAGTTCCCCACAAGCAAGATAGTTGCAGATATTTGCAAACCAGGGCAAGTCTTCTACTTTAGCTTCTGCCAACATAAGGGCCTCATCGGCATAGTCGTCGTTGATCGGTGGTCCCCCTGGTCTTTTAGCTATGATCCTTGATAGGTGGTCGGCGACCACATTTTCTGTGCCCTTCATGTCGATAATTTCATGGTCGAACTCTTGCAGCAATAAGGCCCACCTCAACAGCCTGGGCTTTGTGTCTTTCTTTTGCATCAGATATTTTATTGCCCCATGATCTGTATATACCTTGACCTTTGCTCCAACGAGGTACGACCTGAACTTATCAAAGGCGAAGACAATTGCCAGCATCTCTTTTTCCATGGTTGTGTAATTTACCTGAGCTTCGTCCAACGTGCGACTAGCGTAGCAGATCACATGGTGCTTTTTTTCTTTCTTCTACCCCAGGACTTCTCCTACCGCATAGTCACTAGCGTCGCACATAAGCTCAAAGGGTAAATCCCAATCTGGCGCTTGGAGGACAGGTGGTGATATTAAAGCGTATTTCAAAACCTGAAAAGCATTGAGACAATCATCAGAGAAAACAAATTCAACATCCCTTACCAGCAGATTGGACAAAGGCTTTGAAATTTTTGAGAAGTCCTTTATGAATCTGCGGTAGTAGCCGGCGTGACCGAGGAAGCTCCTCACTCCCATCACGGACTTTGGGGGAGGAAGCTTGGATATGTCTTCGACCTTACTGGTGTCCACCTCGATTCCACACCTTGAGATCTTATGCCCCAGAACAATGCCCTCTCGTACCATGAAATGGCACTTTTCCCAGTTTAGAACCAGGCTATTCTCCTCGCACCTTTAAAGAACCAACGACAGGTTTCCCAAGCATGTATTGAAGTCTTTTCCATAGACTAAAAAATCGTCCATGAAAACTTCTACGATATCTTCCAGAAAATATGAAAACATTGATATCATGCATCTTTGAAAGGTGGCGGGAGCGTTGCAGAGTCCGAAGGGAATCCTTCTGAAAGCATAAGTGTCATAGAGGTAGGTGAATGTCATTTTATCCTGATCGTCAGGCAAGATGGGTACCTGATAAAATCTTGAAAAGCCATCAAGGAAACAAAAGAAATCGTGATGCGCTAATCTTTCAAGAACTTGGTCAATAAAAGGTAGCGGAAACTTATCCTTTTTCGTAGCCCGATTTAGCTTTCGGTAATCGATGCACATCCTCCATCCGGTGATGGTCCTAACTGCCACCTCATCGCCCTTTTCACCCTTTACCACTGTCATCCCGCCCTTTTTGGGTACTACGTGAATCTGACTCACCCAATTGCAATCGCTAATTGTGTAAATGATCCCCGCATCCCTTAGCTTGATTACCTCTTTCTTGAAGACTTCCTTGAGCATCTGGTTCAACTTCCTCTGGGGTTGAGCCAGAGGCTTGGAAGATTCTTCCAAGTTGATTCAATGCATGCATAAGGTGGGGCTAAGGCCTTTGATATCCTCTACTGAATATCCTATAGCCCCCCTGTGGAGCGTCAACTCCTCAAGAAGTCGGTCTAGCTGATTTCTCGAAAGATTGGCATTAACGATGACAGGGTTTCTCTCTTCTTCATCTAAGAACTCATATTTCAGACCTTCAGGCAATGGTTTCAACTCAGGCTTTGCTCTGGATGCCTTCTCTTGAGGCTCCTCCTCAAGAGAGGCATACTTCACAGGCTCCACCACCTCATCTCCTTCGTGCATATCTTCGTCAAACAAGTCGAAAAGGTCGAGATACTTCACAATTTTAGGATCTTCGAAGACGGAATCCTGATAGCTTATAGCCCTCACAAGGGGGTCCACTATCCGGATGTCCTCCTCTATCTCCTCGCAGAATTTATCGTAGTTGTCTGCAAAACATGCAGATTTAGATAGGGAAGGACCCTTCATGGCTTCTTTCAGCTTGAAGTCCAGGTGGTTGTCTCCGACCCTCAGCGTGATAATCCCCTCAGAGACATCAATCAACACCCTTCCTGTCGCCAGAAAAGGACGTCCAAAGATAATCGGGCAGCGGGGATCTTCTGTTGTATCAATTACGACTATGTCACAAGGAATGAAGAAATTACCAACCCTGATCGGCACATCTTCAACAACGCCGATTGGTCTCTTAAAGGTATGGTCCGCCAATTCGATCCTCATATTGGTACGAACCATGTCGGTTAAACCCAACCTTTGCGCAAAGCTTAGGGGCATGAGGTTGATGCTTGCCCCTAAATCGGCAAGACCTTTTCGCTCAACGTTGTCCCCAATGGCAAACGGGATCGTAAAAGCTCCAGGGTCCCTTCTTTTGTTAGGCAGGTCAGGATTCACGAAGGCTGAGGAAGCAGATGCTAGGTGCATGGTCTCAACCCCTCCTCCCCTTCTTTTCTTCGTGATAAGATCCTTGAGGAACTCGGCGTAGGTCGGCATCTCCTCCAAGGCGTCAAGGAAGGGGACTTCAAGATGCAGTTTCCTGATCGAGTCCATGAACCTTTCGTTATGCTTTTTCATATTTGCCTTGATCCTGGGAGAATAAGGATTCCTCCCACCAGATAGCTCATCGGAAGGCTTCTGTGCTGGCTCTTGAGCTTTTGCTTGTCTACCTTCGTCCTCAGCCGGAATCGCACTCTCAGGCCTTGGCTCAGGCTCTGGTATGGCTTCATCAGTGCACTCCACCATCTTCCCAGACCTTAGTACTGTCATTCTGGCAGTTTCAAGGTAGGAGAGTGTTTTTCCTGCAGGGTCCTTTCTCAAAGCAGCCATCTGGGCCAATCGTTGATCGACCTCGTGCTGGCACATCTGCAGACTCGCCATCTGGTGTTGCATGGAATTCAGAGCTCCAGGACTGGCGAGCGCTCCCTGTTCCAGCTGGTTGATGATGGTGTCTTGTCTCTTTATGTAAGCAAACAACTGACCAACCAAACTGGGTTGGTGTGAAACCCCATCTCGGCCTTGACGTTCACCCTCAGACAGAGATTGCTCATAGCGAGTCATGGTGTCAGAGCTCGATGGATCAGATCACCGTTCTTCAGAGTTCTTGAAATGGCACGAGAAATCAAGTTTTAGAAAATGGAATTATTATTTTGGGCAAAGAGTAATGATAGTAAATAACAAAAGAAAGAAAAGAGTGTTGTCAAGCTCATTTCTAAGCTTGAGACACGGGAGTGTAGTTAGTGGATTCAGATTCGTCAACAGTGCCATTTTACCTTGTCCCCGACAACGGCGCCAAAAAGTTGACCTGGCCTAAATCGTGCGTCCTAAAATCGGAAGCGGATTTGAGGTAGTCAAGCTTTTACATTTATAACTTGAATCCTTCTAGGCCCTCGCAACTTTGCTTACGGGGTCGAAGTAGATATACGAGGTCGAACACAGGGACAAGGGTGGTAGTGTTGAGAACTCTGAATCGACACGCTACACTCCGGCAGGTATGAAGAGATAGTAAATTCCCCAAAGGGAAACAACAAGATGTCACAAACAAAACAAAGAAAACTATCTCCAACTGGAGTTACAAGAAGGATTTAAGGTTTTAGTCATTTAGTAGTTTTTAGGGGTTTTCATGCAAAAGAAATAGAAAGATCAAACTAGAGCTAAAGCGAGGTGCGAAGGATAAACTTTGGTAAAACAAGCGGCAGTAGGAGCATCCTGTACCCCTCCTCTCAGAGTGGGTACCTCTAACCAAGCATCAACACCCCTCTCGAGGTTGCTAGACTTAAGTTAGAGTGGAATTATACTGAAGCGACTCCATTCCAGGCACTCTCGTACTCCGAAATCAGACCAAACACTAGAGCCACAACACATCTCTCGAAGCTGTTGCGACGGGAAAACACGATTTGGTAGCTAAGCGAAACGCGATCCAAACATGCAAGCTAGAGTTCAGATATTAAACATAGCAGTCATCCAACAATTACACCAATCATAGAGCAGCAAGTGATTAAGCTTTTCCATTTCCATAAACATTAAAAGTCTTAATTACAGTGCATAAGTAAAGAATTAAATAACAGAAATAAAGATAGATGTCGCCTTCTTGATGTAGAAGGACGACAGTCCGCTACAGCTCTCCGGCCCGATACCAGTCAGGAGCCTAACCCGATACAGCAGTGTCGGGCGGCACACCCTCTCGGGTGGCACACTTTGATGGATGACTGTATCGCTCAAGGACCCTGGCCGATACGCTTATGTCGGGCGGTGCACCCTCTCGGGAGGCACGCTTATGACGGGCGAAGCGTATTGGGTTCGATATCGTGTCTGACATGGAGCGATGCATCCACTGTCGGGCACTTGTGTTGCTCATCAATGTTGGCTGATATCAGCCTGCAGTATCTCTCGGGACGGTCCTAAGTGAGCCATCCCCTCCCTCTCGGGATGAGGAAGAGCTCACCTAGAGTTTCCCGGTACGAGCACTGAGGCATGATACTCTTGCTCTCACAGTTTTCCTCCGAAGATCGCTCAAAGTTCCCAACTGTGCGAACCTCCCTTTTTACTTCCTGTAACTGCTATTTATAGGCAGCGGTTGGGGGAAGTTATGGTGCTAGAAGCACCACGTGTCCTCCTTATTCGTGGGTTGGTGGACGGCTGATACTGGTATCGCCCGACACAAGGTGTCGGCTGTCAGTCACGTGACGGGCGGCGCCTGCCAGTGGGAAGCCTATGTCGAGCGACAAGCCTTAGCTGTCGGTCGAGCTTGGGCTCCCTATCAGGTAAAACACGTATCGTCCGTCAGTTTCTACTTGCGCGGAATCCCCATATTGCGCGTCGTTGTGTCGCGCTACCCTGTCGCGCAGTGCTTGTATCGGGCGTCAGGAAGGCTGAAAGCAGGTCGAGCTTATTTGTTGGCCGAGACGGCCTCTTTGATGACAAAATGTACCAAAATGAGGAAAAACTCTGCAAAATAAGGAAATATTGGATTAAGAGCGTCGTTTGGCCAATTATTGTGAAAATACATATAAAAGAGAGGAAAACAATTTAAAAGGGCAGTTTTGATAACAGAAAAACAGTCTAAAATATCACAAAATTTGGTGTTATCAAGGGGTTATTTGCAAATGACCCAAGCACCTCAATGATCAAAGCACCTCAATTGATCTATATCAATAACCTAAAAACCTAGTAGCTCTCATAATTCATAATTCATCCCAGATAAATGAAATGTTTCAAAGAGAGGGTAGGGTTTGCAGGAGGAAATGAGTGAAGCTGCTAATCTTGGTTTATATCTTGCCATAAGTGATGAAATGCAGTAAGTTGATCTTCTGTACATAGGTTTTTATAGTTAATCTTCATGTATAAAATCCATCCATTTGTTGTACCTATTAATAACCATGTAAGTCATTATATACTTATTAGTATTGTAAACACCCCTCACTATCATTATATATTACAACACCTACGTCAGTATGTCTTCTGCAGACCCCTGGTTGCATATTGTTTGGTCAAGAGAGTCTAAGTACGCTCTAGTTTCAGCATTGCAGAGGCAGCATGACGTAGGCAAGTGTATTGACGGCCAATTTACTAGGGATGGTTGGAGGGAGGCACTTCATGATTTGAAAAATAGGATGGGGAAGTCGTCCTTCTTATTAGAGCATATCCAAACTCGGTGCAAGAACCCGAGGAAGGACTATGCCAGATTGAAGTTTATCACCAACAAGAGTGGCGTCAGATGGGATGAGATTAGGAACATGCCCAAGTTGCCTGACACCCCTGAGTGGAGGGAGAGCATTGTGGTATGTACAATAATCATGCCATGGCCCCAATAAGTAATGTCCTACATTTACATATAAATTTCCTAATAAAAAGTTTTTTATACTTAGGCAAATAAGGATCTTGCTAGGTTGATTAACTGACCCTTTCCCTACTACTATGACATCGAGTTGATGGCGGGGAGGAACATTGCTAGAGGACACCATGCAATGTCTTCTACGGATACACAAATACCATCCGATGTTGCCTCCGAGGATGAAGTTGTTGTCGACTTAGAAGTGTCTGATACACCCATGAGCATAGAAACCCCAGTAGGAGAACCGTACATAGGTGCACCTGGGATGAAAAGTGAGGGTGACATCGGGGGAGGCGAAATAGATACCTAGGGTGTTGGGGGAAGGACTCCTCCTATCTAGAGGCACAAGAAGCGACCATCACTGTCACAAGAGTGATGTTTTCTTTCTAATGAAGTGTTATCTGAATTCACACAGGTGTACGCAAATGTACACAAGTTAGGCACAGGTGTGGCCACCAGAGTCAATGAAAAAGAAGAGTTTGCAATGATTCTGAAACATTTCAATGACACATTCCCTGATGCCCCTAGCCCTGTATTTACAACACTTGTGAATGCCATAAAGGAGTCAACAAACCACAACATCTACCTCATCCATATACATACACCGCACAAAATAACAATATGGTTGTAAGACCTTTGGGAAAGGTCCCAAGGCGGTAGTGCAACACCACTACCTTCAATGCCATCCTCTTTTGTGCCATATGAGTAGGGATTTGCTTCACAGACCACATCACCAAACTTCAACAGCACATCAAGTATGCCATCTGTGTGGTATACTAGAACCAATGATGTTGGCACAAGTGGGAATAGTAGAGGCCCTTCAGCATCATAAGTTAGAGGTTGGTTCAGGTTATGGTTTGCTTTCCAATGTCATTTTTTTTAGAACTTTAGAAATTGATTTTGCCTTGTTGGTTTCTGTGTTTGGGAACATGAACATCAATTCGTTATTATTGTAATAATTACTTAATGGTCAAACATTTGTTGTGTGTTGCATTTAATTCATATCTAATGTTGATGTAGTTCATTTCCTATCACATCTTTCATATAATGTTCATGTTGTTACTCTTTTAATTTTAGGGATCATGTCAAGATTTTTATCATGTTACTTGTAGGCATCATGTCTGCTAGTGGACATACAGAACCAAGAGACCTCCTTACACAGAATTTAGATATCATGTCTGGTCCAACAAATCACATTGCTGATGCAATAGCTGAGTCAATAGAAAACTCCATCATGGATAATATTCCTAATGATGATGATGTACCACCTTCAATACCTAGGTCAGTTAGTATTAAGAGTGGCCACAAAAAGGTGATAGAAATCACATCCGGTCATAAATAGTGGGCTTATGACCGATACCGAATGCAACCACAAACTATAATAGCCTTCGTGGACAAGCTTGAGGGTCATGGCTTGTTAAAAAGTAGTACAAGAGTCTCATTAGTTGAGGTTGTATTCTACTTACTCTAGATGGTTGGGCATGGCCATTCAAATCATGTTTTAGCTGAGGACTACATTCACTCTGGTGAAACCATAAGAAGAAAGTTCAACAAAGTTTTGGATGGGGTGTCTGTGTTATGCCATGACTATGTTGTCATGCCAACCACAACCACAACAACACATCATCGTATATTAGAGAGCCCAAGGTTCTACCCTTAATTCAAGGTAATACTTATCCCCTACAATTTATAATAATTGTCAATTTGTTTGTATGTTGACAACTGATTTTGATGTTATAGAATGACATCAGGGTTATTGATGGGACACACATCCCCGTCTTGGTGACATGTGACAAGAAAAATCATTACCGAGATAGAAATGGGAATGTCTCCCTAAATGTCATGGATGTAGTAGACTTCTTGATGGAGTTTACATATGTCCTTATTGGGTGGGAGGGCTCGGCTGCTGACCAAAGGGTCCTACAAGCATCAACAACCACAGACACTTTTAAAGTTCTGCCAGGAAAGTTTTACCTAGTTGATGCAGGGTATGCCAACACTCGTCAGTTTCTTGCACCTTATCACAACATAGCTTATCATATATCTGAGTACTGGGGAAATAGACTTTCCTACAACAACAAGAAAGACAGATTCAGCCACCATCACGCTCAATTACGTAATGTTGCAGAAAGAGCATTCAGTGTGCTTAAGATGTGGTTTGCCTACCTTAAAAAGGGGGCGACATATCATATACATTCGCAGTGTCACCTCTTAATGGTTTGTTGTATCCTCTACAATTTTATACATCACTAGAATGATAGTGATTCTATGATGGAGGAAATCCCAAATAACAGTTCAACACCTTCCATCCCAGCAAATGGCGTCGACCTGAGTTCGCTACAACAAATAACTCCGACCGATGCCAGGGAGGGTGATGTATTACGTGAAACAATTTCCAATACCATTTGGGATACTCGTTGAGCTTACTTTATACTTGTCATCATTTCTATAGCATTTCAAAACTCATCTATGACTTGACATGTGCTCTCAAATGTTTGTTTAATACAAAGTCAACATTTCAAAATTGATCTATGAATTCATTTGTGTTCTCAAAGTCTATTGTTTACTAAAAAAAATCTAAAAAATGTCACATTATGTTTCATTAGGTTGTCTGTCTTCACATGAATAATGGAATGTCGTCATATCCATGTGGTCTCCATTGCACCGTACGAGGGTACATGGATGCCACAGATGCAGTAAATGGATGGTTTGAAGACAACAACCCCCACAGGCCATATTTTACATGTGGTAGGGGTCTTTTTCTGACCAGATGTCATATGATGTTTCCCGTGTAGCAAGTACAGCCTACAATGGCCACGCATACTGCAATTAGGGATGTGTTAGTAAAACAACTTGCATATGCATGCAACAAATGTAAGCAATGGTCAGAACAATGTGATTTTGTCTGCTCCACAAGAGCAGACACCGCTAGGCTAATAGAAGAAATTGAAAGTATGTTGAAGAGGCACCTATATCTTCACAAACGACTTAACCTATTGAGTGATAATGACTCTTCAACAGAGGAAGACGGATACAATACATCATAGATGTAGTATGTAGTATATTTTGATCTATCCAACTAAGCTTCACTTGTATGTTAGAACATTCAACAAGTCTTATCAAAATACTCTCCAACTATGTTTTGTAGAAATCTATGTTTTGAATCCAAGTTTATGTTACTAATCATCAATCGTGTTTAAGATGTTGATGAATCCTACTAAAGTTCCGATGTCGTATTGTGGTGTAGGAGCAAATTTGAGGCTAAACATAGAGGATGCAGGGTTATATGACTTTGGAATTCTGAGCAAAAGGTCAAGAGAAATGTATTACATATATCCTTCTAGTCAGGGGCACTAGTAAAACCAAAAATGATTAGTTGCACTTGCTAAGTACATCGTGTATTCGTTGTTATTAACTCAAATTTGGGAAAACATTCTAGGGAAAAGATCAATGCAAATACTTTCATTGGGCAGTCGATCTCCCCCCAACAATTGATTCGTTCAAGGCTGAGATTACGTTACTAACTTGTGAGTGCAGGTCAGTATGGGGCCAGGCGATGAACATGATGCACTTTGTTGAAATCCATCACAACTCTGAACATGTTTACACCTGTAGAAAGGTCGACTATGAAGTTCTACAAACTTTCGTTTAAAAGTTGGAGGAGAGTTGTACTCTTCTTTTGGATACTCCTTCACCTTCGATGACACCATAACATTGTTGTTACACTTACATCACAAGCTTCATAGTTTTTTTCATCATTTTGTTGCATGCTTATGGATGTATCAGATTGTATGACCTATGTTATTTGCACACGAAATCATAATATTTGAATTATAACATTATATCCACCATTGTGAAAGGAGCCATTATTCTATTTCAACATCTTACATACAAAATTTGTTCTATGGCTGGTCATCTAATATGGTGTGTGGAGCACGATCAAATCCTACTTGATGCGACGAGAAACTAGTATGAACTGGGAAGATGTGTCAATAGATCATATACTAGAGAGGCTTAGAGGGAGACATTGCTTGACTTTCATAACATAACTGGGGTGCTTAGCATTGATTTGAATAGGCCAAAAACCTATTGGAAGAAATTAAGGAAACAATTTATCAGACAAAATCAATTCCTTTTGTATGATTGGATGCCTAGGCATCAATTAGCTCTGGAAAATATGATGACTGTTGAAAACATAAACCATGTTGTTGTAGGTGTAGGTGATGCAGAAAATGAATGAAAACCATCACAACAATGTCCATGTTTACATTTAGATGTATGCTCTTTTTCGTTGTTGTAATCGGACCCCTGAGCCTGCTTGTTTTTAAATCTACTTCATACGCTTGCTACAACATGTATGCTCTTACTTCATCACAATGTTGTTTATTTATGGATTCACTACATATCAGGCCCTTTGTTATATGCACATTAAAATATATATATTTCAATTATCATATTAGCTTCACATACAACAATAAAGCCTTACTATTGCAATATACTACATACAATTTTTTTAATATGGTTGCACAACACACCACGTCGTATGTTATATGGTACACAGAGCTTGATATGGTTCTCAGAGATTTGATGAGAAACTAATATGACATGGGAAGATGCATGAATGGAGTATATAATGCACAGGCTTGGAGGGAGGTGTGGCATGACTTTTGAAACTTAACAGGGGGGCCTTACATATCTTTGAGCAAGGTGCAACTGTGCTGGAAGCACCTCAAGATAGAGTTCATAGAAGATAATCTTTTCATTTTGGGAGATTTATTGCCTCCCCCACCATTGGCCGTGCAACACGTCGTTCAATGCAACTTTGTGACTACTCATCACACCTATCCACCAGTAGTTGTTGAGTACCTTACCAATGACGAAATCACCAACAACACAACTACAGCCTTAGGCGGTGAAGCAGACAAATGAAATTATAACATAGTTGCTCCAACTTGTATTTGTTTATGATTGTTTGGCAACATGTTGTTGTAAAACTTATGGCCATCGTCACTTTGTTTTTACCATCGTTTCATCAAAGTTGTACTTACTTATTCTGTTTAGAAGTCTTACATCACGTTCAAACTTCTACTTATCTAAGTTTGCTTGCCAACTTTAACTTGTACAAACTGTTGTCATATGTACTTTGTTATTTTGATTATTTTCTCTTACTTATATTTATTTTACAATTTTAGATGTCGACATCGTGTTCAAAGCCACAAAAAAAGTTTGAAAAGATATCAATGTCCCCATCAAAGATACACAAATATGTTGAAGAATACATTGTTTGCAAAAAATATGTTGTGAGTCTACACACCAGGGGGGCAAATTTGAGAGCCAAGAAGAAGGAAAGGATGGGGTCAATAACCATGTTCCTCATCTGCAGTTGCTGTTTGATTGGCCAAAAGATGACATCAAAACAACAACCTCAGTTGCTACAGGAGGATTGTCCCTTGTCATGGGACGAGTATGAGGAGGCCCTAAAGTGGGCTAACTGGGAAATTCCTACGTGGGAGCAAGAACAATCATCATCCACCCCAAAGACTTCCCAGCACAGTGGTTGGTCACCATCTTAGCATGTGTGTATGGGTGTGTAGGTCTAGGCCCATGGCAAGCTGCTCATTTTTTGTTCACTCTCCCTTGGTTCATGACACTTTTACCTGGGACCACATTATGTTCTTATCAGCTTTTTTTCGGCTTTGTTCAAGTTCTAATGCAAACATTATCATCTTTACTCTGTCATATCTTTTATTATGGAACAATTGTGTCCATTTTAATAACACTATCATTCAAATGATGTTTGGTCTACTTGTGCGTAATTTATGTTCTATTGTGCCAATTACAATTATCTTGTCAGTTACCAATTACTAGATCGAATATGCACAACTGTATACATACATACAAAATGAACATGCCATGCAAGACAATTGTAAAGTTTAATTTATTTAAAATAAACATATAAAATGAGTATACTCACTATTTGTTTCACTAAACAACAAACAATATCACCCATATTATGTATCAAATTATATTTATTTTGTTACTTTTATAGTTGTATTGTAGTGGCATCATAGCTTCACATATTTTGTTATTGTTAAAACAGTTCTGTAAGAATAGGACAGTTACAATTATGTGTAATTTATGTTCTATTATGCCAATTACAATTACCTTGTCAGTTACCAATTACTAGATCAAATATGCACAACTGTATACATACATACATAATGAACATGCAATGCAAGACAATTGAAAAGTTTAATTTATTTGAAATAAACATATAAAATGAGCATACGCGTTACTTTTCATTTCACTAAACAACAAACAATTGTATACTTGTTATTGGTAACTATTCAGTTTGTTTTGATCAGGGAAATGTATAGGCACCACATATAAAATGAGCATACTCATTACTATTCATTTCACTAAACAACAAACAATATATATCACCCACATTATGTATCAAATTACATTTATTTTGTTAATTTTATACTCGTACTGCAGTAGCATCACAACTTCACATATTTTGTTATTGCTAAAACAGTTCTGTAAGAATACGACAAAATAAGCAGATCATGACTACGTTGCCAAACAAAATCAGATTGAATCCAGACTGCTAGCCAAATAGAATTAGATTGAAACCGGACTCAATCTAGTCCAGCTGACCAGAATTAGGCTGGGTTGCCAAATAGAATCAGATTGGATCCTGACTACCCCAATCTAGATCTACTGACTAACCCCAACTAACCCAGTACAGACTACAAAATCCCAGTCCCTAACCAAACAGGGACTTTAGGATTGAGTTAATGAGGTTACATTTATATAGGATTAACAAGAAGCCCAACAAATCTCTTATTTAAAGAAAATGATAATAAAAAATTTTGATGTTAACATATGAAAAGTTGAAATATAGATGTTATAACCTAGTTTTTCACATGAATTTATCAAATTGAAATGTATTATTTGAATAAATGGGCACAGAGAAAATTTGGTGTTCTTTTCTTTGAATGTATGGTGTCCCTCACAAAATTTCCTTTGTGGTTAATTTTGTGGTTTCTACTAGTCTGTTCATCCAATAATGGATATAAGGGGAAAGGAAGAGAAGCAAATCCAATCATGAGAAAAGGTAAAAGAATAATAGAGAATAAGTGATATCATTATGAGGCTTATGTAGAATTCTCTAGAAAGTGGTATGGATGACCAAAAATCATTTGAATTTTGATTTCACATGGTTGCTAATAAGAAAAATAATCCAAATCAATAAAATAGAAAAGATTAGAAAGAGAAGAGGATTAAGCTAATCCATAAAATGTGCCTTGTAAGAGGAATACTTTCATATTAAGAACAAAATCTTTTCCTTTCGAGTTTTGGACTCAAACCTTGACCACGAGTAGATAAAGTCATTATGGGATTTTCCTCATAATTTGGGATTAAAAAAATTAAAGGATTAGGAGATGTGAATTTTTCTAGAAGTACTAAAGCAAGAGGATAATCATCAATGTGCATGAAATGTCACAATTTTCGGTTCATACTGGAACTATATCTCGTTCCTTTATTTTTTCACATGATCTTCTGACCTTTGGTCAAGATCCAATGATGATCGCCTCATCGTATACTGGGTGTAGGTTTTGGAAAGTGGGAACAGGAATCCAACATGTTCCATTCCCCCCTCTCTCATCATTACACGAGTAGATCAGGAAATTATCCCAATGACTCCTTGAGATCATTGTGAATCTACCTACCCTAGGTTTTACCTAGTTTTGAGATCTCTAAAAGAATCGCCCAATATCTAGGTTGACCAAGAACAAACCCAGAGCTATGTAAGGAGCCCTAGACTCCCTATAAACATCATGAGCACTGAAGAAGGATGCCTCTGGCTCCCTAAATGATTCCCTACTCTCAATTGCTCAATCCATCTTGTCCTACCCCCTTGCCTATTCTTGTTGTCTAGCTAGAGAATCTCCTTGCCATTTGATCATCTCAGACCAACATCTGATCAATTGAGGCCCTTCTCAAGTTTTCCAGAGCAAGGCAAAGGTGGAGGAGTCCTTGTTTACCGAAGAAGAAGCCTAGACCCCGAGTCAACTCACTAGTTGACTAGCTGGCTCACGAAAAGAATGGAGCAGAGGAAGATAAAGGACCCCAGTAAATAGACCATATTACCCTTTCCTCTCCTTCAGAACAGGTAAGGCATTTTGGTCTTTTTACCCTTTCTCAGTCCAACTAGCATGGAGCCATGCAGGATCACCCAGCCTAGGTGGCACAAGCCCACAGGTCGGCCTAGCCTAGTTGGAAAGGCCAGGATTTAGGTGTGTTGCCTAGGTGGCACCTTATGATTGATCTGTATGTATTTAATTTGTAAAAATTATAATAAATCATAGGAATGTCCAAACAAGGCAAGTAATACATGAATTTTACTTAGAAAAATATAAAGAATTCAATAAAAATATAATCAAGACCTAGATCCGAATTTATTTTAAAAGCACCCAAATTTTCAACCTTTAATATGGTTAATGAATTAGAACCCTAATTTCTAAGTTTTGATGATCCTATTGTGTTCAATTGACTTTAGTAATCATAGATAGACCCTTTTTGATAAAAAGGATAACTTTAATCTAGTTTGATATTATTAACTCATTTATTGATGAATTAGGGTTTCCTCAAGATTAGAAGCACACATAATGATAAGACTAGGGTTTGTAAACCAAAAGATCATGAGAAGTGATAATTAGGGTTTGGAAAGCCAAATCCATAATGACACCCTAAGATTGACCCCAAAACCCTAACTTGGAACCTAAGTCAGTCTTAATGGTAGATTTTGGATAAAATATTAATACATGGGTATTATGATTTAATTCCAAGAGTTTTTCTTATTTGGTTGCTCTTGTTTCTCTTTCTTGGACATTAAGTAACTTCTGAGACTGGTATGTGGTTACTCCTATGAATACCCACATTAGATTATCAGTGATTTTTGAGGTTTTCCAGATTGCTTGAAAATAAATGTTGTCTTGTTATTTACTTCCTATAATCTATAAAGTCACTATGGCTATCACATTATATGCTTGTAACTTTCTCGAAACCTGCATGCCAACTCTGGAAGTTTGATAGTGAAAGGTATGAAAGATTCTTTGTGATGACTAAGATTAGGCCTCAGATTGGGATGGTTAGATTGGGCCCCAAATTAGGAAGGTCACATGAGGTAAGGCCCCATATTGGGAAGACCAATATGGCTCCTAGCTCATATTGAGAGGTGGCCTAACGTTCACTATAGGGATAAGATCCTAAGTGAAAGTATCCCAGAGGTTGAGTAAAACGGGTCGAGAAGGTATGAAGAAAATGATAATTTGATATGTAACAATAAGTATTTTTGATATGTTGTTACACTTAGATGCAGTCTTTTATTTCCCCCACATACCAGTATAACTAGTTATACTAACCATGCTTTGGATTCATGAGTTTTTAGGTGAATATGCTGATATATTGCAAATAATGGTGAAAGATCGATACGGAGAGAAGGATTCATTAAAAAGGAAATGTAATGTAACTCTTAGAGGGTTTAGTTAGATAGTAGTACTTCATATGGTAAACTTTATAAATCTATATTTTGTAAACCATGTTGAAGAATTTATGTTATCTTATGCCAAACTCATTTTAATATCAAGGAAATTAATTAATTATTTTTGGTTATTTGATAAACCTCGATTCTATATTTATGATAATGGTTATTGCCCTCTCGATCTACCTATATAGGGGATAACATGGGGAGGGGGACGTTACATTTGGTATTAGATCCTAGTTTACCATTTAACCTCTAATAATTATTGAATTTTAAGATTTTTGTAGAGCCCAAAGAAAATTATTAGAGTGTTTTCCAAAGACAATGGTGTCTAGAAATATTCACGATCTAAGAGATGATAAATACACTCCTCTGCACTGCTAGTCAACTTACGAGGACTCCTGAACCAATGTTTTCACTCGAAATGATCCATGGGCTAGACATTATCAGATCCATATTAGTAGAGGATTTCACTCGATATAAAATACCTCTAGGATTTCTCATCTTCTTTCATCACTTCTCTACCTCCTTCACTCAATAAACCCTAAGTACTTGTAACCACTCTCTTTATCTCTTTTCATGAGTACTAGGGTTATTGATATTAAGGATTAAGGTATCCTCTACCAAATAATAAAATGCCCATAAATAAGATGGCATGGACATAATTTTTACAATGCTTTAATATCTAAGTATGAAATTGAGGTTAATAAAGTTAGATTATGTGAAGCAGCATGGTCCACACCCAAATCATTGTCATCCTTGACTGCAAAGAGGGAAGGCCCTCCTACTAGGAGAAAATGTCTCCAAAGTGGGCAACAGAAGATGAGACTTCCAACAAATAGTAGAGGCCATAGGAGGCCACCATTAAAGAAGGTTTTGAGCCTAAAGTCCACCCCCCACGACATCCTAAACCTTGGAGATAGTTTAGATCCTAAGTTCAAGTTCATGATGGAAGATGAGCCCAAAAATGAACCCATTCATGCTACCAATCTTGAACCCACAATCGGGCAAGTTCATATTCCTAATGATCTCAGTCTAGGACAACAGAAGGAACTCATGACGATTGTCAATGCACCCAAGAATGTTTCTAGAGTTGAGAATGGTGAATCCCTACCTATCCGACCTCGTTGTGAAGTCGTCATCCTCAACTTCATCAAGTAAGATATACAAAAGCTCAAGAATGAAATCAACTCTGAGGTGGAATCCTAGCTTTGTTCTGTGGAAAATGGTTTTTATATTCTGGGGGTGCAACCCAACATGAAGGGTTCTCTTTGCTAGTCATCTTCTCGAGGGAACAACAAAACTTTGGTGGGATAATTAGGTCACCAACTGAGATCTGATCACATAACCGATGGCTTGGAAGGACTTCCACAGAATTCTCTTTGCCTGCTTCACTCGGGACATAGAGAAAAATGTTATGCATGTTCAGAATTAACCTAAGGGATATGGAAATAGTCATGAGTGACCCTTGACAGAAGAGTAGCAATACAAATCTTTTGTAGTATTACAACATATATAACATGAGTTTGACTACAAACAATTGTCTTTTGGTCACCTAAACTCTCTTTATTTTTTGTATTTGTATAAAAAAATTACAAAATGGATAGATTTACATGGAGTAGGAAAGAGTATGAATTAGAAATTTACAACAATAAAGGGGGATAAAAGTTTTTCAACTTCAAAAATAAAGAATAACAACATTTGTATAAAAAAATCTTAAAATCAGTTAGCCCAACTCAACATCAAAGGTATAACAATTAAAGAACATCCATGAGGAAAAACAAAATAAGATATAACTAGGTAATCCCAGGAATAATAGAGATAATGGAAGCATTTGAAACAAACAGTTCCTAAAACTAGAAGTTGATCGCTCTTCAATGTGAGTTAAAAGTGTAAACACAATTGTCTAGGTAAAGATATCAGATTTTAAATTTATACGCAGCTTCAATAGACATATGAAACTTAATATAGAGTCTATTTGTCATAACATGGGGTTGTACAAAAGGATAAGGAAAATGAACAATGTAATAACAAAAAGTCTTGGCTTAGTTTAGTAAAATTAAAAGGGATGAATTTGGGATTTCAGTTAAGGAATGAATTAATCTACTTAAAAAGTAAATTTGAATTATGAAAATCAAACAAAATGAAGATAATTGTGTATATGATAAAATGGAACTTGGAGTGAGGTTCACTAACCAGACTAGCCTCAACCATGCAAAACCTTCTCTTCTAATTTATATATATTCATGACATATTTTACAAGCAGTCATAAAAGATATCTACACCTTCAACTTGGACTGAGTTTCACCAATCAGACTAGTCACAACCATGCAAAATCGCCTCTTCTAATTTATATATATTCTTGATATAATTTACAAGTAGTCATAAAATATATCTACACCTTCTCTCAAGATCTAGGTATATTTCTATCAAAAGGTACCTCTCTATCAATATGATAAATAGTTGAACAAGAATAAAAATATGAATTTTTCTATAGTAAATTCTCACTCTCATATCTATTTACTAACCCATACTCTAGATCTTATTGAACTCATTCTCTTAAATTTATCTGAGTTAAACATCATAAGCAGGTATCTAATCACACAAGTGACACATAAAATAGGAGTATACAAACAAAATTTAAAGAACATGTGCATGAAATAGAAGCAGGAAAAATTACAGGCTTGGAGGGCCTGACGGATACTCCCAACCCAATTTAATTAGTTTAGACACTCATTAGGCAAGAAATAAATAAATTACAAGTTGAACAAGTCATGGTTCTCAAAATAAAACAATGAAGCAACAAATTAAAAGGGAAGATATGGGACTTGAATGTGAAGGGGGTAGGACCCTTTTGTCTGGTGGTGGTTGCTTGGTATTTATAGGAATATATAAGAATCATTAGGGTTGACTTGAGATTTGAAAACTCATGAAATAAATGCATCTTAAAGTTGTAAATACATGGAATTAATGCAAATAGGCCCAACCCATATCTAGACTGATCAAGTAGTGATGTCGACAAGTGTTGACACGAAGGTCAAAAAGTAAGTGTTGGTCGATTGATAGGCATTAGATTGGTCGAATGCATATTTTTCAAGACTCAGAGTGGTAGAGTGGCATGGATTTTGATTGATCCTTATCTTTTCAAAGGTCGATCTTTTTGATGAAGCTTGGTCTATAGCTTTAGGAAATCAATAACTTGGAAAGGTTGATAGCTTGCTACAGTCTGAGGTCGATCACGATGGTTTGATTTACAAGAGATTGACTACTACTTCTTAATTGATTACTTAGTGCTTTGGATTTATCAAGATATGCATGGAGGTCAATTGGTCGATCTATGTGTCGTATAGGGCTATTGAGCAATGACATCCTATCAACATTCCTACTACTGGTCAATAGGGTTCCCGTAGTGGTTGCTTGATCATAGCGGTGGTGTTTGGTTATTCTGGTTTTATGGAGTAGGCTGATCAGGTTGATGATGATCACGTCCCAAAGATGGTAGTCAATTGATGTCTATCGAGCATGCAGTGGTGTCTGAGGTCAATTGTGTTGTGAACCTTAAATGAGAGGTTAGCAGAAGACAACTTTTGTTGGGGTGTAAGCTCACTATCGAGGGATATGTGGAGTGTGGCTATCAAATGTTGTATTGATTGGTTTCTACAATGCTTGTATATAAGTCATAGGTAGATGGAATTTCTCCTTGATTGATACTTAATTTGGAGCAAATAAATATTTTCATTACTTCTATACATTGAGGCTCCTCTATAATGTTTCCATTTTTGTTACCACTTAACTTTTAATTGCAATCAGCATTGATTTCTTTGCAATAGGAAATACTATTTTCCATATATTATAGATATATGTGCCTTGGTCTCTTTGACGACTGATAATTCTCTATTGGTTTATTTATATTTCTTGGTCAAATCGGCTCAATCAGAAGTCATAAAATTATATTTTTGTTATCTAGATTCCATATTAGAATTAATTGCCTTAATATATTTCTATTGTTTCCGCTTTGCAATTATAACTTCCCTTATTTGCATGATTACCATGGCCATCCACTATTTGGTCTTTAATAGAAATTCCAATAGTCAAATATTATAAATTGAGAGATCTTTCCAAATACCATGGATGTCAACACTTTGTTGCATTGATGTCTTTCACTTTGGCTTTTATTATTCTTAGATCAAAGTATTTTTAATAGAAATTGAATTGCATTGCTGGAATTCATTGGCAATATGTCCACATTGACAAGTTCAACACATTGCCATAATTCTTCTTGCTTTGATTGGTTTATTATATCTGGTTCAGAAAACTTATAAATTGGAGTTCCTTAAGAAGTTTTCATCATTGGTTTCAAGTAAGTGTTGGAAGTTGAGTTTCGTGACTTCCAAAGAGTTACATATGTACAAAATAGAGTTCCTAAGTTCCCTCTTAAAAAGAGCAGAAAATGAGTTCCAAGACTACTAACAACATTTCCTATAGAATTATATTTTTCATTCTCCAGAAATTACAAATGTAATATATATTTAGAATAGAAATGTTAGCAGTGTGGATATGGTTTATTGTCAAACAAATAACATAATATGAATTTTTTTACACATTATAATCACTCTATGTAAAATGTTTTGCACTATAACCACTATTATCAATGAGATTTATAAAATAAAAATATATTAATACCACACCATGTGACAAAAATTATCTAACATATTTTTATTCTTCGTGTTTAAATAATATGATGTAAAAATTGATAATTAATTATAGTCGTGGTCAAAGAATATACTAATGTTTTAATATTGTAAATTGTTAAACAATAATGAACCAAAAATTATTCACATAAAATATAGATATTATTGCCCTACTACGTACATACAAAGTGAAATAAAAATATTGTCTTGTCATTTCAGCAACTATATTTTTATTTAAGTTATAATTATACAACACTTAATATTTTTTAATGGAGTGATATTCATACCATGACCAGTTGTTGATGTTATTATGGTTAAAAAAATATTGTGGCTATTCACAGATATGATTCTTTTTTCATGTCTTTGTCATCCTTGTTATATATTACACAAAACAAAATCAACAATATCTTTTAATGATGTCCATATTTAAAGCTACGACAAACTAAACACATGCAAGTAAATTGAACTTAAGTTCCAGAAAGTGAACTAGAGTTCCTAGAAAATGAGTTCCACATAACTTATGATTTATTCCAAACAAATTGAATCCTTTTTAATCTTTTTCCATGTGTTCCATTCATATTCCTATTAAATTATGTTGCAATTTTTATCTCAATAAAATACATTAATGAGTTTCCAAGCTTCCTGATCAATGTAAAATTTATGAATTGTTTTATTTACCCAAAATTCAACAATAAATACTAATTGCACATCTAAACTAGAAAAAGACAAGTTGCAAAAAGACTAAGATTAGACAAGTAAAGATATATCATGACTAACAAAGGTACAAAATTGATATAAAAAACATAGTAATATTGTTGGGAAATATGTGCACTAAGTAGGAAACATAAATAAAAATTTATCTATCCATACTCCCTAGAACAACAAGATCACATCAACAACTATGTAATGGGAATGATGTTTTAATGATTTCATACCTGGTCTTGGAGAAAGTCTAGTGTTTATTCCTTGTTGTAGTAGTGCAACTCTTGCGGTTGCACTGGGACGATGTCTATAGCAGCTCCTGGTTTCACCATAGGATGCAGACTGACATTTTCATCCTAGCGGCAGACAACAACCACCTCACCTCTATGGAAGTACACACAAACTTCCTAGAACTCTTGTCATTCTAGTAGTACATATAGGAAGGAGTTGTCCCTCCCATTGGTGTACTAGTCACCAACTTACTCTCCCACAATTATTATCCCTTTCTATCTCTCCCTTTATGGAGTAGGACTTGCTTCGGCTCTCTATTAGTTACCACAACTAGAGAGGACAACAATTGTCAGAGTTAATTGAGTTGTATCTTTGAGAATCCCCCAATACCCCTATATATAATGACCCTGGTCAGGGTTCCCAGTCTATGTGGGAGTGGAAGGGACCAGAATCTCACAAATTTTCACAACCTACAATAGGTGAAATGGTTGGTTCACAAGTGAACCAATCATTTGGCATATGAGTCAATCGGTTCACCTTGTGAAGTGTCCATTTCATCATGTTTCCCAATCACAATTGTATTGACAATTAATATTCGATTTAATGCACAACATGATGTCAACACAAATTCTTGAATCAATTAAATTGATCCATCAACCTCTTGGTTCACAACCTAAGTCGGCCAGTTCATGGACCTTAGTCGATCTGTTCACTTCCTAAATCGGTTGGCTCACTGTATAGAATTGTTGAACCTGGTTCTATTGACCTAACACACTAAAACGATCTATTCAATGCTTGAATAAGTTGGTTGATCTAGTCAGTCCATTTTTCAACCAATTTTGTTTAAATTGAATACCTAAATACTTTAGCAATCAATTTAATTACCATCCATGATTCAAATCCTCTTCTAGGTGTATCCCATGTGTGTTACCCCATAGGTTCCATGTTATGGTTGCAGTGAATGTCCATAAATGATTTATGACATCACAAGCAAAGAGCGATGCCTAGTCACACATCATTTCCACTTAAGTAATCAGGAAAGTTGGAGAAAAATTTAACCTATGATCTATGTTAGGTGTTACAATGATTTTCTAATTCCTTTATCTCCAATATCTGGAATGAACTTGAGGCATGGAATCATCATCCTCTCAATGTTCAACTTGTCTTCCTTGATCCAAAAAAGATTGTCTGAGAAAAATATGACCTCAATATCATTTATTGACTCACATGTGTGTGCACATACTTTTTCTCAGTCTCTCTTATCAAGTGGCAAAGATAACATACTCTAGTAGGAGGGACAAATACCCTCTACATTACTCATAGTCATCCCCATGTGTCATAGAACATCTGATCATCACCTTTATGACAATCCTTACAAAGGATCCCAGTGGATGTTGTCATGCATACCATATGACATGTGATGTAGTGACTTCAGGTCTCAGAACCACAATCATCACTTTCACTATGAGAAATGATTATAACCACCAAGTATGGTTTCCATGTATCACTCTCAAGGTGGGTCAGTCTAATACATTGTTCCCTAACAAGTATATATGTGCTTGGTTTGATATCGCATATATCATGACTGATGAGATTTTGTCATCGACCAACACATACTCTAGTCTTTAGTGTTACCAATGTCTATCTGCCTTTCAAAGAAACAATGGACTAGGGACATAATAAGAATGTACATACACTTAACATCAATATGGTCTCATTGTTCAAGGAACATACTTGAAGACATATGTCATTGAGTAATTTTTCATTCTCTAGACATTCATTATGTTTCATCATTATCTCAAAACTAAGTGAAATGAAACAAATTGGAAGCTTTCCTTTATTATTAATCAAATCTTTTATATGATATGCCATCAAAATCATCATATGATTGGTGATCTAGACATTCATACTAATAGACTCCCACTTGCACTTAGAGACAATCACCCACGAATCTTATCGTTAGTGATTAAAACATGTACATCATGTTTCTGTTGTGCAAGTGCTAATTCAACGGGTCAGAAACATTTTTCTATAGTCGTTATATTGCATGTTTCACTTCTCTTCACTATACGACACTTCGCATGAGATGAAATTTCTATAATACACTATCTGATATTCCTTGCCTAACAAGTAGCTCCATTGTTGATATAGTATTTCTACTGTGTCATCAATGGTTTGAACATCCATAAATTCACCCATATGAACTTGTAGATCCATATAGTATCCACTTGTGTGTTTTCAAGACTAGGATACTCAAATTCTATTTGTAGAACTTGAAAATAATGGTCTGTTACTTCATAACTCTTTCCAATTAATAACTATTCTTTTAGATTAAACACACACCTTATATTGTGATCATTCTCTATCATTTTGGAAGCTTATATCGAGGTAACCCTTTACATCCAACTCTTCCTTAATAGCATATTGCAAAAACTATTCCTTTAGTGCTTCTCAAGTACTAATGGAGGTTGTTTCATTGCATTTCAATGACCTTCATTGGTTATAGCTACTATCTTCTTGTCATGTCCAACACATACAAGATGATGGGATGAGTACACTATATTTTAGATCCTAATGTGAATGCATATGGCATCTATCCCATTCTTTACAAGAATTGGAACATTGGATTCTTGAGAAACTGATCCCTTTTTTATGGATAGATTCTCTTATTAAATCCTACATGCTAAACCCTTTCATCACTTTTCCAATATATGTGTTTGTATTTAGGTTAAGAAACTTTCCAGAACTATCTCTATAGATCTCACTTCCTATCACATAAGATGTTTCACCCAATCCTTCATGTTGAAGGCTATTTCTGTGCCAATTTTCAATGCTTAGTATTGACATGTCATTCCTCATCAATATGTGGAATATATATATATATATATATATATATATATATATATATATATATATATATATGTGTGTGTGTGTGTGTGTGTGTGTGTGTGTGTGTGTGTGTGTGTGCTCCCACTAAATATTTTGAAATCATAGATTTCATATTTTATCTTGACTCAAGTCAAACACTCTGACTTTCTTGTCAAATCAAATATTACATTTTTGAGATGCTTGTTTCAACCTCTAGATTGAACATTGTAGCTTATAGACTTTAATTGAATTTAATGGAGTTATAAAACCTTTAGGATATGCACATGCACATCCTCTTATATATTTCTATTAAGGAATGTAGTTTTAAACTTCACATGTGAAATCACATAGTCTCAACAAGCTATAATAACAAGCACACTCATTGGTAAAGGAATTTTGTCATGTCCAACACATTGAACTAATTTGAAAGAACCTTACTACCAATCTATATTTTTATGTCTTCCATTTGGTCATCCTTATGAAAACTCAACTTCACCTTTTTGGTTTTACCCCTCTAGGTGGTTCTACCAAGTTCATACTGTATTGGTGTTCATGGACTCCATTTAGGATATAATGGCCTCAAGCCATTACTCAGACTCTGGTCCCTCAAAACTTCTTAGTTGAATGTTGGCTCATCCAATGATGATGAACTCACAACTTATCTGAGTTTAATCTTAGACATGCTTTACCAGAACTATGAGTTTTTTTTGTTACATAAAGAGCTTAAAACTCCATAACCACTTGTGAGTCTCATTGTTCTAACTGTGCCTCCTATGGTTCAAATGTTCTTTGTTGAATTCCAACTTTTAGAGTTGTACTTTTCTCTCACCGATTCCCATGGAAATCAGTTATACCGTCAACATATACTTTCACAATTCATTTCAAATAAGTAGTGTTCAACAAACTAACATTTATGTGGTCAAATCTTTTTAAGAAACTATTTTCCTATACAAGTTTCAATTTTTTGGACATTTTGGGTCACCCCATAACATATCTCATATGTTTTCCATTAAAACCATTTGTGGATAGTACATTATTTTAGTGTTTAGCATATTCATTTAAAGTAAATTAGAAGATTAGATTAAATGATAATCAATTCATGACTCATCATGATGTGATTTCTTCTTTCTAACACATCAACATGTTCAGGTGGACTTAATTGTGATACACTATTACATTCACTCCAGAAGGGCCTCGAACTATTTTTATAAAGTATTTCAAATTTGATCGTATCAAAGTATCTTAATTCCTTTCATGAAGTTGTGTTCTTCATACATGTAATCTTCTTGAACACTTGAAGAAATTTGTTACTGAGTACATATTAGTAAATATAATAAATTGTAAACAACTATTTATAGCATTTATTCCAAAGTCTGTGTACATCATAATGCACATGTCCTTGTAGAATGCTTATTGTCCCACTACACCTAGTGAGAGGTGGTTTGTCAAGTTACTCATATATAAGATGTGCATGTCTCTTATTAATTCAATAACCAAAATAGTCTAGATAAATATCAATATGAATTCTAGAAATGCAATTCTCATATGTGTGCTCTAGATGACAATTCTATCGATTGTGATTGTTTGAGTCATCAATTATAATCCTTTGGTATTTACATTATGAGCATTCATATTTTGATCCAATTATATAAAGACCATAAGAAATTTGGGCAATTATCATACAAGATCACATCTTTGAAATAGAAACATTAACAACTCTTTATTTATAATCATCTTTGTTCGTACAAGATGCATAAAGTAAAATATTTCTATTTATTGGAATAATGAAACAGTAGTTCAACTAACTCTATAACATGCCCAATGGGCTAAAATAAATTCTAAATGCAAACTGAAGTTGTAGAAACTCTTTCTCATAAGAATCCATCCCTGCAATTTCATAAAGGATTTACTTCTTATCAAATCATGAGCATCAACATATGTCACATCTACATCTGATATCACATACCAAGATGAAGAAGTATTCAAATTTATCTTATAATGTTTATACCTAAAGTAGAGTCCCCAGACTCTTCCTTGTTCTTCTTTAGCTCCTCCAAAAAGAGAGGGCAATTCATCTTCCAGTGTCTAGCCTGGTGACAGTGGTGACACTTGCGTCCCTTTTTTACTCCTCCTTTTTCCTTGAGAAATGAGGACTTAAGCTTTTGGCCAGTTTTAGAGCTCTTCTTGGATTTTCCTTTACCCTTGGATTTTCCCTTTGTCTTGCTTATCATCATCAAGAAACTAAGCTTGTATTTCTTCATTTGTACCTTAGCTATTGTCAACATGCCTAATAACTCTATCAACGGTTTGTCAAAGTCATTCATGTTATAGTACCTGACAAATTGATTATAGGATTCTAACAGAAACTATAGAATCATATCATTGGCCAACTCTTAACCCAAAGGGAATCCCAGTCTAGACAGGTTCTCCACATACCCAATGAGCTTGAGCACATGAGGACCTACTGGATCTCCTTCTACCATGTTACATTTCAACAGTGCCTTAGAGACATCGTATCTCTCCTGTCTTGCCTAATCTTGGAACATGTTCTTGAGATGTGTGACCATCTCAATAAAATCAATGTTCTCGTGTTGTCTTTGTAACTCATGGTTCATGGAGCACAACATCAGAAACTTGACATCAATAAAATCTTTAGTAAGCTTCTTGTAAGCATACATGTCAGCCTTAGGTGTGGTAGGAAGAGGTTCATCTGGCTCTGGTGTCTCAAGGACATAGAGCTTGCACTCCTATGTGAGAACAATTCTCAGCATCCTAAACCAATTGTGGAAGGTGTTCTTATTTAACTTGTCCTTCTCTAGGACTGATCGAAGAGAAAAGGTGTTGTTGTTTGTTGCCATTTGATTCTACAAAATAATTTGCAATTTTGTCAAAAACTCATTTTTTTATTTGATTTTATTTGATTTGTAAGACTTGATGAGATTCAATTACATCTTTAATTAATTATCTCTCTCACTATTTTATTCAAATTGATAGCCCTCACATCAATTTTGAAGATTGTAGCATACAACCTTCTAGTGAGTCAAGATCTAAAATAATTCAACTATTACCCAACCAACACCAACGTCCATAGTCAATTATTAAGGTAGGCAACCACTGACAGTTGCACATATACAATTCTTAGATAGATAATATGCACAACTCCTTGTCATAGTCATCTTCATGCCTCTGGTGCTTAATCTCATTAAGTACACCAGTTAAGGCTGACCTAAAAGCCAACATAGTAGATATGCACCCTTCTTGGGTAGAACCTACATATCTACCATCACATTTCCACAAGATGGACGGCACACCACACTTGGGCGTAACCTATGCTTGGTCGATCAATCTTTTTCATGTATGTTTCTTATAGAAATCATCTAAAACTTAATATTTAATTTGAGTGTTTTATATTTATCAATACATACACTTTATATAATCACCACATATATATAGTACATATCATTTACATTTTATATCCCACAACATAAACATGCAATATAAAATATTAGTGATGGTTATGGCCATACTATTTTAATTCCTTGGAGCCACAAGATATTACTACCACCTAGGTCTACATCACATGTTGAACCTATTGTTGGTATAGATATGTGCTTGCCAATCTAGGTTGACCGGTTCAACTCTTGAACCACTCATCTCTCCCCTTAGCCACTTGGTTGGTCATCTAAAGTGGTCATCTGGCATCCTATACAACCGATGTCTAGACACATCCAAATGGTAGGTAGGGTCCACCAACCGATGAGTTCACACTCTTGCATTTAACCTCATTTGTCCTCCAGCCGATCAACTCATCACATAAAATGGTCAGCTAGCCTGAAACTGATCATCATCTTCGTCGTTGCAAGAAAAGAATCTATCTAATTTTTGTTTAACTTATTACATGCTAATGAGAAACCTCAAGTTACATATGAGGGGAGCAAAGTTAGTAATAATAATACTTTTACATTGGGAAGAAGAAGGTAGAGGATTGGTATGCAAACTGAGATATAATAGGAATAAAATTATAAAAAAAACCATCCAACAACACACAAATACTTGGGTTATTGGCTATAACCATGCTACACATCCATCATCAAAACTCACTTTTAGGGTGACAGTGTAAATTGTACATATATATAATATCATATATACATATATTAGTTGTGATTATATGTGAGCTTTGATCGAATATATGCATTAATAAGTTTATCTATTCACATTGCATGTAATAAATAAATGATGAAAACCAAAAAGTTGATCATATCAATTATCCCAAAACATAGTAAATAGATGTTGCTATGATACCACTATTGGGAAATATGGACACATAGTAGGAAGTAGAAACAAAAATTTATCTATCCATATTGCCCTGAACACCAAGATCAAATCAACAACTATGTGATGGGAAGGATGGTTTAACGAGTTCATACTTGGTCCTAGAGTAAGTCAAGAGACTATTCCTCTTTGCAGTAGTATAGCTCTCCTTGTTGCACTAGGATGACATCTACAGCAGCTCCTAGTCTCACCATGGATTGTAGGCTAATGTTGTCCACCTAGTAGTAGAGAACAACCTCCTCACCTCTATGGAAGTCCACACAGACTACCTCGAACTCTTATCATTCTAGTAGAATAAACAAGGAGTTGTCCCTCCTATTGGTGTACTAGTCACCAACTTGCTCTCCCACAATTATGGGATAGGACTTGCTCGGGCTCTCTATTAGTTACCACAACAAGAGAGGACAACAATTGTCAAAAGCAACTGAGTTGTATCTCTTGGAAGCCCCCAATACCCCTCTATTTATAGGAGAGTCAGGATCATGGTTCCCAGTCTATTTAGAAGTTGAAGGGACTGGAATCTCATGAATTTTCACAACCTATGACAGGTGAAACAGTCGGTTCACAAGTGCATAGGTAAATTGGCATGTGAGTCGATCAGTTCACCCAATGAACTAATCGCTTCATCATGTTTCCCAGTCGCAATTATATAGACAATTAATATCAAATTCAATGCACAACATAATGTCAGCACAAATCCTTGAATCATTCAAATTGATCCACCAATCGCTTGGTTCACAACCTGAGCTGGCCGATTCATGGACCTAATCCAATTGTTTTACTTCCTAAACTTGTTGGTTCATTGTTAAAAATTTCCAAACTTGGTTCTATTGACCTAACACACTGAACAACACTTGAACCAATCATTTCAATTGTCCACTTAGTCAATTTTTCAACCAATGTTGTTTACTTTGCATATGTAAACACTTTTGCAATCAATTTAATTATCATTCATGATTAAACTCTTGTTCTAGGTGTATCCTATGGTTTGACCCCATTAGGTTCCATGTTATGTTGGCAGTGAATGTCCATAACTTATTTATAACATCACATGCAAATATAAGTGCCTAGTCACACATAATTGCTACTTAAATAATTAGGAAAGTTGGAGATTAACTTCAACCTACGATCCATGCTAGGTGTTATAGTCCAATTCCTTTGTCTTTGATATCTAGAATGAACTCGTTTTATGGAATCATCATCCTCTTAATGTTCAATCCATGTTCCTTGATCCAGAGCAGACTGTCTGAGATATACCTGACCTCAATATCATATATTGACTCACATGTGCATGTGCATGCTTTTTCTGAGTCTTGCTTATCAAGTAGCCTAGATATCATACTCTAGTAGGAGGGACAAATCACATCTACAATAGTCACAATCATCCCCATGTGTTATATAACATCCAATCATATCCTTTACGACAACCTAATTTAGGATCATGGTGGATGATGTCAAACATACCAAATGACATATGATGAGTGTAGTGATTTCAAGTCTAAGAACCACAATCACCACCTTCACTATGAGAGATAGTTATGACCACCAAGTATGGTTTCTGTGTGTTACTCTCAAGGTGGGTTTGTCCAATACACTGTTCCCTAACAAGTATCTTTGTTCTTGGTTTGATATCGCATATATCATGAGTGGTGAGATTCTATCATCAACCAACACACACTCTAGTCTTTAGTTTTACTGTTGTCCATTTTCCTTCCACAGTAACAACCAACCAAGGACATAATAAGAATGTACATACTCTTAACATTCATATGATCTCAATATTCAAGTCATGTACTTGAAGACATATGTCATTGAGTAATTTTCATTCTATAGACATTCATTATGTTTCATCATTATTGTGGGGTCTGATCTCCAAACCATAACATAAACACGATTAAAACTTAGCGGAAGCGAATCGGTAATCAGCGGAAGACAAAAATCACAGGAAATTAAAACTTTTCGTGACAAGAGCTTGAATCTATAAAAGCTTCTTTCATAAAGATAGATAAACTGTTTACATCTTAGGATAATTACTTCTCGAGTAATTATATACATCAAGATACAAAATCTCAATATTACTATACAAAAGACTCCAATACCTGAGAGTACAGAGGACACATAGGACTGACTCTAACTACACCACATGGCAGGACAATCTCCACCTGAGATTACTGCTGCCCCTGGTGCTGCTGCTGAGACTGATCACCTATAGGCTGGTTCCTTCATCTCCGACGTCCACCTAAAAAGTTGAAGCCTACGGGGTGAGACAATTATACATAATTGTCCCAGCGAGAGTTATAACACTTCTCCAGAAGCTTTATTATAACATCAAAGATTATTTTAAACAGTAAAGCCTTCAAAGCATTCTATAACAGTTGCAGGTATAACAAGATCTCTACAATTTAGGAGATATGGAGAATATTAACATTATTGCAATGTAACATCAACCAACTAACTTGGAGTTATCTCTAACAAGTTATACTACATGGTTGATTATGTTTTACAAACAACATTATGCCCTGTGGAGATGAGGCTTACCACTCATACTCCAACTGATCGCTGATAAGCCGCATCAGTATCATACATAGGTCATTAAAAGAGCCGGATTCTCATGACCTTCACCTTCCTCAGTCAGTAAGAGGATCACTTGTAGGACATCTCGTGTCTCTACTACTATAGCTCACCAGGGTAAACTGGTCCTTCTCTATTCTAGAGTCACAGTGGCGTTCTGTACTCTCTTCGTCATCAGGAGGTTTCATATTTACCTACCACTGATACGGATATCTATGCTTTCTTCGTCATCAGGAGGTTTCATGTTTACTTACCACTGATACGGTATGGAACTATAGTGAAGGATGGATGGATTCCACATCTACATCACTTTCCTACACTAGGATGTAAGGTTCTACACATCCATGTACCCCACATACTCAAAAGTATGTGCTCCAGGAGTTCCCTGAGGAAAACTTGTTTCACCATCACTTAATTTCTGACAATGATGGATCTATGATCAGGGCTCTACATTATACTTGATTAGTTAGGTACATTCAGTATTCTTTAACAGCATACATTGTTCTTCAAACAATAACAGTAGCATAGCAGCTATAAAAGGAGAATACTAAATGTAACAGGCCTAACTCATATCAATCATCATTTCTCCTTATCCTCATCACAAGTCATCTCTAAGGTATGACCTTGATGGTATTCATGGCTCTCATAGCCCATTATCAGCATAGGATGCCACTGGCAAGGCATCAGATTACTTTACTTATTCATAAGGCTAACAACATGCCTTTAATGAATATAACATCAACATCCATACCTGGATATGATTACCTTCATATCAGAACCTGCATGGTTAATTCATCTGATAAAGGTAATGCAACAATAAGGAATGTACTTCCTATTCTTGTCATAAGAGTTAAATCTCTAATTCATATCAAATAGAGTTTAATACTCAAAAGCATGCCATTACCCTTGAATTAGGGTTTACTATTCACATTAAGGTGAATTAAACTCATAACATCATCATGTATGAGTAACATCTTCATTGATGCTCTTGGATTAGTTAAAGGTTCATAATTTATCATAATTAGGGTTTCTATGACCTCACACAGGTGGACCATACCCTAATTATGCTCACTTATGTGCATTGGAGATGCTTTACTTGAGTTTCCACTTAAAAAGGGTACTTTCTCTCTCTAGAAGTACTTTCTCTCTCTAGAAGTACTTTCTCTCCCATCATAATGTTAGGTGATGTCAACATCACTCTAAAACAGGTTGGATTGAGTCATCATAGGCTAACATAGCCAAAAGCATCACCATTATGTGATTAGAGTTACTTTCTCTCTCTAGGGTACTTTCTCTCTCTAGAAGTACTTTCTCTTTCATCATACTAATGGTTGATGATAACATTAGACTATATCAGGTTAGATAGAGTCATTATGACTAAAAACATCATTCTCCTGTAATTAGGGTTTGAATTGAGCAAGGTATAACTCAATTGACCTTTCAGGGGTATATTGGTAATTCACCCCATTGATCATCATTATGGTCAAAACCTTAGTCAAATAACCCCTTAATATCCTAGGTTGTCATTAGGGTTTGATTAGGGCAACATTGAACCATTTATATCATCATTTGATTTAATGAAGTCAACCTTAAATCACATTGATTGATTTCAATCATTAATCATCAATTGAATTGAGATCGGTTGAAAGTGTTGACCGTTTGCCCACTTTGACCTTCCAAGACCGCGAGCCTCTTTCTAACTCCAAGACCGCAAGCCCCCTTAGGCTTCAAGACCGCGAGCCTTATCATTGGTTCACTTGATGTTGAGACCGCGAAGATCAAGTTGGAGTTGAGTCCGCGAAGAGGTGTTGACCGTTTAGCTAGTTTGACCTCAGGACCGCGAGGCCCTTCGCGGTCTTGAGACCGTGAGCCTCCTCTCGGTCTTGAGACCATAAGCCCCCTCATGGTCTTGAGACCGCGAGCCCTCTCACGGTCTTGAGACCGCGAGCCCTCTCACGGTCTTGAGACCGTGAGGCTCTCAAGGTCTCAACCGTTTGGTCCATCAACAAACTCAATAAAGCAATCGATGGTGTCAAATGATGTTGAAGCCCTCAAAAGGTCAAAGCTATGTTGACCACCTATGGATTGGGTCAATTAAGGTTATGCTTAACCAATTGGTCATTCAATTGACCCTCAATTGTTGACCAATTAGGATTGAAATCGATTCAATTAGGGTCTATCAATGTTCACCCATCAATGCTCAATCAATGTGCATCAACACAAGGTTGAACCCTTCAATTGAGCTCCAATTGGGCTCAAACTTGGCCCAAACGGTCTTGAGGTCATGTGGGTGGACCCCACATGGTCGTGAGACCGTTTGCCCAAGATTTCATCAAAATCTAAGGTGATTTGATAGGGGTTGAACCATGATTGAGTCACAAAACAGAATTTTGATTAAAGTGATAACTTATTTGCAATTGGGTCCTCAATTGGTCAAATTACTCAACCCTAGACCTTCAAACGGTCTTGGGTGATTGTCCTCTCGGTCTTGATACCGTTTGGATGAGTTCCAAACGGTCTTGAGACCGTTTGCCCATCCAAATTTTGGATTCTAGTGCAAATTCATCAAGGTCTGACCCATTGAGTTGATGATCATGTCAATATTTAATTGCAATGTAATTTGGTGTAATTGTACCTTCAATTGGTCAACTATCCTTGACCCCAGACCTCCAAACGGTCTTGGTTGATTGCCCTCGCGGTCTTGAGACCGTTTGGTGACCCCCAAACGGTCTTGAGACCGTTTTAGGTCAATCAACCCTAAAAACCCTAATTAGGTCACCATAATTTCAGTACTGATTTTATCTAGGGTTAGCCCTAGTATTCACCCTTCAACTCTTAGCCCGTTTGGATTTAGACCATAAAACTTGGTGAGTTGTTAATTAACATTATTTTGAACAGTAATATCATACGTTCAACGCTTAGTCAACGACCTTACACGGTCTTGAGACCGTTTGCCCAAAAAGGCAATTTCAGACCGTTTGAGAATCAGGAATAAATTCAAATAAAGTGGTTACTTACAAATGTCATATCTCCCGATTCCTTTGGAGTTAGCCTCCCAAATTTTGAGGGTAATTAGCCTATATAATTAGGAACAGATTTCTTATACGGTCTACTCTCGGTCAACGGGGCCAAACGGTCTTGAGACCGTTTGCCCTGTCGCGGTCTCGAGACTGTTTGCTCACCTCGCGGTCTTGAGTCCGAGAGGGCAAACTGTTAGGACCGTTTAAGGAAAAGAAAAGCGGTGGGTTTTTCTTGTAAATCACGCCTTCATCTCCTAGCTCAAGAACAGTAGGAATATCCCATGGGTTTGCTTGCAAAATAGCAGGGAAAAGTAGGGAAATACTAAGAGCTATCATTAAAACGCATATAAAGATGCACATAGTAAAGCATAGGTTTAGAGTTATAAAACCCGCCTAAAGCTTGCTTCTTGAGCTCCAAGCTTTCAAGCTCCAAGCTCTAATGGCGTCCTTGAGTTCTTACAGGTTGTCCAAGGTGAAAACTCCAAGGAAGGATGAAAAGAGACGGCTAGAAAGGTAGGGTTTCAAGAGTTAGCCATGAAGATGACCTTGAATTCGAGTTTTAACCATGGAATTAGGCAAGAAGAGGGGTTTAAACCTACCTTGCACCCCTTGGTCGCCCTCCTTAGCTCCAAGGCAGTCCTTGGTCGTCTTTGGTGAAATGAAACAGTAAGGGAACCAAGGGTGAGTTCCCTTGCAACTAAGGGAAGGAGAGCTTATATACATGGGGTAGGATTTTCAATATTAGTTCATAAGTTGTCCATAATTCCAATTAGGTCCCTCCTTCTTTACTTGATCGTCCCTTCCTCTTTATTCTAAGGACAAACCTTCTCTTAAGGTCTTAGGAAAAGAAGGTAAAGGAGAGCAAGCTAACACTAAGGTACATACATAAAGAAATATTACACATATACCCTGATTATTCAATCACAAGGCATGTCTCATAACTTGATAATTCAATTGAGGTGACTTCCTCATCATTTCTTTTTTTAAATGATGGCAAAAGTTTAAAAAGATACATTAGATGACATATTTCACAATTGCATCCCTTTATTTGGGTAAATTGCATTTTACCCCAAACTAGGGTTTCAAGCACCGGGATTGCTTCCACAGCTGCACCTTGGTGCCTTAGCTTGGGAAATCCCTCAAACTTTGCTAAAAAGATTTCTCATGATGTCTAAACATCAGAGGAACATCTCATCATGTGCAAATTGCAAGCTAACCCTTTTAACTGGGTAAATTGCACATAGGTCCCTGTATATCAAAACAATGCTACAACTTTAATTAAAAAGGAGCAAATACTGAAATATATGTTTCTGAGAAACTTAATTACATGCTCAGAGTTAATCACAAAGATTTAATCACATATTTAGGCAAAATACCTAGGGTTAACTCATAACCCAGGTCAGGGATGTTACAAATTATCCACCCCTTACAAGGATTTCGTCCCCGAAATCGATAAAACATACTACGAGAAAAGGGGAGGATACTTCCTTCTCATCTCATCCTCTAACTCCCAAGTGGCTTCTTCAATACCACGATGGTTCCAGAGGACTTTCACAAGACTTATATCTTTCTTCTTTAGCTTTTTAATTCGTTTATCAAGGATTGACACTGGTCCCTCCTCATAGGATATGTCATCATTCAATTCTACCTCCATAGGTTGTAGAACTGACTCGGTGTCTGGGTGACATTTCTTCAACATAGAAATGTGAAACACAGGATGTAACCTCTGTAATTCTGGGGGAAGCTCTAGTTTATATGCTACCTTTCCAATCCGTTCAATGATTGGATAAGGCCCCATATATCTAGGAGCTAACTTCCCTTTCCTTCCAAAACGAAGGACCCCTTTCCAAGGTGAGACCTTAAGATACACTCTGTCTCCAACCTGGAACTCTAAGGGTCTATGACGTTTGTCAGCATAAGATTTCTGCCTATCCTGAGCAGTCTTAATCTTATGTTGTATAAATTTAATCTTCTCCGTGGTTTGCTGCACCAGGTCAGGACCTAACAACTGGTGCTCACCAGTTTCAAACCAACACAAGGGTGATCTACAACGTCTACCATATAAGGCTTCATAAGGTGCCATATCAATACTATGCTGATAGCTATTGTTATAGGCAAACTCTATCAAGCTTAGGTGTAGATCCCAACTTCCGGTGAACTGGAGAACACATGCTCGCAACAGGTCTTCTAAGGTTTGTATGGTCCTTTCCGACTGTCCATCAGTCTGTGGATGAAAGGCCGTACTAAACCTCAGCTTAGTGCCTAAGGCTTTGTGCAACTGTTCCCAAAAACGACTGGTAAACTGAGGACCTCTGTCAGAAACTATTGTGACAGGAACTCCGTGCAAACGCACTATCTCTTGAACATACAACTCTGATAACCTTTCAGCAGAATAGGTTGTTTTGACAGGTAATAAATGTGTTGTCTTAGTCAACCTATCAACAATTACCCAAATGGAATCATGTCCTTTGCTTGTCCTGGGTAGGCCAACAACAAAGTCCATGGTCACATGGTCCCATTTCCACTGTGATATGGGTAAAGGTTGCATTGTTCCTGCAGGCTTCTGGTGTTCAGCTTTAACTTGCTGACACACAGGGCACCTCAGAACAAACTCTGCAACATCCTTCTTCATCCCAGGCCACCAATACAGATCTTTCAAATTCCGATACATCTTGGTGCTCCCTGGATGCATAGCATACATGGAAGAATGGGCTTCTTCCAGGACTAACATTCTCAAGTTGTCCACATCTGGCACTATCATTCTTCCATTATAACAAGCTGCTTGATCTTCTGAGTCATGAAAACCATCTTGCTTCTCATTTCCATACTCAGATCTTATATGTTGAATTGCAGCATCATCTAGCTGTTCCTCTTTAATCTGCTCCCTTAGAGTAGGTTTAATATGCATCTCAGCTAACAAACCGGTTAACAATGACACCTTCAACTGTACATTGTTTTGCCTCAAAGAGATAAGCATCTCTCTTCTAGAGCATACTAAAGAGTTTAGTTGTGCTCTATTCATGGTTGATGTTGCTGATTTCCTACTCAAGGCATCTGCAACAACATTGGCCTTGCCTGGATGGTAATCAATTGTACAGTCATAGTCCTTGATTAACTCCATCCAACGACGTTGCCTCATGTTGAGCTCATGCTGAGAGAAGATATACTTAAGGTTTTTATGGTCTGTGAAAATCTGGAATGTCTCTCCGTAGAGATAGTGCCTCCAGATTTTCAAAGCATGAACCACAGCAGCTAACTCCAGATCGTGTGTTGGATAATTCTCCTCATGTTTCTTAAGCTGTCGGGAAGCAAAAGAAATCACTTGTTTATCCTGCATCAACACACATCCTAGTCCGTTATTGGAAGCATCACAGAAAACTACATATCCTTTTCCTTGTTCAGGTAGCACTAGCACAGGTGCACTTGTCAACTTCTCCTTCAGTAACTGGAAAGATTGTTGACACTTATCACTCCAAGAAAAAGGAACATCTTTCCGGGTTAACTTGGTCAAAGGTAAAGCTATAGAACTAAAGTTCTTAATGAACCTTCGATAATAGCCAGCTAACCCCAAGAAACTTCGAATCTCCGTCGGTGTCTTCGGTTGTTCCCATTGTAGAACAGATTCTACCTTTGTAGGGTCAACACGAATTCCCGAGGCGGATATCACATGTCCAAGAAAAGATACTTCCGGCAGCCAAAACTCACATTTTCTAAACTTAGCATACAGCTTATGTTCTCTTAGCAAGGTCAAATCTTGGCGAAGATGTTGCTCATGTTGCTGGGCATCCTTACTATAAATCAGTATGTCATATATGAAGACGACAACACACTGATCAAGGAAAGGTCGAAAAACTCTATTCATGAGTTCCATGAATGCAGCTGGTGCATTGGTTAGTCCAAACGACATAACCGTGAACTCATAGTGACCATATCTTGTCCTAAAGGCAGACTTGGATATGTCACTATCCTTAATACGGAGTTGATGATATCCAGACCTCAAGTCTATCTTTGAAAAGACTGTTGCACCACGCAACTGGTCAAAGAGATCAGCAATCCTCGGCAGAGGATACTTATTCTTTATTGTTACTTTATTGAGTTGTCTGTAGTCGATGCATAACTGCATTGACCCATCTTTCTTTTTAACAAACAAGACCGGAGCACCCCAAGGTGAAGTACTTGGTCGGATAAAACCTCTCTCAAGTAACTCTTGAAGCTGTTTCTTGAGTTCTGCCATCTCGGCAGGCGCCATCCTATACGGAGTTTGAGCTATGGGTTTTGTATCTGGGATCAGATTAATTTCAAAATCAATCTCCCGAGGTGGTGGTATACCAGGAAGTTCTTCAGGAAACACATCTTCGAATTCCCTGACTATGGGAACTTCGGCAGGATTGGAACTTTCCTTGGTAACATCTACCACATGGGCTAAGAATGCATAACATCCTTGCCTCAACAGCTTATTAGCAACCATAGCTGACACAAGACAGGTGGGCAGAATCTTTCTTTCACCTCGAAAGATCCATGTGTTGCTTTCATCAGTAAACACAGCCAACTTGGACTCACAATCCAAGACAACTCTATACCTTTCTAAGGTATCCATCCCAAGGATTATATCAAATCCCTGCATATCAAGTGGTATAAGATCCACTTGAATGTGATGGTCAGAAAAGAAAAGGATGCAGGGAGAACACACCTCCTGCAAAACGGCAGACCCACTCAACGGAGTCTCTAACAACAAACTATCTGCTCTAAGGCTAACAGTCACATTGCAGTTACGAATCACTTCACGAGTGATGAAAGAGTGCATAGCACCCGGATCAATCAGAACGGATACAACACAGGATATAGACATATCAGAATATAAAAGTTTCATCTGACCTGCCACTACCCGTGGATTGACCACTGCCTCAGGTGGGTTCATAGCATAGAACCTCACAGTCTCCTGGTGTTGAGGTGGTGCTGATGATCCAGCTTGAGACGCTTGTCCACGTCCTCGAGCTGCTCCTTGATGTTGTCTATTCTGAGATCCCTGTTGATTCTGTCTCGGGGTTTGTTGTGTCACACCGACAGGCCTAGAACGGCAATCCTTCATCAAGTGTCCCACCTTACCACAGTTGTAGCAACTCTTCTCCTGTTTCTGTGGTCTGGGTGGTCCAGTAACTGACATTGATGCAAAACTGTGCATCCCTTGAAGCGGTTGACTCCGCCCTCTACCTCTGCTTGGTGTCCATTGAGTTTGAAAATTCGATCTGGGTGGTGGAGGGTTAGGTGCAGAGAATCTAGGTTTCTTGGAATCCCTAGATGAAGAACCCTGGAACTGTGGATATCTTTTATGGGTTTGTCTTTTCTCAACCACAGATCTCTCTATCCTTCGGACTGACTCAACGAAGGTAGAGAATCTCTCTCTATTTTCTAAGGCAGACACAGGGGTTGACATATCAGAATTCAAACCCTTCTCGAATCTTCTGATTCTTTCCACATCCGTAGCAGCCATGTGCGGACAGAACCGCAACAACTCCATAAGCTTAGCTTCATACTCACTAATGTTCATCATACCCTGCCTTAGTTTCTCAAACTGAGAGATCTTCTCATCTAGGAAGGTCTTTGGAAAATATCTATTGATAAATTCCCGACGAAACTCTTCCCATGAGAACTCTACTCCAGGTCTCTTCTGCTCTTCCATGTTCCACCAGTGACCAGCACTGCCTTTGAGAAGATAGACAGCATGTCTAACCTTCTCAGCTTCCGGAATCATAAGAATCCTGAAATCCTTCTCCAACTTTGTCAACCATAAGTCAGCATCTGTAGGGTCGGTAGTTCTGAAGTACTCGGTAGCTCCGACATGATGAAGTCGTTCGAATGTCTTACCAATACCTTGTACTTCAGGCTGGACCAGTGCCCTAGGTGCAGGAATGGGCATCCTATCAGTTATATGTGTCATGGCAGTCATGAACTGCCCGAACATCGTCTGTACAGCTGGATCACTCATGTCAGCTGGGTCGAACTGGGGTGGCTCTCTTGGCGACTCAGGTGCAGGTTGTTCTATTCTCAGAACTCTTGCACCGCCTCGAGGCGCACTAGCACTACTCTCTGCCACGTGCTCATCATGATGTTCTGACATTCTTATGTATCTTCTTCTCCTGAGGAGCAGAAGATTCTATTAGATGAGGAAGGAGTACTAAAGGTAGACTCGACATCCTAAGTCCTATGCCTCTGTAGACTCGACTGAACCTGGAGCTCTGATACCACTAGTTGTGGGGTCTGATCTCCAAACCATAACATAAACATGATTAAAACTTAGCGGAAGCGAATCGGTAATCAGCGGAAGACAAAAATCACGGGAAATTAAAACTTTTCGTGACAAGAGCTTGAATCCATAAAAGCTTCTTTCATAAAGATAGATAAACTGTTTACATCTCAGGATAATTACTTCTCGAGTAATTATATACATCAAGATACAAAATCTCAAGATTACTATACAAAAGACTCCAATACCTGAGAGTACAGAGGACACATAGGACTGACTCTAACTACACCACATGGCAGGACAATCTCCACCTGAGATTACTGCTGCCCCTGGTGCTGCTGCTGAGACTGATCACCTGTAGGCTGGTTCCTTCGTCTCCGACGTCCACCTAAAAAGTTGAAGCCTACGGGGTGAGACAATTATACATAATTGTCCCATCGAGAGTTATAACTCTTCGCCAGAAGCTTTATTATAACATCAAAGATTATTTTAAACAGTAAAGCCTTCAAAGCATTCTATAACAGTTGCAGGTATAACAAGATCTCTACAATTTAGGAGATATGGAGAATATTAACATTATTGCAATGTAACATCAACCAACTAACTTGGAGTTATCTCTAACAAGTTATACTACATGGTTGATTATGTTTTACAAACAACATTATGCCCTGTGGAGATGAGGCTTACCACTCATACTCCAACTGATCACTGATAAGCCGCATCAGTATCATACATAGGTCATTAAAAGAGCTGGATTATCATGACCTTCACCTTCCTCAGTCAGTAAGAGGATCACTTGTAGGACATCTCGTGTCTCTACTACTATAGCTCACCAGGGTAAACTGGTCCTTCGCTATTCTAGAGTCACAATGGCATTCTGTACTCTCTTCGTCATCAAGAGGTTTCATATTTACCTACCACTGATACGGATACCTGTGCTTTCTTCGTCATCGGGAGGTTTCATGTTTACTTACCACTGATACGGTATGGAACTATAGTGAAGGATGGATGGATTCCACATCTACATCACTTTCCTACACTAGGATGTAAGGTTCTACACATCCATGTACCCCACATACTCAAAAGTATGTGCTCCAGGAGTTCCCTGAGGAAAACCTGTTTCACCATCACTTAATTTCTGACAATGATGGATCTATGATCAGGGCTCTACATTATACTTGATTAGTTAGGTACATTCAGTATTCTTTAACAGCATACATTGTTCTTCAAACAATAACAGTAGCATAGCAGCTATAAAAGGAGAATACTAAATGTAACAGGCCTAACTCATATCAATCATCATTTCTCCTTATCCTCATCACAAGTCATCTCTAAGGTATGACCTTGATGGTATTCATGGCTCTCATAGCCCATTATCAGCATAGGATGCCACTGGCAAGGCATCAGATTACTTTACTTATTCATAAGGCTAACAACATGCCTTTAATGAATATAACATCAACATCCATACCTGGATATGATTACCTTCATATCAGAACCTGCATGGTTAATTCATCTGATAAAGGTAATGCAACAATAAGGAATGTACTTCCTATTCTTGTCATAAGAGTTAAATCTCTAATTCATATCAAATAGAGTTTAATACTCAAAAGCATGCCATTACCCTTGAATTAGGGTTTACTATTCACATTAAGGTGAATTAAACTCATAACATCATCATGTATGAGTAACATCTTCATTGATGCTCTTGGATTAGTTAAAGGTTCATCATTTATCATAATTAGGGTTTCTATGACCTCACACAGGTGGACCATACCCTAATTATGCTCACTTATGTGCATTGGAGATGCTTTACTTGAGTTTCCACTTAAAAAGGGTACTTTCTCTCTCTAGAAGTACTTTCTCTCTCTAGAAGTACTTTCTCTCCCATCATAATGTTAGGTGATGTCAACATCACTCTAAATTTAGGTTGGATTGAGTCATCATAGGCTAACATAGCCAAAAGCATCACCATTATGTGATTAGAGTTACTTTCTCTCTCTAGGGTACTTTCTCTCTCTAGAAGTACTTTCTCTTTCATCATACTAATGGTTGATGATAACATTAGACTAGATCAGGTTAGATAGAATCATTATGACTAAAAACATCATTCTCATGTAATTAGGGTTTGAATTGAGCAAGGTATAACTCAATTGACCTTTCAGGGGTATATTGGTAATTCACCCCATTGATCATCATTATGGTCAAAACCTTAGTCAAATAACCCCTTAATATCCTAGGTTGTCATTAGGGTTTGATTAGGGCAACATTGAACCATTTATATCATCATTTGATTTAATGAAGTCAACCTTAAATCACATTGATTGATTTCAATCATTAATCATCAATTGAATTGAGATCGGTTGAAAGTGTTGACCGTTTGCCCACTTTGACCTTCCAAGACCGCGAGCCTCTTTCTAAATCCAAGACCGCGAGCCCCCTTAGGCTTCAAGACCGCGAGCCTTATCATTGGTTCACTTGATGTTGAGACCGCGAAGATCAAGTTGGAGTTGAGTCCGCGAAGAGGTGTTGACCGTTTAGCTAGTTTGACCTCAGGACCGCGAGGCCCTTCGCGGTCTTGAGACCGCGAGCCTCCTCTCGGTCTTGAGACCATCAGCCCCCTCACGGTCTTGAGACCGCGAGCCCTCTCACGGTCTTGAGACCACGAGCCCTCTCACGGTCTTGAGACCGCGAGGCTCTCAAGGTCTCAACCGTTTGGTCCATCAACAAACTCAATAAAGCAATCGATGGTGTCAAATGATGTTGAAGCCCTCAAAAGGTCAAAGCTATGTTGACCACCTATGGATTGGGTCAATTAAGGTTATGCTTAACCAATTGGTCATTCAATTGACCCTCAATTGTTGACCAATTAGGATTGAAATCGATTCAATTAGGGTCTATCAATGTTCACCCATCAATGCTCAATCAATGTGCATCAACACAAGGTTGAACCCTTCAATTGAGCTCCAATTGGGCTCAAACTTGGCCCAAACGGTCTTGAGGTCATGTGGGTGGACCCCACATGGTCTTGAGACCGTTTGCCCAAGATTTCATCAAAATCTAAGGTGATTTGATAGGGGTTGAACCATGATTGAGTCACAAAATAGAATTTTGATTAAATTGATAACTTATTTGCAATTGGGTCCTCAATTGGTCAACTTACTCAACCCTAGACCTTCAAACGGTCTTGGGTGATTGTCCTCTCAGTCTTGAGACCGTTTGGATGAGTTCCAAACGGTCTTGAGACCGTTTGCCCATCCAAATTTTGGATTCTAGTGCAAATTCATCAAGGTCTGACCCATTGAGTTGATGATCATGTCAATATTTAATTGCAATGTAATTTGGTGTAATTGTACCTTCAATTGGTCAACTATCCTTGACCCCAGACCTCCAAACGGTCTTGGTTGATTTCCCTCGCGGTCTTGAGACCGTTTGGTGACCCCCAAACGGTCTTGAGACCGTTTTAGGTCAATCAACCCTAAAAACCCTAATTAGGTCACCATAATTTCAGTACTGATTTTATCTAGGGTTAGCCCTAGTATTCACCCTTCAACTCTTAGCCCGTTTGGATTTAGACCATCAACCTTGGTGAGTTGTTAATTAACATTATTTTGAACAGTAATCTCATACGGTCAACACTTAGTCAACGACCTTACACGGTCTTGAGACCGTTTGCCCAAAAAGGAAATTTCAGACCGTTTGAGAATCAGGAATAAATTCAAATAAAGTTGTTACTTAAAAATGTCATATCCCCCGATTCCTTTGGAGTTAGCCTCCCAAATTTTGAGGGTAATTATCCTATATAATTAGGAACAGATTTCTTATACGGTCCACGCTCGGTCAACGGGGCCAAACGGTCTTGGGACCGTTTGCCCTGTCGCGGTCTCGAGACCGTTTGCTCACCTCGCGGTCTTGAGTCCGAGAGGGCAAACTGTTAGGACCGTTTAAGGAAAATAAAAGCGGTGGGTTTTTCTTGGAAATCATGCCTTCATCTCCTAGCTCAAGAAAAGTAGGAATATCCCATGGGTTTGCTTGCAAAATAGCAGGGAAAAGTAGGGAAATACTAAGAGCTATCATTAAAACGCATATAAAGATGCACATAGTAAAGCATAGGTTTAGAGTTATAAAACCTGCCTAAAGCTTGCTTCTTGAGCTCCAAGCTTTCAAGCTCCAAGCTCTAATGGCATCCTTGAGTTATTACAGGTTGGCTAAGGTGAAAACTCCAAGGAAGGATGAAAAGAGCCGGCTAGAAAGGTAGGGTTTCTAGAGTTAGCCATGAAGATGACCTTGAATTCGAGTTTTAACCATGGAATTAGGCAAGAAGAGGGGTTTAAACCTACCTTGCACCCCTTGGTCGCCCTCCTTAGCTCCAAGGCAGTCCTTGGTCGTCTTTGGTGAAATGAAACAGTAAGGGAACGAAGGGTGAGTTCCCTTGCAACTAAGGGAAGGAGAGCTTATATATATGGGGTAGGATTTTCAACATTAGTTCATAAGTTGTCCATAATTCCAATTAGGTCCCTCCTTCTTTACTTGATCGTCCCTTCCTCTTTATTCTAAGGACAAACCTTCTATTAAGGTCTTAGTAAAAGAAGGTAAAGGAGAGCAAGCTAACACTGAGGTACATACATAAAGAAATATTACACATATACCCTGATTATTCAATCACAAGGCATGTCTCATAACTTGATAATTCAATTGAGGTGACTTCCTCATCATTTCTTTTTTTAAATGATGGCAAAAGTTTAAAAAGATACATTAGATGACATATTTCACAATTGCATCCCTTTATTTGGGTAAATTGCATTTTACCCCAAACTAGGGTTTCAAGCACCGGGATTGCTTCCACAGCTGCACCTTGGTGCCTTAGCTTGGGAAATCCCTCAAACTTTGCTAAAAATATTTCTCATGATGTCTCAACATCAGAGGAACATCTCATCATGTGCAAATTGCAAGCTAACCCTATTAACTGGGTAAATTGCACATAGGTCCATGTATATCAAAACAATGCTACAACTTTAATTAAAAAGGAGCAAATACTGAAATATATGTTTCTGAGAAACTTAATTACATGCTCAGAGTTAATCACAAAGATTTAATCACATATTTAGGCAAAATACCTAGGGTTAACTCATAACCCAGGTCAGGGATGTTACAATTATCTCATAACTGAGTGAAACAAAGTGAATTCGAAGCTTGCCTTTATTATCGATCAAATCTTTTATATGATATGCCAAAACAATCATCATATGATTGGCTTTCTGGGCATACATACTAACAAATATTGCATGAATTTGGGTGTTATCAAGCATCCCAAGCTTATAACTTGCTTATCCTCAAGCAAGACTCAAACCCAAAGATCCTATAATAACTCCAAATCAAGTTTAGCAATAAATGTTGAGGTTAGGAAAAATGGTTTCAAATATAAGTCATCCATGATATGTTATTTTTGAATGAACCCTTGCCATATAGAAGAACATGCTAATGGAAGATCACGTAACTACCAGGCATGTTTAAGTGAATTCACTACATTCCAACAACATTTGTAGGGATGCAAACCACATATATAAGCACCAAAGTGCAGTAACTTAGGAAATCTAGAAAACAATGAATGTGAGTAGTGAGATGTCATCAAGAATACATAGAAACCGATCAGGTACAACACACATCCCACTTATTCACTTCTTAATGAAAAAAAGACAAATGAAAATTACTCTAATGACTTATGAGAATCTTGATATGTGTCAGGATGGTTGTGTTAGCCTACCTTAGCCTTTGCATTTAAAAATCCTTGAATGTATTCTGAGTTTTGGGATTACATCTTGTAAACTGACTGGGTCGTATACCAGTCTTGTAAACTCACCCAAACATTCTTGTAAGGGACAATGGTCATTGACCTACTTAAGAAAAACCCACACACTTGATATAGTGTGACGAAACTTGCAATATTTCCCTTTCTTCTCTCAATTCAAACATGATATTAGAGCGCTAAGCACACCGCGATCTCCCGATCTGAAGAGGCAATGACAAATTGGGGTTTCATCTCATCTTCATTGCTTCTGCTATCATATGACATTAGAGATGTTGTCTCCAATATCTTTCATCAACTCTACCTCTTCTCTGTTCATCATCTCCCTCATCAGGGTCATCGTCACTGACTCTCTACACCATCCCTATCTTTTACTTCTCATCATGATACCTTCTGTTGTTCTTTTTGTTCCTCTTTTCAACAGACGATCTAGAATCAAATTCTTCTCAAATCATTTTGTTCTGAAGACCTATCTTCTCTCTCTCCATCTCATCAACTATGGGATCTGAATCATCTATAATTTCTTCCCTAGACATGCCTCTCTCACCGTATCCATATCATGTTGGACTCAATGTTTCAAACTTTCTTTCTCTCAAACTCAACCTGAGAAATTTCCTTTTATGGGAGTCACAAATTTGCACCCTAGCCGAGTCCTACTACCTAGAAGGATTTCTAGATGGGACCGAAGTTCAACCTTCTCTTCTATGCTCTGACAATGAAGGTCTACCTGATGTCAATCTAATACATCGCACTTGGCTAAGAATGAATCGACTTCTTAAGGGATGGATATGTGGATCAGTCTCTTAAGAGGTGATGGGTGAAATCTTTGACTGCAAGACATTTGTTGAAGTTTGGAAAACTCTAAACAATAAGTTCACTGAGGCATCTCAATTGTGTGAGTTTGAACTCAAGTCACAGCTATGCACATTTTATAAAGGTAATGATTCCCTACATGAGTACTTAAGGAAGTTCAAGAACATATGTGATCAATTGAATGCTATTGGATCTGCTATTAGTGATCAAGAATGAGTGTTCAATGGTCAATATGGATCAAATTATGACAGTTTTGTTGTTTCCATGTTGAAACACCTATCCCATCCTACATTGAGATGATACCTCTACTGCAAGATTTCAAGAGGAGGAAGGAACAAAGAACAAATAGCAGTAATCATGTTGTATTTTATGCCAATAATCCTATGTCTCCTTCTCCTTCTCCTTATCCTTCTATTCAACAAGTTAGAGACAATCATTAGCAATTCTATAACCACAAAAATTACACAGGAAGAGGTAGGTCATCTTATGGCAGAGGCAGAGGTCATGCTCAGAACAACAATTACATCCAAGGGATACTAGGGAGTGGTCCAGTTCAAAACTCTACTCACTTTAATTCACAATGGCGTGGGTTTACATAGGAAAATCAACAATCTGGTGGTAGTGTGAATAACTCTCAGGATATCAACAATAGTGGACATGTGTACTTTCAGGTCTATGGTAAAAGAGGCAATGACACCCTAAGGAGCAGGCATCAATTTGACAATAGCTTCCAGAGTGAGAATGTTCCTAAGAATCTCAGCACTGCTACTTCTCTTACCGTCTTATGAGTGACTAGTTCTAATATTACTGAGTGGCATGTGGACTCAGGATCCACGGATCACATAGTACAGACCTCGAGCTATCTATGAAATCTTCGCATATACAAGGGTGTTGACTCATTATAATTGGAAATGGAAATTTTATGCCTATTACTCACACAGGTTATGGAATCCTACATAATGTAACATATGTTCCTATTGAGAAAGTCCTTGTTGTTCCTAAAATCAAAAGAGACCTTCTATCTATTTCTCGACTGACCTCTCTCTTTCCCTACTATGTTGTTTTCACTAATGATATGGTTTTCATTAAGGACTTACTGACTCACAACACCCTAGACAAAGGTGATTGCAAGGGAGGATTGTACCTACTGAAAACACACAAACCTCAACTTTTCTTTTCAAATAGGTTTAATAAAGTCTCAAGACTTATGTGGCATAGAATACTTGGACATCCAAATAAAGAGGTTCTTTGTGAATTGATTGAAGACAAAGTCATCTCCTGCCTATCTTCATTTTCTGAAGTTTGTAATAGCTATGAACTCAGCATGAGTAGAAAACTACATGTCTTTCATAAACACATAAGGTTTGTAAGACCATTTGAAAGGATTCATTATGATGTATGGGTAAAGGCTCATGTTCCTTCACAACATAAATTTATTACCTATGTACTTCTTAGTGATGATTGCACTAGATACAGTTGGTTCTTTCCAATGAAAAATAAAAGTGAATTTTGTGATATTTTTGCCTCTTTCTGTTGAATGGTAAAAACTCAGTTCAACACTAATGTACAGATGTTTCAGAGTGATGGTTGAGGTGAATTTGTGAATGACAAACTTAAACACTTTCTTGATAAAGAGGGTATCATACATCAAATCTCATGTCCTCATGAGCCTTCTCAAAATGGAGTAGTTGAAAGAAAACACAGACATTTTGTTGAGCTTGAGCTAGCTATGAGGTTTGAAGCTAATCTACCAAAAAAATTCCAGGTCAAGGAATTTTCTACATCTATTTATCTAATATATAGGTCACCTTCTACTACTCTCAAAATGATATCACCTTATGAACTTATGTATAAACAACAACTTGATTATAGTCATCTACAAATATTTGGAACTCTCTTCTATCCATATCATAGAGATTATACACAAGAAAAGTTATATCCTAGGTTTGTTCTCTGCTTGTTCATTGTATACAATACTTTGCATAAGCGATACAAATGTCTAAGTCTATCTTCTCAAAGGCTATATGTCTCTAAACATGTTGTGTTTAATGAAGAAGTGTTTTCTTACAAAATACAAGATAAGTTCATGACTCCCAATGATGAGTAGTTATTTCTAGCAACATTTAACGAATTTGTTGTTGAAACAAAACCTGGTGAGTTACATAAAGCTTCCTCCTATAATACAGTAGATGATATTTTCTCCACATTACCGTCAGATGCTCCTCTACATAAAGTCAACTCCAAATTTGACTCAACTATGAACTCCAATAATGATATCCACAATGTTGATTCCCATGAGACTGAACAAGATAATGTTACTCTTGTACCCTGTGATTCCAGTGAAGTAACATCTGCAGATCACCTATGTAACAAAAATGTATCATCCTCTAAAACTAAGAAAGATTCTCAACATGACACTCAGTCTACTGATGGAAAATGTGTTGAAATTAAGACAACCAATGTTCTAGACACTATTACAGAGTGTCAAACTGATACTGACCTTGTTGCTTCCAATATGCCTACTACTATTGTTAATAATCACGACATGTTAACCAGAAGGAAGGTAGGTATAATTAAACTAAACCCAAAGTATGCCTTAAGTATTCAGTCATTTCCTTATATACCAAAAACTATTTGCACTACTCTACAACATAGTGGATGGAACTAGGCCATTCAGGATGAACTAAAAGCTCTCTATAAGAATGGAACTTGGTCTTTATTTCCCTCTGACCCAAAGTACAACATCATTGCGTGCAAGTGGTTTTTTAAAATTGAACTGAAACCAGATGGTTATCTTAATAGGATCAAGGCTAGGCTTGTGGCCAAAGACATCCATCAAGAAGAAGGTGTTGATTATCTAGAGACGTTCAGTCTTGTTGTCAAGTCAGCTACTATAAAAGTCATTCTGACCATAGTTGTATCTCTCAATTGGTCTATTACTTAGCTAGGATGTCTGAAACACTTTCTTAAATGGAAATCTTGACAGTGAAGTGTACATGTCATAGCCTCTAGGATTTGTGGACAAAACATTCCCACACCATGTGTGAAAATTACATAAAGCCCTCTACAGACTGAAGCAAGTGCCCACAACTGAGTATAATCGTATACATCTATTCCTTCATGAACTTGGTTTCCAAGCTAGCACTATTGCTTCCTCCTTATTCACTTTCTTTCACAATGAGAACATAGTATATCTCCTACTATATGAAGAAGACATCCTAATCATTGGGAACAATACCACTCTAGTCTCATCGTTTGTTTCTCAACTAGAAGCTGAATTCACTCTTCAAAACATAGGTGACATACACTATTTTCTTGGTATTGAAGTTGAGAAAAACAACTCTGGATTGCTTCTCCATAAGACCAGATATGCATATGATTTACTTTAGCATGAAAACATGATTGAGTGTAAACCAATCAGTATTCCTATCAGTCCTACATTTCTTCATGATTATATCAGTCATCAAGGCACTTGCTTCCTCTTGGATGTCTAGTGGATATGGGGTTAGTCTTGCTTCTATTGTATGTCCTATTAGAGGTTCTATAAGTCATAGATGGATGACACTCCTATGGCCTTTTTTTCTAATGTGGATGATAGTACAATCTGGGACAACATCCAGCAAAAGCTACCAATTAATAAAGCTTATGAAAATATTTGGAAATGGAAGCACTATCCTAGATGGAGTCTCACTACTTTCAGAGCCCTTAATAATATCCTTCCTACCTATGAGAGGATCATCTCATGGTCTGATACTCCTGTTTCTCCTTGCCTACTTTGTCATCTCGACATGGACTCGATAAACCACATGTTTGGGAATTGCAAGTATTGGCGTTATGTTTGGGGTCACGCACAATTAAAACTCAATATCAGGTCCTCATACTCACTTCATGCATGCCTTACTGACCTCGGAAATAGATCCAAGCATAACTGCACTTTAGAGCTATGGGCAATTACTGGAGTTGTGCACTTGATCTGGAATGAAAGGAACAAAAGGCTCCACAATAGAGGCTCTTTGGATTTCACTGAGATCTTCTCACAGCTTGCTAGGGACATCAAGGAGCACTATCAAATCTATAAATCAAGGCTTGATATTTCATCTGTAATAGCTAGGAATTGGGAACTAATGTAATCCTTATTCCTTGTTTATGTTCTCATTTAATTACATGTATGGATGTGATTTGTAACTTTATCCCCATTTAGGGGTTTTGGAATATATTTACCCAAATTTCCAAAAAAAAAAAACAAGGCACCTGCTTGGAGGATCTAGGAACTTACAAAAGAATAGTTTGCTCCCTATAGTATTTAACCTTAACAAGACCAAATATTACCTATGCAATAAACTTGGCATGTCAATTCATGCACGCTCCCACTATCGTTCATCTCTCTGTTATCAAACATATTCTGAGATACATCAAATATTCCATACATCAGGGAGTTCAGATCTTTGCTGATTTACACTTAGCCATAATAGTATACTATGAAGCAGATCGGGCAGGTTGTCTGCTCACTAAATGCAACACCATTGGCTTTTGCATATTCCTGGGAAAGACTTGTGTGCCATGGTCGTCAAAGAAGCAACCCACGTTTTCCAAATCCAGCACAATATCGAATATAGATCATTATCTCTAACCACAGTAGAACTGACCTAGTTTTCCCATCTTCTGAATGACCTTGGTATCTTCCAAAGAGGACTTGCTACTCTGTACTGTGACAATGTCATCACATTATATCTCATTGTGAATCTAGTTCTTCATGCGTGAACCAAGCGTATAGAGCTTGACTATCATTTTGTCTGGAACAAGGTTTCTCTTGGTCATCTTCTTAGAAGTTTGTCTGCTCAAAGAATCAGCTAGCTGATCTACTCACTAAATCTCTTAGCAAGGAGCCATTTCAACAGCTGACTCACAAATTGGGCATTCGACAATCTAATGCACAGTTTGTGGGGCAGGGGTGTTAGCCTACCTAAGTCTTTGTATTTAAAAATCCTTGTATGTATTCCAAGTTTTGAGCTTACATCTTGCAAATGGACTATGTGTATACCAGTCTTGCAAACTCACCCAAAATTCTTGTAAGGGACATTGATCATTGACCTATTTAAGAAAAACCCACAGACTTGATATAGTGTAACGTCACTCACAATCTTTCCCTCTCTTCTCTCTGTTTAAACACGTTCATGTAACAAACATTGACTGCTGCAATCCGGGCCAGTTGGCCCAAACCTGTGAGATAAACTCCTTGTACCATGTTCAAACCAACCCTAATATTGGGAAGGTCTCATCAATCTCAGAAGGATTCCTAAAAGACTATGTAATGAGTTTTGGATGACACTACTAGGCATACTCATTCTTGTGAGAATAGTCGTACACCAGTTGGGCATAAACCTCAACTCTCTTACGAAGGAAAATTTAATTATTCATGTTTTTATTCATTCTCATGCTTTTAATATTGCATTCTTGTAGTCCTCAAACAAATGTTGAAAACCAGTAACCATGCCAAAGAATAAAATTTGGGTTCATCTCAAACACTTTCTTATTTCTTAGGGACCAGGGAATCCCATCATAGTGCTCATTCCATCAATCTCCTTTTCAGATCCATTCTTCATTAACCTATCACAAGTTTCCTCTCCAGAAGTGCTAGGTCAATCTAGCATATCGGGCCTACTTCACTAAAAACCCAACACTATCATGGACTAGGGACATTCAAAAATTTCATGGATGTGATCTTCCATTTCCTGTATTATAGTGCTGGTAGGTATTGTCCTTAGTAATGTGTCTCTTCATGAGTACCAATTTTGTAGGGAGAATTTCATGGGTGAATTACCATAAGAAGAGTAATAATTTTGGTGGCCATTTCCTCTTCCACAACTGTCGCCAGATGTTTTCCTCATCCGCATTGAGTGTAGTCTTGTGGCTACAAAGGAGTTTGTATGTTGATCACACAGAAAGCATGCCTCGTTGATCTGATTCCCATCTATTTGTGTCCACCCCTCCTTGGGATGCTACAAGGATTTCTAGGATATTATTTGCAATGTTTAAATGAAATTGACCATAAATCTCTATGGTGTCCCGTTGCCCTGTGTGATGATAAATAAAATCACCTACAATTACCCCCATGCTCCCTATCTTCCATATATATTCTCATCGGACCTGCAAAACCCAAAACACGTATGTCATTCATCACTCTGATCTTGGCCCCATTCCCCACTCTCCATAGAATCCCCCCTTCGGTCTGTTGCAAACTTCCCCATTTTCTTCCCATGTATAGTTGGGGTTGCTACCCACTGGCAGCTAACATATGCCCATATCTAAAGTATTTTGATCCCAAGACTCGACATACCAATGCATCAAGGTTTGTGAGGAGATGCCATTCTTGTTTTGGAAAGGCCATGTTGAACGATTTGAGATCCTGAAAGCCCATGCCCCCTTGGGATTTGTGGCCACACAAAGACCCCAGTTGATCATGTGAATCTTCTATTCCCCATTCTTTGACCCCCACCAAAAATGAGCAATCATACTATTGATTTTCTCAATGAGACCATTAGATAATTTAAAAAAACTCATACAGTATGTAGGAATAGATTGTATCACCTCTTTGATCAATATTTCTTATCCTGACCTTGACAATAGTTTCTCCTTCGACCCTTAAAGTTTCTTCCATCTGCACTCTTTACTAGTAGAAAGTGCCACCTTCTTTGAGAGGCTCATACCCCTGGAAAGGCCCATGTATATGGCATGCCTTTCTACCTCATCCATGTTGAGCATAGTCTTTATCTCCTCCTTTTTTTCATCCTTTATGTTGCTGCTAAATACAACCTCTGGTTTCTCATAGTTAATTAGTTGTCCAAAGGCTCTCTCATACTGGTTGAATAATGCAACAATATACAAGCACTCTTCAGATGTAAGCCTAGCAAATAAAATTTTGTCATACGCAAAAAAAAGTGAGAAACTCGTGGGCCATGGAGGCTTGTCTTGGGCCCATGAATCTTTCCTTCCTATGAGTGATTAATGAGAGAATAAGAGAGAGCTTTCACACAAAAAAGAAAAGATAGAGGGTTATTGTGTCACCTTGACATAAGAATCTTGTTGGTTTTATGAAGATGTTGATGATGACTGAGTGTGAGATGCATGAAACACACTCTCTAATCTTGGATCTCCATTGACTCAGGATACCCATCCTTTCCATATCTCCATCTAGGAAATTCCACACTACTCTAACATAAGCCTTACTTATGTCCAACTTGAATGCTAAAAAATCTTTCATTGACTTCATTCTTCTGCTTCATCATATGGAACATCTCATAAGCCACCAATGCATTATCAATGATCATTCTTCAACTAATAGAGGCACTCTATTTCGCAAAAATCATTTTATGAAGGAATTATGTGACCTTGTTTGTGAAGACTTTAGTAATCATCTCCTATGACACATTGCAGAGACTTATGGGCCAAAACTGCATGATCTTGTTGGTATTCTTATCTTTAGGGATAAGAATGATGTAAGTTTTATTAATCTCATTTAGAGTTTTCCTTCCATCCCACCAATCTATGATAAAGGCCATCACATCCCTTTTAACAACATTCTAGAAAGTTGGATAGAACACTGCCTTCATGTCGTCAGGTCATGGAGCCTTATTTGGATGCATATTTAAAAATGATGCCCACCTCGTATTCTCTTGGGACAGTTCCATTAGCAATGTCTCTTCCTCTGACAACAACTTGGTTATATTGTGCCAAATTTCTTCCATTCTATAGGGTTTAATGTAGTGAAAAGTTCATTAAAGAATCTTGTCATAGTCCCCTCAATTTCTCCAGTCTTCCTTGCCCAGTGGTCCCTAGAATTAAGGAAACTTGTAATGGTGTCCCTTTTACTTCTTTGTCTGAACTTATGGTGGAAGTACCTAGTATTCTTGTCCCCATATCACATCTCATTGGCTTGAGCTCTCGCATACCAGTAGCTTCCTCAAACTTATTTAGCCGATGTAACTCGCTTGAAATATGTGATCATTGAGCATGAATTCATTGATAGGGAGATCATGTGCTTCTTTTAATCTTTCCTCTGCCTCTTTAATTATTTTCTTGATGTTTCCAAACTTTTGTGTCGCCCATGCTACCAACTTCTCTCTACATGACTCTATCCTATCATAGAGGCCCCTAAATCGCGACATGACCAACACCTCCTCAATTACTTTCCTACATTCCAATGAATACAACCACATAATTTTAAACTTGAATTTCTTATTGTTTGGGTCTCTTATATCAAGTGTTTTGCATTGATCATAATTGGTGAATGGCCAAAATATTGTATTGGGAAGTGTGTGACTTTCCTAATGTGAAACAGATTGTGCCACTCCTAGTCAGCCAGAAACCTATCCATTCTTCCCCTAACAACATTATTTTGTCATATTTTCCTTTTCTATGTGAATGCTAGGATCTTTACGTCCAAGCTCCCGTAGCTGGCACCTGTCTAAAGCCTCCATGAAGTCCCTCATTTCTCAATCAACCCTTGGTTGGCCCCTTCTCTTCTTAGAATAACTGACAGGGTCATTGAAATCACCTCCCAGTATCTTTGGAAGAGTCAAAGATGAACACAGATTGTGCATAAGTTCCCATGTACGATACCTCTCTCCCACAACCACCCACCTCTAGATTCCCATGAAGCTAAAACTTTGACATTGCCCCTCCCTCTCCACTTCCACATAAATATGATAGTCTAAAAAAGACTTTACTACTACATTGTCCCCTCTCCACGACATACCAAGACCTCTTTATCTCCCATCACTACTAAAACTTAAAACCGCCATCAAAACCACAACTCCTTCCGATACTCCCCAGCTCCCTAGTATTCGTCATAGTTTCCATGATAAAACGAATGTTGCGCAGTTCCCTCCATCATGTTGAATTGAATGATGGAAAAAGTCTAGGGGTGTCAAGTCCTTGGACATTCCAACATAAAAAATTTATTGATTTTCATGAACATGGAGTCCTCCACCACCAGCTACTTGCATGGCTGATTCTGCAGCCATGGACTATGTGTTCTGTAGTCTCTTCCCTATCATGTTGTCCTTTACATCCATACTGTCTAGACTTTCTGGCGCCTCTCTCTCCCTCTTCTCTCCAATCCTGATCAAATGAATGTCATTGCTATTTTCATTGGTATGTGACTTCCCACTGGCCCCCCTCCTAATCTACATCTTCAACTTTCTGAAGATCTTCTTTTTCCTCATACATCCGTGTTGTCGCCCAATACTTCGGCAAAAGCTAGCAGCTGTCCATTCCCTTTGCTACTCCCGGTCCTGGCTTCCTTCCTTGTGGAGACCGATCCATCCCCGAGTCTTCCGTCACCCCTGTGCTGTCGCTAGACAGGGAGACACTTCGTTCGTCATTGAGAAAACTACCAACGCCTCCTCCTATATTGTCATTACTCAATGAAGGAGTCTTTGGGATCTTTGTCGCCTTCCCTTGGGAAATAGATATTTGTACCAATAGTCCTTTGTTATGATAACACCGTCAACCAACCATTCATGCGTAAAGTTTAGGCTTTGTTCAATAACCCTCCTTACCTCCTCATCGTAAACCAGACGCTGCAAAGTGGTTCTCCCTTTCCCCTTCTGTCCTGTAATCCCTTCCCTTGTACTGTCTTCTCATGTTAGACCTCCCCCACTCCTATCCTTTCTTTATTTCCACCTCGACCTATGTGACGTCCCCAGATTTTCTAAAACTTAATCTGATGTGTGACGTCTAAATTGAAACCCTCAACTCAGCGAGAATCCCAATTTAAACACCCCACACTAGGCTAAGAAGAAGAAAATGAAGGGAGTCAGAAGGAAACAATCAGTAGCACATGTACATGAACAATAATAAAACCATACACACATGTTCACCATTCAACATATAATTACAACATGAATTGTTACAACATTTGATGTTACATATTGAACAACAAACTATACATATACATGTACTACATTCTAAAACAACAGGATCTTAAGACAACAGGTCCACCTGTACATCAGCTCGCTACACAACTCCCAACTATCCTGGATCTTCAAGAGCATAACCACAACCTAAATAAAAGATTACATGCGGTACACGTCAGCACAATATTTCAAGAATATTGTACTGAGTACGCCTACGTGTCTTTTTATATACCTCTCATCATATCTTGGCAATAAGATAAAACTAATATACTTGGAAGTAACAGAAGAAATATAAGAAAAGCATATACTTGCACAAGGATATTCATTTACAAAAGAGAACACATATTTTAAGCTTATTTTCCATTATATACCAAGGCCTTTATGATCACTACCAAAGAGTTAGATCATTTGTACAAGGTGACCACTACCAAAGAGTTAGGTCAGACCACTACCAAAGAGTTAGGTCATATGTACAATGTGACCACTACCAAAGAGTTAGGTCACTTCCAAGCACACTTCCAAAGAGTTAGTGCTTTCATATAATGGAACATATATATTATGTTTGATGTGTTCATAGAAGTAATCATGGAAAATCATGCAACATATCATACAAGAACAATCATTTCATCCAATATCGTATGCCAAGTATTTTACTACACATATAACACAAGCATATTGTATAATAAGCCAAGTAAGAGGTAATGGCGTACCTTCCAAAGAGATATCCTAATCACATATTCCTCATGTCATCTATATCCTTGGTCAACCCTGATTAAGACAAGACCATGTATTATCATCAGATTCACATCATCTTCCATCTCATCTTAACCCTAATTACATTCATTAGGGTTTCACTTAGTTTATTAGGATATGTGCATTATTACTTGTATTCTAGTCTTATGATTGTCTCACTGATGTCATATTCCAGATTATGATTCATTATCCAAACATTATCTTCCATAGTATTTTTGTACACATTAATTAACCCTAGGTTACATCATTAACCTAGATTAGGGTTTTAAACCATGTATTAAAGGTCAACTTCATATAACATGAATTATATGCATCATCATGATTTCATCATTAAATATGAGGTTCCAAATATGGATATGAGCTTACTCTGTAAATTTCATCAATTCTTGAGCATGCATGTATTTAATACATTTTATTTAGGGTTATTAGCCCTAATTAGCCATATTAATCAAATTACATATTTTCGTACATCAACATGACCATATCTGACATCATATCCATTATAAACATGGTTATAAACTTATTGATATTTTTCCATAATTTTAAACCATCGTTTGATATTTATTATCTATTAGAAAATCATTACCCTTCTTACATAATATCATAGAGATTAGTTCATCAAAAGCCTGATATTATGGTTCCATCTTGTTCTATGCATTTTTCTGAGAATTTTGGTATATTATATGTATTTTTATGATACTCGAGCTAATTACTATGAATTATATACGAACTGAGCATGTTTGAGATAAATTACCTAATGGGCCAATTAGATAGTGCCATGTGGCTCAGAGAGGGTGCAACTCTTCCTTGCTTGGGTTGGGACCCGGACGATCCAGATCTTTGGTTAGATCCATGTACCCAACTATCTGTTTACCCGGGATGGTCCTTTCTCTCTTTGTTCTCTATGCCTGTTCTTTTCCCTTCACGCACAATGTCTGCGGGACAGAAGCGCCGCCGCTGGGCTAGCTCCGGCGAGTTTGCAAGCTCACCAAGATGCTCCTCGCCAATCCCTCTGGCCACCGCAGTCTTCGGCGTCAAACTACAGACCTCCAAAGCTACCCGCCTCCTAGGGTTTGGCTGTAGATCTCGACCTCCACGAGGGCGCCGCCGTGATCTTCTTGTGCGCCGCGTGTGCGGGCTCCTGAAAATGGCCGCCGCCACACAGCCTCAACCCCAGAAACCATAGGCGTCGATCTCCTCCTGCTGCTTGGGAGTCTGGAGGGGCTGGCCGCCCTAGGCTCCAGGGATCTCGGCGCCGCTACAAAGCTCGGTCTCCGACTGAACGCCGCTGCAAACTCGGTCTCCGACAGAGCGCCGTTGTGAGGCTACTCTCCAGCCAAAGGTAGGCTATGAGGTCTTCTCCTCGTTCCGATGCGCCTCTGTTGGCTCCTCCACAGATGGTCGGATATGAGATCGCGTCATTCCTTGTACTTCACCTCCTCATCCTCGTCTTCCTTCTCACACTCATCCTCTGTGAGTTACGGTGGTGAAGCTGTGGGTGTCTCTTTCATTTTCTCTGTGTGGGTGATAGTTTGTCTCGAGTGATGGGTTATACAAACCGTCAAGACAAACCGAGAAGTACTGGAGCCTAGAGGCACGCCTTTGTGATTCACCCACGATTAAAACATCGTGGTGATCCTTGCGGTCTGAACTGTCATCTCCCCCCACGTTCCTTGCTGACCACGTTCCTTGCTGAACTAAAGGCACAAGGATTTAATCATTTAAAGGTCAGGATGGTGCCATGCTACCAATTCGTGGCCTCGCCCTGGCAGTGCAGATCCTAGGGAAAACTCTGCCCGCAAGACATATCCAAGCAACGATACCTAAGCTAAATAATGAAACCTTTGGTAATGACATGCACCAGAAATCTCATGATTACATGATATTCAAACCTAATAACTCCATCTAGAAAACTCCAATTTCAACCAAGCTTTAACCAGTGCTTTACTACCCCTTAAGCTACATTCTACTCAATTTTGGGGACAAAACTCCACCATATGCTTATCAACTTAATTACGTCAAAAAGGCATAAGGTTAAGTATCTTACTCATGATATCAACATCAATCAATAAAGCAACTTTACCAAAAAGCTTGTAATTCCCCATATAATAAACTAAACACATTGATTCACTTATGTCCTTGATATTCAGGATCTCAAAAGTCCACTCTATAACATCCTACACACCTTAAAAGAATTTCGTCCTCAAAATTAAGCAAGAAAACTCACTTTGTCACATCATATACATCTTAAAAGAACTTTCACCCTCGAAATTAAACCATACTCGTACTCCAAGAAAAAAAAACTACCATGTCTTCATCCACACATAGGTAGAATTCTATGGGTAAGATATCCGCAAAGGTTACCCAAAACCATGTATCCAAAGCACTATTAGGAGGTTTCAAAAGCATCAAGGGTGAAACCTCACTCCAAGGAATCTCAAACAAGGGTTTAGCAATTCGGGTTAAGTTATTACATATCTCATATGTTATGGTTGCTTCCTTATCTTTGCCCACAGATTAGGGTTCCGTCATCATATTACCATGTTCTAAATGAGTTAACTAATATTAACTCATGCGTCAAGGTGTCATCAACATATTATTGAGCTAGTTATTAGAACATGTTCAACATTAACATATCCCTTTTAGGAAGGAGTTAACTATAATTAACCTGCATTATCCATCTAGTTCATATCAAGGTGTCATAATCGTTATGTTGTGTTAAATGTCAATCTATATTTTTCATCTTAGTTAAGCATTAACATTAACACCTCATGTAACTTGTTTCATTCATATGATCTTATTCCGTTGCTTATAGTAAATTACAACATTTACTAGTGATATTATTACAAGATTAACCAACAGTAACACATTCTCATCATTATTCATGTATATGGTTAACCATTTATGCATTGATATCAATTATACCATCTCTAGATTTATATCATATCATGTCTAAATATTACATCTTTCATGTACTATATCACGGTTGTGCTAGACAAACTTATACAAGTGGCTCGTGAAACATGTATCAAAACTTTATGTAGTCCCAATGAGGTTCCTCTAACCCATACCGTAAGGGTAGTGTCGTGCTCAGTCTCTCTGAGCTAACCCAACTTTATGAGTATCTCGTATACAAACTTTATCTTCTCTCTCTTAGTCTAGGGTCCTCATATTACCTCATTGGTACTAGTCGATTATTTTACTAGTTCTAGCCACATAAGCACAAACCAAAACATGCTACAACATACTATTCATAGGTCTTCTACCCACGAAACATGCTTACCTAAGACTCTCTTATACATGCAACCACTAGATTCCTATGCGGGAAACCACCAACCCGAGCATGAGGCTTCACAGAAACTAACATAGCTACCTCCTCCAGGGTCTTGGGCTCTCTCCCTCACCCAGATGGTAGGCACTCATTTTCGTGTTCACATATGCACATATAACCAGCCTCTCTCTATCTCTAGGGTTTGGTCCTCCCAAGGGCATCTAGGGTTCAACAAAATCTATAGGAATCGTGCATAAAGCGACTCAACTCAATCACTCAGGAGTAGTCTAGTTTAGGACATATCATATCACATATCTCATGATTCTCATATCATGGAGTCTAGGTTCTCTGACCTTCTCCCTGTGGGTCTCGCTCTCTCTTGAGCTAACCCCAAAACTGGTCCTAACACTAGAGGTCCTCCTTTGTGAAAGAGCTTGAGGCTCATGCTGACTCACAACCTTGTCTTAACTTAACATAACTTATCACATAAATCTTAGTTACTTGCATCATCAAAACTTATCTCAAAACCTCAAAACTGAACTTAAGTCCTCAAAGACAAACATAGATTATCATAACCATCTTATGTCATCTATATAATACTTACATCATATCATCAAAACTTATTTCATATATTCCGTCTATCACATATGCCAAACAAGGCTCTAGACATCTAATCTAGAACTATCTCTCTTCTAGATTGATGTCATTCACTTTCACTTAGGTTGCATGATCACCTCCAACTCGTACATGTGTGGAGACACATTTTTATAATACATATACATATTAAAATATTATATAGTTTTTCTCCGATAAAACAAACGTCAGAGAAAACTATCGAGGTTCGATCCGTTTGGAATCAAAAACCAAATCCAGAAAACGAGTGTCCCACACATAGTAGAGAGTACAGTGTCATGAAAACTAGTGAAAAGGGTGAGAACAAGGGGTAGACTAGTATAGCTACTGTAGACAACGTGCGCAATATGTCTAGGGTTTCTCTTCCCTTGATGCATGTCATTTCCATATAGTGCAACGTCCCATACCACTGCACTACAAGGAAAGAACGACATCTAAGGACTTGCTATGCCACAAGCACTAGTCTAGACCTAGTTCTCGGACATCTAGGTGCTAACCTAGAGGCTAGGTTAGATCTAGTCTCTAAAAGATGACTAATCTAACCCTAAGATATTATTAAGTTCAAGGTTCTTTAGTTTTGCGTTGCATAATGAGCAAATGTCAGGTTTTGCTATTGTTCATGCTCTGATACCACCTGTGACGTCCCCGGATTTTCTAAAACTTAATCTGATGTGTGACATCTAAATTGAAACCCTCAACTCAGTGAGAATCCCAATTTAAACACCCCACACTAGGCTAAGAAGAAGAAAATGAAGGGAGTCAGAAGGAAACAATCAGTAGCACATGTACATGAACAATAATAAAACCATACACACATGTTCACCATTCAACATATAATTACAACATGAATTGTTACAACATTTGATGTTACATATTGAACAGCAAACTATACATATACATGTACTACATTCTAAAACAACAGGATCTTAAGACAACAGGTCCACCTGTACATCATCTTGCTACACAACTCCCAACTATCCTGGATCTTCAAGAGCATAAGCACAACCTAAATAAAAGATTACATGTGGTACATGTCAGCACAATATATCAAGAATATTGTACTGAGTACGCCTACGTGTCTTTTTATATACCTCTCATCATATCTTGGCAATAAGATAAAACTAATATACTTGGAAGTAAAAGAAGAAATATAAGAAAAGCATATACTTGCACAAGGATATTCATTTACAAAAGATAACACATATTTTAAGCTTATTTTCCATTATATACCAAGGCCTTTATGATCACTACCAAAGAGTTAGATCATTTGTACAAGGTGACCACTACCAAAGAGTTAGGTCAGACCACTACCAAAGAGTTAGGTCATATGTACAATGTGACCACTACCAAAGAGTTAGGTCACTTCCAAGCACACTGCCAAAGAGTTAGTGCTTTCATATAATGGAACATATATATTATGTTTGATGTGTTCATAGAAGTAATCATGGAAAATCATGCAACATATCATACAAGGACAATCATTTCATCCAATATCATATGCCAAGTATTTTACTACACATATAACACAAGCATATTGTATAATAAGCCAAGTAAGAGGTAATGACGTACCTTCCAAAGAGATATCCTAATCACATATTCCTCATGTCATCTATATCCTTGGTCAACCCTGATTAAGACAAGACCATGTATTATCATCAGATTCACATCATCTTCCATCTCATCTTAACCCTAATTACATTCATTAGGGTTTCACTTAGTTTATTAGGATATGTGCATTATTACTTGTATTCTAGTTTTATGATTGTCTCACTGATGTCATATTCTAGATTATGATTCATTATCCGAACATTATCTTCCATAGTATTTTTGTACACATTAATTAACCCTAGTTTACATCATTAACCTAGATTAGGGTTTTAAACCATGTATTAAAGGTAAACTTCATATAACATGAATTATATGCATCATCATGATTTCATCATTAAATCTGAGGTTCCAAATATGGATATGAGCTTACTCTGTAAATTTCATCAATTCTTGAGCATGCATGTATTTAATACATTTTATTTAGGGTTATTAGCCCTAATTAGCCATATTAATCAAATTACATATTTGTGTACATCAGCATGACCATATCTGACATCATATCCATTATAAACATGGTTATAAACTTATTGATATTTTTCCATAATTTTAAACCATCGTTTGATATTTATTATCTATTAGAAAATCATTACACTTCTTACATAATATCATAGAGATTAGTTCATTAAAATCCTGATATTATGGCTCCATCTTGTTCTATGCATTTTTATGAGAATTTTGGTATATTATATGTATTTTTATGATACTCAAGCTAATTACTATGAATTATAAACGAACTGAGCATGTTTGAGATAAATTACCTAATGGGCCAATTAGATAGTGCCATGTGGCTCAGAGAGGGTGCAACTCTTCCTTGCTTGGGTTGGGACCCGGACGATCCAGATCTCTGGTTAGATCCATGTACCCAACTATCTGTTAACCGGGACGGTCCTTTCTCTCTTCGTTCTCTATTCCTGTTCTTTTCCCTTCACGCACGATGTATGCGGGACAGAAGCGCCGCTGCTGGGCTAGCTCCGACGAGTTTGCAAGCTCACCAAGATGCTCCTCGCCAATCCCTCTGGCCACCGCAGTCTTCGGCGTCAAACTACAGACCTCCAAAGCTACCCGCCTCCTAGGGTTTGGCTGTAGATCTCGACCTCCGCGAGGGCGCCGCCGTGGTCTTCCTGTGTGCCGCGTGTGCGGGCTCCTGAAAATGGCCGCCGCCACACAGCCTCAACCCCAGCAACCATAGGCGTCGATCTCCTCCTGCTGCTTGGGAGTCTGGAGGGGCTGGCCGCCCTAGGCTCCAGGGATCTCGGCGCCGCTACAAAGCTTGGTCTCCGACTGAACGCCGCTGCAAACTCGGTCTCCGACAGAGTGCCGTTGTGAGGCTACTCTCCAGCCAAAGGTAGGCTATGAGGTCTTCTCCTCATTCCGCTGCGCCTCTGTTGGCTCCTCCATGGATGGTCGGATATGAGATCGCGTCATTCCTTGTACTTCACCTCCTCATCCTCGTCTTCCTTCTCACACTCATCCTCTGTGAGTTACGGTGGTGAAGCTGTGGGTGTCTCTTTCATTTTCTCTGTGTGGGTGATAGTTTGTCTCGAGTGATGGGTTATACAAACCGTCAAGACAAACCGAGAAGTACTGGAGCCTAGAGGCACGCCTTTGTGATTCACCCACGATTAAAACATCGTGGTGATCCTTGCGGGCTGAACTGTCATCTCCCCCCACGTTCCTTGCTGACCACGTTCCTTGCTGAACTAAAGGCACAAGGATTTAATCATTTAAAGGTCAGGATGGTGCCATGCTACCAATTCGTGGCCTTTCCCTGGCAGTGCAGATCCTAGGGAAAACTCTGCCCACAAGACATATCCAAGCAACGATACCTAAGCTAAATAATGAAACCTTTGGTAAAGACATGCACCAGAAATCTCATGATTACATGATATTCAAACCTAATAACTCCATATAGAAAACTCCAATTTCAACCAAGCTTTAACCAGTGCTTTACTACCCCTTATGCTACATTCTACTCAAATTTGGGGACAAAACTCCACCATATGCTTATCAACTTAATTACTTCAAAAAGGCATAAGGTTAAGTATCTTACTCATGATATCAACATCAATCAATAAAGCAACTTTACCAAAAAGCTTGTAATTCCCCATATAATAAACTAAACACATTGATTCACTTATGTCCTTGATATTAAAGATCTCAAAAGTCCACTCTATAACATCCTACACACCATAAAAGAATTTCGTCCTCCAAATTAAGCAAGAAAACTCACTTTGTCACATCATATACATCTTAAAAGAACTTTCATCCTCGAAAGTAAACCATACTCGTACTCCAAGAAAAAAAAAACTACCATGTCTTCATCCACACATAGGTAGAATTCTATGGGTAAGATATCCGCAAAGGTTACCCAAAACCATGTATCCAAAGCACTATTAGGAGGTTTCGAAAGCATCAAGGGTGAAACCTCACTCCAAGGAAGCTCAAACAAGGGTTTAGAAATTTGGGTTAAGTTATTACATATCTCATATGTTATGGTTGCTTCCTTATCTTTGCCCACGGATTAGGGTTCCGTCATCATATTACCATGTTCTAAATGAGTTAACTAATATTAACTCATGCGTCAAGGTGTCATCAACATATTATTGAGCTAGTTATTAGAACATGTTCAACATTAACATATGCCTTTTAGGAAGGAGTTAACTATAATTAACCCGCATTATCCATCTAGTTCATATCAAGGTGTCATAATCGTTATGTTGTGTTAAATGTCGATCTATATTTTTCATCTTAGTTAAGCATTAAGATTAACACCTCATGTAACTTGTTTCATTCATATGATCTTATTCCGTTGCTTATAGTAAATTACAACATTTACTAGTGATATTATCACAAGATTAACCAACAGTAACACATTCTCATCATTATTCATGTATATGGTTAACCATTTATGCATTGATATCAATTATACCATCTCTAGATTTATATCATATCATGTCTAAATATTACATCTTGCATGTACTATATCACGGTTGTTCTAGAAAAACTTATACAAGTGGCTCGTGAAACATGTATCAAAACTTTATGTAGTCCCAATGAGGTTCCTCTAACCCATACCGTAAGGGTAGTGTCGTGCTCAGTCTCTCTGAGCTAACCCAACTTTATGAGTATCTCGTATACAAACTTTATCTTCTCTCTCTTAGTCTAGGGTCCTCGGATTACCTCATTGGTACTAGTCGATTACTTTACTAGTTCTAGCCACATAAGCACAAACCAAAACATGCTACAACATACTATTCATAGGTCTTCTACCCACGAAACATGCTTACCCAAGACTCTCTTATACATGCAACCACTAGATTCCTATGCGGGAAACCACCAACCCGAGCATGAGGCTTTACAGAAACTAACATAGCTACCTCCTCCAGGGTCTTGGGCTCTCTCCCTCACCCAGATGGTAGGCACTCATATTCATGTTCACATATGCACATATAACCAGCCTCTCTCTATCTCTAGGGTTTGGTCCTCCCAAGGGCATCTAGGGTTCAACAAAATCTATAGGAATTGTGCATAAAGCGACTCAACTCAATCACTCAGGAGTAGTCTAGTTTAGGACATATCATATCACATATCTCATGATTCTCATATCATGGAGTCTAGGTTCTCTGACCTTCTCCCTGTGGGTCTCGCTCTCTCTTGAGCTAACCCCAAAACTGGTCCTAACACTAGAGGTCCTACTTTGTGAAAGAGCTTGAGGCTCATGCTGACTCACAACCTTGTCTTAACTTAACATAACTTATCACATAAATATTAGTTACTTGCATCATCAAAACTTATCTCAAAACCTCAAAACTGAACTTAAGTCCTCAAAGACAAACATAGATTATCATAACCATCTTATGTCATCTATATAATACTTACATCATATCATCAAAACTTATTTCATATATTTCGTCTATCACATATGCCAAACAAGGCTCTAGACATCTAATCTAGAACTATCTCTCTTCTAGACTGATGTCATTCACTTTCACTTAGGTTGCATGATCACCTCCAACTCGTACATGTGTGGAGACACATTTTTATAATACATATACATATTAAAATATTATATAGTTTTTCTCTGATAAAACAAACGTCAGAGAAAACTATCGAGGTTCGATCCGTTTGGAATCAAAAACCAAATCCTGAAAACGAGTGTCCCACACATAGTAGAGAGTACAGTGTCATGAAAACTAGTGAAAAGGGTGAGAACAAGGGGTAGACTAGTGTAGCTACTCTAGACAACGTGCGCAATATGTCTAGGGTTTCTCTTCCCTTGATGCACGTCATTTCCATATAGTGCAACGTCCCATACCACTGCACTACAAGGAAAGAATGAAATCTAAGGACTTGCTATGCCACAAGCACTAGTCTAGACCTAGTTCTCAGACATCTAGGTGCTAACCTAGAGGCTAGGTTAGATCTAGTCTCTAAAAGATGACTAATCTAACCCTAAGATATTATTAAGTTCAAGGTTCTTTAGTTTTGCGTTGCATAATGAGCAAATGTCAGGTTTTGCTATTGTTCATGCTCTGATACCACCTGTGACATCCCCGGATTTTCTAAAACTTAATCTGATGTGTGACGTCTAAATTGAAACCCTCAACTTAGCGAGAATCCCAATTTAAACACCCCACACTAGGCTAAGAAGAATAAAATGAAGGGAGTCAGAAGGAAACAATCAGTAGCACATGTACATGAACAATAATAAAACCATACACACATGTTCACCATTCAATATATAATTACAACATGAATTGTTACAACATTTGATGTTACATATTGAACAACAAACTATACATATACATGTACTACATTCTAAAACAACAGGATCTTAAGACAACAGGTCCACCTGTACATCAGCTCGCTACACAACTCCCAACTATCCTGGATCTTCAAGAGCATAACCACAACCTAAATAAAAGATTACATGCGGTACACGTCAGCACAATATTTCAAGAATATTGTACTGAGTACGCCTACGTGTCTTTTTATATACCTCTCATCATATCTTGGCAATAAGATAAAACTAATATACTTGGAAGTAATAGAAGAAATATAAGAAAAGCATATACTTGCACAAGGATATTCATTTACAAAAGAGAACACATATTTTAAGCTTATTTTCCATTATATACCAAGGCCTTTATGATCACTACCAAAGAGTTAGATCATTTGTACAAGGTGACCACTACCAAAGAGTTAGGTCAGACCACTACCAAAGAGTTAGGTCATATGTACAATGTGACCACTACCAAAGAGTTAGGTCACTTCCAAGCACACTGCCAAAGAGTTAGTGCTTTCATATAATGGAACATATATATTATGTTTGATGTGTTCATAGAAGTAATCATGGAAAATCATGCAACATATCATACAAGAACAATCATTTCATCCAATATCGTATGCCAAGTATTTTACTACACATATAACACAAGCATATTGTATAATAATCCAAGTAAGAGGTAATGGCGTACCTTCCAAAGAGATATCCTAATCACATATTCCTCATGTCATCTATATCCTTGGTCAACCCTGATTAAGACAAGACCATGTATTATCATCAGATAACACATCATCTTCCATCTCATCTTAACCCTAATTACATTTATTAGGGTTTCACTTAGTTTATTAGGATATGTGCATTATTACTTGTATTCTAGTCTTATGATTGTCTCACTGATGTCATATTCCAGATTATGATTCATTATCTGAACATTATCTTCCATAGTATTTTTGTACACATTAATTAACCCTAGGCTACATCATTAACCTAGATTAGGGTTTTAAACCATGTATTAATGGTCAACTTCATATAACATGAATTATATGCATCATCATGATTTCATCATTAAATCTGAGGTTCCAAATATGGATATGAGCTTACTCTGTAAATTTCATCAATTCTTGAGCATGCATGTATTTAATACATTTTATTTAGGGTTATTAGCCCTAATTAGCCATATTAATTAAATTACATATTTTCGTACATCAACATGACCATATCTGACATCATATCCATTATAAACATGGTTATAAACTTATTTATATTTTTCCATAATTTTAAACCATCGTTTATATTTATTATCTATTAGAAAAGCATTATACTTCTTACATAATATCATAGAGATTAGTTCATCAAAAGCCTGATATTATGGTTCCATCTTGTTCTATGCATTTTTTTGAGAATTTTGGTATATTATATGTATTTTTATGATACTCGAGCTAATTACTATGAATTATATACAAACTGAGCATGTTTGAGATAAATTACCTAATGGGCCAATTAGATAGTGCCATGTGGCTCAGAGAGGGTGCAACTCTTCCTTGCTTGGGTTGGGACCCGGACAATCCAGATCTCTGGTTAGATCCATGTACCCAACTATCTGTTTACCCGGGACGGTCCTTTCTCTCTTCGTTCTCTATTCCTGTTCTTTTCCCTTCACGCACGATGTCTGCGGGACGGAAGCGCCACCGCTGGGCTAGCTCCGGCGAGTTTGCAAGCTCACCAAGATGCTCCTCGCCAATCCCTCTGGCCACCGCAGTCTTCGGCGTCAAACTACAGACCTCCAAAGCTACCCGCCTCCTAGGGTTTAGCTGTAGATCTCGACCTTCGCGAGGGCGCCGCCGTGGTCTTCCTGTGCGCCGCGTGTGCAGGCTCCTGAAAATGGCCGCCGCCACACAGCCTCAACCCCAGCAACCATAGGCGTCGATCTCCTCCTGCTGCTTGGGAGTCTGGAGAGGCTGGCCGCCCTAGGCTCCGGGGATCTCGGCGCCGCTACAAAGCTCGATCTCCGACGGAACGCCGCTGCAAACTCGGTCTCCGACAGAGCGCCGTTGTGTGGCTACTCTCCAGCCAAAGGTAGGCTATGAGGTCTTCTCCTCGTTCCGCTGCACCTCTGTGGGTTCCTCCACGGATGGTCGGATATGAGATCGTGTCATTCCTTGTACTTCACCTCCTCATCCTCGTCTTCCTTCTCACACTCATCCTCTGTGAGTTACGGTGGTGAAGCTGTGGGTGTCTCTTTCATTTTCTCTGTGTGGGTGATAGTTTGTCTCGAGTGATGGGTTATACAAACCGTCAAGACAAACTGAGAAGTACTGGAGCCTAGAGGCACACCTTTGTGATTCACCCACGATTAAAACATTGTTGTGATCCTTGCGGGCTGAACTGTCATCTCCCCCCACGTTCCTTGCTGACCACGTTCCTTGCTGAACTAAAGGCACAAGGATTTAATCATTTAAAGGTCAGGATGGTGCCATGCTACCAATTCGTGGCCTTGCCCTGGCAGTGCAGATCCTAGGGAAAACTCTGCCCGCAAGACATATCCAAGCAACGATACCTAAGCTAAATAATGAAACCATTGGTAAAGACATGCACCAGAAATCTCATGTTTACATGATATTCAAACCTAATAACTCCATCTAGAAAATTCCAATTTCGACCAAGCTTTAACCAGTGCTTTACTACCCCATAAGCTACATTCTACTCAAATTTGGGGACAAAACTCCACCATATGCTTATCAACTTAAGTACTTCAAAAAGGCATAAGGTTAAGTATCTTACTCATGATATCAACATCAATCAATAAAGCAACTTTACCAAAAAGCTTGTAATTCCCCATATAATAAACTAAACACATTGATTCACTTATGTCCTTGATATTCAGGATCTCAAAAGTCCACTCTATCACAACCTACCTTACCCCTGAATCCCGCTTCGTAGCCTGCCTACTTTTTTGAAACTCTCAGTGGTGGAGGAACAGGGTGACCGGAAGCCCCCCCCCCAAGAAACAAAACTTCTGTAGATTTTCCCGCCTTGTACACTTTAATAAGTAGATTTTGGTCCCCATTTCGTACAAAACAGTCAGTCAAACATAGTCAATTCCGACAATTACTATTAATTACAAATTGAGCAATGGCATGGTAAACAAAGACGAAAGTCTCAGACGCGTTTCCTGTTTCACGGATCCTAGGATGATGTCTTCATTAACCGTCGTGGAAGTATCTTTCTGGCAAATGTATTATTTCAGACGATGCGTGGTCTCTGCATCGACTCATCTCTAATTGAATGAAATACTACAGACTTGGGAATCATAGTGAGCTCTTTAGTTCTTTCTTCATCTATGGTAGTCGTAGCATTCACAACACCATAACTTTGAATTTTTCTATCTGCATTTGGCAACATATTTGAAAGCCAACAAATAGCAATTCCTAATCTTGGGTGGTATGGCTATGCCAAACAAAAGCGTCATAAATGGCTTCAATTTTAGTAAATGTAAGATAGATCTGGAAGACTTGAAGCAACAAAGAGCTATTCCAGAATTTGTTTTCCTATTGCAACAAATCAATGTGACAGATCATATCTCTGTCAAGAATCCATAGAGGTAACTATTGTCTTCTTTTTTTTTTAGAACACCCTGGGGAAGATCTTATTCTTCCTGTTCTCACAGACCAGGTCCACGCAAAACCATACACGACCTGTGGCTCAATGTAGCTTCCTCGCTAACCATGTCAGTGAGGAAGCTAGGACATCGACTCCACCTACTACTAACGTCCTGCTGTTTCAGACACCACTTGGCTGCGGAATCCGCCACCTTATTACAGACTCTGTTGCTATGTTTAAAAGTAACTACATCGAATTCCCTACATAACCTGCTAATTCGATAGCACCTCGCTCTGTACTTAGCTGGGATGGCGATCTTTTTATTCAGCATCTTCATGGCGACAGCACTATCCGATTCCATCAGTACCCTACTGAACTTCCTTCGACATTCCTGTAAACCCAAGTCAATGGCTTTCAACTCTGCGTCCATAATGTCTAGCGTTGCACCCTTATCGCATCCACCCCTTAGCCATCGTCCATCTTGATCTCTGATGACAAAACCAGTAGCCATATCCTTCCTTTTCCTCTTCACAGCAGCGTCAACATTAACCTTCACCTGGTTAATTGTCGGGCGGTCCATATAAAGGCTGCCTTGTTCTGGTCTTCCTCCTTTCATGTTTCTCCAGCAAAAGCCATCTTGCACAGAGTGACCTCTTGTTGAATACTGTTAAACATGCTAACAGCATTGATACGTGACTCCTTGAAAGCAACCTTGCATCTAAAACCCCACAGCTTCCACAAGGCAATGGCGATCCAAATGTTGCAATCAGGTCGTTCCTTCCTCTTCCTCAGATTTGCCCTCAGCCAATTCTCCATCGTGCGTTCTTGACTCAGGGATATCCCTGTGATATTCTGGATAAGCCTCCAAACTTCCTGGACATCAGCACACTCGATGAGTGCATGCAATGCGGTTTCTGTAACCCTATGACATCTTGGACACTTCGGATCATCTGTGAATCCTCTAGTATCCCGTGTTTCATTTTTCATGAGACTCCCGTGTAGCATGAGCCACAGTGTCATTTTGACCCTCTGGGAAACTCGAAGCTGCCATAGCTTCATCCACCGACCCGGCGAGCTTCTGGTATGCTCCGCCTGCAGTTGACTGTAAGATCGTTTGACAGAGAATTGTCCACCCTTGTCCTTCAAATAGATGATGTCGTCCTCTCCTACTGCCGAGTCTGGCGGCGGCAATTCCAAAATCTTCCATATGGAATCCTTTTCGAACCACTGATTTATGAACTCGACATCCCATCCTCCATTCATGTTGACCATGGAATTAACTATAAGGCCTAACAAATCTTCTGGTATTAGAACCTGGTCCCTGAGCTTTGGTTGTATGCCTCCCATCCATTTGTCAAACCAAGCTGACGTGAGTTCTCCTGACAAAACTACCTTGCCGATGTTAGGAGCTAGCTTTGTTTTTAGTTTGATAAGCGTCCTCCATAGCTTTGATGCTCCCGCTACACCTTGGTTTACCCTATGATGGTACTTTTCCTTCATTACTGTCTTCCACAGAGTCTTACGCTGCGACATGTAGTCCCAACACATTTTCTGCAGCATCGCTTCGTTCTGTAGCTTTGCCAACTTGATATCAAGCCCCCTGACCTGTTGATTGGCACAAACTTTGTCCCACGCCACGAAATGGGTGCCCTTTAGCCCCGCTGCTCCCTTCCATATGAAGGTCCTGATCACCTGATCTATATTGTCGCAGACCGTAATAGGAAGGGTAGTGGATTGTATAGTGTAGATGGGAATGGTATTCAGAACAGATTTAGCTAGAGTTTTCTGCCCGCAAGCGATAGAGAATTATTGACCCACGATGATATCCTGGCTTCAATCTTGTTGATGAGGTCTAGGTACAAGGCTTTTGACGTTCGTTCATGTATGATAGGCACCCCCAGATGCTTCCCTAGCTCCGCAGTCTGCCTTATTCCTGTGATCCTAGTGATCGCCCTTCGGACTTGAGGGGTTGTGTTTTTGGAGTAGAAGATTGCTGACTTCTCTTTTGCCAAGATTTGTCCTGAAGCTCGGTCGAATCTCCGCATAACCTTCATCATAATCTTCGCCTGCTTCGTAGATGCCTCGCCAAACAGTATCAAGTCATCGGCGAAGCAGACATGCGAGATACCAATCATGTTTCTAGTAGCATGTAACGGGACCCAATTACCACTTAGCTCCTCCATCGCAATGTCTTGACTAAGCCTGTCGAGACAAAGCACAAAGATGTAAGGGGACAGTGGATCCCCTTGTCTCACCCCTCTAGTGGCTTTAAACGGTACTAGGCTTGAACCATTCCAGACTATGGATATGTTCCCTGCCGTGATGATGTTCATGATCACCTCCGTAAGGTGTTGTGGTATGGCTATCCTCTTCAGCATGTCGTAGTTGAAGCTCCAGTTCATTCTGTCGTATGCCTTCGAAAGATCTACCTTCATTGCCATAGCCGCATACTTGCCCAATCTAAGCTTCATAGCATGCACTAGCTCCTGTACTAGTATGATATTGTCGGTGATGCGTCTTCCCGGCACGAAACTGCTTTGCGCAGGTGCGATCCAGTGCCGAAGGAATGACTTAATTCTCTCCACGATAATCTTTGAAAGGAGCTTCAACCCGACATTGTTAAGAGTAATGGGTCGTAGATTATTGCAACTCTCCGGCATCTTCGTTTTGGGGATCAAAACAAGTGTTGAATTAGCCATCTCATCATTGATCGGATCACATGCAAAACACTTAGATATCATTAGGGAAACTGAATCGCCTAAACGATCCCAGTTTCTTTGTAAAAAACTCGCATCCACTCCGTCCGGCCCCGACGCCTTGATTGGGTTCATCTTCATCAACACCTCCCACGTTTCCTCCTTACTAGGTACCTGCCCCATTTTTAACCGATCCGATTCCCCCAATGTAGGAAAGCTCCCTACATACACCTCCGCAGCATTAAAATCCCTTCTTCGATTACTTCCCGTGAACAGATTAGAAAAATACCCCCGTACAAGTTCCTTCAATTCCTCCTCCTCCACCCATGCTCCTTGGCTATTCCTAAGCTTGGTAATCGAGTTCCTTTGCCGCTTAGCTTTAACCAGAGCCTGAAAGTATTTGGTATTAGCGTCCCCCTTTGTCATCCAGTCGCATCTCTCCCTTTGTCTCCATTCCTCCGCTTCAGCGTTAATCATCTCGTTATATTCTAATTGCAACTCAGCCAAAGTGTTGTCGTTTTCCACCCTTAAAGAAAGGTTATCGGTTTCCTGCAATCTCCCAATCTCAGGCAGTAGTCGATGCTTCCTAGACGTGACCTTCCTCCTTTCATCCGTATCCCAACGCACCGATTTTTCCATCAGAATGTTGATCGCTTCGTGAAAGGGTAGAGAATTGTTCCAGTTATTCTGTAGGAACTCCAGGAAGGATGCTCTAGTGTTCCACCTGATACTCCTCATCGGTCTGCGACATCCTTTCTGTGTTCTCAGTCGTGTTGTGACTAACACCGGCACGTGATCAGAATTAACGCGGGCTAGGTTGGTAACAACAGTTGCTGGAAAAGCATCTAGCCAAGCTTGATCAGCAATCGCTCTATCTAATCTTTCCGTGAGCCATCCTCTTCTGAAGGTCATCCTGGGACCAGACGCACCCAAATCTTCGAGCTCTGCATTCCGGAGGCCCTCCGTGAATTCTCTACAACTACTCATAACAATAGGTACTCCACCTACCTTCTCATTTGCGCTTAATACTGCGTTAAAATCCCCCAACACCAACCATGGTGAATTTGACGCAGTGGCCATGGTATGGAGATGACTCCAGAGCAATCTCCTCCCCGCTTGCTTTGTTCTTGCGTAGACAAAGGTCACCCTGCACTCCTTATTCACACGGCAATGAACAAACTATTTGTGACTCGCTATAATTTCTACCGCCCCCATTCTTCTTCTCCAAAGCACCCAAATGCCTCCAGAGAACCCTGTAGCTTCAACCCGGAAAGACTGATCAAACCCCAAGGATCGTACGATCGAATCTGCTTTGTTGCCACTGGTCCTCATCTCTAGAACGGCGAGAATATCAATTCTGTGCAGCTGAGATAAATCTCTAATTGTGTTTTGGGTATCTCTTCCGCAGATACCCTGAACATTCCATGCAGCTATAATCATTGGGTGACCATGTCGGAGGAGCTCGGGACTTCACTGCCCGGTGTATTAACCTCTTCAGGATCGCTGCGACGAGTTTTCTTTCTTGGTCCGTTCTTTGTTAAATCTTTTGAGTTCAGTATCTTACAGTTCCCGAGATGTACTCCTGTTGATGCGCCAAATCGTATTGATTTGGTTGGGCTACAAGTCAGTTTCGTAGTCTTCGAGACACTTCCCATCTTGAAGCTCAGGCCTTCATGGCCTCCCTCAGCGTCAACTGGAATGACCACTGTCTCTTCTCCTTTGATTGTTACTGCTTGGTGGTTATGTATTTTCTCAGCTGATTTTTTCGCCGCCTCTTTGGCCCTCCACGTTGTTGTCTATGTGGGTCGCTGCTCCTCTACCGGCCTCTTCTTCTTGTTTGCTGCCTTCCACTGACGCCACTCATAGCCTGGCTTTGGACCTACTAGCTCTGCCGGGACCGCACCCGCATTGCTTTCCTCCGGGACATCAAGGTTGCCGAACTTGTTGTGTGTTGGTATGCCGCCCTTCTTGATTTGTTGGTCGTCCTTCCTCGGTCTCCTGACGAACGCCTTCGCATGTAGGTTGTCGGTGAACTTCCCCATGGGATTCAGCCTAATCTCCTCGCCTTCCTTCTGTTTGCCTGCCTTCGCTTGGGCTTCGATGGCCTTCTTCTTGTCCATGCAGGTGTCATCGTTGTGGCCAATCCTGCCGCAGAACATGCATATGCTTGTCAAATTCTCATTATCCACTTTGTATGTCTCCCCTTGGACAATGATCTCCGGTACCAACGGCTTGTTTGTATCAAGTTTCACAACGATACGAGCGAATTTCCCCCGCCGCTTCTGGTCAGTGTTGGTGTCGACTTTGATCGTAGTTCCAATCGCATCCCCTACTTCCTCCAGAAAACGAGAGTAGTACAGGAAAATTGGTAGTCGCGGTATGCGTACCCAAACTACCATAAATTTAGGATTCGCCTCGGAAGGGGAGAAGGATCTGTCCCAGGGCTGGACGCTGAGGTACGATCCCATAACCGGCCACGGGCCTCCTGTTAGCGCCGTTAGGTAATCGTCCGCTCTGGTTAGCTGTACAATGAAGTAATTATCCTCCAAATCGATGAGTCGGAATGCTCCGGCAGGCCTCCACATCACTTGGATTCTGTCTTGTAGGGTTAAGAAACCTATGTTCCGCGCGATCACCTTCACGACCACCGCGAACATCCATGGTTTAGCCAACTCCTCGAATCTGTCTTCGGCGATATCAAACTTCGGTGTCCCATCCACCATGCTCGTAGCAATGTCTGTCTTATCAAGTCTAACATTTGGATCGTCAAATCCCAAGAACGGAAGTTTGCGTACCTCGACGCCGTCCCCCACGACATCTTTGTAAGATACTATTTTTCGTGTCTCCTGCCCCGACAATGGTTGTCCAGTAGCCTTTCCAGAATGCAACTCAGGGAATTCCGCCTATTTTGGCGGTGGGGGGGTCCTCCTTCCTTCCTGACGATCGGTTATCACCTCCTCCCGTCGCGGTGTCCTTGCCGTTAAAGTTCAGCGTTATACCTAGCTTCTTCAGGATCTCCTGTTGCGCCTGCCATTTGTTAGCCTTCTCCGCCAGGAGCAGCGGGTTATTGGACAGTGACACCGTATCCGGCGTCCCTCCCTCTTCGGTCGGTACTGCTGTTGTCATAACACCTTGTTCCACCAATACTACCTGCGACGGACCTCCTTGCTCCACAGAAGTCGCGGTGGCTTCCCCTGTCTCCATGGGCGTGGCGCTTGCTGGCGGCGTACCGCCGTCTCCCCCATCCAGGCCTTCCATGTCCACATACACTGTCCCCTCGACTCCACCAGATGTTTCCGACGGTCTTGATCCCCCGTAACATCCTCTTCCTCCCCGACCTCCACGGCCTCCATGCGCGCCCCCTCTCATAAACCCTAGCAGCACCCCTCGCAAACCCACCACAAAGCCAATATAGAGGTAACTATTGTCTTGCTACCAACTATTATGATATCGAGGAAAGTTTTTATATATCAAAGATAGTGGATCTCCTTGTTTATTAACTTTAGCCTTAATCGTTTATATGAGATTATTAACACTTGTTGACGATAAGGTCTTCATGACGAGATATTGGATGGTATAGATGTAGAATTCATTTAGTTTGGTGTCATGTTAAAAACATTTTTCATCATATTGGATACATTGATTTGAGGAAAAAAAACCAATCTAGCATACTTTTACAAAAATATATACAAAATAGCACATTTTGTAAAATATTGACCAAAATAGCACTTTGTGTAGAACCCATCACTTAAAGTGGTGTTTTTATATGCGAAATGGAAAAGAGCCACATATTTTGGCGTGTTTACTTTTAAATAAAAAATAAAAAAAAAAATAAAAAAAATTTGGAAAACGCCACATTGAGTGGAGTTTTCAATTCAATGCAACATTAATTGCAATTTGAAAGGTGTCACTCCATGTGGCGTTTTCCATTTTTTTTTACTTAAAAGTTACACACCAATTATTGTGGCGTTTTTCAGTCCTAGATACAAAAAGCTCCACACAAAGTGGCATTTTTAGACCAAAGTGTGTGCTATTTTGGGAAATATTTTGCAAAGTGTGCTATGTTGGTAAATATTTTTATAAAAGTGTGTTAAATTGGATTTTTTTCCTTAATTTGATTCAGTATGCATACAGATTTTGTATAAGTATCACATGTTATGATCATATAACAATAATTTTATTCTTGTTAAATCCCCCCCCACATGGAATTCTTGGCACCGCCACTGCTGTCCTCCCTCCCTCCTCATGATGTGGTTGTGGAACCTCCCTTATCTCCTCTTCCAAACGTACCAATTTCTTTGTAAAGACCAGTTCCTTTTGAGTTTGTTCCCCAACAAATCCTCTCTTAACGGAACAATCCATCGTTCTAAAGCCAATGCCTTTCAACCAAGGACCTCAAGAATGTGGTGAGTTGGGGTTATCTTATTCATCCTTACAATCCTTTTACATACATAGCAAGACGATGGTAGCCTTTTATATTTTATTTCTAATCCACCATCCTTCTATCTTTGTCTCTTATCTTCTGGTATTGCTTCACTGGTTTGGTAATGAGTAATTAATGAGCAAAGAATTTGTCAGCAGTAACAGAGTAATGAGCAAAGAAAACATGTTTGATTGAGTGAATCACAGTATTCGACTTGACGTTACGTAGCCGCTTGTGATACGCACCACCATACCAACGACCCTTGTGCCCTCGATGGCATCGAGCGGCAAAGCAATAACTGCAGCCGACCAGGTGGGGAACTGGCACAGCTCTGGCGCTAACTGTTGTGAATGTTGGTCGGTAGCAAGGGAGGCATTGCCTGGGGTTGGAAGAAAGATACTTGGTGGGGGGAAGTTGGTTAGTTATTCAGGTCGTTACTGGTGTGGGTTTGAACCTCATCGGAACTCGGGGACGTTCCGCCGGTTTTCTGCTCTACTGTGTTCTCTAACAGAGGCTTCCACGTTTCGTGCTCCCCCTTGCCTTGCGGTGGCGTTTCTCTACCGATTTTCTGACAAACTGGTTGAGTCTGCTGATCAATCTGAGCTATACCGGACATGCTTCACACCCACATTAATTTTATATAGGGTTGTGGTTATTTGTTGATTTTTTCTTGTTGCGCTAGCCGCAGTCACTTATCCACCTGCTACTCCACCCACCAGAATCGGGAGCCCACAAAAGCATGTCCCAGCCGTTTCTTTTAATGCGAATTAACTCCACACCAACTAATTTCATGCGTCTCAAAATTCTCTCTCCACTCCTCTCTCCGGCTTTCATCTTTGTTAATTCATTTTTTCTCTTGTAATTCTTCTCTCCCGCTCTCATCGTTATTAATTCATTTTCTCTCTTATAATTCTTCTCTCCAGCTCTATTCCACCCACTCACCAGCATTCCCGCATTAGTACGTTACGTTTGTTCCTCATCTCTCACCAATCTTGCTCTCTCAAGACGTACAATACTCTGATTCAGCTTCTTTCATTCACCTTCTCCAGTACAGTATGTGAGAAACTAACCTCTCCTGCAGCCGCACTCCACCGTACTTCGACTTTCCAGCAGCCGCACTCCGCCACAATCCCACTGCCGTGCTCCATTTGTTAGTGATCCCAAAAGTACATGACACATCTGGACAAAAATCAACTGTAAAATGCATCCATAAATATTGTACCCACTTGTTAATTTCATCTCACTTATTGACGCATAAGTATATTACCTAGCAAATTACAAAATCAAGCATAATTGTATAACTGATCTAGAAGCATAAGCATAGTACCTACGGAATCCCATAGCAACATTTGTCATCTGGACAGAATTTTTTTACAAAATGCAGACATAAGTTGAGTACCCACTTGTTAATGATCTCAAAAGAACAGTGACATCTATTCAAAAATCAGCTATAAAATGCATCCATAAGTACGATACTCACTTGTTAATTTCAACTCATTTACTGAAGCATAAGTACAGTACCTAGCAAATTACAAAATCAGGCATAATTGTATAACTAGTCTAGAAGCATAAGCACATTACCTACGGAATCTCATAGCAACATTGGCCATCTAGACAAAATCTTTTTACAAAATGCATGCATAAATATAGTACCTAGCGAATTATAAAATCAAGCATAATTGTATAATTGGTCTAGAAGCATAAGCACAGTACCTACAGAATCCCATAGCAATATTGGCCATTTGGACAAAAAAAATTTACAAAATGCAAACATAAGTTGAGTACCCACTTGTTAATGACCTCAAAAGTATAGTGCACATCTGGTCAAAAATCAACTATAAAATACATCCATAAGTATTGTACCCACTTGTTAATTCCAACCAATTTACTCAAATATAAGTACAATACCTACCAAATTACAAAATCTGCGATAAAATGCAATCATAAGTACTATACCCACTTGTTAATTTCAACTCAATTACTGACGCATAAGTATGGTACCTAGCAAATTACAAAATCAAATATAATTGTATAACTGATCTAGAAGCATAAGCACAGTACCTACAGAATCCCATAGCAACATTTGTCATCTGGACATATTTTTTTTATAAAATGCAGACATAAGTTGAGTACCCACTTGTTAATGATCTCAAAAGTATAGTGCACACCAAAACAAGAATCAACTATAAAATGCATCCATAAGTACGGTACCCACATGTTAATTTCAACTCATTTACTCAAGCATAAGTATAGTACCTAGCAAATTACAAAATCAAGCATAATTGTATAACTGGTCTAGAAGTATATGCACAGTACCTATAGAATCTCATAGCAACATTGGCCATCTGGACAAACATTTATATGGATGCATTTTATAGTTGATTCTATTTAGTAGTATATTTGCGTCCATCAAATAAGGTAGGTAATGCATTTGTAATAGCAAATAAAATAATATTACGATAGTCAAAATAATATATATAAGACATTTCAATATAAAGGATAAAAGTACAGTACTCACATATTTGTGAAGGAATACAAAGCGAAGAAGTAGGAAGGCAACATAATTCAATAAAAATTTTGAAAATTGGAAAGCTATATGCAAGGAATGAAATTTCAAATAAGAGTATTTGTCAGATTTTGTGGGGCAATGGGACATCACAACAGTACTTTTGCATGAACAAGCATGCAAAATCTATTTTGTATCTTAATACATCTCAGAACGCGCAACAATTCAGTATTCCCGAGAACCGGGTGTGCCAGCGGGTGGGTGGTTGGTTATGTCAAGAATATTTCTTCTTGTTAATGTATTTCCATGACCTTCAGAGATGTTACACTACCAAAAAATATAGTATAGGTGACACTCATGTAAAAGGTTACACATTTTAAGTGACATGTTTGTACATCACGTATAATATGTATAGACATGTGTGAAATAGATCACATATATTTTAGCATTTTGAAAAGGTTACATACTTTAGGTGACATACATGTAAATCATCTATAATATGTATAATCCTATGTAATATAGATGACATACATTTTATCATACATGAAAGGATTACAGGACTCAAATCTAAGCATTTTCAAGGACTTACTATGATAGGACACTATCATGATATGGCCCCTAGCTCCACCCGAAAGCATTTTCACAGACTATATACCATATACATTGTCATGATATGGACCATGACTCCTCACTAATACATTTTGGGAGATTTTCATGAGAAGACATTCTCATGATATGGGTCCAGTCTCCTCACAAATGCATTTTTAGGAACTTACTGTGAGAGGACACTATCAAGACATGGGCCACAAGTCCTCAAAGATGCATTTTAAGGAACTTGTTGTGAGTGAACATTGTCATGGTATGCTTCATAGATCCTTCCATATGCATTTTCATGGGGATATATCAGTACATTTATTTGACAACTTGTAAAGGAGATGTGTGAGAGAAAATTTTGTTGAGAGTCATTCTAAGTGATTCATAAAAGGATATTAGCATGAAAATATTCACCAAACTCATACATGTCTCTTTGGCGATCATTCTAAGGCCAATGGGCCTTTGTCTTACGAGGTAAATTTCTCCTTGGTAACATCTTACATAGACCTCCCACCCTAGCAATGATACCTGCAAATGGGAGGTAGATGCCATAAGCACCCAATCAACCAGGCTTCAATTATCCCCAAACTCATAGATGTCCATTTATGAATAGTTAAGAGGACAATACATATATACACATCTCAAGGAATTTTTTGTGAGAATACAATGTCATGACATAGGTCGTAGCCCCTCCTCGAAGCATTTTAATGGACTTGTCTAAGAGGACATTGTCATGTTATGGGTCGTAGCTCCTTGCACATGCTATTTTGGGGGACTTTCCTAAAAGGATTCTCATGATATGGGCATGGTAACTCACAAATGCAACTTCAAGGACTTGTTATGAGAGACCACTATCATGATATGGGCCCAAGATCCTCACAAATGCATGTCAAGGGACTTGTTGTGAGATGATACTATCATGATATGGATCCAAAGTCCTCACAAATGTATTTTAATGGACTTTTTGTGAGACGATATTGTCATGATATGAGCCTTGACACCTCTCAAATGTATTTATAAGGACTTACAATAAGATGACACTATCATCATATGTGCCATGACACCTCTAAAATGTATTTTCATGGACTTAGGTGAGAGGTCATTGCAATGATATGGGCCCAAACATCATCGAAATACATTTTTAGGGACTTATTATGAGAGGACACTGTCATTATATGGGCCATGGTTCCTCCTTAATCCATTTGAAGGGATATGTTATGAAAAGACACTAACATGATATGGATCATGGAACCTCCCAATTGTATTTTTAGGGACTTGATGTGAGATAACAATTTTCATGATATGGTCCCTAACACCTTCCAAATACATTTTTATGAACTTGTTGTGAGATGATCTTGTCGTGATATGGGACCTAATGCCTCCCAAATATATTTTCAAAGACTTGTTGTGAGATTCCATTGTGATCATATGCTCCATGGCACCTCCCAAATGTATTTTCAAGGACTTGGCGTGAGAGGACGTTGTCATATATGGGCCCAAACTTCACCGAAATACAATTTCAAGGACTAATTATGAGAGGAAGTTGTCAATATATGGGCCATGGCTCCTCGTTAATGAATTTGAAGGGAGATGTTATGAAAAGACTTATCAGATCTGGGTCATGGAACCTCCTAATTGCATTTTTTAGGACTTGATATGAGATAACATTTGTCATGAAATGGACCCTGACACCTCCCATATGATGAACTTGTTATGAGAGCATGTTGTCACGATATGGGACCTAACACCTCCCAAATGTATTTTTAAGGACATGTTGTGAGACGACATTGTCGTCATATGCGCCACGACACCTCCCAAATGTATTTTTAAAAACTTGGCGTGAGAGGACATTGTCAGGACATGGGCCAAAACTTCATCAAAATGCATTTTTAGGGACTTATTATGAGAGGACACTGCAATATATGGACCATGTATCCTCCTTAATGCATTTGAAGGGACGTGTTGTGAAAGGACACTATCATGACATGGGTCATGGAACCTCCGAAATGCACATTTAGAGACTTCATGTGAGATACTATTTTTCATGATATGAGTCCTGGCACCTCCCAAATACATTTTCATGGGCTTGTTGTGAGATGACGTTGTCATGATATGGGACCTGACACCTCCCAATTGTATTTTGAAGGAATGTTGTGAGATGAAATTGTCGTCATATGTGCCATGGCACCTCCCAAATGTATTTTGAAAGACTTAGCATGAGAGGACGTTGTCAAGACATGGGCCCAAACTTCATCAAAATGCATTTTAGGGACTTATTATGAGAGGACATTGCAATAAATGGACCATGTATACTCCTTAATGCATTTAAAGGGACGTGTTGTGAAAGGACACTCTCATGACATGGGTCGTGGAACCTCCCAAATACACTTTTAGGGACTTGATGTGAGATAAAATTTGTCATGATATGAGTCTTGACACCTCCAAAATACATTTTGATGGACTTGTTATGGGAGGATGTTGTCATGATATGGGACCTGACACCTCTCAAATGTATTTTTAAGGACTTACTGTGAGATGACATTGTCATCATATGTGCCATGACACCTCCCAAATGTATTTTCAAGGACTTGGCGTGAGAGGACATTGTCATGACATGGGCCCAATCTTCATCGAAATTCATTTTCAGGGACTTATTATGAGAGGACACTACCAATATATGGACATGTATCCTCCTTAATGCATTTGAAGGGACATGTTGTGAAAGGACACTATCACGATATGGGTCGTGGCACCTCCTAAATGCATTTTTTGGGACTTGATGTGAGATAACATTTGTCATGATATGGGCCCTGACATCTCCTACATCTATTTTTATGGACTTGTTATGAGAGGACGTTGTCATGATATGAGACCTGACACCTCCTAAATTCATTTTTATGGACTTATTGTGAGATGACATTGTCATCATATGCACCATGGCACCTCAGAAATGTATTTTCAAGGACTCAGCGTGAGAGGACATTGTCATGATATGGGCCCAAACTTCATCCTAATGTATTTTGAGGGACTTATTATGAGAGGACACTATCAATATATGGGCCCTGGCTCCTCCTTAATGCATTTGAAGGGACATGTTGTGAAGGAAACTATCATGATATGGGTCTTGAAACCTCCCAATTGTACTTTTAGGGACTTGATCTGAGATAACATTTCTCATGATATGAGCCCTGACACCTCCCAAATGCATTTTCATGGACTTATTGTGAGATGACGTTGTCATTATATGGGACCTGACACCTTCCAATTGTATTTTGAAGGACTTCATGTGAGATGACATTGTCATCATATGCTCCATGAAACCTCCAAAATGTATTTTCAAGGACTTGGCGTGAGAGGACATTATCATGACATGGGCCCAATCTTCATCAAAATGCATTTTAGGGACTTATTATGCAAGGAAACTACAATATGTGGACCATGTATCCTCCTGAATGTATTTGAAGGGATGTGTTGTGAAAGGACACTATCACGACATGGGTCATGGCACCTCCTAAATGCACTTTTAGGGACTTGATGAGAGATATCATTTGTCATGATATGAGCACTGACACCTCCCAAAAGCATTTTGATGGACTTGTTATGAGAGAACGTTGTCATGATATGGGACTTGACACATCTCAAATGCATTTTTAAGGACTTACTGTGAGATGACATTATCATGACATGGGCCCCAACTTCATCAAAATGCATTTTCAGAGACTTATTATGAGAGGACACTACAATATATGGACCATGTATCCTCCTTAATGCATTTGAAGGGACATATTGTGAAAGGACACTATCACGACATGTGTCGTGGCACCTCCCAAATGCACTTTAGGGACTTAATGTGAGATAACATTTGTCATGATATGAGCCCTGACACCTCCCAAATGCATTTTGATGGACTTGTTATGAGAGGACGTTGTCATGATATGGGACTTGACACATCTCGAATGTATTTTTAAGGACTTACTATGAGATGACATTGTCATCATATGTGATGTGACACCTCCCAAATATATTTTCAAGGACTTGGTGTGAGAGGACATTGTCATGATATGGACCCAAATTTCATTGAAATGCATTTTTAGGGACTTATTAGGAGAGGACATTGCCAATATATGGACCATGCATCCTCCTTAATACATTTGAAGGGACGTGTTATGAAAGGACATTGTCACGATATGGGTGGTGGCACCTCCCTAATGTATTTTTTGGGACTTGATGTGAGATAAAATTTGTCATGATGTGGGCCCTGACACCTCCCAAGTGCATTTTGTTGGACTTGTTATGAGAGGACGTTGTCATGATATGGGACCTGACACCTCCTAAATGCATTGTAAGGACTTACTGTGAGACGATATTTTCATCATATGCACCATGGCACCTCCAAAATGTATTTTCAAGGACTCGACGTGAGAGGACATTGTCACAATACGGTCCCAAACTTCATCCAAATGTATTTTTAGGGACTTATTATGCGAGGACACTATCAATATATGGGCCTTGGCTCCTCCTTAATGCATTTGAAGAGACATGTTGTGGAGGACACTATCATGATATGGGTCGTGGCACCTCCCAATTACATTTTAGGGATTTAATGTGAGATAACATTTGTCATGATATGAGCCCTAACACCTCCCAAATGCATTTTCATAGACTTGTTGTGAGATGACGTTGTCATGATATGGGACCTAACACCCCCTAAATGCATTTTTAAGGACTTACTATGAGATGACATTGTAATCATATGCGCCACGACACCCCCGAAATATATTTTCAAGGACTCAACGTGAGAGGACATTGTCATGATATGGGCCCAAAGTTCATCTAAAGGTATTTTCAGGGACTTATTATGAGAGGACATTGTCAATATATGGGCCTTTCTCTCCTCCTTAATGCATTTTAAAGGACATGTTGTGAAGGACACGATCATGATATGGGTCGTGGCACCTCTCAATTGCATTTTTAGGGACTTGATGTGAGATAACATTTGTCATGATATGGGACCTGACACCTCCCAAAATGCATTTTTATGGACTTGTTTTTGAGATGATGTTGTCATGATATGGGACCTAACACCTCTCAAATGTATTTTTAAGGACTTACTGTGAGATGAAATTGTCATCATATGTGCCATGGCACCTCCCAAATGTATTTTCAAGGACTTGGCATGAGAGGACATTGTCATGATATGGGCCCGAACTTCATCAAAATATTTTTAGGGACTTATTACACTACATCAAAATTGCCCATTAGTGGCATTTATTCTAGTGGAATTTATAAAAAAAAGCCACTAAACCACCTATTATAGAGTTTATAAAAAATACTTAACATTAAATACATTCTTATATTTAATTAGTGGCAATTTTAAATTGCCAAACCAAATGACGCGCACGAAGTATTATCTATCGGAAATTTTCATTTCACTTCTCCCACTTTTCCTTCGCGCTCCCACATACGTAATAGCTAGTATCGCGGTGAAGCGATTGATCTCCCCAATCCTCATCGATATTCTTTCAAAACTGACAATGCGTGGAGGATCGAGCGCACTCCTAGTCGATCGTCACTCGTCCTAACAACGTCTTGGAGGATAAAGCGCATTGACTGACTAGTGGCGGCGCTTTGATCACAGCGTGGAGAATCGCTTTCGAATACTAGTCGACGAAGTGCCACATTGCCGGCACTGAGGAAGCCAGGAGTCTACTTTTCCGGTGCCGAGGAAGCCAGTTCAGCCACATTTGCTACATTGGCGCCAGGTGATTACAAATAGATTCTCTTCCCCAACCATTATCACCATCATAATCGATTGCTCTGTATTGATTCACACTAGTAGAGGAAGAACCGTCTCTGTAAGATATATTCCTACCTCTACAATTTTCTTGCCCCTCCCTTAATTTTTCTATATTCTTTCTTTATTTTGGATTGATTTTAGTTTTGAGCAAGATCTGGGCTGAAGTTAGAGTTCCTGGTTTACTCGTTATTCCTAATTCCGTGTCTGACTTGGTTAATTGCACTAGCAAGGAGAATCATTGTTTGGCAATGTGCATCATGTACTGGTTATGGAGGGAGAGGAATAATAGAGTTCGTGAGAATGTGTAGATGCAATTATGGGTTTGGTGATGGGTAACTAAACACCACTTTCTTTAGTGGTCTAACTCTTACTAACAGTCTGTCCATCAATGTAGATTTTGATATCAAGGAGGAAACGACAAACAAGATAAGGTCAGAAATAACTCAAGAATTGTAGCCAGCACCAACTTCAATAGTTATAAACATAAGATAGAAAAGTATCCAAATAATCAAATCTCATTACTTCCATTAATTTAGGGGACTAAGACTTAAAGAAGTATAGGATAATGGAAATTTGATTGTGGGCATTACAACTGAGTCGATGTTTCAGTTGCAACCAGCACACCTCTAAGACACATTGATTTTAATGAGGCCAAGAATCACTAAGATTTATGCATAACAACTTCCGACGAAGTACAAATTAAGATTTTATAATCTTTGGAATGGTTTTGAGACAAGGAACCTCCCTGATATAAGACCTGGTATACCATCCTGATTCCCACGTTCTAATTAGAAGCTAATTTTAATGAAGTGTAATTATTCATGGTTATGGTATATTAATGAAATTAGGTTTGATTAGGCTTAGATATTTTTAGTATTCATTGTGATATGTCATTATCCATACCAATTTTCTTCTATGTTTTTATATTAGTGTATATAAATAGGTTACGAAACAATGTCATTTTATTGCTATATGTTTCCCTTTAATATAAGTGAGAAATCTAATATATTCTCAAAATCACAGATGCCAAGAATGATTAAGCATCTCATATTCATCACAGTTAATTTCTATACCAAAATACATGGGTTGATCCACTTATATAGTAGAAACTATACTTCAAACGAAATTTCTAAAAAGTAGGGGCTTATTGAGCATCACTGACTTCTAAAGAGGGGGGGGTGTTGGCTAAATTGGACATTATTATAATCCCTTTGTTTCGATGATGACAAACATTTCATTCTTGTGAATCTAACGTGCTACTTGAGTGTTGTAGGATAAGGTGGATGATAAACACTTGGAAGATCTATATGCTAAAATTGCTTTAAGTCATGAATGTAATCAAATGTAAAAACTTGTATAAGTATATAATGTACAAGTACCTAGATATCATGTAAATCAAGCGTTTAGATCTTCCCTAGTCAATCACAACAATTAGATAGGCCATCCCCTAAAATAGTGTCACAACTGAAAACTCATACACACACTTAGTATTTGGCTTAAAACATTGAAACAGGGTTAATCTCGGTCGACAAAATTCTCGACCGAGACACTCTCGGTCAACAAACTCTTCGACTGAGAAAGACCCAGGTAGCCGTTAGACACAGCAGACAAGGTAGTTGGGAGTTGGATTAGAATGTTATATACACTTACTCCAGACAGTCCCTCGGTTGACAAGTCCTCGATCGAGAAGGACTCTCAGTCGACAATTCTTTGACCGAGATGAGTTCTGTCTGCACTTTTCAGAGTTAATTAACTAGCCATTGTTAAAGCAACTAATGGATACCTAACGGCTAGTTAAGAACTAAGAACCCCCTAGAAAGTGTCTAGAACGTCATTAAGAATCCATAGGCCATTCCTATAAATAGGACAAGCCATAGGACACCCAAAGTACACTTGTGCAATACTTGAGCTTTCATACTTGCAATTGGCAATCTGTTTTGAGCAATTGAGCAACACTAGTACTTGCTACTCATTTCCTTTGCTCCAAATTTGTGTCCTATAGGCTACCATCTCCTTTCCACTAAACATACACTTCCATACTCATTGGTTAGGAGATCAATACGCTTGATATAGGAAATCAAGCCTTGTGCTACAAGTGGTATTGTAATTTCTATTTTTCCTTCTTGTTCCTTTTTATCCTTTGTACTCTCCTTGCTACTCCTAGGGTTGGAGGCTGCAGATTGGAGAGGGTTTGACTTCTCAGGTGGAGAAGGGTCTTCTCGGTGGAGAAGGTGGACTTTGGACTACTTCAAGAAGGCTATCTCAACGGGAAGCTACTTCAAGAGGAAGGCTACTTCAAGGGGAGCTTGAGGTTACTTCAAGGAAGGCTGCTTTGAGGTTGGTGAGACTACTTCTAGGTGAAGGCTGTCTGGAGGGTTTGGTGAAAGTGTTGTAATTTTATGTAACATCCTTGCGAGGTAATAAAATTAAATACTTTCAAAATCCCAGTTGGGTAAGCAACCGGGTAGTGGATTGACTGCCTTAGTATTTGCTAAGGTTGGAACCACTCTAAATCCTTGTCCCCTTGTCCAATATTTTTGTGGTTTCTTGCTTTGGTTGAATTATTATTAAAATATCATAAAACCCTATTCACCCCCCCTCTAGTGGTTTTTCAGTTGGTATCAGAGCAGGGCTTCAAGGAACTCTAACAAAGTCTTGAAGAATGGGTGACGGGGTACTCAACAACCTCAACTTGGAAGGAACACTCGTGGCTAGAACTCTAGCTTTTGACGGCACTAACTACACCTACCGAAAGAGGAGGATGCAATTTTACTTTCAAGGAATCAGCTGGGACTTATGGAGAATGGTATCAACTCCATATGAACTTCCTCAAATGGAGTATGCAAATTGGGATGCTAATACGGTAAAATCTGCCCAAATGAATGCAAAAGCTGTAAGTATACTTTATTGTTCAATTTCCGTTGGTGAGTTTAATATAATATCAAATTGTGAAATATCTTATGAGATATGGCATACATTGTCTATAACATATGAAGGAACTATTCAAGTTAAGAATTCTAAAATTGGAATGCTTAAACAGAAATTTGAACAATTTCGTATGGATCAAAATGAATCTATTAGTGAAATGTATGCAAAATTTTCTTCTATTGTGAATGGTTTGAATGCTTTATGAAAAGTGATTAGTGAGGAAGACCAAGTGTCAAAGATTCTTAGATCTCTCCCTCCCAAGTATAAGCCTAAAGTGACTACCATTGAAGAAGCAAATGACCTCACCCGACTAAGCATGGAGCAACTCATTGGCAACCTAGAAGCACATGAGGCAACTTTAGAAGAGGAAGAAAGATGAGAACATGAACTTCAACAAGGAAAAAAGAAGGACATTGCATTCAAAGCATCAACTAAGATTAGTCATGACACGAGTGAAGATGATAGTGAAGAAGAAACTCTCATTGTAAACGGTAAGCAGTATAAAAGTTTTAAAACTAACAAAACTTCTAGTGTTTCTTCTTCTAGGTGCTTTGAATGTGGCAAAAAGGGACACATGAAAGGTGATTGTCCAAAACTTAAGAAAGGGAAGAAATCATCTCACAAAAAGAAAGAAAGAGCATATAAATCTGCATGGGATGATTCAAGTGATGATAGTGATGATGGAAAAGGAGAATTAGAATGTCTTATTGCTACAACAAATGAAGAAGAAGAAGAGGTAAGTCTTTTTGATCTGCCAAAATAAGATCTAATTACTAGTCTTCAAGATACACATGAGAAATATATTGAGTGCAAGAAGAAATTTAAGAAATCAAATAAAGTAAATGATGAGTTAAATGCTAAACTTCTTGCTCTCACATATGAAAATGAAGATCTCAAAAAGGCTATTGAAGATTATGATATTAAGCTAAAATCTGTAGAAGCAAATTGCAATCTTCTTTCCCTCGAAAAGTTAAACTTGCAAACTCAAGTAAATGATCTTCAAAAACAACTTGTTTTGTGTACACATCTAGATTATGATATTATTGTGAAAGAAAGAGATTCTTTGTTATCTAATCTAGATCAAGAAAAATTAGATATCAAGAAGAAAATGGATGAGATTATGAAGTTACAACAAAAAGTGAGTAGTTTGAGTAACAATAATATTCTTGATAATATCTTAAATGATTCTTATCATCAAATTGGAAGGAGAGGACTAGGTTATAAGACTAATGGAAAATCTTATCAAAAACCTAGTTGGAGAAGGACACAAGTGCTAAAGAATCAATCCATATATGTACCAAAGAACAACTCAACTCCTAGAAAGAGAACTGAGATTGACTTTATTAGTTGTCATTATTGCTTGCATCTTGGACATTACTCTTTTTCATGCCCATACAAGAAAAGGAATGATGATCTAGCTTGGGTTCCAAAAACTTAGAAGTTTGAATTTGACTAGTTGAGATTTCACCTAAACTGATTCTTGATATACAAATGTCATATCGCAACACAATCGAGCTTTAATTTTCATATTCTTGTTTTACTTGGAAACAATTACTGAAAATAGTTCTGAAACAGTACAACAACATTCTCGGTCGAGAAGTTGTTCGACCGACAACATTATCGATCGAGAAATAGTCGACCGAGCAGGTTACTATTTTCAAGTTTGCAATAAATGTGATAAAACCTATACAAACAGCAGCATTCTCGGTCGAGAAAACGTCGACCGAGATAAATTTGGTCGACAAACAGTTCGACCGAATCAAGTTCTACTGAACCTGTTTTCAATTAATCTAGTTTGCTATCAATTTGTTATTAATGATTGATTTAATATGCAAATCAAGAATAAATCTTGGAGACCATCTTTGAAACAAGACATATTGATCTTTTTGCATCATGATTTAAGGTATAACATTATGAATATGAAATCCTTAAACATATTGCAAAAGTATTATATGAAGACTGATTTTTGAACAAACCTTATTCATTGATTGAAAAAGTTTATTAAACTTGTTCATTTACATGATTTGTCTTAAAATTGAAAATCCATGAATCATGAATGAGATTATTTTGATTTACATGGTTTAAAACTGAAAATTATGCACCATGTTGGTATAATCAAGGAAATTATTGTTTTATCATAGTCCACATGGTTTATTCTAAGTATTTCTTGGTCTCTCTATGTAGGAACCATGTGTATTAAAATTTAAATGGTCATAATCATTGTATTTCATGAAATTACATGCTTCCATCTTGATCATTATGATTCATCTCATATGAAGATGCCATTTTGCATAAATAGTAAAACTTCATGACACAAAGGCATTTTAAATTGAAAATCTGCAGAAATTATACTTCACATATAAGTGTTCAAATTAGAAATCTGCAGAAATTGCCTCTTGGTTGAAATCAAGCTTGACCAAGGGGCGCTATGGTCGAAGTCAATGTCGACCTAAAATAATCTTGACAAAATGCTTATTTGTACATCATTCTACTACACTTAATCTTAGTATATTGAAAACAAAAATTTTAGTGCATAACTTTTTATGATCTAATATTTATTGTGACCTTAGAATCCTTAAAACATCTTTATTATAAGATTAAGAGGGAGCTTACAAAAACTATCTTGACTATAAGATTAAGAAGGAGCTTACAAAATTTTGAGAATGTCATAAAGAAAAGATGAAACATGTTATGACCTTAGTATTTTTAATCCTTGTTATGAAAATAAAGGAATATAAATTTCATGAATGTGATATATCTTGTTCTTAATGGAATTCTCTAAACAAATCAGGACTTAACATCCCGTGCATTTGGTTAGAGATACTTTTCATGTACTTTATTATAAGCTTAAAAGGTTCTCATGTCATTTTCAAGGTTTAACATCCCTTGCAAAATGGATGAGAAATCAATATGTATCCATCATGAGCTTAAGAAATTCTCATTTCATTTTCAGGGCTTAACATCCCGTGTAAAATGAATGAGAAATCAAAATACATATGCCATAGATCTAAAAGAACTCATATCATTCAAAAGCTTAACATCCTTTGCAAATGATTGAGAAACAAATTGAGGCTAAATTCGACAATAAATGGTTTACATTTATATTAATCCCTATTTTTAAAACTGAATATCTTAGTTAGGGGGAGCATAGCATAAAATTAAGGGGGAGAAATAAAAGTCATAAAAAATGATTTTCTTGGATATCTTTTTGAAATGACAAAGGGGGAGAAATAATATAAAATCAAAAACATAAAATAAAATGAGTTTCATAATATCTCGTCCAACACCCACTTGTAAAACAAGAATGGCTACAAAAGGTAAACTTCAGGTATGAAACTCATATGATTTATATTTCCTTATTTTATATTTAGGAAATGTTTGTCATCTTCAAAAAGGGGGAGATTGTTGGCTAAATTGGACATTATTATAATCCCTTTGTTTCGATGATGACAAACATTTCATTCTTGTGAATCTAACGTGCTACTTGAGTGTTGCAGGATAAGGTGGATGACAAACACTTGGAAGATCTATATGCTAAAATTGCTTTAAGTCATGAATGTAATCAAATGTAAAAACTTGTACAAGTATATAATGTACAAGTACCTAGATATCATGTAAATCAAGCATTTAGATCTTCCCTAGTCAATCACAACAATTAGATAGGTCATCCCCTAAAATAGTGTCACAACTACACACTCATACACAGACTTAGTATTTGGCTTAAAACATTGAAACAAGGTTAATCTCCATCGACAAAATTCTCGACCGAGACACTCTCGGTCGACAAACTCTTTGACTGAGAAAGACCCAGGTAGCCGTTAGACACAACAGACAAGGTAGTTGGGAGTTCGATTAGAACGTTATATACACTTGCTCCAGACAGTCCCTCGGTCGACAAGTCCTCGACCGAGAAGGACTCTCGGTCGACAATTCTTTGACCGAGATGAGTTATGTCTACACTTTTCAGAGTTAATTAACTAGCCGTTGTTAAAGCAACTAATGGATACCTAACAGCTAGTTAAGCACTAAGAACCCCCTAGAAAGTGTCTAGAACGTCCTTAAGAATCCATAGGCCATTCCTATAAATAGGACAAGCCATAGGACACCCAAAGTACACTTGTGCAATACTTGAGCTTTCATACTTGCAATTGGCAATCTATTTTGAGCAATTGAGCAACACTAGTACTTGCTACTCATTTCCTTTGCTCCAAATTCGTGTCCTATAGGCTAGAAACTCCTTTCCACTAAACCTATACTTCCATACTCATTGGTTAGGAGATCAATACGCTTGATATAGGAAATCAAGCCTTGTGCTACAAGTGGTATTGTAATTTCTATTTTTCCTTCTTGTTCCTTTTTATCCTTTGTACTCTCCTTGCTACTCCTAGGGTTGGAGGCTGCGGATTGGAGAGGGTTTGACTTCTCAGGTGGAGAAGGGTCTTCTTGGTGGAGAAGGTGGACTTTGGACTACTTCAAGAAGGCTGTCTCAACGGGAAGCTACTTCAAGGGGAGCTTGAGGTTACTTCAAGGAAGGCTGCTTCAAGGTTGGTGAGACTACTTATAGGAAAAGGCTGTCCAGAGGGTTTGGTGAAAGTGTTGTAATTTTATGTAACATCCTTGCGAGGTAATAAAATTAAATACTTTCAAAATCCCGGTTGGGTAAGCAACCGGGTAGTGGATTGACTGCCTTAGTATTTGCTAAGGTTAGAACCACTCTAAATCCTTGTCCCCTTGTCCAATATTTTTGTGGTTTCTTGCTTTGGTTGAATTATTATTAAAATATCATAAAACCCTATTCACCCCCCTCTAGTGGTTTTTCAGGGGGGGCTAGTCTGAAGATGATACAACTAAGAAATAGCAAAGAAAAATACACCATTTCCCTTCACCATGAATTGGTTACATGTGAGCACAATTATATTCTGTTCATTCGATTCCCCTTGTCAAAGGGGGAAGGTTGCTCCTCTTGTCATATTCTGTTCATTCTGATTCTGGACATTTGGACGCTATGTTTCTATTCTTATGCTTGGTCAAGGTTCAGTACTTTTCTCCCACCTCTTATCAGGCTCTGCTGGTTGAAGCTTCTGTTGGTTTTGATTGGAAGGTCTTGTATGATGTTTTCTTTTGGATCCTTTTTTCTGATGTGGTTTTGAGTGATGTTATACTTTTTTCTTCTATTGGTTATCGTTGGATGAAGGATATGTGATTTGTCCTTGGGTTGGTTTGTCTTTTCCCTGTTTGATGTCATCCAAGGATGGGATTCTATGCTGGCTCTTGCCTATGGAAGTGCTTGAAATGGCTTCGTATGGTTCTCCTTTTTTTAAGGCTCTTTTGGGATTCTTTGAAATGATATTCCTATCCTTTGAAACATGAGTTTTTGGCCGACCAAAAAAGGAATATAGCCATGATTGAGTACCATGTTATGAAGAACATACACCTTGGTGTTCAGCTTCATATTAGGGATTGTATCTTTGGTATTTGTTTGTATAGATTCCTACTTTCTGGCTATGTATGTTCTAAAGGTTTCTAGCAGGTGAGCTTGTAGAAGATGAGGTTGTAGGTTTGGAAACCATGTTGGTGGTTTTGAGGTTTACAAATTCTCCTTTGATACTGGCGGTTAGGACCCAGGCTCCTGTTCATTTTCTGATTCAGTTCAAAATGATTAGAATGTGCCTGGGTCCTTATTATAAGTATGTTCTTTTATCCTTTTAAAAAGTATTTCAAACATAGTGTCATGTACTCATAAAAATAAAGTGGCAGGAATCTATCCCATTTACATATAGGTTAGAGAATAATAACCTCACATAACTCATTTAGAAAATTTACAATTTTTAGATGAATCCTTCTTGTAGCTCATTTAGAAAATTTACAATTTTTAGATGAATTCTTCTTGTCATAAAATTTGTGGTACTATCAAAATAATAAGATGATATGATATCTTGTAGTAGTGTTTTGATAAACACAGAAGTGTTGGATCGATGGGCTCTAGAGGGGGGGGGGTGAATAGAGCTACACACACTTCACAAAATCGATTAGACCACCAATTTAATTGTAGTGCAAAAACTAATGCAAGCAGCAATTTGATATCCTATTCTAGCATACAAAGCAAGGATAAGAGATAATGAATATCATGCACTTGGACAGGTGGTTTAGAGTGGTTTCAAGTCCTAAACTTAGGAGCGATGTCAGTCCACTACCTAGAGTTGGTTAGACTCTAAGATTTGCAACTTGGTCCTCTTATATATTATGATAAGATTACAAGATACACAAACCACACAACCAAGGGCTTAATTACTCAAGCTAAGATCTTCTACCTATCCAAGGACTTACCCACAAATTTAGATTTTTCGGCCTTCTTCAAAGGACTTACCCAATCTCACCTTTGTCTTCAGCTTTGCAGGATTTACCTATCTTACTTGAGCTTGCCTTGCACCTCTCCTTCACTTGGAGAGCTTGCCCACGTTTTCCCTTCACCAAGGGAGCTGGAGCAACGATCAATCTTTACTCTTGAAGATCAGCAACACATCTTCCCCTTCACTCGGAGAAGAACAGCAGCAACTCCTCTTTCACTCAGAGAAGTAGCTTCAATCAATCTTGTAGTTGATTTGGAGGTGGGAAGAAAGAGAGGAGAGCTTTACATAGCACAAAGGATAGCTCTCATACACATGGACCTATCTCACTCACGAAATTTCCTTGAAGGTAGAGAGAGAAAGGGGCTCAAGGGCTTGGAACACTCTCAACTAAGCTAGAACCAAGTTTGCAATGGAAGAGCAGCTTGGAATGAAGTCCAAGGGGTTCTATTTATAGTTGAGGGTGGCCCTTTATGTTGTGGGACACTTGGGTGCAAAAGTGATCATTTTTCCTTCAAGAAAATGGCTATATTTTTTCCCAAAACGATTCACCAACGGTCATATTAATTTTTATGCAAATTCCGTACAGTACATTCGGTCGAGTATCAATGGGTGTAACTCGACCGATCAAGTAGCAGGCAATCCGATTGTCAAATGATCGGTCGAGTTTGTCCTGAGGAAACTCGACCGACCATTTCAACTGGAAATGGCCTACTACCCAATCGGTCGAGTTCTGTGAGTGCACAACTCGACCGATTGCAATCTTCTGAAAATCGACTCAGGATGATCGGTCGAGTTTCAGGGTGGGAAACTCGACCGACCAAGTGCCTGAAATGGATTTTCTAATTTGCAATAAAAGTGATTAGCACTTGGTGAATTTTGTCCCAAACATTTTTCTCTTCTAAGTTACAAGCATATTCATCGTTACAAGTGATTACATTTATGTTCTAAGGTGATTTACATGGAAATCCTAAATTACACACTTGTAGCCATTTTGGCTTGCACTTGGCCCATTCTAGGGCTTGTATATGTGATCCTTTTCATGTACCTAATGTCTGCAAACAATCTTTAATGCACATGTTAGATACATATGAATGGAATGGTTAAGTCATTATCAAAATATAGGTAATGTACAACCTCTAGGTCAACATTCTCCCCCTTTTTGACAATGACAAATCATTCCTCAAACATATTGAAAAGGATAAGAAAGTTATACCTTTGCCTTGTTAATTAGGGGGATTCATGATAAGGACAATTGGAATTGCTCCCCCTCAATCTATGCTTCCTCTCACCTACATGTTAGGTTTTCTATACATAGCAAAAACCAGTATCCATGTGATATGTAATCCTTTACATGTCATATGATCAATCAGCAAATTAACAAGAAAAGGATCACTTAGGCAAGAAAGCAATAGTATAATCACAAGAAACAATATGATTGAGTCTCAAACCATGAGGTATTTCTCCCCCTTTTGACATTATAAAAAAGGTAGGGGGGGTAGAAGAGCAAAAACTAGGTCTTCTCCAAGACTCAACCACACATATATGCAAAGTAATGAGCAATGTAAAAGCATATATCATACAACCATGAAGGAGAACATACAAGCCAAGTCAGAATCAAAATATAGCTCAACAAGCACCAAACATAAGAGAACACATAGTAAATAGCCAAAGTGCATTGCAATGATATTCCAACTTAGAAACATGTTCTCATAAGCAGCAACTACAACCATAAAAGCGAGAAAATAGACAATAAGAAAATAGTACAACTCAGAATAATGTGTCAGGATGTTGCTTATACAAAAGAGTCTAGAAAGATATATAAAATAGACATGCTAGACTATAAGCTAAGAAACCTCCTAGACATCTAAGCTATCTAGATCAACTATGTCCTCGTCGTCGCCAGGGTTGTAGTCCTCATCGCCATCCGAAGGTGGGGCAGCTGTGCCAGCAGCAGAACCGGCACCATCATCACCATCCTCATCAGAAGCATCCTCACCATCACCATCAGTAGCATCAGCATCCTCTTCGGCATCCTCATCCTGGTCGGGCATCTCCTCGTCATCAGGAGCAAAAGAGCGACTGGGCCAACGGGCATTCTGCTCGGCCCACGACATACCAAGAGCAAGAAGCTCCTTGGCCTGCAAGAAGGACGGAGCAGAGTCCCCCAAGGAAGCGAGCAGAGTGGCCAGGGGACCAGCAGGTAGCGGCAGATATGTAGGAGTGGAGCTACCAAAGGAATACTGAGGTGGAGCAGCAGCGGAAGGCTCGGCAGCATATGGTGGTGGAGCAGGGAAGTACTGCTCATATGCATAGGAGGCATAAGCATTACCCGGGTATGGCTGGTAGACTGGGTAGGGTGAAGCATAGGACAGGTTCATGGTAGACATGATCGAACACAAATCCTGATGGAGGTGATCCTGGACCAAGCGATTGTACGCCTGTTCATGCATCATGTATCCAAGAAGGGTTTCATTTGATGCTCTGAACGACGCACGACTAGGGCGGGGATGTGGCTGCGGGGGTGGAGCCTGGGTGGAGGTAGGAGGGGTACCAGAAGCAGAGGTTGAGGCAGAGGCGGAGCCAGAAGCACCAGGGGTAGGGGCAGGGGTAGGTACAACCTTCAGAAGAGTGGTTTCACTAATGCACACTCCCTTTCTAGAAACCGGGTAATGGAAGTCAGAAAAGAGTGATTTATCAGTGGCGAACTGGAAGAGACCACAGATCAAGGCTGGGTAGGGGGTTGGGTGCCCTTGGTGTTCTTGCCTTTGTCAAAGAAGGTCATATGATGTAGAATGTAATGAGCCCACTTGACACCTATATTGTTCAACAAACAATACATCAGAACCGCTGTGTTTTCCGCAATGTCTGTTTGATTACGCTTTGGATGGATATTGCAGTTAATCACAAGGGCTAAGATGCGCTTCTGGAGGTCAAGGGAGGAGGAGGGTAGGGTGGACCACTTCTTATAGGCCAAGTCAGGTTTTTTCAAAAACCAATGAATATCCGGTAAAGTCAATTCATGATGTTTGTAAAAACCTTCCGGGTCTAAAAGATCAAAATACTCATCATAGCCCCAGCACCAAGTAGTGGTTTCTTCGTCTCCGACAAGATAGAGATTGAAAGTCTCCTCGGAGAGTTGAAACCGACGACCGGCGATCATTGATGTTAGGACTACTTCGGTATTTGGCGGGGGAGCAAGCGAATCGTAGTTCCAACGTAGATTGGCATAGAACTTGTGAACTGCTTTTGTACTAGACAACTGATTATTGAAGCAGTCACTTTCGATCGCTAGGGCGGAAAGGTTGTGTTTGGCAAGAAGCTTCGCGATGGAGTTGATATAGTTTTGAAAACGGGTTGCACCAACTAAGGGGCGAAAAGGAAAAGGAGATCGAGGAAGAAGATCCTTGTACCTATTTACCGCCTCAAGAGATACAAACATAGTGTTATCAAAAGGAATTAACCGTTGGGTCGAGGAAGAAGCTGGAGCATTGCTAGGGGCGGGTCGTTTTCTCCTGTGGAAAGCTATGAGAGCAAAAGCAAGAGGAGAAAATGCGCACACAAGCAAAAAAAACCTCAAAACCCAACAAGAACACACAACCGACGCCCGGGGAGGTTAGGAGCAAGCTGCTAAGGCACCCTAGGGTTAGGAACGGGGAAGGTTTAGGGCTAGGGTGGAGAGCACGGGCCAGGAGATGAGGAATCGGTCGGCTATTTTCTAGTTGCAAGGGAAAATAGTCGGCCGATCCTAACTTTTAAGTTGGCGCAGCCCGTCGATCGTTCGAGTTCTGAGGGTGTACAACTCGACCGAATGGTCCACTGAAGAACATCTCTCGGCTCCTGATCGGTCGAGTTTTCGGGGGTGAAACTCGACCGAAGGTCAACCTGACCTAGTAGTATAAATCTTAGATTCTAGCCACATACATGCCTATTAAATTTATTTTTCAATTTTCTTATGCATAAATAACATACCTAGGCACATTTTGCTCATCATTGGGCACTATTTAGCGATAAAAAGTGAAATTCGATAAAAACCCAAAAACAAGCAAAAACTAAGCATATTAATTGGCAAAAAAAGCACAAGCAAGCATGTATAGGCAACATAAGGTGAAGAATGACATGAGCAAGCATATAGGATAGAGACGACGAGCTGGATCACATAGCAATATCATTTAAATCAATAATGAGCAGTTTAGATCGAATAAAATTAAATTGATCTCTAGCTAGAGGTTTTGTAAAAATGTCCGCCAACTGATTTTCCGTATCCACATGTGTGATATAGATGTCTTTCTTTGCAATGTGGTCACGAAGAAAATGATGGCAAACCTCTATATGTTTAGCTCTACTATGCAATATTGGATTATAAGAGAGGTTAATTGCACTAGTATTGTCACAATAGATAGGAGAAGCATCTAAAAATATGTTAAAGTCTTGGAGCATTTGCTTCATCCATAGAACCTGTGCACCACAACTCCCGGCTGCGATGTATTCAGCTTCGGTAGTTGATAATGCCACTGCGCTTTGTTTCTTGGAGAACCAAGACACTAAGCATGGTCCTAGAAGGAAGCAAGTGCCACTTGTGCACTTTCTATCAATCAAACACCCTGCATAATCCGCATCACTATATGCCGTAAGAGTAAAATCCCTTGATTTAGGATACCATAGACCAAAATTTTGAGTTTTGGCTAAGTACCTCAAAATTCTCTTAACAGCAGTGAGATGCGACTGCTTAGGGCAAGATTGAAAGCGAGCGCACAAGCCAACACTAAACATAATGTCAGGTCTAGAGACAGTTAAATAAAGTAAACTTCCTATCATTCCTCTATAGAGCTTCTCATCTACCTTTTCACCTTCTTCATCCTTATCAAGTTTGGCGGTGTTTGACATGGGTGTATCCATCGACTTCATGTTCTCCATCCCAAAGCGCTTGAGTAGTTCAGTTGTGTATTTGCCTTGGTTGATGAAGTTTTCTTCCTTTGTTTGCTTGATTTGAAAGCCGAGGAAGAAGGTCAACTCACCCATCATGCTCATTTCAAATTCACTCTGCATAAGAGAACTAAACTCCTTGCAAAGATCAAGATCAGTCCCGCCAAAAATGATATCATCCACATATATTTGAATAATTAGAAAATGGTTAGAAGTGTGTTTTAGAAACAAGGTAGAATCAACTTTGCCCATGACATACCCATTATCTAACAAAAAGTTCTTTAATTTCTCATACCAAGCTCGAGGTGCTTGTTTGAGTCCATAGAGAGCTTTTTGTAGCAAATAAATATGATTGGGTAATTTGTCATTTTCAAAGCCCGGAGGTTGAGCACCAAATACTTCCTCCCCGATTGTACCATTCAAAAACACACTTTTAACATCCATTTGATAAAGCAAGAAATTTTTATAACTATCAAAGGCAAGTAGCATACAGATAGATTCTAATCTAGCAATAGGAGCATAAGTTTCATCAAAATCAATACCTTCCTGTTGGTTGTAACCTTGTGCTACTAAACCTTGCTTTGTTCCTTACCACTTTTCCTTGCTCATTAAGCTTGTTGCGGTAGACCCATTTGGTGCCAATGATCTTTCTATCACTTGGTCTTGGCACTAGAGTGCACACACGATTCTTCTCAAATTGCTCAAGCTCTTCTTGCATGGCAAGGATCCACTCATCATCACCAAGGGCCTCTTTGATGTTCTTTGGCTCTAGTTGGGAGATGAAGGCACTATCTGCTTGTTCTTTGTTGTGAGCAGCTCGTGTCCTCACTCTCTCAAACGGATTGCCAATGATCAACTCCTTGGGGTGATTCTTTGCAAAGCGGGGAGTGGGATCCTTCTTTTCTTCTTCTTTTTCTTCTTCTGCAACCTGCTTGCCTTTCTCTTTGATGTTGAGATCTTTTAAGATAGGAATTATTTCATCTGCAACATCATCATCACCAATATGCTTGCCAACAACATGGTTAGTTTCAATAATTTAACATTAATAGATTCCTCAATTTTAGATAGTTCAATGTTAAATACTCTATATGCCCTGCTAGTAGTGCTATAGCCTAGGAAGAAAGCCTTATAAGATTTCAGATCAAACTTGTCAAGAGAATCCTTCATGTTTAAAACAAAATAAGGACATCCGAAAACATGAAAGAAATCAATAGACGGCTTCCTACCACGCCATAGTTCATAGGGGGTTTTCTTGAAAGTCGGATGTGTGAAAACTCGGTTTTGCACAAAACATGATGTGCTAACGGCTTCAGCCCAAAATTTCTTAGGAGTGTCAAACTCAAGAAGCATGGTCCTAGCCATCTCTTGTAGTGACCTATCCTTCCTCTCAACAACTCCATTTTGTTGAGGTGTGTGAGGAGAAGAGAAATTGTGCGAATAACCTAATTTTTCACAAAAATGTTCAAAAAGATCATTTTCAAACTCTCCCCCATGATCACTACGGATAGAAACAACATGGCAAGAAGCTTCATTTTCAACTCATTTACAAAAGCTCGAGAAAACATCAAGTGTATCGCTTTTAGAAACGAGAAAGAAAGTCCAAGTATATCTAGAGAAATCATCGACAATAACAAGACAATACTTGGACCCACGAAGCGTTTGTGTTCTCATTGGTCTGAATAGATCAATATGAAGAAGCTCAAGAACTCTCTTGGTACTCATGACTCCTTTGGATTTGAAGGAGGATTTGGTTTGTTTCCCTTGTGTGCAAGGTTGGCATTCCTCTTCCTTATCAAAATCCAATTTAGGAAGTCCTCGAACCAAGTCCTTTTTGTTCAATTTCTTCATTTGATGCAAATTCACATGACCCAAACGACGATGCCAAAGAGAAAGATCGTTTTTATCCACAACTAAGCATCTATTTAGTATGGGCTTTAGAGCATCGAGAACAATAACATAAAGATTACCATTTCTAGTTCCCTTATATATAACATTGTAGGAGAGGGAATCTAGAAGCAAGCATTCTAAAGCAGTAAATAACACAAGATAACCATTATCACATAATTGACTAACACTAATTAAATTGTGATGTAGGCCATCAACAAGCAATACATTTTTAATACATAATTCATTGCCTACATCACCCTCACCTATAACCTTACCCTTCTTGTTGTCCCCGAAGGTTACCGATCCTCCTTTCTTTTTCAAAAATTTGTTGAAATGGCTGATTTCTCCAGTCATATGCTTAGAGCAGCCACTATCAACAATCCATTTCTTTTGAACCTGCAAGAAAAGAGGATGTCGGAACCCAACTCAAACTTTGGGGTCTGGGGTTAGCTTGGGGACCCATTTCATATTTGGGTTGGTCCCCTTGGGCTTGTAAGGACAATAGGTAGAATAATGGTCATCACATTTGCAATGAATACAAACCATAGGGTTTTTAGAGCCGGAAGACTCTCCATTGAAAATTGGAGGTTCCACACTCTTCTTCTTACCCTTCTTCTTCTTACCTTTGGGAGCAGTCCCATTATATCCTAAACCACTAGTACCAACTTGTTTGGTAGAGTGCTCTAGGAAATCATTTAGGGATTTCTTTCCTGAAAGAAACCTTTGCAAAGTAGATCTTAATTTAGCATTATCATCACTAAGGTTTATAACATTAGTAGAAAGATTTTCAAGATCTTCTCTAGCATGCAAAAGGTCAGCCTCAAGATAGAGGGCTTTAGTAAGAAGAGAATCTTTTTCTAGAATTAAGCTAGAACTTCATTTCTAGGCAAAACAGGTCTAGAAGATAAATCATTAATTTGAGCAAGCAATTTTGCATTTTCAGATTTGAGCACAACTATTTCTCTTTGATAGGCATAGACTTCTTTTCTCCTAGCATCATCAATAAGCTTGAGTTCTACATTTTCAGTTTTAAGAGTGTCAAGCTCATCTAGGCAATTTTGGTTTTCTATCTTAAGATTTTCAATGTTTTTAAGATATACACCATTCTCAACCTCTACTCCATTGTAATGAAGTTCAAGGTCAAGAAATTGCCCTTGCAAGTATTCTATGCTATCAAGATGCAATTTTTCATTTTCATCAAGAATGTCAATTTTTGCATAAAGATCATCAACTATTTTGCCTAATCTTTTCCTCTTAGATTTACATTTAGAAAAAGATGATTGACATTCATCAAACATATCAATGAGAGTTTCCTTAGATAGCTCAAGTAAATTAACATCACTAATCTTACTTACCTCACTTACCTCAATTACATCTTCACTAGTTGAGGCCATGAGGGTAAGATGGCATTCTCCATCTTCAGAGCTTGAGGAGCTTGAAGAAGAAGACTCCCATGCCGCATGAGCTGCATCTTTGGACCTTTTCTCCTTCTTGTCTTTTCTTTTGTACTTTGCTTCTCTTTTGTACTTGTCATCCTTCTTGTGGCTGCTCTTATGATGGCTCTTCTTGGCCTTTGGGCAATCACTCTTGTAGTGGCCTTTTTGACCACACTCGTAGCACCTAGGAGTTGAGGAGGAGGGCTTGCTCTTGAAGTGCTTCCCTTTTGAGTAGTTGGCTTCATGATCATTGACACCTTCATCTTCACTTGAGGAAGGGAAGGGAGACTTCATAGCAAGTTGTTGTTGTCGGACCATTTCTTCAATTTGAGCTTTGAAGGCTATGTCCTTTATCTTCTTTGATTCTTTTTCTTCTCTTTTCTCCTCTTCCTCTTGCTTGTCAAGCCTAGGTTCATGGGCTTGAAGGTTACCAACCAGCTCCTCGGTTGATAACTCGCTTAGCTTGTAGACTTCTTCAATAGAAGTGACTTTTGGCTCCCATCTCTTTGGTAGAGATCTCAAGATTTTGGCATTGATTGTACCTCTATCCATGACACTCCCAAGGGCTGCAAGGTTGTTCAAGATAACGTTTAGCCTTGTGTACATATCCGCCACTCTTTCATTCTTCCCCATCTTGAAGTTCTCAAGAAGACCACCAAGCATGTAGACCTTGGCCTCCTTGACTTGCTCGGTCCCTTCATAGGTGACACACAACTTGTGCCATATCTCATGCGCCGTGTCCCACGAAGAGATGTGGTTGAACTCCGATGGTGTAAGGGCAGCGTAGATGATGCTCACGGCTTTGGCATTGAGTTGAGCATGCTTCATCTCCATTTCCGTCCATGTGGTGATGTCCCCTTTTGGATCTTCATACTTGAGATGGACAATCTTCCACATTTCGAAACTCACCCCTTGGAGATAGAATTGCATTCTCCTCTTCCAATATAAGAAGTTTGTGCCGTCGAAGATCGGAGGTCTCATGGAGAAGCTTCCTTCAAGGTTGAGTGACCCAAGAGCCAAATCGCCCATCTTCTCCTACTTGTTGAAGTAGCTTGGAGAAGACCTGCTCTGATACCACTTGTTGGATTGATGGGCTCTAGAGGGGGGGTGAATAGAGCTACACACACTTCACAAAATCGATTAGACCACCAATTTAATTGTAGTGCAAAAACTAATGCAAGCAACAATTTGATATCCTATTCTAGAATACAAAGCAAGGATAAGAGATAATGAATATCATGCACTTGGACAGGTGGTTTAGAGTGGTTCCACATCCTAAACATAGGAGCGATGTCAGTCCACTACCTAGAGTTGGTTAGACTCTAGGATTTGCAACTTGGTCCTCTTATATATTATGATAAGATTACAAGATACAAAAACCACACAACCAAGGGCTTAATTACTCAAGCTAAGATCTTCTACCTATCTAAGGACTTACCCACAAATTGAGATTCTTCGGCCTTCTTCAAAGGACTTACCCAATCTCACCTTTGTCTTCAGCCTTGCAAGATTTACCTATCTTAGTTGATCTTGCCTTGCACCTCTCTTTCACTTGGAGAGCTTGCCCACGTTTTCCCTTCACCAAGGGAGCTGGAGCAACGATCAATCTTCACTCTTGAAGATCAGCAACACATCTTCCCCTTCACTCGGAAAAGAACAGTAGCAACTCCTCTTTCACTCGGAGAAGTAGCTTCAATCAATCTTCTATTTGATTTGGAGGTGGGAAGAAAGAGAGGAGAGATTTACATAGCACAAAGGATAGCTCTCATACACAGGGACCTATTTCACTCAAGAAATTGTCTTGAAGGTAGAGAGAGAAAGGGGCTCAAGGGCTTGGAACACTCTCAATTAAGCTAGAACCAAGTTTGCAATGGAAGAGCAGCTTGGAATGAAGTCCAAGGGGTTCTATTTATAGTTGAGGATGGCCCTTTATGTTGTGGGACACTTGGGTGCAAAATTGATCGTTTTTCCTTCAAGAAAACGGCTATATTTTTGCCCAAAACAATTCACCAACGGTCATATTACTTTTTCTGCAAATTCCGTACAGTACATTTGCTCGAGTATCAATGGGTGTAACTCGACCGATCAAGTAGAAGGCAATCTGATTGTCAAATGATCGGTCGAGTTTGTCCTGAGGAAACTCGACCGACCATTTCAACTGGAAATGGCCTACTACCCAATCGGTCGAGTTCTGTGAGTGCACAACTAGACCGATTGCAATCTTCAGAAAATTGACTCAGGATGATCGGTCGAGTTTCAGGGTGGGAAACTCGACCGACCAAGTGCCTGAAATGGATTTTCTAATTTGCAATAAAAGTGATTAGCACTTGGTGAATTTTGTCCCAAACATTTTTCTCTTCTAAGTTACAAGAATATTCATCGTTACAAGTGATTACATTTCTGTTCTAAGGTGATTTACATGGAAATCCTAAATTACACACTTGTAGCCATTTTGGCTTGCACTTGGCCCATTCTAGGGCTTGTATATGTGATCCTTTTCATGTACCTAATGTCTGCAAACAATCTTTAATGCACATGTTAGATACATATGAATGGAATGGTTAAGTCATTATCAAAATATAGGTAATGTACAACCTCTAGGTCAACAAGAAGTACAAGACTGTAGTAAAATTTTGGAAAGACACCAGTAACCTCTTTAAATAGATCTCACACCTTCTATAGTAGTGCATCGATACTCCAAATTAAATAGGTCTCACACCTGTACAAAATAAGCCAGACACCATTAACCTCTTTGATAATCTAAAATATGAGTGTTGATTCAACAAATAGATAATAAGTGTCACCTCATTGTATGAAATACCAACATACATCAAATTATAGAAAATAGTTACTTCATTGAAATTCTCAAAGAAGGATTAGTGAGCATTGGACCAATTGCAAAGATATAGCCTCTATATAGGATATGATCTCCTCTATTAGATTTCTTTTCAAGCTATCATGTCTACCCCAATAAAGTTTGTTATGACAAGCAATAAAAGGTTAACTGATATTATACAACTTTTTCTAAAAATATATAACATCGTTGTATGTACTTACACTTTGTTAATACTAATATTATGCAATCTCTGTCCACCCACAACAATCACTATGAACTGGGCCTCTATGACAATGTTAATGTTCCCTATTGAAGAACAATTGGACATCATCCTACATAATCGCTCCTTAAACCAACTAGCCATACCCAAACATTAGCATTTTCTAAAAGGAAGACACTACAGGCCTGGTGAAGAGACCCTAAATTTTGGCAATTATTCACATGTTATCAAGGTTGAGTATGATTTGGCGGGAAATCTTGTATCAAAATCTGGTTGGCGTGATTGGATTAGAAAGATGCTAGTGGGCCGTAGCGACATGCTTTTTCTCCGTCCAATTCTCCATAATACCATCAAAGTTTGGATAACCAACATCAACTGCGAGACCCCCGATCATATACGGCGGTATGAGCGCACGATGGAAGATATCAGGTCAGACAAATCTGATGATGAGGCCCCTATCAGTTTAGATTTGTCTAATATTATTGGAGGAGTAATAAAGGAAAGGTAATATTATTTTTTCTATTCATTGATACTTACAATACCGCATAGATAATTACCATGCACAATACAGTAATGTTTTCCACAGAGGAAGTCTATAACTAACAAGACAAGCAAAAAAATTCAAAAGGTTAGCCACACAACAGGAACCAAGTCGTTTGCATATCTGAAATATGATGTAAGTTAGTAATTTTTGTGATCCATTTAGATAATTTGATGGCATCCGTTAATTTGATGTTTACAATAACCTTGTTTGAATGATAAAGATGGAGAAGGAAATAGGCGGAGAAGTGGATCCCATAATGTTTTCTGAGAAAACTCATCATAAAAAAGATGGGAGCATAGTTGATGTTGAATCTGCCAAAAGTTTGGTACAACACAAATTTTGGTTACATATACTAATTTCATAGAGGTATATATTTGGTATAAATTGCATCTCGTATGATTTCTTATATGTAGGAAAAATTTTCTGAGGTAGGAGAAGAGCTGCGAAGAAAACAACCTGATGTTACTTCAAATGAAATTTATAGGCATGTTATGGGAGAAGAGAGACCAGGATATGTTCATGGTTATGGACTTGGACCATCACCTTCTGATATCTGAGGCAAGAACCGTAAATCCCGAGAAGTTGAAGAAGCACAAAGGAAGCATTTCTAGGATAAGCTTGAAGAGCAACAGTTGGAATTTGATGCAAAACTTCAAGAACAAAAAGATGAATTCAACAAAAAATTAGAGGAGTTAATTGCTTTAACTAGAGTAGGAAACAATCAAGCATAGCATGTTGGCACTGGCCAAGTATGAATACATTTTATACAATATGTGTGGTATCAATTATTTTCCATGTTGACTTTTATGGACTTATGAAAAAAATAAAATAATTGTGCAGGCAAACTTATCAATGCAAACTCCACTCCATATAAGACATTCATCATTTAAGAAGGGACAAGTATGTTTGTATTACTGTAAATTGCACTTCATTTTACGTTTATATAAATTTTTTATGTAAACTGCATTTTGTTTCTAGGATGTGTATCTGCTGAGTTTTATAGATCTAGATGCTAGAATTGCATTCGGTCGAGTCTCTGAGGTTGACCCCATGAAAAGGGTGGGAGGTGCAATTTTAGGCTCATCATTTGTTGCTGTTTTTGTAGAGGTTGCTTTGTTGGGCAACGATCCTCTAGTTAGACCTTATGATCAATATCAATCTATTGATGATGTTGTTGGCAATGTCATAGCATGGCCAAAAACACATACGTTGCGAAGGTGAGCATAAAGTATTGCTTATACTGTTACATAATTGAAAACAAAAGTAGTATCTAAAGTCGTTTCCATTTGTTGCAGGACATGAAGTTTAAATTTAATTACATTCTTGGATACTATCTAAAGAGAGGAGAGCTATAGTTGTTTTTATTTAATCCAATTTGTTATTTGTACATGTCGATCAAAAGTAATGGTGTTTCATATCCATTGTCGTAGACAATGTTGCCAAAAAACAATCCTATTTTGTTTTTTCCTACTTTTAATTTTGTTATGGAGAATCCATTTCTTTCCATTTTGTAATTACTCAGCTAGTAAATGGATTATTATGGTTTGGATTTTCAAAATGTACAACTAATGTGGATGGGTGATGTGGACTGAATAATTCTTTTTTAATGTAAAAACTATTGCAGTAAAAGGGTAATTGTCCCTTTTGTATGGCAGCCACACATCGTACATCATGATTTTCTATTTCCCAACCTATGCAGGTTTGATTCTATTTGATAATATCTTGGAATGCAATTGCTTATATAAGCAGGAATGCATATTGCGGGTGCTTCATATTTGTGGCCTTCATATCCAACTTGCATCATGTCAGATCATGATATATTTCTTATGGCATATGAATTTTTCTTCTATTACTTGATCACATGCAGCAGGATATCTTAACACTATAGGGATCAAGATTCTAACAACCACACTACAATCTTCAAGCTCCACCCAACATTTTGATGAATCCTAGACTAGTTGTTGTAACATTTTAAATGAGACTATTCATATATTTATTGGTTCTCTTCAGGGCAATTTGTTATGCAGTAATACTTTTTTGAAATCTTTACTTTGTAGGCAAGGGTATTTTTTATATGTACATGGTTTTTGGGAATAATGTGATACATCCACCCATTGCCTGAAAGCATAGATCTGCCATGCATAAATATTTTTTGTATTTCTAGGGAAATTTGTTCCAAGTTTCTTATAGACATGTGCCCTCACATAGAGATAGGTGACATCGATGTTTATCTTGAGGTCTGACATCACTTGAGGTCTCAGATCTTACCTTCTGGGTAATTCATTTGAGTTGTTATAATGAAACAAGTAATATCCTGACACTACTTGTCTCTGATTATTTCAGAAAACATCATCAGATAGAGCTCAAGTTTTCAAACCCTCTGCCTTGCCTTAATGTAGGGTGGCCCAAGCGACCCACTTATGTACCTATTGAGGTGTGTTACTTCTATGAGTGATGTTCTATTTTCTCACTGCGTTGTTTTTGAATGTTTTGTTTTTGGTACTAAGTATAATATATCCTGGTGTTTTTGCATTTTGCAGAGGCACACTAAGTCATTGTCAACATTTCAGAGGTCTGCTCTGGTTGAGAAGTCTAGACAGAAGCCTCAAGAAAGAATGGGTGTTCTTAGTAATGTGGGTTCCTCCCTGTTCCCTTAATTGTTAAAACATCATTTGTATATTTGCCTTTTTTCCTTTACCCCCTCCATCTAAAATAATACCCTTTCTGTAACATGTGGTTGTGATGCAGGCCCTAAAAGCCAATAATTATGGTAATGATCCTCTGCTAACTGCAGCTCTGTACTTGGAGATTAAAGGCCAATCTCAAGAGCTGACAACCTCTGTATTGATGCCTTGTCTGACTGCCCAGGGCTCCCATGGGACACATCCATTCCTAGTATAATAGTTGGCACTTGGGAGATCTTTGGCATGGATGGAGGATGCTCATGGTTGTGGTGAACTTCTCTGCGCAATGTGACACCCGTAGGCATATTCAGGATCTCATTCGCTGTGGAAACATGAAGGGTGTTGTAAGTAAAATATTTTAATGTATTTTGTTTAAATTAGTTAAATGAAATACATAAAACGATTTTACTGACAACGCACTTCATGTTTCCACAACGAATGAGATCCTGAATAAGCTTGTGGGTGTCACAGCGTACAGAGAAGTTCACCATAGTTGAGCATCCTCCATCCATGCCAAATATCTCCCAAGAGCCAACTATTATACTAGGAAAGGATGTGTCCCATGGCAGCCCTGGGCAGTCGGACAAGCCATCAATAGCTGCTGTAAGTTTTGAATTTTGACTCCTTAGAATATGTATGGGTTTTTCGTCCCATTATTTTTGTTGGCCTCAAATCTATATGTCGTTGTGTTCATTTTTCTTATCTGGGGTGTTCTATGTTGCTCTGCTTGTGTCTTAGGTGTGGTTGTACAAGGTGTGGAGAGTGGTTGTAAAAATGCATAAAAACTATAGTTCACCAGTTATTGGACTGTGGTTGTACAAGGTGTGGTTGTACAAATGCAGAGGATTGAAATATGGATATGGATCAAATGAAGCACAAACTTCCAATGCTTATTTTACTGTATACATGCCATATATTCTACCTTGAAGAAAATAATGAAGGTGAATGAGATTCTCCATCAAGATCAATTATTTTTCTCCTACTTAAAGTTCATAAAATTGTTTGATATGGTACCATTAAAGATTGAAACTCTTCTAAATTCACTGCATCATGAAATTTATGAGATATGAAGTTAACCATTTTGTCAAATGTGGTAATATTCTCCCCATATCACGAGTGCTGCCATTCCATTATGGACGAATTACATATTAGTAACCATTGTATCAAATGTGGTAATATTCTCCCTAATTGTTTGTGTCTTTACTCTCCAGGGTTCAGGAAATACAAATATTATTCGACAACGATCATTGGAGTGATATTCACTTCCAAAACTTTCCCAAGTTCCTGGATCATTGCTCAAGCTGAACTTCAAGCTATGCTCAGTGGCATCTGAAATGTAGTGTCCTTCAGATTCCAAAATGTGATATTTAGATTGGATGCATTCAATTCTGGAAATTGGATTAAATTTGTTTTGAGGACTTTGTGCCCCTCATTTTTAAAGTATTATACCATGCTTGCAAAGGTGAAAGGCTTGGAACATGCACATCATTCAATGGAATTCGATCAAGTATGTTCTTCCATTCTTTCTCAACACCTTAAAGTCCTACATAACACGATTTACTAGTTACTTACATCTTGGAAGACATATCAAACAACATATGCACATGCCCCATATTTATTGCCTAATTCATTGATGTCAGTACATATTTTACAAACTAATTGTTGTATATTGCAGGAACTACAATAATATACTTAGACATTTTAGTTAAGGTGTCTATCTCACACATGTTTTTCTTTAAACTTCCAGGAGGCTACATCTATTTATCCTATCCTCTAGTTTAAGGTTTTTAAACCTATTTGCTTATTGTGAGTAGAGTCTATTCAGAGTTGTGATGGTGTTTCTAAACGTGGTAGTTCCTCACCTCATATCTGCCATGACCCAATTGCAAACCTGATGGGCAATTCGACAATCAGACTCCTGAGAACCACTAGGATTGGGATAAATAATATAGAAAAATGATGTGATTAGCTTTCAAATTCCTTACACCTTCATATATAGGTTGTTGTTTTAATTCGTATTCTAATCTAGTTGTTTGATTGCTAATGCAGTGTTATAAATCTGAATGGTGTGCTTATTATTGACCTTGTTATATTGTTCACTTATACATTGGATAATGAACCAATGACAAAATAATTATGTGCTACAAGCTAGGAACATGCCAACCAACCATCCACTCTACACATATGAGTTGTATAGATAGGTAAATCTCTATTCTGCTATGTCTAGCTTTGATGGTTCATATACTAGAGCTGGAATGTAACATGAACATCGCTTTGATAGAGATGGAATGTAAATTTCTTTTTAATTTGATGAACCAATGTACTATCATGCTAACTGTAATCATGTATTAGTGAGATTTTTTGATGAACATTGCACTTCTATTGTTGCAACTTGCAAGAGGAATTAACAATTCCTAAAAGTTTATTTTGGTAATGGTTTTTTCTAATTTCAGAGCTAAAACCTGAGAAGAGCATGAAATTGCATTAGGCCCTTGGAGGAAGATATCAAAGGAAAATGAAATTGCAAAGCAAGAAAGAAAGGTTTGCTTGGTCATTTTTCAGTTAGTCTATTGGTGGATTCGACATGGATGTTGCAGCTGCTCTGTATTAGGCCACTTGTTGCACCAGAGGTTTAGAATCTATAGCTATTCCAGTTTTGGAGATCAGTGTATGTATCATCTCTACCTAGTAGATGAAATTGGAAATCCCACATGTGGTCTTTTTGGGACTGCTGTTGCAACCATGGGGATGTTGAGTACTGCTACATATGTATTGACTATGGATATGTTTGGACCTATTGTTGATAATGCAGGTGACATTGTTGAGATGAGTCAGCAGGTAAATTATTTGCCCTTATTATTTGCTGTTTTACACTAAACAAGCCCTTATTATTTGTTGCTTTACACCAAACAAGCACCTTCAGCATGATTTTTTTTGTTTAACCATCTAGAACAAGGATACATATATTTTTTGTTTAACTTTTTGCTTTGGACTTAGGTTGAGGCTTTGGACTTAGCTATCACCTTGCTACTATGATTCCTGAACACAGCAGTCAAATGCACCTTGCTACATGTATTTTCTGAGGCTACTTTCAAGCCTTTCAATTGCCGCACCCACCCTACTTCCTGCATCACTCACCAGAATCAGACGCCAACAGAACTACACTTTGCTCAGCTACCTTCTCTACAAGTTTCAGATGGGCCCATCCGAGTGGAAAGCAAAAGGCAGCTCCAAGTACAGAACCAAGGAGCATATTCCGCACTCGCCATCTCAACAAACCAGGCAATATGAGACCAGATACAATAGTAGTTGCTGAGCCAGCTCCATCAATGTTGAAGACATTATGTATGTCACGTTGTTCAACAAGAAGATTTTTCAAACCATAAAATGCAGTAGTAAACATTAGTGTTGTATTCAATATAAGGGGCAAGGTAAAATGTCCTCCCCATGTAATTCAATATAAGGGACAAGGTAAAATATTGAATGAAAGTATATCATTGGTTTTGTGGTCAATATAAGGGGCAAGGTAAAATGTCCTCCCCATGTAATTCTCAATTGATTATAAATAAAAATTATTCATACTTTCAGAAAAGTGAGTTCGTCTACAATTGACATTCATTTAGAAATAATGATAATGAATTGAAAACTAAATGACTAAAAGCCATGAAAATGTAGTAATACAGAACTAGTAGTCATTAATGGCTTTTTTTATACGCCATTATACTCAATAAGAACATTTTCATACACCAACATAATACAAAATAGTGGCATTTGTATAAAAGCCAATTGATGGATAGTGGCTTTTTTATAAATGCCACATGATGGTTTAGTGGCCTTTATGTGGCATTTATTCGAAGCCACTAAAGACAAACCTTTAGTGGCTTTTACAACTTAATCCACTATCTTCCTAGTGGCATTGGCGCTAGAGGCATTTTTTTAAATGTCAACAAATGCCGCTAAACCTATTTACTGACTTTTTTAGTAGAATTTATGAAAGGCCGCTAATGAGTATGTTTGCTGTAGTGTTATGAGAGGACACTGCCAAATACATTTTTAGGGACTTGTTGTGAGAAGGCATTTGTCATGATATGGGCTCTAAAAAAACCCCACATGTATTTCTAGGGACTTGTGGTGACATGACCCACAACATGGCAAGTAGGAATCCCCCAATGAGCTCTTCAGCCAGTGATTATGCCTAGGGGAGCTTGTTAGCCTCGTTGTGATTTGTGGTGACCATGGGAAGCCATCCAAGGACAAGGAGGAGAAGGCCAAGTACGCTAAGATGCACGAGGTCATCCATAAGTACGAACTCAACATGTCCGTCTGGTGGATTTCACAACAGAGGGACCGTGTCCACCATAGTGAGACATACTGTGTAATTGCCGACACAAAGGGAGCATTCTTCCAACCAATTGTGTACAAGGCCTTCAGATTGATTGTCATCAACAATGAAAAAAAGTTGTTGTAGTAGGGATGAAGGTGGGAGAGTAGGGAGACGGTGGGGGTTGCGCACGGTAAGAAATTAGTAGGGAGATTACAAGCCCTTTTTTTATGGCGTTGTAGATGAGTTGGGTCTGTTTGGGTCCCAATCCATTCTAGATTAGGACTGTACGGATCCAAGTCCAGTCACCCTAATCAAGATTGGGTCCATTCAAGTCATGTATTGGTCTGTGTCTAATACAAGTTGGGTCTGTTCAGGTCAGATCCAATAAAAGTCAAACCTGTTTCTAGGCCTACTTACATTGCCTAATCCTAATCCACTATGCGAGACACCCACCCCAATTCCACAAACACCCTTACCCCATGAATCGGTCTAACCTAAATTGTCTACCATCGCAACTTCCCACAACCCCGCAGTCACGCTCTCCGCCGATCGCGCCCCCAATTCATCGACTCTCCTCACTGGTCGCGCACACAGTTCTTCTCTCCTCACTGGTCACACTATTGGCCTCTCCTCGCAGGTCACCCTAGTGGCATCTCCTCACCGTCCACCAAGTCACACTCTCCTCATAGTGCGTGATGAATGGCATCTCCTCGTTGTCTGCCCAGTTGGCTCCTGCCTCCTGGACTCCGTAGACCACACTTCTCAATCTGCCAACCACGCCACTCAATCCATCAACCAGGCCTTCCCACCGGTGCTAATCTCCCATCGGTGCCCAAAATGCTGCCAACGCCCAGCTTCAGGCTGCATAGTTCTACGATGGTGCCCAAATCTGACCAACATCCAACTCCTGACAAATCCCTCTTTCGCCAATGCCCAACTCCAGTTGAAATCCAACCCGACGTTGCATGGAATCCAGCCAACTACTTCCACCTTAGAAGGAGATGTTGATATGAAGCCGAGAATCCACCCAGCCACCCTCTGCTCTGGTTCCACCTCCAACAACTGAAGCTACTATTCATCTTCACCTCTTCTTTTTGCTAATCTGCAGGCTATGGAAAAGGTGTGGCAATTCCTTGCTATCTTGTGCTAGATACTCATTTGATTTATTGCCCATATTGCACAAAGTGAAATTAGTAGGTCTTCTACATAGATTCTTCTTCTCTCGTTGCATGTGGCATGTTCGACAAAATGCCTCACTGGGATTGGCATCCTAGAACCAATGGGTCTGCTGAGGTAAAATCACACTTAGGGTTCTTACATCAATATTACAAATCTAGATTGTTCTCATCAAGTCAGTAAATTGACAGTACTTTTAGACTTTCATATGAAGCACACACATGCTCATTATATTTAAAATGCTTATTGTTAGATGAAGTTATGACTCTATATTATAGTCATCCAACCAACATCTCAATGTTGTTGTTGCCAACCTTACACTCCCGGGAATACATTTACTTACCATGCTTCTATCTATCAACAATAACTTGTTCCTGACATATCATTCTCTTGAATTGTTATTCTTTTTTAAAACATGCTCAGGTGTAATTAGTGTCACAAGGTCATATGTATGCATTATAAGCTACATGTCATGTAAAGATTTGCTTATATCCTTTTATTCTAAATTCCGTCTTGACGTCATGTCTAAGGATTGATTGGAAAAGTGGTTCCCCTTTGCTTAGACTACATCAACATTGTAAATTGTAGTAAAGATGTATTTCTTAAAAGTTACCACTTCTTACTTGGTATATGTACTAGGAAAGGTCACATTTAGCACTAAATGTTTTGATAGGACATCGTTGAGAACTAAAGCATCGCAGAAGTGCTTGTCAATGAGGAGAAATTTTTGTCAAGATTGACATATCTGTCTCACATCACATGCAGTCTACAAGAATACAAAGACAAAATTGCAACCTGCCTGGTGAAACTTGCAACGTGCCTGGTGGTGGGAGTATTCTTGTTTCGTTGTTATCATGTTAGTTTACTGGTCATCTTATTAGGATTAGGTTCCTGAATTTTTGTCAAGGTTGGCACAATTCATCTCAGTGCACAGATGTATCGATTTTATCTTCATATAACACAAAAGTGAAGGCATCATCCATGATTCTTTTATGGTCTGGCCGTACTATATATTGAGGAGTGCCATCATATCAGCCATTTCAAGCTTCACAGCTAAAAAGACAAGTGTTAGGGGGCTAGCTTAAAAGGGTTGTTTTTTGTAAATGAAACATGTCAAGGGGCAAGGCAAATATCCTCCCCTCTGTAACTGTTTTGGCCATATCAATACAATTGACTTACAATTACTTTTATATTTGTGTAGTTTTGCACGTCCATATTCATCTAAAAAGAGCTACTACAAGTTAAAATCTGACCGTGACTTGATTGGATCATTATGCATTGTTTTTGTGTGAGGTTTAGAATATGAAATAGGTGACATGAGAGAATGTGATACTTCGACATCAGTGCAATAAAATAAGTGACATCAGGGCATGTGATTTTTTAAAAATGGGTGACATCATGTGCTATCACCTATTCTCAGATTTTAGAATCTGAAAAACAGTAAAAGATGACATGCATTCCATATAGGTTACACAACACAAAGGCAACTCCTGATAGGTGACATTCATTTTATCAGTGATGAATAACCATGTCACCTTTTCACATAAAGCTTACATATGTAAATGTCACCTATATGCCATTTTTTAGTAGTGTTATATGCCACGATTTATTACTATAGTGGATGTGACAACTTTCCCCGTTTCTTTCATGTGTCTATCGACTCCCCCAAACTGCTTCCGACCCCCGCCACACCCTCCCCCTCTGCATTTACGAACGTCGCTGTGAGACACACTGACCTACTCGATTGGGTGTGTGACATAGTTAGGGGGGAAAAGGGTAATGCAAATCATGATATTCACGAGTTCCTCACACGACGGGCGCCTGTCCCCTTCCTGTCACCACGCCCAACACGTTGGCAGTGAAAGTGAAAGGCTGCTTAAGGAGGAACCGTTGATCTTCGTAAACGCTAAGGCTGTAAATGAGTATTGTAGTTCCGTGAACCCACAAATCCAAATTCTTTATATATCCATTATGGGTTTAAATTTTTATACCTATATATTCCATGAATCTGCATACCTTTGGATCCCCATATAAAGGGTCCACTAATAGATATATTTAGACCCATATCCATCAAACTCATATACCCACTATACATAAATTACTACTTAAATAACATGTTATTTGTATCATATTTTCCTAATATAAGTAATATAGTACTTCAGATTGTATCTCACTCTAATTATAATAAGATTGTCACTAGTCAGGTAAATCAGAATCAACTATCCTAATTACAATTATGAGCAACATATGTAAAATTAAGATCAAAATAGTTACACAATATATTTTATAATTAAAATATTACAACGATGAATGTAAATATGTAAAAAATTAACTCAACTGATTTTCAATCACAAAATATTATATTATTTGATACAACTATTACATGCTAATAGTCTATGCAAAAAAAATCTCATTTTATTAAAATATATAGAACATAGTCATAATTTATTTACATGAACAATATGATCTTTTATACATAACTGCTTACCTGTATACCTGCATACTCACATTGTAAATCTGCTATTATTGCGAACACGGTCTAAATCTTTATTATGTGGGTTTAAAATCAAAATTCGACCTGCTACATTAAATGAGTATGTGCATAGATTTGGTCAGACTCACACTGTTCCTGCACCTTTTATTCCCCCAATAAGTGTTGTACAACTAGCAGCTCCTTTCAGGAGATGCCATGGACCATGGTTTTGGCAAACTGGCCTACTCGGGTCCCGGGATGACAACGCTTATGACCAAGTCGAAATGAAGTTGATTATATATTCTCTTGATCAATTGTTCTTGGGTCTAGATCCTGAAAGAGGGGGAAATATTATAGAAAACAAAACTAATTTAGCGTACTTTCACAAAAATATTTACACACATAGCATATTTTGTAAAATATTTTCTAAAATAACACACTTTGTGTGGAACCTGTCACTCAAAGTGGCATTTTTTATATCAGGGATTGAAAAGCGCCACATATATAGACATGTTTATTTTCAAATAAAAAAGTCAAAATGGCCACTTTGAGCGGGACTTTTAACTTGACGCACATTTAAACGCCAAGTTCAAAGTGCCACTCAAAGTGACACTTTTGACTTTATTTTCATTTTTTATTTTAAAATAATCACGCTCATATTTGTGGCACTTTCAGTCCTTGATACAAAAAGCTCCATACAAAGTGATGTTTTCAGACCAAAATATGTTAGTTTGAGAAATATTCTACAAAGTATGTTATGTTGGTAAATATTTTTGTGAAGGTATGCTAAATTGGTTTTTTTTTCCAATATTATAGAGTGGATACCAATGGTCCACAACTCGTAAAGAAAACAACATGGCTTTCTTGCTTAAATCGGATGAAAGTTGTATTCATGCATCTTTTCGAATCTATAAGTTTGTAACTCCAATCCCCCAGGTTGAAAATAAAACCATGCCAAGTATAGTTCCTACAAGAATTTTAAGAAAGGAAATTGCACCTTTTATAGGCATGGTTGGTTTCCGTGCATTGTCAATTGCTAGATATATATGTCGGTTATTTATCATTCAGGATAGACACCAGCGGATTGTAAAGACTAAAGTGTCATATTCAACTACTTGGAACCAAACAGTACAAGACGTAAAATGACAACTTGAACATACTTTATACCAAACATATTATCGATTGAATTCATTTACATGCCTTTTGGTTTATATCGCTTTGGAAACACCAATATACCAATTACATAAAATCAAACTAGCCCTTAGTGCCTATTTGGTTTTATGCAAAGCCATCCGTCATCTAGGATTCTAAAAGACCTTGAAAATGCATAAAAAGGAGTTGTAACTCGTTGTCCTCTATTGGCATTTGTTGGTGTTTTGTACAATGTAAATTGAAACAATTTAGCAGTAATGGTCTAGTCCTTTAAAATGAAAAAGCTTTGCGTTTATGTTCCGCTCCGGCAGAATAGAGGCTACTAGTATTCCCCGAAATGACAGTGGCGGCGTCTTGGTGGAGGAGGCCCGATGACTGTTGAGCACCATCCCTCTTCCGCGCGGCCTTTTGGCTTGGCAGTCAGCTGGATCTGGTGGTGAAAAGTGGAGGTCGCGCTGTCATATTATTGGTTTCTTTGAAGGCTCTACAGCTACGCATCCATGGTGGTCTTCGATGTCATCTTCTCTAGGCCCAACTGATGCATGATCCTCTCTTCCTTTTGTCATTCCTTGACCTTCTATCTGTATTTTTCTTTTTTTGTTTCGGGTTTGACTTAGACAGTTTTTACTACCGTTAGTCATCGTTCTTTAGCTTTGTTATTACTTGTTGGTCTTGGTTTGGGTAGACCTCTCCTGGCAAAGAGCTTGGAGTACCTAGTTTTAAATGTAGCCCATACACTTACATAATATAGAAAATTCATGTAATTGTAAACCTTTGACATGGTATCAAAGCCTACCCGCATGTCTAATACATGGACAACTACAACTTCTTCCTCCTCCACCTCTTTCCTTCTTCCTCCAGCCACCACCCATAACATCACGTCCCTCACGAACCTCATCCACATCTCCTTGAAATTGAACCCCATGAATTACATGTTGTGGTCAATGCAATTACTAACAGTCCTTCACAGCTTTGACCTTCCTTGAAGGCATGCATGAACCATGCAACCACACTGCTTCTCTCAACCAAGAATACACTTCATGGATCTATTGTGTAATGCCTGCCCATTTATTAACAACAAATGTATATTTGCAGTATCAACTCACACATATTAATAAAACATGAGCAAACATTACAAATATGGCATACTGAAACATTCAAATAACTAAAGCAACTGAGTTCAAGGATAAAGTCTAACATATTAAAATTGCAAATTCAAGAATTACGATCCCAACATGAACTGGAAAGAAACAATGAAAGGAAAACTCTAAATCTGGAAGGATCGCTTCAGATAATGTACCACCAATGAAAGATATACTCTAAATTTGCAACTCATAAAGCTACTCCTTAGAAATATTCTCATTACTTGCGGACGTCACGTCCTCAACCAAGCACAAAAGGAAGGAATTATAAAAATTAGTGTAATTGGCACAAAAATCAACAAGAATAAAGTGCATAAATGGCTAATTGATATACTGAAAAAGAGTCTTCATTTTTTTAGTTATTTAGTTGATATTTGTGGCCACCATTATATGATAAGAACTCCAATGTGAAACCCACAATATTCTTTATGGTGCAACAGACCCTCTTTTGGCACAACATGCCCTTTGTTGACACCGAAGTGTCCTTTATGGTGTAACACACACTATGTTGACACAAGATGCCATCAATGACACATGTAGTGTCCTATGAATTATTGTGGGACTCTCTAATGAGGACTTATCCTATAATGCACATAATTATAGTTTTGGTGTCATATTACTCGCTCCATTCTAATTTCATATCTTTGAATCTAAATATGTTATCTTTGAATCTACACCTCTCCTCTTAAATTCTAAAGAGACTCTAAATCTGAGTTCATGAGGGAAATCTATTTTTACTCTAGTCTTAGAATAAAAATTTTAACATCTCAATATATGAAGTATCACTATACGATGCAGGGGCAGGTAGCAACAAATGTAATATGTTCAAAAAGTGTAAAGTGATAAGAATTGTACGTATCTTATAAAAAATTCTATTTCATGAAAGAAGATATTCTAAACTTCAACAATTTAGATGACATGTCTAAATATGAAATATGAACAAGATTTCCAGGACATGCACCACTTACCTATAGGGAAGCCAAAACACTAACGATGCTTCCGACACTTTGGATGTATGGATATCATAAAAACCAAAGGGTTTTATCAAATTACAAATCCTTCCTTTAGGTCAATATCTTTAGCATGATATGATTTCATTCTTAGATAATCATTATATGCATTTGGGTAAGTCCATTATTAAGTTGTACAAAAGTTGAGTCATTTGTGTATCTTTAAGTTCAAGGGTAAGACTATAGTTATCATGTCACTCTGATAGTTATAATGATATCAAGGTTCATAGTTTAGATTTCAACTATATCAATGGTTGTACACTACTGTTCATTAAAGTCTTAGTTCATGGGTATCGGTATTGTATTCTATTACATAACTCCCTTCAATTAGGGTTATGCATAAGATAGAGTCGAAGCATTTTATCATCATTGTTGTTATGTTTTAGGTTATTAGGGTTAATGGTTTCATCCTTAAATTAGATCATAGGCTTCCAATCCTAAAGTATGAATAACTTACGTTAGTTCTATAGTCCAAGTATGTTAGGAAAAGTATTTGTATTAATATGGTCATACATTATCACCAACATCTCTTTCATTAGCTATCAAATCTAAAGGATTGACTAGAGTTATTATTTAAGAAAACTAGGGAATATAGTTACCCAATAATAATCTCATGAATCTTAGTATTAATGTGAAAATAATATGGGAATAAATTAATAGCTAGTCATTGGTTCATTATTAGAGTAAAATGAAGGTTTTATCATTTGACCACATCTTTTTGAGTTTTGAGTTCAAATTTCATATTTTTGTGATGCATGGATTATTTACTATGATTTGTTCAAGATTAAACACATATTGGCCAATAGGAAAAGAGATAAAAACATTTTTGGATAAAAGCAAAAACCATGGTATCCACTTGGCTAATGAACCATATGCCTATAAGGTCATTTCTGGGCCTTAGCGTGACACTGAGGAAAACCTATTAAACAACCTATCATGTTGTTCTTTACATGAGTAGAAATAAAGCAGGATTTTGATCCCATATCATTCGATTCTTGATGCAAGACTCATACGAAAAATTCATGTATCTCTTTCTAAGGTTGAGTCAAGTTGAATGAGCTATGGATCATCATCTCTAGTGGATGGAGTATCCCACAAAGATATCTAAAAGCCACTACTTCAGTAGTCAGACTTGGAAGTCCAAAAAGGTGGCATTTATCAATAGACTGAAAGAACATGTGACTTCATGAGGTTACAATGAATTTAGAAAACAACTACGGTGGCCACAACAATGACAAGAAATGAGGAGTCTCTAGAAAACTTGAAAACATAAGGAAAATGATAGGTAACAAAGGTCCTTCCCTCTATATGGGTTGAAGGTGGGGAAAGGTTCTTGGTGGTGTGGGCTCCGATCTCCAAACTACGAATTAATCCCGATTTAATCATGTGCGGAAGTAATCGGTAAACAGTGGAAGACAAAAATCACGGGAAATTAAAACTTTTCGAGATAAGAGCTTGAAACCACAAACCTTTTCCATAGAAAAAGGATTTAACTGTTTACAACACTTGACAAAAATTACTTCTTGAGTAATTATATACAACACAAAATTCTCAAGAGTTCATACTCCAAAACACTCCAGGACCTGAGAGTACAGAGGACACATAGGACAGACTCTATACTACATCATGAAGCAGGCTGGATCTCCACCTGAGATAACTACTGCTCCTGATGCTGCTGAGATTGGTCACCTGAGTTCTTGTCCCTCCGTCTTCGACGACCACCTAAAAAGTAGAAGTCTACGGGGTGAGACAATTATACATAATTGCCCCAGCGAGAGTTATAACCCTCCACTAGAAGCTTTATAAGCAAAGCAGGGAATAACTAAAGCAATAAAAACCTTCAAGGTATTCACTAGCAGTTTGATGATAAGCAAGAGTTCAACCAATAATAAAATGTGAGAACATCTATACAATTCATGGTAACATCAATCAAATAACTCGTAGATAACTCTAACAGATGTACTACGCTGTTGATTATGTTTTTAAGGGAGTGTAGGGATGCATCTCACCTTTTGGACTGTGTGGTGGGGAATGATGGACTACATGAATCTACATCAAATCCTCTCACCTTTTCTCTTTTAGTGAAGGTATGACGGACTACAAGAATCTACATCAAATACCTACACTAGGATGTAAGGTTCTACACATCCATGTACCCCATATACTCAAAAGTATATGATCCAGGAGTTCCCTGGGGAAAACCTGCTTCACCATCATCTAGACTCTGACAATGATGGATCTATGATCAGGGCTCTACATTTCACTTGATTAGTTAGGTACATTCAGTATTCATAACATCATACAAAACATTAGCATCACAGCTATATATGAGAATACTAAAATGTAGCAGGCCTAACTCATTCCAATCATCAGTTCTCAGCCATCTCATCACAAGTCATCTGTTAAGCATGACCTTGATGGTGTTTATGGCTCTTACAGCCCATAAACCACAAAAGATGTCACTCACAGTGCATCACTAAGGATTACTATTCATAAAGCTTAAGACATGCTTTTAATGAATATAACATGGTATTCCATTCCCGGATATAACCATCATCTCATAACAACCTGCATGGTTCATTAATATAACATGGCATTCCATACCTGGATATGCCCATCATCTCATAACAACCTGCATGGTTCATTCAACAGATAATAGTAAACAATTCAACAATTAAGGATGCATTCTCAAATTAGGGTTTCACTTGGAATCCCCCTCAACTAGGGATTCACATGGAATCACCCTCAACTAGGGATTCACATGGAATCACCCTTAACTAGGGTTTCTCATGGAATCACCTCAACTAGGGTTCACATGGAATCACCCTTAACTAGGGTTTCACATGGAATCACCTCAACTAGGGTTCACATGGAATCACCCTTAACTAGGGTTTCACATGGAATCACCTCAACTAGGGTTGAATTCAATAACCCTGTCAATTAGGGTTTACTATTCACTCCATGGTGAATTGTACTTATTACATCATCATGTAAGAGAAACATCATCATTAAGGCTCTCAATTAGGATTAAGATCCATTAGATATTATAAATAGGGTTTCCATGACCTCACATAGGTGGGTCATTCCCTAAACATGCACATTCATGTGTAATTGAAGTATCTCACTTGAGTTTCCTCCTTAAAAGGGTACTTTCTCTCTCTAGGATACTTTCTCTCTCTAGAAATACTTTCTCTCTCCTCTCACTAGTAGATGGTGACAACACCACTCTAGATCAGGTTGAGATAAGTCTCCATTGATTAACATGAGCCAAAACATCAACATCATGTGATTAGGGTTTGATTAGAACAAGGTTTTACCCCTTTAGACCCCTCAAGGGTATTTTGGTAATTTGCCACATGATCACCATCATGGGTTAACTCACTAATCACATAGTCCCTTAATGACCTAGGTTACCATTAGGGTTTAGATTGGATCACCAATGAACTAATCACATCATCAAATGGTTAAGTACAAACCACCACCAATCTCCAAACGGTTTCAACCTTCAGACGGTTTCAACCACCCAAACGGTCTTGAGACCGTTTGGATCCAAACGGTCTTGAGACCATTTGGAGGTGAAGACCGTTTGGAAGGGTTGACTTTCCAAACCGTTTGGAGCTTCAAACGGTTTGAAACCGTTTGATCAAACTTGCTTGAGATCGATTGGACCAAACGATCTTGAGGTCATTTGAGCCCAAACGGTCTTGAGACCGTTTGGATCCAAAGGGCTTGAGACCGTTTGGTCCAAATGGACTCAAACCGTTTGGACCTCCAAAGGGGTTCAAAGGTCACCAATGTTCATGGACATGTGTGTTGAAACCCTCAATTGGTCAAAGCTATGCTAACCACTTATAAATTGAGTCAATTAGGGTTAGCCTTAGCCACTTAGACATCAAATTGACCCTCAATTGCAAGCCAATTAGGGTTCAATCTTCCTCAATTAGGGTTTCAAATCGATTGGTCATCAATGTTCAACAATGTGAATCAATTCAAGGTTGAACCTATCAATTGACCTCCAATTGGGCTCAAACTTGGCCCAAACGGTCTTGAGGTCGTTTGGACATTATCCAAACGGTCTTGAGACCGTTTGCCCAAAGTTTGACCAAAATCCAAGTCATTTTGACTAAGGTTGAAGTCCAATTAGGTCAAAATCAGCAATTATCATCAATTCATCAATTTCCTACAACTGGACCCTCAAACCATTAGATTGACTCAACCCTAGACCTTAAAACGGTCTTGGGTTGTGCCCAAACGGTCTTGGGTTGTGCCCAAACGGTCTTAGGACCGTTTGGAGGAACCCCCAAACGGTCTTGAGACCGTTTGGGTCCTTCAACCCAAAACTCAACAAGATCTATACTTAGAAAACAACAATTTAATTGTTTCACTAACCCACTGTAATTGGGCCCTCAATTGGTCAATTACCTTAACCCTAGACCTCCAAACGGTCTTGGGTTGACACCAAACGGTCTTGAGACCGTTTGGATGAGTTCCAAACGGTCTTGAGACCGTTTGCCCATCCATCCTTTGGACTCTAGTGAAAATTCATCAAGGTTTGATCTATTGAGTTGATCATCACATCAATACTTAATTGCAATATGATTTGGTGCCTTTGGACCTTCAATTGATCAACTATACTTGACCCCAGACCTCCAAACGGTCTTTAGGTGACCCCCAAACGGTCTTGAGACCGTTTGGGTGATTCCTAAACGGTCTTGAAACCGTTTGGGCTAAGCAACCCAAAATCTCAACTTAACTCATTGGAGATTCAGCACTAATTTCAATTAGGGTTTGCCCTATTAATCATCCTTCAACTCATGACTCGTTTGGAATTAATCCATAAAATTTGGTGAGTCGTTAATTAACATCATTATGAACAGTAATCCCAAACGGTAAACGTTTAGTCAACCATCTTAAACGGTCTTGAGACCGTTTGCCCAAAAAGGGCAAATTAAACAGATTGAAAAACAGAACTTAATTCAATTGGTTTTGCTAATTGATTTGCTCATATCTCACGATTCCTTTGGAGTTAACCCCTAAAATGTTGTGGGTGATTAAGCTATATAATTATGAACAAGATTCCCAAATGGTCTTCGCTTGGTCAATGGGACCAAACGGTCTTGAAGACCGTTTGCCCTCAAACGACCCTGAAACCGTTTGCCCACCAAACGGTTTGAAACCGTTTTGAGCAATAGGTGGAGGTCGTTTGATAAAGTGAAAATCCGTGGATAAGCGTAGGAATTAACGCCCTTATCTTCTACCTTGAGAACAGTGGCAGTTCTTCACGATTTTGCTTGCAAGGATGCAAGGAAAGATAGGGAAGAAGAAGAACTAGCAACTATATGCATAGAAAAGGATGTATAATCAAGCATAAAGTTTAGAGTTATAAAACCCGCCTAAAGCTTGCTCCTTGAGCTCCAAGCTTTCGAGCTCCAAGCCTTTAATGGCATCCTAGAAGCTCCACAGGTCGGCCAAGGTGAATCCTCCAAGGAAGGTTGAGAAGAGATGGCTAGAAAGATGGAGCTAAGTGAGCTAGCCATGAATTTGACCTTAAATCCGAGTTTCATCCAAGAATTGAGCAAAAAGGAAGGATCCAAACCTACCTTGCACTCCCTTGGTCGTCCTCCTGAGCTCCAGAGCTCTCCTTAGTCGGTTTGAGCAAGGGGAAAAGAAATGAAAGGAAGAGGATCGTTCCTTTGCTAAGTGAGGAAAGCTATATATATACTTGGGTGAATTTTCAACATAAGGACATATGTTTTCCTCCTTTCTCATCTAAGTCCTTCCTTTCTTCCTTGCACGTCCCCTCATCTTATTTCTAAGGACAAACTCCTTCTAAGGTCAAGAATTGAAGGCAAAGAGGATCAACCCATCACTAAAGCATACACATAAAAGGGCTATTATACATACACCTTGATTATTCAATCACAAAGGTGTTCTTTACTATATGATTATTCACTTGAAGTAACCTTTTCATCATTTCTCTTCTAAATGATGCCAAGAGCCATAAAAGATGTTTTAGATGATGTATTTTACAAGTTGCACCCCTCAAATTGGGTAAATTGCATTTTACACCAATTTAGGGTTTTCAAGTACAGGGGTTGCTTCCACAGCTGCACCTTGGTGCTCAAGCTTGGGAAATCCCTTAAACCTCATCATATTCATTCTTATGTTGTCTCAACATCAGAGATACATCTTATCTTGTGACTTTTGCAATTTCAACCCTTAAACTGGGTAATTTGCACATAGGTCCCTGCATACAACACAATGCTACAACTTTATTCAAAAAGGAGCAAAATTGAAAATTATATGTTCCTGGGGAACTTAATTACATGCCAGGGAGTTTTCACAAGTATATAATTACATTTTTAGGCAAAACTTCTAGGGTTAGTTCATAACCCAGGTCAGGGGTGTTACAAATCATAAACCCCTAACAAGGATGTCGTCCCCGAAATCTCAGACAAAAGGAGAAACATAGTATTCATTAATCATGCCCTCAAGTCTCCACATATTATCTTAATATCATGGAGGTATCATGAATTTTGCAATTCCACACAAGGCTCCTTTCACTAATTCAACCTTACCAATGTTTATGCAGAGCATAAACCCCTAACATATGATGTCCATATTATTGGAAAGAAGAGGCATAAAAGAACATACTTCTATCATCACCCAAGAATATTTATCAAAAGGAACAACATATATATCTAACAAGGATAATATACTCAGTAATCCTTTACAACTCTATGTAATTGGGATAGTTCACATAGTTCTTCTTATTAATTGGAAATGCCACATAGCTTTTCCCTTTTTGATTGGGAATGACACATAGCTCTTCCATTTTTAATTGGGAATGACACATAGCTCTTCCCTTTTTGTTTGGGGATGACACATAGCTTTCACTTTTTGTTTGTTTGGGAATGACACATAGCTCTTCCCATTTTGTTGGGGATGACACATAGCTTTCCCCTTTTTGATTGGGAATGACACGTAGCTCTTCCCTTTTTGTTTGTTTGGGAATGACACATAGCTCTTCCCTTTTTGTTGGTTTGGGAATGACACATAGCTCTTCCCTTTTTGTTGGTTTGGGAATGACACATAGCTCTTCCCTTTTTGTTGGTTTGGGAATGACACATAGCTTTCCCCTTTTTAATTGTTCCATATTTCTTATTTCATGATACTCATTAGATTGTATCAGAATGATTGCTTGATCAGGGCAATCAAAAAGATATCAATCTAGGAGTTTCCATACTCACTTTATCATCAATAGACGTATACCTGGCCAGGGTTTACAAATACTGAGATCAAGTAGTATGCACTTACATACTGTCTCATTCCTCACTTTTCATATCCTTATACACACAAGGTTTTCCATTCCTATATTTCCTCCAGGCATCATTTCTAAATCTCATCTTTTGACATACAGATAAGAGAGATTATAAAACATTTTAAGGAACATTGAGTGAGATATAAGTTCTCATCTCCCTTGTGTCCTTATAGGACTAGTCAAAATAATTTCAAAAACAACTATTTTCATATCTTTAACACATAGAAACATGAAAATGAAATATCAGAATGACTTTATTTCCTCTGACCTACCCGGGACGTCTGTCCACGTCCTCTATTGTTACTAGAAAACTGCCTCCTTTGTGATCCTTGCTGACTCTGCCCCTGAGGTTGAGTCATCATTGGATTCCCGTCTGGACAATCTTTTACCAGATGTCCCAGTTGTCTGCATTGATAACAGATTCTAGGTATAGTATAAGGTCGGTGAGGTCCAGACACCGATGTTGATGCTATATTGGAGGCCTTATTTGGAATATAACTAAGATCCCTATCCCTACTTGGCATCCATTGTGTCTGGGTTTGGGATCTTAATGATGCTATCGATGCAGAAAATCTCGGCTTCTTAAAACTTTCAGACTTTTGTTTTTGAGTCTGAGTGTACACCTTCTTGCTACTAGTCTGTCGTTTCTCAATTTCAGACCTCTCTATCCTCCTTACTGATTCCACAAAAATGGCAAACCTCTCCCTGTTCTCTAAAGCAGACACAGGAGTGGTCAGTTCAGCGTTCAACCCCTTCTCAAAGCGCCGAATTCTTTCCTCATCATTAACTGCCATTTGAGGACAAAACCGCAACAGCTCCATGAACTTAGCTTCGTACTCGCTAATGTTCATCATACCCTGTCTCAGTCTCTCAAACTGAGAGATCTTCTCGTCTAGGAAGGTCTTCGGGAAATATCTTTGGATAAATTCCCGCCGAAAGTCTTCCCACGAGATTTCTATTCCAGGTCTCTTCTGCTCTTCCATGGTCCACCAGTGACCAACACTTCCTTTGAGAAGATAGACAGCATGTCTAACCTTCTCAGCTTCAGGGATGTTGAGGATCCTGAAAGCCTTCTCCAGCTCTGTCAACCACAGATCAGCATCTGTGGGGTCAGCAGTCCCATGATACTCGGTAGCTCCGACACGACGTAGTCGCTCGAACGTCTTTCCGATACCTTGCCCCTCTGGTTGGACAGGTGCCCTAGGTGCAGGCATAGGCAACCTGTCGGTTATATATGTCATGGCAGTCATAAACTGCCCAAACATAGTCTGGACTGCTGGGTTACCCATATCAGCTGGGTCAAACTGGGGTGGCTCTCTAAGTTGTTCTGGTACAGGCTGTTCCACCTCTGGTACTCCTGCACCGCCTTGAGGTGCACTGACACTACTTTCTCCCACATACTCATCATGTGGCTCTGACATCTTAAGTATCTTCTTCTCCTGAGGAGTAGAAGACTCTATTAGATAAGGAAGGAATACTAAAGATAGACTCGACTCCCTATGTCTTATGCCTCTGTAGACTCGGCGAACCTAGAGCTCTGATACCACTTAATTGTGGGCTCCGATCTCCAAACTACGAATTAATCCCGATTTAATCATGTGCGGAAGCAATCGGTAAACGGTGGAAGACAAAAATCACGGGAAATTAAAACTTTTCGAGATAAGAGCTTGAAACCACAAACCTTTTCCATAGAAAAAGGATTTAACTGTTTACAACACTTGACAAAAATTACTTCTTGAGTAATTATATACAACACAAAATTCTCAAGAGTTCATACTCCAAAACACTCCAGGACCTGAGAGTACAGAGGACACATAGGACAGACTCTATACTACATCATGAAGCAGGCTGGATCTCCACCTGAGATAACTACTGCTCCTGATGCTGCTGAGATTGGTCACCTGAGTTCTTGTCCCTCTGTCTTCGACGACCACCTAAAAAGTAGAAGTCTACGGGGTGAGACAATTATACATAATTGCCCCAGCGAGAGTTATAACCCTCCACTAGAAGCTTTATAAGCAAAGCAGGGAATAACTAAAGCAATAAAAACCTTCAAGGTATTCACTAGCAGTTTGATGATAAGCAAGAGTTCAACCAATAATAAAATGTGAGAACATCTATACAATTCATGGTAACATCAATCAAATAACTCATAGATAACTCTAACAGATATACTACGCTGTTGATTATGTTTTTAAGGGAGTGTAGGGATGCATCTCACCTTTTGGACTGTGTGGTGGGGAATGATGGACTACATGAATCTACATCAAATCCTCTCACCTTTTCTCTTTTAGTGAAGGTATGACGGACTACAAGAATCTACATCAAATACCTACACTAGGATGTAAGGTTCTACACATCCATGTACCCCATATACTCAAAAGTATATGATCCAGGAGTTCCCTGGGGAAAACCTGCTTCACCATCATCTAGACTCTGACAATGATGGATCTATGATCAGGGCTCTACATTTCACTTGATTAGTTAGGTACATTCAGTATTCATAACATCATACAAAACATTAGCATCACAGCTATATATGAGAATACTAAAATGTAGCAGGCCTAACTCATTCCAATCATCAGTTCTCAGCCATCTCATCACAAGTCATCTGTTAAGCATGACCTTGATGGTGTTTATGGCTCTTACAGCCCATAAACCACAAAAGATGTCACTCACAGTGCATCACTAAGGATTACTATTCATAAAGCTTAAGACATGCTTTTAATGAATATAACATGGTATTCCATTCCCGGATATAACCATCATCTCATAACAACCTGCATGGTTCATTAATATAACATGGCATTCCATACCTGGATATGCCCATCATCTCATAACAACCTGCATGGTTCATTCAACAGATAATAGTAAACAATTCAACAATTAAGGATGCATTCTCAAATTAGGGTTTCACTTGGAATCCCCCTCAACTAGGGATTCACATGGAATCACCCTCAACTAGGGATTCACATGGAATCACCCTTAACTAGGGTTTCTCATGGAATCACCTCAACTAGGGTTCACATGGAATCACCCTTAACTAGGGTTTCACATGGAATCACCTCAACTAGGGTTCACATGGAATCACCCTTAACTAGGGTTTCACATGGAATCACCTCAACTAGGGTTGAATTCAATAACCCTGTCAATTAGGGTTTACTATTCACTCCATGGTGAATGGTACTTATTACATCATCATGTAAGAGAAACATCATCATTAAGGCTCTCAATTAGGATTAAGATCCATTAGATATTATAAATAGGGTTTCCATGACCTCACATAGGTGGGTCATTCCCTAAACATGCACATTCATGTGTAATTGAAGTATCTCACTTGAGTTTCCTCCTTAAAAGGGTACTTTCTCTCTCTAGGATACTTTCTCTCTCTAGAAATACTTTCTCTCTCCTCTCACTAGTAGATGGTGACAACACCACTCTAGATCAGGTTGAGATAAGTATCCATTGATTAACATGAGCCAAAACATCAACATCATGTGATTAGGGTTTGATTAGAACAAGGTTTTACCCCTTTAGACCCCTCAAGGGTATTTTGGTAATTTGCCACATCATCACCATCATGGGTTAACTCACTAATCACATAGTCCCTTAATGACCTAGGTTACCATTAGGGTTTAGATTGGATCACCAATGAACTAATCACATCATCAAATGGTTAAGTACAAACCACCACCAATCTCCAAACGGTTTCAACCTTCAGACGGTTTCAACCACCTAAACGGTCTTGAGACCGTTTGACCCCAAACGGTCTTGAGACCGTTTGGAGGTGAAGACCGTTTGGAAGGGTTGACTTTCCAAACCGTTTGGAGCTTCAAACGGTTTGAAACCGTTTGATCAAACTTGCTTGAGATCGATTGGACCAAACGATCTTGAGGTCGTTTGAGCCCAAACAGTCTTGAGACCGTTTGGCCCCAAACGGTCTTGAGACCGTTTGGACCTCCAAAGGGGTTCAAAGGTCACCAATGTTCATGGACATGTGTGTTGAAACCCTCAATTGGTCAAAGCTATGCTAACCACTTATAAATTGAGTCAATTAGGGTTAGCCTTAGCCACTTAGACATCAAATTGACCCTCAATTGCAAGCCAATTAGGGTTCAATCTTCCTCAATTAGGGTTTCAAATCGATTGGTCATCAATGTTCAACAATGTGAATCAATTCAAGGTTGAACCTATCAATTGACCTCCAATTGGGCTCAAACTTGGCCCAAACGGTCTTGAGGTCGTTTGGACATTATCCAAACGGTCTTGAGACCGTTTGCCCAAAGTTTGACCAAAATCCAAGTCGTTTTGACTAAGGTTGAAGTCCAATTAGGTCAAAATCAGCAATTATCATCAATTCATCAATTTCCTACAACTGGACCCTCAAACCATTAGATTGACTCAACCCTAGACCTTCAAACAGTCTTGGGTTGTGCCCAAACGGTCTTAGGACCGTTTGGAGGAACCCCCAAATGGTCTTGAGACCGTTTGGGTCCTTCAACCCAAAACTCAACAAGATCTATACTTAGAAAACAGCAATTTGATTGTTTCACTAACCCACTGTAATTGGGCCCTCAATTGGTCAATTACCTTAACCCTAGACCTCCAAACGGTCTTGGGTTGACACCAAACGGTCTTGAGACCGTTTGGATGAGTTCCAAACGGTATTGAGACCGTTTGCCCATCCATCCTTTGGACTCTAGTGAAAATTCATCAAGGTTTGATCTATTGAGTTGATCATCACATCAATACTTAATTGCAATATGATTTGGTGCCTTTGGACCTTCAATTGATCAACTATACTTGACCCCAGACCTCCAAACGGTCTTGAGGTGACCCCCAAACGGTCTTGAGACCGTTTGGGTGATTCCCAAACGGTCTTGAAACCGTTTGGGCTAAGCAACCCAAAATCTCAACTTAACTCATTGGAGATTCAACACTAATTTCAATTAGGGTTTTCCCTATTAATCATCCTTCAACTCATGACTCGTTTGGAATTAATCCATAAAATTTGGTGAGTCGTTAATTAACATCATTATGAACAGTAATCCCAAACGGTCAACGTTTAGTCAACCATCTTAAATGGTCTTGAGACCGTTTGCCCAAAAAGGGCAAATTAAACAGATTGAAAAACAGAACTTAATTCAATTGGTTTTGCTAATTGATTTGCTCATATCTCACGATTCCTTTGGAGTTAACCCCTAAAATGTTGTGGGTGATTAACCTACATAATTATGAACAAGATTCCCAAACGGTCTTCGCTTGGTCAACGGGACCAAACGGTCTTGAAGACCGTTTTCCCTCAAACGACCCTGAAACCGTTTGCCCACCAAACGGTTTGAAACCGTTTTGAGCAATAGGTGGAGGTCGTTTGATAAAGTGAAAATCCATGGATAAGCGTAGGAATTAACGCCGTTATCTTCTACCTTGAGAACAGTGGCAGTTCTTCACGATTTTGCTTGCAAGGATGCAAGGAAAGATAGGTAAGAAGAAGAACTAGCAACTATATGCATAGAAAAGGATGTATAATCAAGCATAAAGTTTAGAGTTATAAAACCCGCCTAAAGCTTGCTCCTTGAGCTCCAAGCTTTCGAGCTCCAAGCCTTTAATGGCGTCCTAGAAGCTCCACAGGTCGGCCAAGGTGAATCCTCCAAGGAAGGTTGAGAAGAGATGGCTAGAAAGATGGAGCTAAGTGAGCTAGCCATGAATTTGACCTTAAATCCGAGTTTCATCCAAGAATTGAGCAAAAAGGAAGGATCCAAACCTACCTTGCACTCCCTTGGTCGTCCTCCTGAGCTCCAGAGCTCTCGTTAGTCGGTTTGAGCAAGGGGAAAAGAAATGAAAGGAAGAGGATCGTTCCTTTGCTAAGTGAGGAAAGTTATATATATACTTGGGTGAATTTTCAACATAAGGACATATGTTTTCCTCCTTTCTCATCTAAGTCCTTCCTTTCTTCCTTGCACGTCCCCTCATCTTATTTCTAAGGACAAACTCCTTCTAAGGTCAAGAATTGAAGGCAAAGAGGATCAACCCATCACTAAAGCATACACATAAAAGGGCTATTATACATACACCTTGATTATTCAATCACAAAGGTGTTCTTTACTATATGATTATTCACTTGAAGTAACCTTTTCATCATTTCTCTTCTAAATGATGCCAAGAGCCATAAAAGATGTTTTAGATGATGTATTTTACAAGTTGCACCCCTCAAATTGGGTAAATTGCATTTTACACCAATTTAGGGTTTTCAAGTACAGGGGTTGCTTCCACAGCTGCACCTTGGTGCTCAAGCTTGGGAAATCCCTTAAACCTCATCATATTCATTCTTATGTTGTCTCAACATCAGAGATACATCTTATCTTGTGACTTTTGCAAGTTCAACCCTTAAACTGGGTAATTTGCACATAGGTCCCTGCATACAACACAATGCTACAACTTTATTCAAAAAGGAGCAAAATTGAAAATTATATGTTACTGGGGAACTTAATTACATGCCAGGGAGTTTTCACAAGTATATAATTACATTTTTAGGCAAAACTTCTAGGGTTAGTTCATAACCCAGGTCAGGGGTGTTACAGGTGGCACGCTAGAGAGATGCATGTCTTCTCTAAGAATGAGAGGGTAGAATAGCTAGCTCTCCAACTTATAGCTCTAGCATTCAATAGAAACTCTGTTGACCAAGAGGAGCACAATTTGAGGATGACTTCAGGGGCTGCAAAAAGGATCATAGGGGTGCATGGGTGGTTGTTTCACCATTAATTGGTCTGAGGTGGCAAGAACTTAAGGGGTGGTTACAATAAGTTGGGGATATAAGACAAAGTAGGTTGAAGAGACTCAGGGGTAGAGAGGGGGAATTGGTGGTTTGGGGGAGCTAGGGTGAGTGGGGCGATGCTCTACCAATGCTCATGAGAGAAACAAAAGGGCTCAGAGTTGGCCTGCAACTCAGGAAATCAGAGAGAAATGGTGGCTAGAAGAACATCTCTTATAGAGGATGTACTAGGGTTTGAGTGATGGCTTAAAATACTCTATTTGATCCCCTGAAGATAAGGATGAAATTTGTTTCCAAATAGATTAGCAAATTGTCAGCAATTCATGATTGATAAGGAGGATTGTTTTTTAGAAACTAGATGTTGAAGGAAACCTAGAGGATGATGAGGTTTAAATCCCTTAGCTGGAATCTACATCCGACGATCCTTAGTAAATCCCATTCAAAATAAAATAGAGAAAATAAGAATATAATCCTTTCTTTCCATTATCTTGTGAAAAAAGTTTTGCTTAAGCAAGCCAACTCCAATTAATCCCAACTTTTAAGCACTTGTCTTACTTTATGTGTAAATATTTTAGGGTCCATTATGTATAAGTGTGACTAGAAATGGTATTGTGATTAAAACAATATAAGGCTTTATTATTGAGTAACTAGTTATCTAAAAGAAGTTAAACCTTGAAAATTTGTGTACCATCATTTTTACATGTTGTTTCTTAATAGGAATATTCTCAATGACTTTTATTAAATTATACATATTCACCTATTTATAGAGTACGACCATGAAGGATATCGAATTATAAAAAGATAAATTTATTTATTAAAGGTATCTAAAAAATAAGGATTTTACATAACATGGCCATCTAGTCTTCAGTTGGATCTTGGTGTTATTTCTTGTACAAATTCCACTCAATGTTATTATTATCAACACCTCATCCGAGTCTTGTCCATCCTCCCCCAAGCATATGGTTCTCCCTCCCAAACAAAAATCATTCATCTTAGCCAGCAATTTCATATCCTAAAGTGTGGTGATCGTCCCATTACCACTTACCTGTGCCATGCTAAACGTTTGGCTGACCAATTGGCATCTTCTGACTTGCTTGCACCATAGACTTTTGGCACAATATTCTACAACAATCTCAGATCATCTTATAAGGAAATGGTAGACAAAGTCTTTTCTTGGGACACTTTAGTCACCTTCCCTGATCTTACTAGCTTACTTTTAAGCCATGATATCCGAATTAATCTTGAATTCATGGCTCATACTCAATTTGCCAACGTCATTGTTTCTCAAACAACCTCTTTTCTATGACCTTTTCAATCCAATCTAGCATTTACTGGGTCCCATGGTCAAGATCGGTCCACCAACGCTATGATCCATGTTCGGTTTATGTGGTTTCTAGTCACAACCCATATCATTATCATTATCTTCACCTTGGCTCTACACCAGCCCAAGAGTATCTTGCCTTTAGCTCTTAGACACCTACCAATGTTGTAAGGCCCTTGATCTAGCCTTATGCTTAATCTTTCTTGCTTGACATAATAAGATGCTTAAAACCTGAATCTAATCATGTAATGTGCCTTAATAACATGTGACATGCTTATGTTTTTAGGTTTCATCAAGTTTGGATGTTGTTTGAGCTAGTTACACATATATGTGCTTGTTTTGGACCTAGTTTGTAACGAACTGAGTTTCAAATAAAATTTGCAATTTCCACCCCATATTTTGTACTATCTCATTTTTTCCCTTTTTTCTTTGTCCTTAATATTGAATTTATGGAAATTTAATGGTCCGGATAGCATATTCATGCCAACACAAGGGTTAGTGTACAAATTACCTCTATTATTATTTTTAATAAGGGCAATGATGCAAATGTTCCCAAAAATGAAATAATTGTTGCATAAATAAGATTTGATCAATGGATAATGTAATTATACAAATCTCATGTATAATGGGTGAAAAATAATTAATGTTAAGGAATTAATAACCCCCTTTTATATTTCTCTCTCTCCTTATGAGTGTATAAAATTATGTAATGTAATTAATTGAGTGGGGAAAGCCTCTTGGTTGGCCTACCTCAAAAATACAACAAGAAAAATTATCATAATGCATTTTCACATTATAAACACTAATATATATGTTAATGGGAAATAAATTTATTAGGGGCCTTATATGGGGTAAAATGAAAAAGTAAATGCACATCATCGTTCTAGGTGTTGTCATAAACCTATGGTTAAAATTTGAGGTCATTTGGACTTCATTTGACCCTTCAAATACATTTTACAAGTTTTAATAAAGTATGAATATAGTATATCAATCGAATCTCATTTATATCATTTTGTCCTTCGATCTCCTGGTCATACACCCCAGATCACCATTCGATCCTGATCCAATGACAGCCAGATCATCTTCAACCTCTAGCCCACCGACCAAGCCAACACCTAGGCTCCTCCACCTCATTCTCCCTCGTTTCTTGGTCTTTTCACATGATTCCTTTGCCAAATAAACCGCCTTTTCACGACCCTTCGTTCAAGCCATCATTCGCCGATTCTCGTGCTCTGTGGCCGAAGCACCCAATGGTGCCGACCAAGGCTGCTCTGTCCCTTTGACATTTCAGCTCAACGAGCCTCCTCACCTATAAAAAGGTATACCCACACCTCTGTCGCCCCCTAGCAACTCCTTCGTAGCGCTGATTTGGCCGAAGATTCCCCGTTTAGCTCCGACAACCCCACCCTCTTCCCTGAATTGCAGCCCATTTCCTAGACTCTCAGTGATAGCAAAGCCCCAATAAAGTACACTGGTGAGTTCCTCTCTCCTTAAGCTTCGTTTCGAGTACCTATATGTCCAATTTGGTCGAGATTTGAGGGAACACCCAAATGGGCAAGCTCCTTCTCCATAGCCATAGCTGGCTTGTGAGGAAGGAGACAACCATGAGTTTTTATGATTCTGCCCTTGTACACATCCTATTTTCTTCTTTAACATCAGGGTCATTTTTGTCATTCACCGCCCTCTCCTTGCATAAGTCGCCAAGCCCACTTGGCTTTTTCTCGCTCTCTGATTGGCTCAGAGCAAATAAATCATAGAAAATTGATACTTCATCGGAAAAATGCGAATAAATACTTGTTGGAAAGCTTATTTCATGTAGAATTTGATTTTAAAGTTTTATATTACTAAATCTCGGTCTTATTTTGATATTTAATGTGTGTACCATCTTAATCTTATTAAATATTCTAAAAATGATAACTAATGCATCCTAAGTCTGATTTTGGTAAATAAATATGTTTTCTTAACTAGAAAAATATTAGGAATCGATTGGTTAGGTTTTCAAGCCCAAAATAGATGGTTTGTTTTGAAGGTCTAAATTTTGGACACTTTACACTTAATCTCTTTCAAATAACTAAAAATATGTAATGAACCTTGTACCTAAGGGTTAAAGAGACTTGGAATTAATCATTTGGTGGAAAAATCATATCTAGGGATCCTATATCAGGTATGTGCATTCTAACACCTAAGTTGGGCATCATTTTAATTCAATCCTATTTTCCCAATGAGGCATGAGCCTATATACTTGCTACACCATATCTTTCTTATTGTGAATTGAGCTTACACACTTGTTATACATAACTTGCTTATTGTGAGTACTTTAATGTTTGTTGGGTCTTGGATCCCACCTGCTATGTTGCAAATTTCTTGTTTTTGCCATTTGATTATTTTAAGCATGATGATGGTGTAAATGACTAATTAACTAATGTAGTGTACATGAGTACAAACCACCCATAGTGGGCATGTTAAAATTTTCCCAGGGGAACGTTAAAATTCTCCCCACTTTTTATACATATATTGGAGGTTAGGGGATGTTAAAATTCCCCATGTCCTCTAGGTTGAGGTTAGGTAGGTTCCTTAGCCCTATATTAGCTTAATTTAGTCATAATATATCATGCTTACTCATTACTTATTATTTTGCTTGGCAGAAATCTAAATTGTTGACATGCCTCATACTCTTGAAATATCTTAGTGTAGTAAATCTTTACTTTTCCATATGCTAAAAATGTACTTGTCCTTAATCATATTTTGACCCATACTTTTTACCTCCTTTTGCTGGGTGACCCCCAACCACCCAGAACCAGGGCAAGGACTAGATCAAGGGCAAGGAGTACCAGGACAGGAGTAGAGCTACCATCATGCATAGGTTGCTATTGCTAGATCCTTTAGTTTGTTGTTCAAGCTATGTATTAGACTTTTGTTAGAGCCATGTAATAGCATAGGCTTCTCATCTTTTTCTTCCGCTGCTACTATTGACATTTATGTATTTCGTTCATGCTTATTTAAATGGAATTATTATGCAAGCATCCTTCCTCATCAAAGTTTTATGCATTTGAGGGATGTTTTGTATTTTCTATTAAATTTTAGTGAGGGTGTGATCTCGCCTCCTTATAGCATGGTATCAGAGCTTGTAGGGTAGCTACTAGGGTACAAAGTTGAAGTGATGGTGTCTAGAAAGGGTCAGAACCTGGGGCCTGGCAATATTTTCCTCCACCCCACTAGTTGGTTAACGAGGACTCCTGGGTTCATATGACACCGACCTGGCCTGATCTGATACTGAGTGCCCGAAATAGCATGCCTATAAGAAATCGTAGCCTCATCTTTTTCTGTCTTGTACTCTTAGAATTCTTACCCTATGACCTTGCCTTTCAGGAAGGGTAGCCTGTTCGGTGAAAATTCCAACAACAACACTGACAACTTGGAGACCCCTGAGACTCCTTTGACTCCCGAGCAGGAGTTAGCTATGCTGCGTCAACTCCTCTCAGACACCCTTATGGGGCAGCTTTCTGTAGCCGTTGCCAATGCCAACAAGCCCAAGGAGTTCCACCTGTCTGACATCATCAAGATGCAACCCCCTTAATTCAAAGGGGAAAATGAGTCCAACATGGTGGACAAGGTAGATGACTGGGTGTTAGCCCTAGAGCATACTTTTGAAGGCATGGTGTGTCCCCCACACCAAAAGGTCTGCTTTGTAGCCTATGTCCTGGATGGACCAGCCTAGATATGGTGGAACGGGATTTCCCACACCCGTGACACTGTAGGCATGACCTGGGAACAGTTTCTCGAACTATTCAGAGAGAAGTACATCTGTTCGGCCTATCTGAAGCAGAAGGAGGCCGAGTTCTACAGCCTGCGGAAAGGAAACATGAGCGTGTCAGAATATGTTCAACACTTCCTCATGTTGGAGCATTATGCTGTGGACCTGGGAGAAGAGTGTAGGGAAACCATGTTTCTGCAAGTATTCAACTATAATGTGGGGCACCATCTTGTGCCCCAACTACCACTCACCTTTCAGCAGATGCTGGAAAAATCCCTAGATGTTGAGTCCTATCTTGGTTTTTAGTCTTCCGAACCAAGAAACAACAACAAACAGAAGAACTCTGGTCGGTTCCAAGGGCGTGACAAATGCAAATGATGTTTTCGATCCCATCCTCCCGGGAAATGTCCTACAGGAAATACACCGCCTCGAAGGGATGGTCATACTGCACCTATCTGTCATGAATGTGGCCAAGTTGATCATATTCGGCCGTACTGTCCCAAGCTTCAAGGTCACGCTCCATCCCAACAGCCACCTCAACGTCAGAACCTGACTCCACAAAACGATAACAACAACAACTGCAACAATAACCAACTAGGACGTCACCCTCCTGTGGAAAGGCAGAATGGAAGGGTCTTTGCTTTGGATGCTGATGAAGTTGGTGATGACAATAATGTGATTGAAGGTACTTTACATCTCAATACATACCCTATCAAGGTGCTTTTTGATTCCGGATCGTCAAATACTGTAAAGACATAGTCTCTACTATTAAACATGATAAACAAATACATCAAATGTGTGGCAGCGGAAGAAATAAAACTTGACTTTATTCAAAATGTATAAAGAGTACATTACAAAAATTTCCATAAAGGAAGTACTACTTTATACAAAACATAGGATCTAGGTAGAGGAAGACTTAGACTAAGCCAATATTGGCAATAGCAAGATTAAGCATTTCCAAGTAAATGAGGCAACATATGTAGTAGCAAGATTCACATGGTTCAAATGAATGAGCCACAATGGCATTAGAAGCATAAAATAAGTAAAGAGCCAATAAATGCAATTAGAAGGATAACAAGGCTAGCACAAAATGAAGGTAGGGATGGATAAAAGCCCAACTGAAGGATAGGTAATTTGCACATATCTATTCCACATAGATTTCACATTCATCATAGATATCACATACATTAATATGATTCACATACTAAAATAGGCTTCACATACCTGTTTTAATTAATTACCATCATATTCACCAATCTGATTGTATCACCCTTCCATATTTCCCTAGTTATAAACATTATCATGTATTAGTATTTATAAGGCTTAATGCATATGAAAAACCCTAATTTTACAAAACCATGATTTAAGTATCAAAACCTAGTCTAATTGATTGGTCATATTCTCCTGAATAAGAAAACATATTTTATTTTCCAATTTGGAGTTAAAATGGGTTAATTATGTATTTTAGAACATTTTATACACTTAAAAGGAATTCAAGGCAAACTTCGAAAAAGGAATCAGTTTCATGACTCAAAAACTTCAAAATCGAATTCTACATAATTTTAGCTTTCCAACGAGTATTTATTTGCATTTTTCTGACCAATGGTTGATTTACTATGAATAAAGTAAATCTGACCAATCAGATTGCAAGGAAAATCCACGTAGGCTAAAAAGGCTTGCGCCAAGGGCGATTGAGTAGAGGGAGAAATTACCAAAATACCCTTGTGAGTTAAATAGGTCTATCACAGTCACAGGGGCACTCTAGTCATTTGAACAAACTGATTACTTGCGATAGCGAGAGAGAACCAGGGGTGAAAAGTCCAAAATGCCCAAGGCACTTGATCGTTTGATTGCACAGGCGTGGGCACCCTGGTCATTTCCTGACCTGGTATGCTCCAACCGTGACCATGGCGATGGGCAAGCAACTGGAGCTCGACTTCAGTCTGAACTCGCGCCAGCAGACCACGAAGCTACTGCGGAAGGCCGCAAACAAGCCCTTCAAGGCACGGTGAAGCTGGGGAGCTCCTCACCATAGGGTGAGGACCACCATGGCCTCAAGATGTGACGGGAATGACCAAGGAACAGGGGAAACAAAATCGATCGAAAGGCTTGAAAATGAGAAGAAAGACCCCAGATAAGGTCGTCAGCAAACTGGCAGAGTCGGGGCGGTCCAAAGCACCATTTGTCAGAGGAGGAGGTGTACTAAAGCTCAAAAACAATATGTACAGGTAGAGGTCGACATCATGGTCTCCAGGACCCAGAGTTTGGGGCTATCTCAAGACAAAAAGAGAGTAGTAAGGGGAAGAGCGGGTGTTGGAGTTGCTTACCTAGCATCCAATTGGCATGAGGTGGTCGGAGGTGTCGACCCTCAGTCGAGGTCGTCAGAAATGAAGATGGACTAGGTCGGGGAGGGTAGGGGTGATAGAAGTCAAATTGAGGGAGGAGGAAGGGGTTTCGAGAGCTAAGGGTGCTTTTGATGGTCCTTACATGGGCGTGAGAGGAGCCTAAGCCCCATCTACAAAATCAAGCGGAGACGAGAAGCAAGCCCCCATTGGGCATTTTGTACATGGGCCATAGTAGGTGAGGAGCTAGGGCTCAAATGAACCGTAGTGATGAGAGGAATCCAACTAGACAAGAATCGCGCAAAATGGTTCAGAGGAGAGGAAGAACGGGTCGAAGGAGCTAGAGAGGCCCGTCTATTCAGATGGACGGAGGAAGAAGATGGTGGGAGGGCCGTTGGATCATGTGGGAAGAAAATCATGGCCGTTGGATCAGGGTCGGGGCGTGCGACAGAAAAAAATCGCCAGACTTTGGCGTTACGCATTAAATCAATGAAATCAATTAAAATCCCATAGTTACACTTTATTAAAAGCTTATAAAATCAATTTGAGGGCTCAAATGAAGTCCAAAAGCCACCAAATTTGGACCATAAGCTCATATTAAAGTCTAGAACAATCCTATGCAATTATATTCTCGTTTTACTCATAATATGACCCTTAATAAATATATTTCTCATTAAAGTGTATATTAATATATTAAAATGAATGAATTATATGAAAAGACTTATTTTAATGGATTATATGAATGACATTCGAGATATTAAGCACATTAAGATTTCAATAATCATTTATCAATTAAATAACATATTTTCATGAATTAAAATCATTTTTTGAGGAGAGAGAAACAATTAAGGTTAATATTCTCACACATTAACTCAAATACACATTATTGCTAATATATTTATCCAAAAAGCTCCAAATTAACATTATCTACTTATTATCTCTTGTTAAACTCCATTTTGCATAATAAGACCCAATTATTTCATTGTATGGGTTATTTGTGCAAACACCCCTCCATTTATATAAATGAGGGAAAAAGGTAATTTCAACATTGAATTGTGCTCAAATTGCACAAGGAGTCCAAAAAGAGTGTAAAAGAAGGGAAATTTATGAAATTAGTCCAAAAGGACTTGAAAGAAATGAAAAGATAGAATATGGGTAAATTGCAGGGAAGACCCTGAGATTCAGTATGTTACAAATACCTTCATATCTACACAGTTTGCTGCTATTCTAGAAATAGAAACTGAGTTCATGGACCATGTGTTAGATGTCAAAACCCCTAGTGGTATAATATGTTCCTCTTATCTCAAGCTTCCAACCTTAGACATTTGCATCTTGGGGAAGATGTTCCCTTCCGACTTTATCGTGCTCAAAATGTCAGTCTTTGACATTATCCTAGGTATGGATTGGTTGAAGAAATATAAGGCTGACCTTTTTTGTGAAGAGTCGAAGGTTAGCTTGTTGCACCCTGAAGTTGGTAGAATGTGCGTGAAGGGCAGGAAATGAGATGAATGACAATTCATCATTTCAGCCATCAAAGCTGAAAAACTCGTCTCATAGGGGTGTAGGGCATTTCTTGCATCTATTGTTACCACACCTCCTTCTCTCGATCATATAGAAGTGGTGAAGGATTTCCCTGATATTTTTCCTGAAGAGTTGCCTGGGTTACCTCCAACTCGCGAACTGGAATTTTCCATCGAACTCGCACCTGGGACTTCACCCATCTCAAAGCCACCATACCTCTTGGCACCTGTTGAACTCGCCGAGCTTAAGAAGCAGCTTCAAGAACTCCTGAACATGGGTTTTATTCTCCTAAGCGTTTCACCTTGGGGAGCCCCCGTCTTGTTTATAAAGAAGAAGGATGGGTCTATGCGTTTGTGCATGGACTACCACTTGCTTAATCAAGTCACGGTGAAGAATCATTATCCACTACCTCGTATTGACGATCTCTTTGACCAACTCAAGTCTGCTAGCATTTTCTCAAAGATGGACTTGGAAAGTGGCTATTATCAAATGAGGGTGAAGGATGAAGACATATCGAAGACAACCTTCAGAACTAGATATGGGCATTATGAATTCTTGGTCATGCCTTTTGGTTTGACCAATGCCCCAACTGCCTTCATGAACCTGATGAATTGAGTGTTCCATCCTTACCTCGACCGATTCATCGTGGTTTTCATTGATGATGTCTTGATATATTCTGAGTCAGAAGAGCAGCATCGCGAACATATGAGGCTGGTACTCAATACACTATGAGCTGGTAGGTTACTACCAGAAGTTTATCAAGAACTTTTCTGAGCTAGCCCTTCCTATGAAAAAGTTGACATGAAAAGAAGTCAAGTTCGTTTGGTCACCTGAATGTGAGGATAGTTTCCAGAAGCTGAAGAAGTGCTTGACATCCGCTCCTGTACTTGCACTACCTATTGAAGGCAAACCCTATGCAATATAAACTGATGCCTCCAAGAAAGGATTGGGATGTGTTCTGATGCAAGAAGGGAAAGTGATTGCCTATGCATCCCACCAGTTGAATCTGAATGAAGAGAACTGGCCTACACATGATTTAGAGCTAGCAACCATTGTACATGCTCTAAAAATTTGGCGAAACTACATCTATGGGGTTCAGTTCGAGGTATTCGCTGATCACAAAAGCTTAAAATACCTCTTGACACAAAAAGACCTGAACCTGAGGCAGCGTAGATAGATGGAATATCTAAAGGACTATGACTTTACCATCACTTATCATCCTGGTAAAGCCAATGTAGTTGATGATGCCTTGAGTCGAAAGAAAGTCGGAACTTTTGCTGCTATAACTTGTTCTATATGGAAAAATCTGGAGTATGTTTCTGGATGGCAATCCCAACCTATAGAGACTTCTAATGAAGAAGCTGAAGACAAGCTATGTGTTCACATGGCTAGCTTGTCAATCACTCCAAGTTGGATTTCAGATGTTGTTGCTGCTCAGTTAGAAAGTCCCGAGTTGGAAGAAATGAAGACCTTAACCCTAAGACCACAGTCTGACTTCTCCATTGTAGTTAATGGTGCACTCCATTTTCGTCAATGATTGTGGGTTCCTGAGGTAGGCGAGCTACGTCAGAAGATTCTCAATGAAGCTCATGGGTCCAAACACACTATACATCCTGGCACGACCAAGATGTATAAGGACTTACAACGTAGTTTTTGGTGGAAGAATATTTAGAAGGATATAGCTCTATTTGTGTCTAGATGCTTGACTTGTCAACCAGTGAAGATAGAGCACCAGCGACCTGTTGGTCTTCTCCACCTCCTTGAAATTCTAGAATGGAAGTGGGAGAAGATAACAATGGACTTTGTCACTAGTTTTCCCAAAACCAGGAAAGGCTACGATGTCGTGTGGGTTTTGATTGATCGGCTCACTAACTCTGCCCACTTTTTGCCTTTCAAGTCCACTTACAGGGTTGAGGATATGGCACAATTATATCTGGAATGGATAGTTCGTCTGCATGGTGTACCTGAAGTGATAGTTTTTGACCGTGATCCCAAGTTCACCTCTCAGTTGTGGAGTCAAATTCAAGAAGAAATGGGGACTAACCTACGATTCAACTGATACGACTGAATAACGAAAACAAGATCAACGAATGCGGAAGCGATTAACTACGGAATTATCAAAAATCACTAAAAATTTAAAACTTTTTGTAAAGAGACCATCAAATGATAAAACTCTTTCATAAAGGAACATGATAAGTTGTTTACATCATGTTTCATCATTACATCTCTGTAATAGACACATCTCAAGAATTACAACATCAACCACCTTGTTAACTGTACAAGGTAAGGTACAAAATCTCGAGGCATCATGCCAAAATCTCAGATATACTCCTAGGACCTGAGAGTACAGAGATGACACATGACATACTATATACACAACTTGACAGTCAGTGTCTCCACCTGAGGATCACTGCTGTCCTAGAGATTGTTGCTGCTGCTGATCACCCACTGATGGATTCCTTCGTCCTCGGCATCTACCTAAAAAGTCGAATCCCACGGGGGTGAAACAATTGAATAATTGTCCCACCGAGAGTTATAACTCTCTGCCAGAAGCTTTGTTATTGCATTAAAGGAATATCATAAGGCAGAAGAAATATAAACATTCAACAACAGGTAACATTGTATAAACTATGTGAAGCAGCATCCTTATAAGTAATCATTTCAATTATAACTTAATTGAAAGGAAAGACATATAACAATAAGAAATATGAAGAACATGTATACTAGTTACTTAACTAGAACACTATAAACAATGTATCATCAATCATTGTTTCTCATAGTTCAACCTAAGCAATATGTTATGCGGCTGATTACATTTTACAAACATATTTATGCCCTGAGGAGATGAGTTACACCTCTCATACTCCAACCGACCATTATTAGATCACAATCAGTACCATACCTAGGTCATCAGGAGATCCAGATTCCTATGAACTCATCACTCCTCAGTCAGTATGAGGATCATCATGCCAGACATCTCGTGTCTCTGCTATAATAGCTTTCCAGGGTATTCTGGAAACTTCGCTATTTAGAGCTACAGTGGCGTTCTGTACTCTCTTCGCCATCGAGGGATTTCTTGTTTATCTCTCATCGATGCGGCATTAAGAACATCATCGGGAGATTAGTGATACATCTTCCCGGCATAAACACATAATGAAGGATTGAGAGATTAGTGATACATCTCCTATCAAATCCAACATTAGGACGTAAGGATATTCGCGTCCATAACCCCCACATACTCAAAAGTATGTGCTCCATGAGTTCCCTTAGGAAACCTGTTTCATCATCATGTATATACTAACAATGATGGTTCTATGGTCAGGGATCTACATGATATCTTGATTATTTAAGTACATTATAACATTCTTTAGCACCAAGCATGATTTCAAACATAAATCAATAACACAAATGCCACAAAGAAAGAGTACTATTTGTATCAAGTTCACATCTCATACTTTTAACATTGGGATATCAATCCCTAACCATCACATCATCGTGATTCAGGAATATGGGTGTTCAAACCCTTGAATCATCATAACACTTGTTACCAAGTAACATCTCATATCATTTGGTCATCTTAATAGTATGACTATTGATTATAACAATGCATATATTTCTCATGGCTTATTCAGCCTATCAAGCTCATATTTTACCACTCACCAGGTAACATATCATATCATTATACTTGAAGCATGTAAAGTATTTTCAATACACAAGACATCATAATCCTTACCTGGATATGATCACCTCTTTATGAAAACCTGCATGGTTAACATTTACTGATAACATTCACATTGTAACTATCTCAGGACAATACAAATTCCTTTTCAAACATATATATATATAGGATACCACGGCCGTGCTATCTTTCACAGTCGTACAAGAGTAATCCACCATGGCCGTGCTTCATTGCACGGTCGTGCAACAAAGGATTCACCACGACCGTGTCATATTACCACGGCTGGTTTCTAGGGTTAGGATTCTCATTCAATCCAATTAGAGTTATTCATTGTAACATCCCTGACCTGGGTTATGAACTAACCCTAGGTGTTTTGCTTAAATATGTGATTTGATGCTTGTGGTTAACTTTTGAAATGTAATTAAGGCTCTTGAGGAACTTATATTTCAATTTCAGTCCTTTTTGAATAATGTTGAAACATTGTTTTGTTAATTTTGGACTAAAGTGCAAATTACCCAAGTTGAGGGGTTAGATTGCAAATTGTGTATGATAATAAGTTCCTCATGTGTTGATGCATCATAAGATTGAAGATGATGCAGAGGTATGGCTTGTGATAGCCTGAATACCAAGAAAGTGTTGATAAAGCAAAGTTTGTACATTAAAACCTAGTTTTGGTGTAAAGTGCAATTTACCCAAAACCTAGGGTTCAATATGCAAATTACCACTTCAATAAGGTCCCTAATAATCTTTGGCATCAAGTAGAGCAAAGAAAATGAGATGGGCACCCCATTTGAATGATATTGGAGGAGAGAGAATCTTGACATTAAAATAATCAAGATATAAGCATAATTGAAACCCTAATGCAATTAATGCAAAAATAAATAAAAATAATTGAAGGGCTTTCAATAAAAACTTGAATGGTGGAATTCAGATGTGTGTGTGGACGTCCTTGATCTTTCAAGGATCAAAAATATCCTAAGGAGGTGAAATTCCACTCACCTTATTATAAGGAAAAGAATTTCCACTCAAAAATATATATTATTATTATAATGGATTAAGGTGCTTAATTTCTTTTCCATTAATTCTTGGATAATGAAGAGATTTTACGAAAGTTTTAAGGTGGTTTCGTGATCAAGTAATGGAGGAGGATTAGGGGGAAATTAGTATGGAATTTATTTAAGGAAATGATTTCATTTTCTCTTTCATCAAAGACCCATATACATATTCTTTATATATACCTTATTTCAATAACACATAAGGAACGTTTCCCTTAGCCTTTTCCTTATTCCTTTTGCTTTTGCCGACCTAAGGGGAGCTCAGGAGCAGGAGAAGGACGAACACCACCTGTAGGTAAGGTTTGATCATCTTCTACCTTGTATTCATGGTGAAAACCCTAAATCAATGATTGATTCTAGGTTTTCTTCACTCGATTTCCATTTCTAGCCATCCATTTCATCCAAAAGCTCAAGAACGAACCTTGGATAGTTGCTGGAGCTCCATCCACCATTAAAGCCACGGAGCTTGGAGCTTGGAGATCAAATTTGAGGTGGGTTTTATAACTTAAACCCTCAAACATTGCTATTGCATCAATCTTCTATGCTTTGTTGATTGATTTCTCTAATTTGATAAACTTTTGCTTCTTTGCTGCAAATTCCATCAAGAACGGTTGCTGTTCTTGGGTGCACGAAGGAAGATGATGATGAAATCATCATAAGCAAGCACCTCGCCAAATATCTTGGGAGCAAATGATCTCATTGGTTGGGACCAAACGGTTTCACCAAAACCGTTTGGTGGAAAACGGTTTCAAAACTGTATGAAAGAGTTGACCAAGCGTGGACCGTTTGGGAATCTCGTTCCTAATTATGTAGGCTAATGACCCTCCAAATTTGAGGGGTTAACGTTAAAAGAATCATAGGTTGAAGGCCAATCAATTAGGCAAATCGAACTGAATTAAGTGCTGATTTTCAACCTGATTAACTTGACCTGTTTGGGCAAACGGTCTCAAGACCATTTGAGTGCGTTGACCAAGCATTGACCATTTGGGATTATTGATCCCTATTATGTTGGATAATGACTCCCCAAATTTTATGGGTTAACTCCCAAGGAATCGTGAGTTGAAGCCTAATCAATTAGGCAAACCCTAATTGAAAACAGTGCTGAAATTCCAATGAGTTAAGTTGAGATTTTGGGTTGATTAGCCCAAACGGTCTCAAGACCGTTTGGGGATCACCCCGAGACCGTTTGGAGGTCTGGGTTCAAGTATAGTTGACCAATTTAAGGTCCAAAGGTACTAATCATATTGCAAGGTAGTGCTGATTTGTTGATCAACTTGATAGACCAATCCATGATGATTTTTCACTAAAGTCCAAAGGTTGGATGGGCCAAACGGTCTCAAGACCGTTTGGAGCTCATCCAAACGGTCTCAAGACCATTTGGTGGTCACCCAAGACCGTTTGGAGGTCTAGGGTTGGGTATAGTTCAGTGGTTGAAGGTCTAAAGATATCAAGTCGATCTGCAATAAATTGCTGATTTGGTGAGCACTTCAATGAACCAAACCCTAATTGGATTGCTTGGTTTTGAGTGATATGATGGGCAAACGGTCTCAAGACCGTTTGGAGCTCATCCTAACGGTCTCAAAACCGTTTGGTGGTCACCCAAGACCGTTTGGAGGTATAGGGTTGGGTATAGTTCAGTGGTGAAGGTCTAAAGATATCAAGTTGATCTGCAATAAATTGCTGATTTGGTGAGCACTTCAATGAACCAAACCCTAATTGGATTGCTTGGTTTTGAGTGATATGATGGGCAAACGGTCTCAAGACCGTTTGGAGCTCATCCAAATGGTCTCAAGACCGTTTGGTGGTCACCCAAGACCGTTTGGAGGTCTAGGGTTGGGTATAGTTTAGTGGTTGAAGGTCTAAAGATATCAAGTTGATCTGCAATAAATTGCTGATTTGGTGAGCACTTCAATGAACCAAACCCTAATTGGATTGCTTGGTTTTGAGTGATATGATGGGAAAACGGTCTCAAGACCGTTTGGAGGTCATCCAAACGACCTCAAGACCGTTTGGGGTCAGGTCATACCCCATTTCAATGGTGGTTCAATACTTATGAAGTAACTAGTCACACATTGATGAATATTGAAGGTTCATTGATCCTAAACCCTAATTCAATTGATTCCAACCCTAATTGAGGATCAATTGAGGGTCAATTGAGTGTCAAATCAGTTGAGGGTTGATCTAATTAACTCAATTGATTAGTGTCTAACTGTTGGGTTTTAGGGGAGACAGAGAAGGCAGCGGAAACAAAAATTTTCTCCCCAACCCATACCGAGGAAACGCGTCAACGTCTATATAATAGGAAAGGATGGTTTGTGGAATCATACCTTGTCCCGAGGCTTGCTCGGCGACAATACCTCACGCCTTGCGCGGTCTTCAACTCCGGTCTTGGACGGCGTCTGTGCAGCTCCTGGTCGCACCGGGACTGACGACTCCTCCTCCTATCGGACTGTAGGATGACAGTTGTCCTCCTGAGCGGCAGAAACCTCCCGCCTCTGAAGTAGTCCACACGGACCACCTGGAACTCCACTCTCCTTGTCCCACAAGGAAGTGGAAGGAGTCACACCCTCCTATTGACGTACTAGTCACCAACACACTCTCCTGCTACCAGTTGCAACTGCAGTTGTCCTTCCCTTGCTGCACCTCCCTTTTGCGGGAAGCACCTGCTCGGGATCTCTCACGGTTACCAAAACTAGAGAGAACGACAACTTCGCAAAGCAACCGGCTTGCATTGAGTTGTACTTTGAGAAGCCCCCAATACCCCTATATATATAGGCAGGTCATGGGACAGGGTTCTCTGTGTCCGGCAATACGGGACTACAGTAGGAGTAGAAGGGTTCGAGAATTTTCCACAAAAAGCAACCGGTTCGCAACTTGAAATGATCGGTTCACAACTAAACCGATCGGTTCGGCCATCGAGCCGATCGATTGGACCTGAGCCGATCGTTTGGGGCACTCCAACCGATCAGTTGGTTCCCTGAACCGATCGGTTCATGGTCCTAATCCGGCTCAAAAAGACTTTCCTTGTTTCGTTCTCAATTGGTATCGAATACCAATGTTATTCCCAATCGAATTGGGAAATTTGAAACCAAAGGAAAATTCTTGCCGACATGACTTTCCCAACTGGTCGGTTGCACCGGTTGAGCTGATCGGTTCAACTCTTGAACCGGTCATTTCAACCTGGGTATGAGCCGATCGACCTGGACACTCCAGCCGACCGGTTCAGCAACCTCAGCCGACCGGTTCATCACATGAGCCGATCGATTGGGAGCACAGGTTGGGCAAAATCAGTCAATTGCGATTTCAATCAATCCGATACTCCAATCAATGCGTCCAACACCTTGAACCATATGATATTGAGCTATCAACTGATTGAGTGTTTAATTGAACTACTAAACTCCTTTAGTAATCAATCTAAACATTGCTTTGTGGGTAAAACTCGTCTTCCAGGTTAAATCCTATGTGTGTGACCCTGCAGGTCCATTTCACGTTGGCAGCGAAAGTCCATAACACTTATGACTTCACAAGCAAAGAGCTGTAACACCCCTGACCTGGGTTATGAACTAACCCTAGAAGTTTTGCCTAAAAATGTAATTATATACTTGTGAAAACTCCCTGGCATGTAATTAAGTTCCCCAGGAACATATAATTTTCAATTTTGCTCCTTTTTGAATAAAGTTGTAGCATTGTGTTGTATGCAGGGACCTATGTGCAAATTACCCAGTTTTAGGGTTGAACTTGCAAAAGTCACAAGATAAGATGTATCTCTGATGTTGAGACAACATAAGAATGAATATGATGAGGTTTAAGGGATTTCCCAAGCTTGAGCACCAAGGTGCAGCTGTGGAAGCAACCCCTGTACTTGAAAACCCTAAATTGGTGTAAAATGCAATTTACCCAATTTGAGGGGTGAAAATTGTAAAATACATCATCTAAAACATCTTTTATGGCTCTTGGCATCATTTAGAAGAGAAATGATGAAAAGGTTACTTCAAGTGAATAATCATATAGTAAAGAACACCTTTGTGATTGAATAATCAAGGTGTATGTATAATAGCCCTTTTATGTGTATGCTTTAGTGATGGGTTGATCCTCTTTGCCTTCAATTCTTGACCTTAGAAGGAGTTTGTCCTTAGAAATAAGATGAGGGGACGTGCAAGGAAGAAAGGAAGGACTTAGATGAGAAAGGAGGAAAACATATGTCCTTATGTTGAAAATTCACCCAAGTATATATATAACTTTCCTCACTTAGCAAAGGAACGATCCTCTTCCTTTCATTTCTTTTCCCCTTGCTCAAACCGACTAAGGAGAGCTCTGGAGCTCAGGAGGACGACCAAGGGAGTGCAAGGTAGGTTTGGATCCTTCCTTTTTGCTCAATTCTGGGATGAAACTCAGATTTAAGGTCAAATTCATGGCTAGCTCACTTAGCTCCATCTTTCTAGCCATCTCTTCTCAACCTTCCTTGGAGGATTCACCTTGGCCGACCTGTGGAGCTTCTAGGACGCCATTAAAGGCTTGGAGCTCGAAAGCTTGGAGCTCAAGGAGCAAGCTTTAGGTGGGTTTTATAACTCTAAACTTTATGCTTGATTATACATCCTTTTCTATGCATATAGTTGCTAGTTCTTCTTCTTCCCTATCTTTCCTTGCATCCTTGCAAGCAAAATCGTGAAGAACTGCCACTGTTCTCAAGGTAGAAGATAAGGGCGTTAATTCCTATGCTTATCCACGGATTTTCACTTTATCAAACGACCTCCACCTATTGCTCAAAACGGTTTCAAACCGTTTGGTGGGCAAACGGTTTCAGGGTCGTTTGAGGGCAAACGGTCTTCAAGACCGTTTGGTCCCATTGACCAAGCAAAGACCGTTTGGGAATCTTGTTCATAATTATGTAGGTTAATCACCCACAAATTTTGAGAGGTTAACTCCAAAGGAATCGTGAGATATGAGCAAATCAATTAGCAAACCCAATTGAATTAAGTTCTGTTGTTCAATCTGTTTAATTTGCCCTTTTTGGGCAAACGGTCTCAAGACCATTTAAGATGGTTGACTAAACGTTGACCGTTTGGGATTACTGTTCATAATGATGTTAATTAACGACTCACCAAATTTTATGGATTAATTCCAAACGAGTCATGAGTTGAAGGATGATTAATAGGGCAAACCCTAATTGAAATTAGTGCTGAATCTCCAATGAGTTAAGTTGAGATTTTGGGTTGCTTAGCCCAAACGGTTTCAAGACCGTTTGGGAATCACCCAAACGGTCTCAAGACCGTTTGGGGGTCACATCAAGACCGTTTGGAGGTCTGGGGTCAAGTATAGTTGATCAATTGAAGGTCCAAAGGCACCAAATCATATTGCAATTAAGTATTGATGTGATGATCAACTCAATAGATCAAACCTTGATGAATTTTCACTAGAGTCCAAAGGATGGATGGGCAAACGGTCTCAAGACCGTTTGGAACTCATCCAAACGGTCTCAATACCGTTTGGTGTCAACCCAAGACCGTTTGGAGGTCTAGGGTTAAGGTAATTGACCAATTGAGGGCCCAATTACAGTGGGTTAGTGAAACAATCAAATTGCTGTTTTCTAAGTATAGATCTTGTTGAGTTTTGGGTTGAAGGACCCAAACGGTTTCAAGACCGTTTGGGGGTTCCTCCAAACGGTCCTAAGACCGTTTGGGCACAACCCAAGACCATTTGAAGGTCTAGGGTTGAGTCAATCTAATGGTTTGAGGGTCCAGTTGTAGGAAATTGATGAATTGATGATAATTGCTGATTTTGACCTATTTGGACTTCAACCTTAGTCAAAACGACTTGGATTTTGGTCAAACTTTGGGCAAACGGTCTCAAGACCGTTTGGATGATGTCCAAACGACCTCAAGACCGTTTGGGCCAAGTTTGAGCCCAATTGGAGGTCAATTGATAGGTTCAACCTTGAATTGATTCACATTGTTGAACATTGATGACCAATCGATTTGAAACCCTAATTGAGGAAGATTGAACCCTAATTGGCTTGCAATTGAGGGTCAATTTGATGTCTAAGTGGCTAAGGATAACCCTAATTGACTCAATTTATAAGTGGTTAGCATAGCTTTGACCAATTGAGGGTTTCAACACACATGTCCATGAACATTGGTGACCTTTGAACCCCTTTGGAGGTCCAAACGGTTTGAGTCCATTTGGACCAAACGGTCTCAAGACCGTTTGGATCCAAACGGTCTCAAGACCGTTTGAGACCAAACGGTCTCAAGACCGTTTGGTCCAATCGATCTCAAGCAAGTTTGATCAAACGGTTTCAAACCGTTTGAAGCTCCAAACGGTTTGGAAAGTCAACCCTCCCAAACGGTCTTCACCTCCAAGCAGTCTCAAGACCGTTTGGGTGGTTGAAACCGTTTGAAGGTTGAAACCGTTTGGATATTGGTGGTGGTTTGTACTTAACCATTTGATGATGTGATTAGTTCATTGGTGATCCAATCTAAACCCTAATGGTAACCTAGGTCGTTAAGGGACTATGTGATTAGTGAGTTAACCCATGATGGTGATCATGTGGCAAATTACCAAAATACCCTTGAGGGGTCTAAAGGGGTAAAACCTTGTTCTAATCAAACCCTAATCACATGATGTTGATGTTTTGGCTCATGTTAATCAATGGAGACTTATCTCAACCTGATCTAGAGTGGTGTTGTCACCATCTACTAGTGAGAGGAGAGAGAAAGTATTTCTAGAGAGAGAAAGTATCCTAGAGAGAGAAAGTACCCTTTTAAGGAGGAAAATCAAGTGAGATACTTCAATTACACATGAATGTGCATGTTTAGGGAATGACCCACCTATGTGAGGTCATGGAAACCCTATTTATAATATCTAATGGATCTTAATCCTAATTGAGAGCCTTAATGATGATGTTTCTCTTACATGATGATGTAATAAGTACAATTCACCATGGAGTGAATAGTAAACCCTAATTGACAGGGTTATTGAATTCAACCCTAGTTGAGGTGATTCCATGTGAATCCCTAGTTGAGGGGGATTCCAAGTGAAACCCTAATTTGAGAATGCATCCTTTATTATTGAATTGTTTACTATTATCTGTTGAATGAACCATGCAGGTTGTTATGAGATGATGGGCATATCCAGGTATGGAATGCCATGTTATATTAATGAACCATGCAGGTTGTTATGAGATGATGGTTATATCCAGGAATGGAATACCATGTTATATTCATTAAAAGCATGTCTTAAGCTTTATGAATAGTAATCCTTAGTGATGCACTGTGAGTGACATCTTTTATGGTTTATGGGCTGTAAGAGCCATAAACACCATCAAGGTCATGCTTAACAGATGACTTGTGATGAGATGGCTGAGAACTGATGATTGGAATGAGTTAGGCCTGCTACATTTTAGTATTATCATATATAGCCGTGATGCTAACGTTTTGTATGATGTTATGAATACTGAATGTACCTAACTAATCAAGTGAAATGTAGAGCCCTGATCATAGATCCATCATTGTCAGAGTCTAAATGATGGTGAAGCAGGTTTTCCCCAGGGAACTCCTGGATCATATACTTTTGAGTATATGGGGTACATGGATGTGTAGAACCTTACATCCTAGTGTAGGTATTTGATGTAGATTCTTGTAGTCCGTCATACCTTCACTAAAAGAGAAAAGGTGAGAGGATTTGATGTAGATTCATGTAGTCCATCATTCCCCACCACACAGTCCAAAAGGTGAGATGCATCCCTACACTCCCTTAAAAACATAATCAACAGCGTAGTATATCTGTTAGATTTATCTACGAGTTATTTGATTGATGTTACCATGAATTGTATAGATGTTCTCACATTTTATTATTGGTTGAACTCTTGCTTATCATCAAACTGCTAGTGAATACCTTGAAGGTTTTTATTGCTTTAGTTATTCCCTGCTTTGCTTATAAAGCTTCTAGTGGAGAGTTATAACTCTCGCTGGGGCAATTATGTATAATTGTCTCACCCCGTAGACTTCTACTTTTTAGGTGGTCGTCGAAGACGGAGGGACAAGAACTCAAGTGACCAATCTCAGCAGCATCAGGAGCAGTAGTTATCTCAGGTGGAGATCCAGCCTGCTTCATGATGTAGTATAGAGTCTGTCCTATGTGTCCTCTGTACTCTCAGGTCCTGGAGTGTTTTGGAGTATGAACTCTTGAGAATTTTGTGTTGCATATAATTACTCAAGAAGTAATTTTTGTCAAGTGTTGTAAACAGTTAGATCCTTTTTCTATGGAAAAGGTTTGTGGTTTCAAGCTCTTATCTCGAAAAGTTTTAATTTCCCGTGATTTTTGTCTTCCACTGTTTACCGATTGCTTCCACACATGATTAAATCGGGATTAATTCGTAGTTTGGAGATCGGAGCCCACAATTAAGTGGTATCAGAGCTCTAGGTTCGCCGAGTCTACAGAGGCATAGGACATAGGAAGTCGAGTCTATCTTTAGTATTCCTTCCTTATCTAATAGAGTCTTCTACTCCTCAGGAGAAGAAGATACTTAAGATGTCAGAGCCACATGATGAGTATGAGGGAGAAAGTAGTGTCAGTGCACCTCAAGGTGGTGCAGGAGTACCAGAGGTGGAACAGCCTGTACCAGAACAACTTAGAGAGCCACCCCAGTTTGACCCAGCTGATATGGGTAACCCAGCAGTCCAGACTATGTTTGGGCAGTTTATGACTGCCATGACACATATAACCGACAGGTTGCCTATGCCTGCACCTAGGGCACCTGTCCAACCAGAGGGGCAAGGTATCGGAAAGACGTTCGAGCGACTACGTCGTGTCGGAGCTACCGAGTACCATGGGACTGCTGACCCCGCAGATGCTGATCTGTGGTTGACAGAGCTGGAGAAGGCTTTCAGGATCCTCAACATCCCTGAAGCTGAGAAGGTTAGACATGCTGTCTATCTTCTCGAAGGAAGTGCTGGTCACTGGTGGACCATGGAAGAGCAGAAGAGACATGGAATAGAAATCTCGTGGGGAGACTTTCGGCGGGAATTTGTCCAAAGATATTTCCCGAAGACCTTCCTAGACGAGAAGATCTCTCAGTTTGAGAGACTGAGACAGGGTATGATGAACATTAGCGAGTACGAAGCTAAGTTCATGGAGCTGTTGCGGTTTTGTCCTCAAATGGCAGTTAATGATGAGGAAAGAATTCGGCACTTTGAGAAGGGGTTGAACGCTGAACTGACCACTCCTGTGTCTGCTTTAGAGAACAGGGAGAGGTTTGCCATTTTTGTGGAATCAGTAAGGAGGATAGAGAGGTCTGAAATTGAGAAACGACAGACTAGTAGCAAGAAGGTGTACACTCAGACTCAAAAACAAAAGTCTGAAAGTTTTAAGAAGCCAAGATTTTCTGCATCGACAGCATCATTAAGATCCCAAACCCAGACACAATGGATGCCAAGTAGGGATAGGGATCTTAGTTATATTCCAAATAAGGCCTCCAATATAGCATCAACATCGGTGTCTGGACCTCACCGACCTTATACTATACCTAGAATCTGTTATCAATGCAGACAACCGGGACATCTGGTAAAAGATTGTCCAGACGGGAATCCAATGATGACTCAACCTCAGGGGCAGAGTCAGCAAGGATCACAAAGGAGGCAATTTTCTATTAACAATAGAGGACGTGGACAGACGTCCCGGGCAGGTCAGAGGAAATAAAGTCATTCTGATATTTCATTTTCATGTTTCTATGTGTTAAAGATAGGAAAATAGTTGTTTTTGAAATTATTTTGACTAGTCCTATAAGGACACAAGGGAGATGAGAACTTATATCTCACTCAATGTTCCTTAAAATGTTTTATAATCTCTCTTATCTGTATGTCAAAAGATGAGATTTAGAAATGATGCCTGGAGGAAATATAGGAATGGAAAACCTGGTGTGTATAAGGATATGAAAAGTGAGGAATGAGACAGTATGTAAGTGCATACTACTTGATCTCAGTATTTGTAAACCCTGGCCAGGTATACAACTATTGATGATAAAGTGAGTATGGAAACTCCTAGATTGATATCTTTTTGATTGCCCTGATCAAGCAATCATTCTGATACAATCTAATGAGTATCATGAAATAAGAAATATGGAACAATTAAAAAGGGGAAAGCTATGTGTCATCCCCAACAAAAAGGGAAGAGCTATGTGTCATTCCCAAACAAACAAAAAGAAAAGAGCTATGTGTCATTCCCAAACAAACAAAAAGGGAAAGCTATGTGTCATCCCCAACAAAAAGGGAAGAGCTATGTGTCATTCCCAAACCAACAAAAAGGGAAGAGCTATGTGTCATTCCCAAACCAACAAAAAGGGAAGAGCTATGTGTCATTCCCAAACAAACAAAAAGGGAAGAGCTACGTGTCATTCCCAATCAAAAAGGGGAAAGCTATGTGTCATCCCCAACAAAAAGGGAAGAGCTATGTGTCATTCCCAAACCAACAAAAAGGGAAGAGCTATGTGTCATTCCCAAACCAATAAAAAGGGAAGAGCTATGTGTCATTCCCAAACAAACAAAAAGGGAAAGCTATGTGTCATCCCCAAACAAAAAGGGAAGAGCTATGTGTCATTCCCAATTAAAAAATGGAAGAGCTATGTGTCATTCCCAATCAAAAAGGGAAAAGCTATGTGGCATTTCCAATTAATAAGAAGAACTATGTGAACTATCCCAATTACATAGAGTTGTAAAGGATTACTGAGTATATTATCCTTGTTAGATATATATGTTGTTCCTTTTGATAAATATTCTTGGGTGATGATAGAAGTATGTTCTTTTATGACTCTTCTTTCCAATAATATGGACATCATATGTTAGGGGTTTATGCTCTGCATAAACATTGGTAAGGTTGAATTAGTGAAAGGAGCCTTGTGTGGAATTGCAGAATTCATGATACCTCCATGATATTAAGGTAATATGTGGAGACTTGAGGGCATGATTAATGAATACTCTGTTTCTCCTTTTGTCTGAGATTTCGGGGACGAAATCCTTGTTAGGGGTTTATGATTTGTAACACCCCTGACCTGGGTTATGAACTAACCCTAGAAGTTTTGCCTAAAAATGTAATTATATACTTGTGAAAACTCCCTGGCATGTAATTAAGTTCCCCAGGAACATATAATTTTCAATTTTGCTCCTTTTTGAATAAAGTTGTAGCATTGTGTTGTATGCAGGGACCTATGTGCAAATTACCCAGTTTAAGGGTTGAACTTGCAAAAGTCACAAGATAAGATGTATCTCTGATGTTGAGACAACATAAGAATGAATATGATGAGGTTTAAGGGATTTCCCAAGCTTGAGCACCAAGGTGCAGCTTTGGAAGCAACCCATGTACTTGAAAACCCTAAATTGGTGTAAAATGCAATTTACCCAATTTGAGGGGTGAAAATTGTAAAATACATCATCTAAAACATCTTTTATGGCTCTTGGCATCATTTAGAAGAGAAATGATGAAAAGGTTACTTCAAGTGAATAATCATATAGTAAAGAACACCTTTGTGATTGAATAATCAAGGTGTATGTATAATAGCCCTTTTATGTGTATGCTTTAGTGATGGGTTGATCCTCTTTGCCTTCAATTCTTGACCTTAGAAGGAGTTTGTCCTTAGAAATAAGATGAGGGGACGTGAAAGGAAGAAAGGAAGGACTTAGATGAGAAAGGAGGAAAACATATGTCCTTATGTTGAAAATTCACCCAAGTATATATATAACTTTCCTCACTTAGCAAAGGAACGATCCTCTTCTTTTCATTTCTTTTCCCCTTGCTCAAACCGACTAAGGACAGCTCTGGAGCTCAGGAGGACGACCAAGGGAGTGCAAGGTAGGTTTGGATCCTTCCTTTTTGCTCAATTCTTGGATGAAACTCGGATTTAAGGTCAAATTCATGGCTAGCTCACTTAGCTCCATCTTTCTAGCCATCTCTTCTCAACCTTCCTTGGAGGATTCACCTTGGCCGACCTGTGGAGCTTCTAGGACGCCATTAAAGGCTTGGAGCTCGAAAGCTTGGAGCTCAAGGAGCAAGCTTTAGGCGGGTTTTATAACTCTAAACTTTATGCTTGATTATACATCCTTTTCTATGCATATAGTTGCTAGTTCTTCTTCTTCCCTATCTTTCCTTGCATCCTTGCAAGCAAAATCGTGAAGAACTGCCACTGTTCTCAAGGTAGAAGATAAGGGCGTTAATTCCTATGCTTATCCACGGATTTTCACTTTATCAAACGACCTCCACCTATTGCTCAAAACGGTTTCAAACCGTTTGGTGGGCAAACGGTTTCAGGGTCGTTTGAGGGCAAACGGTCTTCAAGACCGTTTGGTCCCATTGACCAAGCAAAGACCGTTTGGGAATCTTGTTCATAATTATGTAGGTTAATCACCCACAAAATTTGAGAGGTTAAATCCAAAGGAATCGTGAGATATGAGCAAATCAATTAGCAAAACCAATTGAATTAAGTTCTGTTGTTCAATCTGTTTAATTTGCCCTTTTTGGGCAAACGGTCTCAAGACCGTTTAAGATGGTTGACTAAACGTTGACCGTTTGGGATTACTGTTCATAATGATGTTAATTAACGACTCACCAAATTTTATGGATTAATTCCAAACGAGTCATGAGTTGAAGGATGATTAATAGGGCAAACCCTAATTGAAATTAGTGCTGAATCTCCAATGAGTTAAGTTGAGATTTTGGGTTGCTTAGCCCAAACGGTTTCAAGACCGTTTGGGAATCACCCAAACGGTCTCAAGACCGTTTGGGGGTCACCTCAAGACCGTTTGGAGGTCTGGGGTCAAGTATAGTTGATCAATTGAAGGTCCAAAGGCACCAAATCATATTGCAATTAAGTATTGATGTGATGATCAACTCAATAGATCAAACCTTGATGAATTTTCACTAGAGTCCAAAGGATGGATGGGCAAACGGTCTCAAGACCGTTTGGAACTCATCCAAATGGTCTCAAGACCGTTTGGTGTCAACCCAAGACCGTTTGGAGGTCTAGGGTTAAGGTAATTGACCAATTGAGGGCCCAATTACAGTGGGTTAGTGAAACAATCAAATTGCTGTTTTCTAAGTATAGATCTTGTTGAGTTTTGGGTTGAAGGACCCAAACGGTCTCAAGACCGTTTGGGGGTTCCTCCAAACGGTCCTAAGACCGTTTGGGCACAACCCAAGACCGTTTGAAGGTCTAGGGTTGAGTCAATCTATTTGTTTGAGGGTCCAGTTGTAGGAAATTGATGAATTGATGATAATTGCTGATTTTGATCTATTTGGACTTCAACCTTAGTCAAAATGACTTGGATTTTGGTCAAACTTTGGGCAAACGGTCTCAAGACCGTTTGGATGATGTCCAAACGACCTCAAGACCGTTTGGGCCAAGTTTGAGCCCAATTGGAGGTCAATTGATAGGTTCAACCTTGAATTGATTCACATTGTTGAACATTGATGACCAATCGATTTGAAACCCTAATTGAGGAAGATTGAACCCTAATTGGCTTGCAATTGAGGGTCAATTTGATGTCTAAGTGGCTAAGGCTAACCCTAATTGACTAAATTTATAAGTGGTTAGCATAGCTTTGACCAATTGAGGGTTTCAACACACATGTCCATGAACATTGGTGACCTTTGAACCCCTTTGGAGGTCCAAACGGTTTGAGTCCATTTGAACCAAACGGTCTCAAGACCGTTTGGATCCAAACGGTCTCAAGACCGTTTGAGACCAAAAGGTCTCAAGACCGTTTGGGGCCAAACGGTCTCAAGACCGTTTGGGCTCAAACGACCTCAAGATCGTTTGGTCCGATCGATCTCAAGCAAGTTTGATCAAACGGTTTCAAACCGTTTGAAGCTCCAAACGGTTTGGAAAGTCAACCCTCCCAAGCAGTCTTCACCTCCAAACGGTCTCAAGACCGTTTGGGGTCAAACGGTCTCAAGACCGTTTGGGTGGTTGAAACCGTTTGAAGGTTGAAACCGTTTGGAGATTGGTGGTGGTTTGTACTTAACCATTTGATGATGTGATTAGTTCATTGGTGATCCAATCTAAACCCTAATGGTAACCTAGGTCATTAAGGGACTATGTGATTAGTGAGTTAACCCATGATGGTGATCATGTGGCAAATTACCAAAATACCCTTGAGGGGTCTAAAGGGGTAAAACCTTGTTCTAATCAAACCCTAATCACATGATGTTGATGTTTTGGCTCATGTTAATCAATGGAGACTTATCTCAACCTGATCTAGAGTGGTGTTGTCACCATCTACTAGTGAGAGGAGAGAGAAAGTATTTCTAGAGAGAGAAAGTATCCTAGAGAGAGAAAGTACCCTTTTAAGGAGGAAACTCAAGTGAGATACTTCAATTACACATGAATGTGCATGTTTAGGGAATGACCCACCTATGTGAGGTCATGGAAACCCTATTTATAATATCTAATGGATCTTAATCCTAATTGAGAGCCTTAATGATGATGCTTCTCTTACATGATGATGTAATAAGTACAATTCACCATGGAGTGAATAGTAAACCCTAATTGACAGGGTTATTGAATTCAACCCTAGTTGAGGTGATTCCATGTGAATCCCTAGTTGAGGGGGATTCCAAGTAAAACCCTAATTTGAGAATGCATCCTTTATTGTTGAATTGTTTACTATTATCTGTTGAATGAACCATGCAGGTTGTTATGAGATGATGGGCATATCCAGGTATGGAATGCCATGTTATATTAATGAACCATGCAGGTTGTTATGAGATGATGGTTATATCCAGGAATGGAATACCATGTTATATTCATTAAAAGCATGTCTTAAGCTTTATGAATAGTAATCCTTAGTGATGCACTGTGAGTGACATCTTTTGTGGTTTATGGGCTGTAAGAGCCATAAACACCATCAAGGTCATGCTTAACAGATGACTTGTGATGAGATGGCTGAGAACTGATGATTGGAATGAGTTAGGCCTGCTACATTTTAGTATTCTCATATATAGTCGTGATGCTAACGTTTTGTATGATGTTATGAATACTGAATGTACCTAACTAATCAAGTGAAATGTAGAGCCCTGATCATAGATCCATCATTGTCAGAGTCTAAATGATGGTGAAGCAGGTTTTCCCCAGGGAACTCCTGGATCATATACTTTTGAGTATATGGGGTACATGGATGTGTAGAACCTTACATCCTAGTGTAGGTATTTGATGTAGATTCTTGTAGTCCGTCATACCTTCACTAAAATAGAAAAGGTGAGAGGATTTGATGTAGATTCATGTAGTCCATCATTCCCCACCACACAGTCCAAAAGGTGAGATGCATCCCTACACTCCCTTAAAAACATAATCAACAACGTAGTATATCTGTTAGAGTTATCTACGAGTTATTTGATTGATGTTACCATGAATTGTATAGATGTTCTCACATTTTATTATTGGTTGAACTCTTGCTTATCATCAAACTGCTAGTGAATACCTTGAAGGTTTTTATTGCTTTAGTTATTCCCTGCTTTTCTTATAAAGCTTCTAGTGGAGAGTTATAAGTCTCGCTGGGGCAATTATGTATAATTGTCTCACCCCATAGAATTCTACTTTTTAGGTGGTCGTCGAAGACGGAGGGACAAGAACTCAGGTGACCAATCTCAGCAGCATCAGGAGCAGTAGTTATCTCAGGTGGAGATCCAGCCTGCTTCATGATGTAGTATAGAGTCTGTCCTATGTGTCCTCTGTACTCTCAGGTCCTGGAGTGTTTTGGAGTATGAACTCTTGAGAATTTTTTGTTGCATATAATTACTCAAGAAGTAATTTTTGTCAAGTGTTGTAAACAGTTAAATCCTTTTTCTATGGAAAAGGTTTGTTGTATCAAGCTCTTATCTCGAAAAGTTTTAATTTCCCGTGATTTTTGTCTTCCACTGTTTACCGATTGCTTCCGCACATGATTAAATCAGGATTAATTCATAGTTTGGAGATCAGAGCCCACAAGAGCGGTGCCTAGTCACACATCAGTGCTACCCAAGTGAAAGTAGAAAGTTGGAGAACAACTTTCATCCTACAATCCGTGAATGGTGTTACAGTGAATGTATAATTCCTTTCTCACTGATATCCCGAATGAACTCAAGGCATGGAACTGTCATCCTGTCAACGTTCATTCACTTTCTTGATCTCAGAGTAGATTGAAGGAGATATGTATGACATCAATATCACATACTGATTCACACATGCGTGCGCACGCCTATCTCAATCCTACTCATCAAGTGGCCTTGGATATCAAACTCCCTCAGGAGGGACAAATCCCATATCTATCACTCACCGCTCAAAAGCCCCATGTGTCAAAGCCACCCAATCATCACCTTTCTAACAACCCATGTTTCAGGACTGCGTTTGATGATGTCAAAGTGTGCCCAACGACATGTGTTGAGTGCAGTGATTTCAGGTCTAAGAATCACACTCACCACCATCACTGTGAGTACTGACTGTGACTACCATCTCATGGTTCCATGTGTCAAACTCACGGTGGGTCTGTCCGGTACACTTGTTCTCTAACAAGTACCTATGTGTTTGGTTTGATATCTCTATATCATGACTAATGAGATTCTGTCATCAACCAACACCACAATCTAGTCTTGTGTGTCATTGCTGTCTATCTACCTTCCACAATGACATCCGACTAGGGACATAACAAGAATGCACAAACTCTTAGCATCCGTATGATCTCATCATTCAGGTCATGAACCTGAAGGCATACATCATTGAGTACTGTCATTCTCTAGACATTCAATCTGTTCTATCACTATCTCATATGACTGAACCAGAAAGAATTGGAAGCTTGCCTTTGATGTTAATCAAATCAATCTTAATGTATCCCACCAATCATCCCATGATTGGCTCTCAGGGCATACATACCAACCGAATCCCACTTGCACTGTGAGCCAATCACCCATGAATCATATTCATAGTGATCTTCAAACATGTCCCACATGTTACCATGCTCTAGTGCCAACATAGTGAGTAATGGCAACACCTTGCCAAAGTCTGTACAAATTGCATGTCTCACATCTCTTCGCTGTACGTCACACGTATGAGATGGAGTTGCCGTAATATGTGATCTAGTATTCCATTGCTAACCTTTAGCCACATTGCATGATCAAGGATTCCAGACTTGTCATCAATGAGTGGAATATAAGTTCATCTCATGAACTTTTAGATCCATATAGTATCCACTTCTGTTCTCTAACACACATATACTCGGCATTTCCCTTTTAAATGGTTTTATTGGAACACTTCCAATTATCAACAAACTTTCACTTTTATACATCCTATGTATATTTTGCGATTAATTTTCTGTCCTTTCGGAAGTTCGCATCAATGTAACTCTTTACATCGAACTCTTCCTTATCTCCATAGAACTAGTACATCCCACGTACTTATCAAGTTCTTATGGTATTCCAGTTACCCTTACTGGAAGTACACAGACATCCACTCGTCATGTCCTACATACGAGTTATCAGGATGAGCACATCATATTGCCATGTCCTACATTCAAGATGATGAATGCATTTTATTCTTGCCATGTCATACATGCAAGACAATGGGATGATTACATACATGATAGATCCATATCTATTCTTAGTGTTTCCATTCTTCATAAGAATTGGACACTTGGCCTTGGGATACTAATATCCATGGACAAGTTTTCTCCCACTGAATCTGTGCATACTGAACCCTTCAGTACAGATTGCCAATGTATGCTCTCTCTTTCCAGGTCAAGAGATTTTTCGAGAACTATCTCTATAGATCTCTATTCCTATCATATAGGAAACATCTCTATCTTCCTTAAAGATAATGTCCACTTTTGGATTTCCATTCTAAAACATTTCCATTTCACATCAACATGTGAAATGTGAATACGCTCCCACTAAATCACAGATCCCTTCTTTATCTTTGACATATCAGTCAAACCCTTTGACTATATCATCAAAGTAAAGATCCAATTTTGAGTTGCTTGTACTCAATCAATCACATTGATTAGTCCATTGTAACTTATAGACTTCATTTGCATTAGTGGATTCATAAACCTTATAGGATGTGTCACGTACACATCCTGGTTTTATCCCTCATAGGAATGTAGTTTTAGTATCCATATGCCAAATGTCTTAGTCATTAAGTTGCAATCAACAAGCATCATCCTTCTCAAAATGTTATCCATGTGTCTTAACACATAAGACTCATTTGCCCTTATGGATATGATCCAATGAGTGCTACCATCAAGGTCATACCTTATGGTTCACATGGATGCCATTTAGGATGTAATGGTCATAAACCATAACTCAAGAATCGGTTCCTCATATTCATCTAGATAGTTGAATCATCACATGAATAACTCATCACATAGATAATTGAGGTGTATCTGTTAAGGATATAAGAACTCACAACCCTTGTGATTCTTAATTTCCTTTATTAGTGTGGGGTATTCTTTTATTAAGAAGAATTCAGTTATTTGATAATCATTCTCTAACTCCTTAGAGTATGATTCCTTCTTGATTTAGACATCACCATGCCTTAATCATGAGTTCACTATGATACACTATCATAATCACTCATAAGGATCTCAAACATTTGGTCCAAGTATTTCATTCATTGATCTCATCAAGAAATAATACTTTACCAAATTTGTACTTCGTCTGTGAAAATCTTGAACACTTCAAGATATTCATATTGGTATTTCTCTAAACACCATTATAAGTATTAGCATTCGCTCCAATAGTTATGTAAATACATCACATGTATTATACCTAATAGGATAATCATTCTCCCACTACCTTTAGTGAAGATTGATTAATCATGTCCAAGATATTCATGTCTCTTAATGGTTCTCTAACCAAAAGAGTCTAGGTTTATCCATCATATGGAAACTAGAAATGAATTTCTCATGATTGATGCTAATTTGATTGTTTGAGTTATCAATAACTTTAGGTATCATTTTATCTTATGCATACCATGTATCACAAGATAAACAAGGCATTGCCACAAAGATCATATCTTTAAGATTGAAACATCAACTTTATTAATTGCCATCATTGTCATACAATATGCAATAATAAAGTGTTTCTATCTATTGGCAATATATGAAATAGCAGTTCTCAACTCTATTTCGTGCCCTTTAGGCTGAAATAAACTGAAAGATACTCCTATCTATGGCCGCAACACTTGCTCCAATGATGGGTACTTCTTTCTTGGTCCTTTCACAAAGGCCATCACTTCTTTGCGGATATTGCATATCATATATGACATATCCATATCTTGGTATCATATACCTCGGATAAAGAAGTGGTTCATTTCATGATACCTTAGGTGGAGATCTCCATCCCCTCCTTCATCTTCTTTTGTTCTTCCAGATATAGAGGGCAGTTCCCTCATACACCCTTTCCCCATGTGCCTTGAGGCTGAAGACGGCTTGGATTGCTGGCTAGCATCAGAACACTTCTTAGCTTTGCCCTTGCCCTTGCCCTTAAGACTTACCTTTTCTTTGATCACATCAAAGATTATGGTTTGTCTTTCTTCATCTTTGCCTCTACTATCCTCAACATGTCCAACAACTCTATCAACGCTTGTCAAAGTTGTTCATGTTGTAGCTTATCATGAATTGTATGATTCTCGCAACATTTGCAGTATCATACCAATAGCCAACTCTTGGCTCAGATGGAATCCTTCTTAGTCAGGTCTTTCCACATACCCAATCACATTGAGTGTGTGAATACCTTACTGGATCTCCTTCTGTCATGCCATACTAGGACAGTGTTTTAGAGACATCATATGTCTCATGTTGTCTCTGCAACTCATAGTTCAGAGAACACAACATCAAGCACTCCTCATCAATGTCTTTCTCAGTATGTTTCCATAATCATACTTTCAGCCATTGATGTGGTGGGATCGAGTTCATCTGGTTCTGGTATAGCTAGGACTTGGAGCTTTCGCTCTTTGAGAACACTTCTCACCATCTTAACCAGTCGTGGAATTATTCCCATTTAATTTGTTGGTTTCAAAGACCGATCGCAAATAAAGTGATTTGTTGAATAACCATTTATTTTAACAAAAGGAAATATATGCAATTTTAGTCCAAAACTCTTTTGACTTGTTTGATTGATTTGAAAAGTTGACGATAAAATTAGGCCTTTAATTAATTATCGCTCCCACTATTTTACTTCAAATTGATAGCCCTCACCATCAATTCGGAAGATTGCAGCGTACAACCTTCTAGTAGGCAAGATCCTGAAATCCTCTAAGCCATGAGTCAGCTTTGGATGATCGCCCACAACTTAGATCTCTCAGGTAGGCAACTCTTGCCAATTGCATCATATGCAACTCTTGTTGAATGAACATGCACAACACCTTGCCATGAACATTCCTTGCCTTTGGGCTTAGACGCTCTAAGAATCACCAGTTAAGTCTAACCCAAAAGCCGACACGGTAAACATGCACCCTGCTTTGGCAGAACCTACATGTCTACCCTTCACACTTCCACAAGATAGACGACGCACCACGCTTTGGCGTAACCTACGCTTGGTCGATCGAGCTTTTCATGTGTGCCGCTAATGGAAGGCATGTAAGACTTAATATTTTAATGAGGGATTTGGTTTTTATATACATATACATATCCAATCACAACAATACATAGTACGTATCATATACATGCTATATCCCACAGAAAATATGCACAAACGATAAAAAAAATGATGATTATGGCCATCCTAATGTGATTCCTCAAGCCGAGAGGAATCACGGTCATCTAGGTCTACATCACATGCAACCTGTACAAGATGAACTCTGTGCCTTGCCATCCGAGTTGATCAACTCATCACATGAATGATCTGTACTCTCCAGCCGGTCGTCTGGGTGCCACCAGCCGATCGGTTGGCTCCTCCAACCGATCGGTTCACCTGGTCGTCATGCATCTCGTCATGTCCGCCACCCGCTCGTCTCGCTCCTCGAACCAGTCATCAACCGATCGGTTCATTCCTTGAACCGACCATCTTTAACATCAACCGATCGGTTCACGCCTTGAACCGATCGTCTGAGCAGTCGTCTTGATGTCCGCCGGTCTTCGACATAACAGGAAATAAAAATCTATCCTATTTATTACATTTCTTCAAAAAGGGAAACCCCGAGTTACATTCGGGGGGAGCAAAGGTAGGAAAGAATCTCGAATTATTTCGAGTTACATCAGGAATAAGAGAGGGAAGATCGGTGCGCAGACCGAGATGCAAGCAACCACAAACAACCACACACAGATAGGGGTTTATAGGCCATAATCATGCTACACACATCCACCACAAAACTCGTTTAAGGGCGACGCATATCGAGTGCATTAATAATACATATCATATATGTAATTTGGGATTTGTGGATTTAGGATTGGACATGCATAAAGCCAATATTCTTCGCATCGTATGCAATAAATAAAGGCGACAAACCAAAATCGATCATATCGATATTCCTAAAATATAGAGCAGTTGACGTGGCTCTGATACCAATTTTGGGTTTTAGGGGAGACAGAGAAGGCAGCGGAAACAAAAATTTTCTCCCCAACCCATACCGAGGAAACACGTCAACGTCTATATAATAGGAAAGGATGGTTTGTGGAATCATACCTTTTCCCGAGGCTTGCTCGGCGACAATACCTAGCACCTTGCGCGGTCTTCAACTCCGGTCTTGGACGGCGTCTGTGCAGCTCCTGGTCGCACCGGGACTGACGACTCCTCCTCCTACCGGACTGTCGGATGACAGTTGTCCTCCTGAGCAGCAGAAACCTCCCACCTCTGAACTAGTCCACACAGACCACCTGGAACTCCACTCTCCTTGTCCCACAAGGAAGTGGAAGGAGTCGCACCCTCCTGTTGACGTACTAGTCGCCAACACAGTCTCCTGCTACCAGTTGCAAGTGCAGTTGTCCTTCCCTTGCTGCACCTCCCTTTTGTGGGAAGCACTTGCTCGGGATCTCTCACGGTTACCAAAACCAGAGAGAATGACAACTTCGCAAAGCAACCAGCTTGCATTGAGTTGTACTTTGAGAAGCCCCCAATACCCCTATATATATAGGCGGGTCATGGGACAGGGTTGTCTTTGTCCGGCAATACGGGACTAAAGCAGGAGTAGAAGGGTTCGAGAATTTTCCACAAAAAGCAACCGGTTCGCAACTTGAAATGATCGGTTCACAACTGAACCGATCGGTTCGGCCATTGAGCCGATCGGTTGGACCTGAGCCGATCGTTTGGGGCACTCCAACCGATCGGTTCATGGTCCTAATCCGGCTCAAAAAGACTTTCCTTGTTTCATTCTCAATTGGTATCGAATACCAATGTTATTCCCAATCGAATTGGGCAATTTGAAACCAAAGGAAAATTCTTGCCGACATGACTTTCCCAACTGGTCGGTTGCACCAGTTGAGCCGATCGGTTCAACTCTTGAACCGGTCATTTCAACCTGGGTATGAGCCGATCGGCCTGGACACTCCAGCCGACCGGTTCAGCAACCTCAGCCGACCGGTTCATCACATGAGCCGATCGGTTGGGAGCACAGGTTGGGCAAAATCAGTCAATTGCGATTTCAATCAATCCGATACTCCAATCAATGCGTCCAACACCTTGAACCATATGATATTGAGCTATCAACTGATTGAGTGTTTAATTGAACTACTAAACTCCTTTAGTAATCAATCTAAACATTGCTTTGTGGACAAAACTCCTCTTCTAGGTTAAATCCTATGTGTGTGACCCTGCAGGTCCATTTCACGTTGGCAGCGAAAGTCCATAACACTTATGACTTCACAAGCAAAGAGCGGTGCCTAGTCACACATCAGTGCTACCCAAGTGAAAGTAGAAAGTTGGAGAACAACTTTCATCCTACAATCCGTGAATGGTGTTACAGTGAATGTATAATTCCCTTGTCACTGATATCCTGAATGAACTCAAGGCATGGAACTGTCATCCTGTCAACGTTCATTCACTTTCTTGATCTCAGAGTAGATTGAAGGAGATATGTATGACATCAATATCACATACTGATTCACACATGCGTGCGCACGCCTATCTAAATCCTACTCATCAAGTGGCCTTGGATATCAAACTCCCTCAGGAGGGACAAATCCCATATCTATCACTCACACCTCAAAAGCCCCATGTGTCAAAGCCACCCAATCATCACCTTTATAACAACCCACGTTTCAGGACTGCGTTTGATGATGTCAAAGTGTGCCCAACGACATGTGTTGAGTGCAGTGATTTCAGGTCTAAGAATCACACTCACCACCATCACTGTGAGTACTGACTGTGACTACCATCTCATGGTTCCATGTGTCAAACTCACGGTGGGTCTGTCCGGTACACTTGTTCTCTAACAAGTACCTATGTGTTTGGTTTGATATCTCTATATCATGACTAATGAGATTCTGTCATCAACCAACACCACAATCTAGTCTTGTGTGTCATTGTTGTCTATCTACCTTCCACAATGACATCCGACTAGGGACATAACAAGAATGTACAAACTCTTAGCATCCGTATGATCTCATCGTTTAGGTCATGAACCTGAAGGCATACGTCATTGAGTACTGTCATTCTCTAGACATTCAATCTGTTCTATCACTATCTCATATGACTGAACCAGAAAGAATTGGAAGCTTGCCTTTGATGTTAATCAAATCAATCTTAATGTATCCCACCAATCATCCCATGATTGGCTATTAGGGAATACATACCAACACTAACATGTGCAAGATCGATTGAAGGGTTCAACATTGAATACCCTAATTCAATGTGATTGATGGAAACCATATTTGGTCCTTTCGGTTTTGAGGTGGTTTGGACCAAACGGTCTCAGGACCGTTTGAGTCCAAACGGTCTCAAGACCATTTGGGACCAAACGGTCTCAAGACCGTTTGGGACCAAACGATTCCAAATCAGTTGAGGCTTAAATAGTCTCAGAAGTTCAATTTTGTTAAGTGGTTTCAATTGCTATTCTACTAAATGGTTTCACCTATTCCAAGATCACTTGGAAGGTAATCAACCAAAGAGTATGAACTCTCAAATTGGATGAAGGTCAATGGTTTATGTAATCAATCACATGATGTAATCCAAGGGAGATTGAGTTCTTAATGATCTTGATATAATAACATATCCTATGATGTCAATTCTTCTTTCAAGATTGAGTTGACTTAGATTAATCAAGGTTGAAGTAACTTCATCTTATAGAAGATGAGGGATAAGATATTCTTCATGTATGAATGCCTAGTAAGGGCATGATTTTTAATAGTGAGATCATGAAACCCTAGTTATGAAGGTTAATGAATCATAACCCTAATTGAGGGCATTGATAGATGAAGTTCTATTATATGATGATGATATAAACCTAATTCATAATGATGACATGGAAAGCATAAAAATTAAAGGTACTTATTAATCATCTCCACTTAGGGATAACAATAAACCCTAATTGAGCTAAGGGAATGGTTACCCTAATTGAATTAAAAAGGAAACCCTAACCCTAGTAAGGGCATAGTGGGGTAATCCTTGAATAGTGATGTTATCATTATTTTGCATTGTACTGATATAAAATTGATGTGTTGTTATCATCTGTACTAATCATGCAGGTTTCATGAGGTATTGAACATAGTCAGGTATGAGCTATGATGCCTTGTGTATTGAAAACACTTTATAAGTTCTATAAGCAATGATATGCCATGTTGCCTAGTGAAAGGTAACAAAAGAGTTTGATAGGCTTTAAGAGCCATGTGAAATACCTGCATTACATTTATCATGTTTACACTGTTAGATGACTTGATGGCATTAAGTTACCTGTTAAAGTGGTAACATGTGTCTTGATAATTTAAGGGTTTGAACACCCATATTCTTGAATCATTAGGATGAGATGATAAGGGATTGAGATCCCAATGTTAGCAAAGCTGTGAAATGAACTTGATAGAAATAATACTCATCCTTTATAGCAAATGTTATAATGTTATATGATTGACAACATGCCTGATGATAAAAGAATGTTGTAATGTACTTAAATAATCAAGTGAAATGATATCATGTAGAGCCCTGGCCATAGATCCATCATCGTCAGTAGTTAGGTGATGGTGAAACAGGTTTTCCTAAGGGAACTCCTGGAGAGCATACTTTTGAGTATGTGGGGGTTATGGGCGCGAATATCCTTACGCCCTAATGAAGGAATTGATGTGAGATAAACATTAAATCTCTCAATTCTTCATTATATGTATATGCCGGGATGATGTATCACTAATCTCCCGATGATGTTGTTAATGCCGCATCGATGAGAGATAAACAAGAAATCCCTCGATGGCGAAGAGAGTGCAGAATGCCACTGTAACTCTAATAGCGAAGTTGCCAGAATACCCTGGAAAGCTATTACAGCAGAGACACGAGATGTCCTGCATGTTGTTCCTCACACTGACTGAGGAGGATGAGGTCATAGAAATCCGGCTCTTCTGATGACCTATGTATGGTACCGATTTCGACTTCGCAGTGGTCGGTTGGAGTATGAGCGGTATATCTCATCTCCTCAGGGCATAAGTATGTTTGTAATATGTAATCAGCCGTGTAGCATATTTGCTTAGGGTTGAACTACGAGAATCAATGGTTGAGAATACATTGATTAACATGTTCTAGTTGGATAAATGATATACATGTTCTTCATATTCCTTCTTAAATGAATGACTTGCTGCTTAATCAAGTTATAATTGAAATGATTGCATAGAGAATACTGCTCTGCATATCTTATTCAATGATTTACCTGCTGTTGAGTAAATATAATTCTACTGCTCAGTGTTATTCTATTATCGGCAATAACAATGTTTCTGGCAGAGAGTTATATCTCTCGCTGGGACAATTTTTATAATTGTCTCACCCCTGTGGGATTAAATTTTTAGGTAACCGCCGACGAAAAGGCAAGGAACCTATTATAGAGGAAGAGCAGCAGCAGCAGTAGCAGGGACAACAGTAAATCCCAGGTGGGGATATGAGCTGTCAAGTTGTATATAGAAAGTCCTATGAGTCGTCTCTGTACTCTCGGGTCCTAGGAGTAATGTTTTGATGGATCGATCTTAGATTTTGGCTTTAAGCCTCCAGATTTTTGTATCCTGCTCATGTATAGTTTAACAGGGATGACAATGTTATGACTCTCGAGATGAAATGATACAGAGATGTAATGATGAATCGGTTTGTAAATAACTTACTTTGGTTCTTTATGTCAAAGTTTCACAGTTTGTGGATCTTCTTGCAAAAAGTTTTAATTTTTAGTGATTTTCAGTAATTCCGCTGCTAATAATTCGCTTCCGCATTAGTTAATCCTGTTTTCGCGAGACGGTCGTCACAATTTAGTGGTATCAGAGCTCCAGGTTCGCTGAGTCTACAGAGACATAGGACTAGGGTTGTTGAGTCTGTTCTAGTGTCTTCCAGTATATCTGAATAGTGTCTTCTGCTCATATAGGAGGAGAAGAGAAAACTAAAGATGTCTGGATCACACGAGGAACATGTTGCTGAAAGTAGTGTCGCTGCACACGGAGGAGGTGCAAGTGACCATCATAGGGAGGAGCATGTGCCTGAACCACCCCAATTCAACCCAGCTGACATGGGGAATCCAGCCTTCCAAGCTATGTTTGGGCAGTTCATGACTGCCATGACACATATGACTGATAGGATGCCCATGCCTGCACCCAGGGCACCTACTCATCAAGAAGGACAAGGAGTCGGCAAGACGTTTGAACGACTTCGCCGAGTTGGAGCCACAGAATATGCTGGGACAGCTGACCCAGCAGATGCTGACATGTGGCTAACTGAGCTAGAGAAGGCCTTTAGAATCCTTAACATCCCAGAAGCTGAGAAGGTCAGGCATGCTGTGTACCTTCTTAAGGGGAGTGCTGGTCACTGGTGGACCATAGAGGAGGGAAAAAGGCCAGGTGTGGAGATTGCATGGGAAGTATTTCGACGAGAATTTGTCAATAGATACTTTCTAAGACCTTTCTGGATGAGAAAATCTCTTAGTTTGAGAGATTAAGACAAGGACCAATGAACATTAGCGAGTATGAGGCTATGTTCATGGAGCTTTTGCGGTTCTGTCCGCATATGGCAACCACTGATGAAGAAAGGATCAGACGTTTTGAGAAAGGATTAAATGCTGAGTTGACCACCCCTGTGTCTGCTCTGGAGAACAGGGAAAGATTTGCTACTTTTGTAGAGTCTGTTAGAAGGATAGAGAGGTCTGTGACTAAGAAGAGACAGACCCAGAACAAGAAGGTGTACCCCCAGTTCCGAGGATCTTCATCCAAAGGTTTCAAGAAACCGAGGTTTTCTGCACCAATGGCACCACCTAGATTCAATACCCAGATGCAGTGGACGTCAAATAGGGGTAGAGGATGAAGTTTACCACCAGAAAGAGCTCACAGCTCAGCATCTGTATCGGTTACAGGACCATCCAGACCACAGCAGGGGATCAGAAGTTGTTTTATATGTGGAAAGGTGGGACATCTGATGAAGGATTGTAGAGCCCGAGAGGTGAGTGTGACTCAACCTCAAAGGTAGAGTCGGCAAGGTTCTCAAAGGAGGCAGTTTCCAAGTGGAGCTAGAGGACGTGGACAAGCGTCCCAAGCTAGATCATCAGCACCTAGTCATCGGGCACCAAATCAACCACAGGCAACGGCGAGATTTTATGCGATGAATCCACCTGATGCAGTGATCAACCCTTGGGTTGTGACAGGTTAGATGAAACTATTTTATTATGATATGTCTACATCCTGCATCATATCTGTTTTAATTGATCCAGGAGCTACTCATTCCTTTATCACTCGGAGAGTGATTCTTGACTGCAACATGACTACAAGTCATAGAGCAGATAGTCTGTTGTTAGAAACTCCTTTAATGGGATCTGCTATGTTGTGGGAAGTATGTTCTCCCTGTATTCTTTCCTTTTCTGAACATTACATCCAAGTGGATCTTATACCACTTGAGATTCATGGGTTCGATATAATTCTTGGGATGGACACCTTAGAAAGGTACAAGGTTGTCTTGGATTGTGAGTCCAAGCAAGCTGTGTTTACAGATAACAGTGACACATGGATCTTTCAAGGAGACAAAAAGATCCTTCCAACCTGTCTTGTGTCAGCCATGGTAGCTGAGAAGATGATGAGGCAAGGATGTTATGCATTCTTGGCCCATGTGGTAGATACCACCATGGAGAGTCCTAATCCTGCTGAAGTTCATGTAGTCAGGGAATTTCAAGATGTATATCCTGAAGAACTTCCAAGTGTACCTCCACCCCGAGAGATTGATTTTGAGATTAATCTAATCCCGGGCACACAACCAATAGCACAAACACCATATAGAATGGCGCCTGCTGAGATGGATGAACTCAAGAAACAACTACAAGAGTTGCTTGAGAAGGGTTTTATCCGACCAAGTACTTCACCCTGGGGTGCTCCGGTCCTCTTTGTTAAGAAGAAGGATGGGTCAGTGCGGTTATGAATTGATTACAGACAACTTAATAAAGTGACTATAAAGAATAAGTATCCTCTGCCAAGGATTGATGATTTGTTTGACCAGTTGCGTGGTGCAACCATCTTCTCAAAGATAGATTTGAGGTCGGGATACCATCAATTACGTATTAAGGAGGGTGACATACCTAAGTCTGCCTTCAGGACAAGGTATGGTCACTATGAGTTCACTGTTATGTCATTTGGACTAACTAATGCACCAGCTGCATTTATGGAACTCATGAATAGAATCTTCCGACCTTTTCTTGATCAATGTGTAGTCGTCTTTATAGATGACATGCTGATCTACAATAGAGACAGCATGAGCACCATCTTCGTCAGGCTCTGACTTTGCTAAGAAAGCATAAGTCATATGCTTAGTTTAGAAAATGTGAGTTCTGGCTACCAGTAGTTTCTTTCCTTGGACACGTAATATCTGCTTCAGGTATTCGTGTTGACCCTAAAAAGGTAGAATCTGTTCTACAGTGGGAGCAACCGAAGACACCAACGGAGATTCGTAGTTTCTTAGGGTTGGCAGGCTATTATCAGAGGTTCATTAAGAACTTCAGTTCCATAGCCTTACCCTTAACCAAGTTAACCAGAAAGGATGTTCCTTTTGTGTGGAATGACAAGTGTCAACAATCGTTCCAGTTGTTGTAGGAAAGGTTGACTATTGCACCTGTATTGGTGTTACCTGAGCAAGGGAAAGGGTATATAGTTTTCTGTGATGCCTCTAAGAATGGACTAGGATGTGTGTTAATGCAGGATAAGCAAGTGATTTCTTTTGCTTCCCGACAGCTTAAGAAACACGAGGAGAATTATCCAACACACGATCTAGAACTAGCTGTTGTAGTTCATGCCTTGAAGATCTGGAGACATTACCTCTATGGAGAAACATTTTAGATTTTCACAGACCACAAGAACCTAAAGTATATCTTTTCTCAGCATGAGCTTAACATGAGGCAACGCTGCTGGATGGAATTAATCAAGGACTATGATTGTACAATTGATTATCATCCAGGGAAAGCCAATGTGGTTGCTGATGCATTAAGTAGAAAATCAGCAACACCAGCTCTAGATAAAACACAGTTGAACTCCTTAGTGTGCTCTAAGAGAGATATGCTTATCTCCTTGAGGAAAAACAACATACAGCTTAAAGTATCATTGTTAGCCGGGTTGTTAGCTGAGATGCACATAAAACCTACTCTGAGACAACAGATTAAGGAGGCATAGCAATCTGATGTTGTAGTTCAGCAGATTAGATCAGAGTATGGTAGTGAGAAATGAGAAGGTTTCTATGATTCAGATGATCAGGTAGCCTGTTATCATGGTAGAATGATAGTACCTGATGCTAATAACTTAAGGAAGTTAGTCCTGGAAGAAGCTCATTATTCTATGTATGCTATGCATCCAGGAAGCACCAAGATGTATCATAACTTGAAAGATATGTATTGGTGGCCTGGTTTGAAGAAGGATGTTGCTGAGTTCGTGATGCGGTGTCCAGTGTGTCAACAAGTTAAAGCTGAACACCAAAAACCTGCAGGAACACTGCAACCTCTGCCTATACCACAGTGGAAATGGGATCATGTGACCATGGACTTTGTGGTTGGTTTACCCAGAACAGCCAAAGGTCATGATTCCATTTGGGTAATAGTTGATAGGTTGACAAAGACAGCACACTTCTTACCTGTCAAAACAACCTATTATGCTGAGAAGCTGGCACAGCTATATGTAGATGACATAGTGCAACTACATGGGGTCCCAGTTACCATTGTTTCTGACAGAGGTCCCCAGTTTACAAGTCATTTTTGGGAGCGACTTCATAAAGCCTTAGGCACACAATTAAGGTTTAGTACAGCCTTCCATCCTCAAACATATGGACAGTCTGAGAGGACAATACAAACCTTGGAGGACTTCCTTAGGGCATGTGTCCTTCAGTTTACGGGAAGTTGGGATCTACATCTAATCTTGATAGAGTTTGCCTACAACAATAGCTATCAGCACAGCATTGACATGGCACCTTATGAAGCTTTGTATGGTAGACGTTGTAGATCTCCCCTATGTTTGTATGAAACTAGTGAATATCAACTTTTGGGCCCTGATCTTTTGCAGCAAACCACCGAGAAGATTAAAATAATACTACAACAGTTGAAGACTGCACAGGATAGGCAAAAATCCTATGCTGACAAGCGTCGTAGACCTTTAGAATTCCAGGTTCGAGAAAGAGTATACCTCAAGGTCTCACCTTGGAAAGGAGTCCTTAGATTTGGAAGGAAAGGAAAGTTAGCTCCTAGATTTATGGGGCCTTATCCAATTATAGAACGGGTTGGAAAGGTAGCTTATAAGCTGGAGTTACCACCTGAATTGCAAAAGTTACACCCAGTGTTCCACATTTCCATGCTAAGGAAATGTCACCCTGACACAGAAACGGTTCTACAACCTATGGAGGTTGAGCTTAATGATGATATATCATATGTTGAAGGACCTGTGTTGATTCTTGATAGAAGAATTAAGAAGCTGAAAAAGAAAGACATAAGTCTTGTGAAAGTCCTCTGGAATCATCGTGGTACTGAAGAAGCCACATGGGAACTAGAGGAAGAGATGAGAAGGAAATACCCTACTCTTTTCTCTTAAAATGTTTTGTAATGATTTCGGGGACGAAATCCTTGTAAGGGGTGGATAATTTGTAACATCCCTTACATGGGTTATGAACTAACCCTAGGTGTTTTGCTTAAATATGTGATTTGATGCTTGTGGTTAACTTTTGAAATGTAATTAAGGCTCTTGAGGAACTTATATTTCAATTTCAGTCCTTTTTGAATAATGTTGAAACATTGTTTTGTTAATTTTGGACTAAAGTGCAAATTACCCAAGTTGAGGGGTTAGATTGCAAATTGTGTATGATAATAAGTTCCTCATGTGTTTATGCATCATAAGATTGAAGATGATGCAGAGGTATGGCTTGTGATAGCCTGAATACCAAGAAAGTGCTGATAAAGCAAAGTTTGTACATTAAAACCTAGTTTTGGTGTAAAGTGCAATTTACCCAAAACCTAGGGTTCAATATGCAAATTACCACTTCAATAAGGTCCCTAATAATATTTGGCATCAAGTAGAGCAAAGAAAATGAGATGGGCACCCTATTTGAATTATCTTGGAGGAGAGAGAATCTTGACATTAAAATAATCAAGATATAAGCATAATTGAAACCCTATTGCAATTAATGCAAAAATAAATAAAAATAATTGAAGGGCTTTCAATCAAAACTTTAATGGTGGAATTCAGATGTGTGTGTGGACGTCCTCGAGCTTTCAAGGATAAAAAATATCCTAAGGAGGTGAAATTCCACTCACCTTAATATAAGGAAAAGAATTTCCACTCAAAAATATATATATTATTATAATGGATTAAGGTGCTTAATTTCTTTTCCATTAATTCTTGGATAATGAAGAGCTTTTACGAAAGTTTGAAGGTGGTTTCGTGATCAAGTAATGGAGGAGGATTAGGGGGAAATTAGTATGGAATTTATTTAAGGAAAATGATTTCATTTTCTCTTTCATCAAAGACCCATATACATATTCTTTATATATACCTTATTTCAATAACACATAAGGAACGTTTCCCTTAGCCTTTTCCTTATTATTTTTGGTTTGGCCGACCTAAGGGGAGCTCAGGAGCAGGAGAAGGACGAACACCACCTGTAGGTAAGGTTTGATAATCTTCTACCTTGGATTCATGGTGAAAACCCTAAATCAATGATTGATTCTAGGTTTTCTTCACTCGATTTCCATTTCTAGCCATCCATTTCATCCAAAAGCTCAATAACGAACCTTGGATAGTTTCTGGAGCTCCATCCACCATTAAAGCCACGGATCTTGGAGCTTGGAGATCAAATTTGAGGCGGGTTTTATAACTTAAACCCTCAAACATTGCTATTGCATCAATCTTCTATGCTTTGTTGATTGATTTCTTCAATTTGATAAACTTTTGCTTCTTTGCTGCAAATTCCATCAAGAACGGTTGCTGTTCATGGGTGCACGAAGTAAGATGATGATGACATCATCATAAGCAAGCACCTCACCAAATATCTTGGGAGCAAATGATCTCATTGGTTGGGACCAAATGGTTTCACCAAAACCGTTTCGTGACCAAACGGTTTGCAAACCATTTGGTGGAAAACGGTTTCAAAACCGTATGAAAGAGTTGACCAAGCGTGGACTGTTTGGGAATATCGTTCCTAATTATGTAGTATAATGACCCTCCAAATTTGAGGGGTTAAATCCAAAGGAATCATAGGTTGAAGGCCAATCAATTAGGCAAATCGAACTGAATTAAGTGCTGATTTTCAACCTGATTAACTTGACCTGTTTTGGCAAATGGTCTCAAGACCGTTTGAGTGCGTTGCCCAAGCGTTGACCATTTGATATTATTGATCCCTATTATGTTGGATAATGACTCACCAAATTTTATGGGTTAACTCCCAAGGAATATTGAGTTGAAGCCTAATCAATTAGGCAAACCCTAATTGAAAACAGTGCTGAAATTCCAATGAGTTAAGTTGAGATTTTGGGTTGATTAGCCCAAACGGTCTCAAGACCGTTTGGGGATCACCCAAACGGTCTCAAGACCGTTTGGGGATCACCCCAAGACCGTTTGGAGGTCTGGGTGCAAGTATAGTTGACCAATTGAAGGTCCAAAGGTACTAATCATATTGCAAGGTAGTGCTGATTTGTTGATCAACTTGATAGACCAATCCATGATGATTTTTCACTAAAGTCCAAAGGTTGGATGGGCCAAACGGTCTCAAGACCGTTTGGAGCTCATCAAAACGGTCTCAAGACCGTTTGTTGGTCACCCAAGACCGTTTGGAGGTCTAGGGTTGGGTATAGTTCAGTGGTTGAAGGTCTAATGATATCAAGTTGATCTGCAACAAATTGCTGATTTGGTGAGCACTTCATTGAACCAAACCCTAATTGGATTGCTTGGTTTTGAGTGATATGATGGGCAAACGGTCTCAAGACCTTTTGGAGCTCATCCAAACGGTCTCAAGACCGTTTTGTGGTCACCCAAGACCGTTTGTAGGTCTAGGGTTGGGTATAGTTCAGTGGTTGAAGGTCTAAAGATATCAAGTTGATCTGCAATAAATTGCTGATTTGGTGAGCACTTCAATGAACCAAACCCTAATTGGATTGCTTGGTTTTGAGTGATATGATGGGAAAACGGTCTCAAGGCCGTTTGGAGATCATCCAAACGGTCTCAAGACCGTTTGGTGGTGACCCAAGACCGTTTTGAGGTCTAGGGTTGGGTATAGTTCAGCGGTTGAAGGTCTAAAGATATCAAGTTGATCTGCAATAAATTGCTGATTTGGTGAGCACTTCAATGAACCAAACCCTAATTGGATTGCTTGGTTTTGAGTGATATGATGGGAAAACGGTCTCAAGACCATTTGGAGGTCATCCAAACGACCTCAAGACCGTTTGGGGTCAGGTCATACCCCATTTGAATGGTGGTTCAATAGTTATGAAGTAACTAGTCACACATTGATGAATATTGAAGGTTCTTTGATCCTAAACCCTAATTCAATTGATTCCAACCCTAATTGAGGATCAATTGAGGGTCAATTGAGTGTCAAATCAGTTGATGGTTGATCTAATTAACTCAATTGATTAGTGTCTAACATGTGCAAGATCGATTGAAGGGTTCAACATTGAAAACCCTAATTCAATGTGATTAATGGAAACCATATTTGGTCCTTTCGGTTTTGAGGTGGTTTGGACCAAACGGTCTCAGGACCGTTTGAGTCCAAACGGTCTCAAGACCATTTGGGACCAAATGGTCTCAAGACCGTTAGGGACCAAACGATCCCAAATCAGTTGAGGCTTAAATAGTCTCAGAAGTTCAATTTTGTTAAGTGGTTTCAATTGCTATTCTACTAAATGGTTTCACCTATTCCAAGATCACTTGGAAGGTAATCAACCAAAGAGTATGAACTCTCAAATTGGATGAAGGTCAATGGTTTATGTAATCAATCACATGATGTAATCCAAGGGAGATTGAGTTCTTAATGATCTTGATATAATAACATATCCTATGATGTCAATTCTTCTTTCAAGATTGAGTTGACTTAGATTAATCAAGGTTGAAGTAACTTCATCTTATAGAAGATGAGGGATAAGATATTCTTCATGTATGAATGCCTAGTAAGGGCATGATTTTTAATAGTGAGATCATGAAACCCTAGTTATGAAGGTTAATGAATCATAACCCTAATTGAGGGCATTGATAGATGAAGTTCTATTATATGATGATGATATAAACCTAATTCATAATGATGGCATGGCAAGCTTAAAAATTAAAGGTACTTATTAATCATCTCCACTTAGGGATAACAATAAACCCTAATTGAGCTAAGGGAATGGTTACCCTAATTGAATTAAAAAGGAAACCCTAACCCTAGTAAGGGCATAGTGGGGTAATCCTTGAATAGTGATGTTATCATTATTTTGCATTGTACTGATATAAAATTGATGTGTTGTTATCATCTGTACTAATCATGTAGGTTTCATGAGGTATTGAACATAGTCAGGTATGAGCTATGATGCCTTGTGTATTGAAAACACTTTATAAGTTCTATAAGCAATGATATGCCATGTTGCCTAGTGAAAGGTAACAAAAGAGTTTGATAGGCTTTAAGAGCCATGTGAAATACCTGCATTACATTTATCATGTTTACACTGTTAGATGACTTGATGGCATTAAGTTACCTGTTAAAGTGGTAACATGTGTCTTGATAATTTAAGGGTTTGAACACCCATATTCTTGAATCATTAGGATGAGATGATAAGGGATTGAGATCCCAATGTTAGCAAAGCTGTGAAATGAACTTGATAGAAATAATACTCATCCTTTATAGCAAATGTTATAATGTTATATGATTGACAACATGCCTGATGATAAAAGAATGTTGTAATGTACTTAAATAATCAAGTGAAATGATATCATGTAGAGCCCTGGCCATAGATCCATCATCGTCAGTAGTTAGGTGATGGTGAAACAGGTTTTCCTAAGGGAACTCCTGGAGAGCATACTTTTGAGTATGTGGGGGTTATGGGCGCGAATATCCTTACACCCTAATGAAGGAATTGATGTGAGATAAACATTAAATCTCTCAATTCTTCATTATATGTATATGCCGGGATGATGTATCACTAATCTCCCGATGATGTTGTTAATGTTGCATCGATGAGAGATAAACAAGAAATCCCTCGATGGCGAAGAGAGTGCAGAATGCCACTGTAACTCTAATAGCGAAGTTTCCAGAATACCCTGGAAAGCTATTACAGCAGAGACACGAGATGTCCTGCATGTTGTTCCTCACACTGACTGAGGAGGATGAGGTCATAGAAATCCGGCTCTTCTGATGACCTATCTATGGTACCGATTTCGACTTCGCAGTGGTCGGTTGGAGTATGAGCGGTATATCTCATCTCCTCAGGGCATAAGTATGTTTGTAATATGTAATCAGCCGTGTAGCATATTTGCTTAGGGTTGAACTACGAGAATCAATGGTTGAGAATACATTGATTAACATGTTCTAGTTGGATAAATGATATACATGTTCTTCATATTCCTTCTTAAATGAATGACTTGCTGCTTAATCAAGTTATAATTGAAATGATTGCATAGAGAATACTGCTCTGCATATCTTATTCAATGATTTACCTGCTGTTGAGTAAATATAATTCTACTGCTCAGTGTTATTCTATTATCGGCAATAACAATGTTTCTGGCGGAGAGTTATATCTCTCTCTGGGACAATTTTTATAATTGTCTCACCCCCGTGGGATTAAATTTTTAGGTAACCGCCGACGAAAAGGCAAGGAACCTATTACATAGGAAGAGCAGCAGCAGTAGCAGGGACAGCAGTAAATCCCAGGTGGGGATATGAGATTTCAAGTTGTATATAGAAAGTCCTATGAGTCGTCTCTATACTCTCGGGTCCTAGGAGTAATGTTTTGATGGATCGATCTGAGATTTTGGCTTTAAGCCTCCAGATTTTTGTATCCTGCTCATGTATAGTTTAACAGGGCTGACAATGTTATGACTCTCGAGATGAAATGATACAGAGATGTAATGATGAATCACTTTGTAAATAACTTACTTTGGTTCTTTATGTCAAAGTTTCACAGTTTGTGGATCTTCTTGCAAAAAGTTTTAATTTTTAGTGATTTTCAGTAATTCCACTGCTAATAATTCGCTTCCGCATTAGTTAATCCTGTTTTCGCGAGACGGTCGTCACATTCATCATCTTAATTGATTAGGAATAGTGATTCCTTATCTCATACCTCATCATAGAGTTTCATGCTTAAAATCATAACTCATAATTAGGGTTTACTTGTTCATATCATCACATCTCCCTAGATTAGGGTTTACTATTCATGTTACATCACATTACCCTAGATTAGGGTTTACTATTCGCATTGCCTCAAATTATCCTAGATTAGGGTTTATTATTCATATTATAGTGAATTAAGATCATACCATCATTATGTATTAAGATTACTTTCATTCATGTCCTCAAATTAGGTTAAGATGCATTGATCATCATAATTAGGGTTTCCATGATCTCACTATGAATGATCATACCCTAATTAGGTGTATTCATACATATTGGAGGTATTTTACTTGATTCTCATACATGTAGGGAGTCTCCTCTCTCCTCTTATCATTAGATTATGTTTACATCTTTTATGATTATATTAGGTCAAACCATCCTTGATAACATAAGTCAAGTCATCACTAATATGGTCATTAGGGTTTGCTTGATCAAGGGGTGTTGACTACTTAAACCCATCAAGGGTACTTTGGTAATGTTCACCATTGATCATAACATGCTTCAATCAACTAATTACTTGTTCCCTTAATGTATTTAGGTATCATTAGGATTTAGATTAATCAACCATTAAACCATCTAAGCCTTTAAAGAATTAAACATTCTTGACCATAAAAGACCCCAAACAGTTTTGCACTTTCAACCTCCAAGCGGTTTTGAAACCACATGGAATGGTTGACCGTTTGGACCCCTTTGACTTTTGAAATCATTTGGCCAAGTACACACTCAAGACCGTTTTCCCACAAATGGTCTTGAGACCATTTGGATTCAAACGGTCTTGAGACCGTTTGGTCCAAACATCTCAAAACTGCATGGACCCAAAAGTGTGTCAACACTTCCAATTGCTTTAGGGTTTCCAATGTTGAACCCCTCAATTGTTTATTCCATGGTTAACCACTTATCAATTGAGCCAATTAGGTTAATGCGCTACGAATTTGACCCTCAATTGATCCTCAATTGATCACCAATTAGGGTTTGGATTGATTGGATTAGGGTTGGAATCGATCAACCTTCAACATTTATCACCATGAGTCTATTTGATGTTGAACCCATTGAACCATCACTCAATTGGGTCATGACCTGACCCCAAACAGTCTTGGGATCGTTTGGACCTCCTCAAATGGTCTTGAGACCATTTTCTCAAATCCACATAAAAAATAACTTCAACCTATTAGGGTTTGGACCATAGATCTGATCATTAGGTCACTAATTGATTATACTTCAATCTATTGCCTTTCAATCCTCAGCCACTTAACCATAGTCAACCCTAGACCTCCAAACGGTGTTGGGTGACCTCCAAACGGTCTTGGTTACCTCCAAACGGTTTTGAAACTGTTTGGACATCTATCAAACGGTCTTGAGACCGTTTTCCCATGATGTCATCAAAAACCAAGTCAATTACATAAGGATTGAACCCTAGGTTTAGTCACCAAATCCGCACTAAATTTTTCAATAACTTGATATGATTGGACCCTCAATTGATCAACCCCACTTGACCCTAGACCTCCAAATGGTCTTGGGTGGTCACCAAACGGTTTTGAGACCGTTTGAGTGTTCCCCAAATGGTTTTGAAACCGTTTGGGCCACTCAACCCAAACTTCAACATGATTGCACCATTGAAATTAGCAATAGACCCGACTAGGGTTTAGGTGACTAAAGTTCCTTCAATTGGTGATTTACTTGGAATTAGTTAATGATTCTTGGAGGGTGATTAGTCCATAATGTATACAATATCCATACAAATGGTGAATGCCTACTCAACCCATCCAAATGGTCTTGGAGACCATTTGCTCCAATTGGTCTTGTGAAACCGTTTGCCACCAAACGGTTTTGAAACCGTTTGCTTCCAAATGATTTTGCAAACCGTTTAGGCACAAGGTGGAGACCGTTTGATAAAGTTAGATCAGGATGAAACTTTGGAATTAATGCCACCTTCTTCTTCCTCAATAACCTGGTCTGTCCTTCACGGATTTAGTTGCAAAAACACTTAGAAGTGTGAAAGGAAGGGGAGCAAGCAACATTTTCATAAGAAAAGATATATAAGCAAAGCTTTAAGGTTTAGAGTTATAAAACCCACCTTAAAATCTGATCTAGAGCTCCAAGATCCGTAGCTTTAATGGTGGTTTGAGCTCCAGGGGTCGTCCAAGGTCCTTTCTTCAAGAATTGGATGGAGAAGATGGCTAGAAATAAGAATTGTGTAAGGAAAACTAACAAACCAACCTTGTAATGGGATTTCCTCCATGAATTCGAGCTAGATGGTCATTAGAACTTACCCAAACCTTCTTGGTCGTCCTCCTCTACTCCTAAGCTCCTCCTTAGTCGGTTCAAGCAAGAATATGAGAAGAGGAAATGAAGGAAATGATCCTTTGCCTTGTGAAGGAGTTGTGCTTATATATTTTGGGTATATTTTCAAGGCAAGGTTAATTATTTCTTCTATTTATCATATGGGTCCTTCTACACATCCTTGCCACATTTCTCCCTTTCTCATCACATGCAAATCTCTCCCTTATCCACGTTTTAGAGGAAAAGAAGCCAAACATCTTATTAAGTTGCACATATAAAAGGGGTCATTTTGCATACATATTGATTATTTACTTATAAGGTTATCCTTCTTATATGATTATTCAAATGAGGCACCCCCTCATTTACGTTACTCTACTTGATGCTAAGATGCATGGGAGATACTCTAGAGGGTATATTTTACATGTTGTACCCTATGTTTTGGGTAAATTGCACTTTACACCAAATCTAGAGTTTAAAGCACAAGGATTGTTCTACAAGCTGTATCTTGGTGCCCAAGCTTAGAGAATCCATATCACCACATCATATTCATTCTTATGATGTCTCATTATCATAGGAACACCTTAACATGTGCAATTTGCAAGTTAACCCCTTATATTGGGTAATTTGCACATAGGTCCACTTCTAACAAAACAATATTACATCATTGTTCAAAAAGGACAGAAATGGAAGTATATGTTCCTCAGGAGTTTTAATTACATATCAAAAGATAATCACAAGAATATAATAACATGTTTAAAGCAAAACACCTAGGGTTAGTTCATAACCCAGGTCAGGGATGTTACAAATTATCCACCCCTTCCAAGGATTTCATCCCCGAAATCAACAAAACATATCAACAGGACATATCAAGAGAAAAGAGCACGGTATTTCCTTCTCATCTCTTCCTCTAGTTCCCATGTGGCTTCTTCAACACCACGATGATTCCAGAGGACTTTCACAAGACTTATGTCTTTCTTTTTCAGCTTTTTAATTCTTTTATCAAGGATTGACACTCCTCCTTCTTCATAAGATATGTCATCATTCAATTCTACCTCCATAGGTTGCAGAATGGATTCTGTATCAGGGTGACATTTCCTCAACATGGAAATGTGAAACACAGGGTATAACCTCTGTAACTATAGTGGTAACTCTAGTTTATAGGCTACCCTTCCAATTCGTTCAATGATTGGATAAGGCCCCATAAACCTTGGAGCTAACGTCCCTTTCCTTCCAAATCAAAGGACTCCCTTCCACGGTGAGACTTTAAGATACACTCTGTCTCCAACCCAGAATTCTAAGGGTCTACGATGTTTATCAGCATAAGATTTCTACCTATCCTGTGCAGTCTTTATATGTTGTTGTATTACTTTAATCTTCTCTGTGGTCTGCTGTACAAGATCAGGACCTATCAGTTGGTATTCACCGGTTTCATACCAACATACGGGTGATCTACAATGTCTACCATACAAGGCTTCATAATGTGCCATGTCAATGCTATGTTGATAGCTATTGTTGTAGGCAAACTCTATCAAACTTAGGTGCAGATCCCAACTCCCTGTAAACTGAAGAACACATGCTCTAAGAAAGTCTTCCAAGGTTTGTATAGTCCTTTCTGACTGTCCATCCGTCTGAGGATGAAAGGTTGTACTAAACCTTAACTGTGTACCTAAGGCTTTATGAAGTCTCTCCCAAAAACGACTCGTAAATTGGGGACCTCTGTCAGAAACGATGGTCACTGGGACACTGTGCAGTCGTACTATCTCTTCAACATACAACTGTGCTAGCTTCTCAGCAGAATAGGTTGTTTTGACATGTAAAAAATGTGATGTCTTCGTCAACCTATCAACTATTACCCAAATGGAATCATGTCCTTTGCTTGTCCTAGGTAGGACAACAACAACGTCCATGGTTACATGATCCCACTTCCACTGTGGTATGGGTAAAGGTTGCATTGTTCCTGCAGGCTTCTGGTGTTTGCAGGCTTCTGGTGTTCAACTTTAACTTGCTGACAAATAGGACACCGCATAACAAACTCAGCAACATCCTTCTTCATTCCAGGCCACCGATACATATCTTTCAAGTTTCGACACATCTTGGTGCTTCCTGGATGTATATCATACATCGAAGAATGAGCTTCTTCCAGGATTAACTTTCTCAAGTTATCCACATCAGGTACTATCATCCTACCATGAAAACAGGATACTTGATTATCAGAGTCATGGAAACCATCTCATTTCTCATTACCATACTCTGATCTAATCTGTTGAACTACAACATCAACTTGTTGGGCCTCCTTGATCTGCTCTCTCAGAGTAGGTTTTATATGCATCTCAGCTAACAACCCGGTTAACAATGATACTTTCAACTGTACATTGTCTTGTGTTAAGGAGATAAGAAAATCTCTCCTTGAGCACACTAAGGAATTTAGTTGTGCTCTATCTTGGGTTGGTGTTGCGGATTTCCTACTCAAAGCATCTACAACTACATTGGCTTTCCCTGGATGGTAATCAATTGTACAATCGTAATTCTTGATTAACTCCATCCAGCGGCGTTGCCTCATGTTAAGCTCATGCTGAGTAAAGATGTACTTAAGGTTCTTATGATCAGTGAAATTCTGGAATGTTTCTCCATAGAGATAGTCTCTCCAGATCTTCAAGGCATGAATCACAGCAGCTAGCTCCAGATCGTGTGTCGGATAATTCTCCTCGTGTTTCTTAAGTTGTCGGGAAGCAAAAGAAATCACTTGTTTATCCTGCATCAACACACATCCAAGTTCATTCTTGGAGGCATCATAGAAAACTATGTATCCCTTTCCTTGTTCTGGTAACACAAGCACTGGTGCACTTGTCAACCTCTCCTTCAACAACTGGAAAGATTGCTGACACTTATCACTCCAAGCAAAAGGAACATCTTTCTGGGTTAACTTAGTCAAGGGTAAGGCTATAGAACTGAAGTTCTTAATGAACCTCCGGTAATAGCCAGCCAATCCTAAGAAACTACAGATCTCCTTTGGTGTCTTTGGCTACTCCCATTGTAGAACAGATTCTACCTTTTTAGGGTCAACATGAATACCAGAGGCAGATACCACGTGTCTAAGGAAAGATACCTCTGGTAACCAGAACTCACACTTACTAAACTTAGCATACAACTTGTGTTCTCTTAGCAAAGTTAGAGCCTGACGAAGATGCTATTAGTGCTGCTGAGCATCTCTACTGTAGATCAGGATGTCATCTATAAAGACAACAACATTCTGATCGAGAAAAGGTCGGAAGATTCTATTCATGAGTTCCATGAATGCATCTGGTGCATTAGTTAGTCCAAACGACATAACTGTGAACTCATAGTGACCATACCTCATCCTAAAGGTAGACTTTGGTATGTCACTATCCTTAATACGGAGTTGGTGATATCCTGACCTCAAATCTATCTTTGAGAAGATGGTTGCACCACACAACAGATCGAAGAGATCATCAATCCTCGGTAGGGGATACTTGTTCTTTATTGTTACTTTATTTAACTGTCTGTAATCAATGCATAACCGCATTGATCCGTCTTTCTTCTTAACAAAGAGCACCGAAGCACCCCAAGGTGAAGTACTCGGTCAGATGAAACCCTTCTCAAGCAACTCCTACAGCTGTTTCTTGAGTTCTGCCATCTCAGCAGGCGCCATCCTATACGGTGTTTGTGCTATAGGATGTGTGTCTGGGATCAAATTGATTTCAAAATCAATTTCCCGAGGTGGTGGCACACCTGGAAGTTCTTTAGGAAATACATCTACAAATTCCCTGACTATAGGAACTTCAACAGGGTTAGGGCTATCCATGGTAGTATCTACCACATGGGCTAAGAATGCATAACATCCTTGCCTCATCAACTTCTCAGCAACCATAACTGACACAAGACAGGTGGGTAGAATTTTTCTCTCTCCTTGAAAGATCCATGTGTCACTATCATAAGCAAACATAGCTTACTTGGATTCACAATCCAAGACAACCTTATACCTTTCTAAGGTATCCATCCCAAGGATTATATCAAATCCATACATCTCAAGTGGTATAAGATCCACTTGAATGCGATGTTCAGAAAAGAAGAGGATGTAGGGAGAACATACCTCCTGCAATACATCATACCCCCTCAATGAAGTTTCTAGCAACAAACTATCTGCTCTATGACTTATACTCAAGTTGCAGTCAAGAATCACTCTTCGAGTGATAAAGGAGTGTGTAGCACCTGGATCAATCAAAATGGATACAACGCAAGATGTAGACATATCAGAATATAACAACTTCATCTGACCTGCAACAACCTAAGGGTTGATAACTGCATCAGGTGGATTCATCGCATAGAACCTCGCTGTCGCCTGTGGTTGATTCGATGCTTGATGACTATATGTCGATGACCCAGCTTGGGACGCTTGTCCACGTCCTCTAGTTCCTCCTGGAAATTGTCGCCTTTGTGATCCTTGCTGATTCTGTCTCTGAGGTTGAGTCACACTCACCTCTCTGGCTCTACAATCCTTCATCAGATGCCCCATCTTACCACATATATAACAACTTCTGTTCAGTTGTTGTGGTCTGGGTGGTCCTATAACCGACATAGATGCTGAACTGTGAGCTCCTCCGAGAGGTAAGCTCCATCCTCTACCCCTATTCGACGTCCACTGTGTTCGGGTATAGGATCTAGGTAGCGGCATAGGTGCAGAAAACCTAGGTTTCTTGAAACCTTTAGATGAAGATCCTTGGAACTGGGGATACATCCTCTTGTTCTGGGTCTGTCTCTTCTCTGCTACATACCTCTCTACCCTTCGGACTGACTCAACGAAGGTAGCACACCTTTGTCTATTCTCTAGGGAAGACACAGGAGTAGTCAACTCAGCGTTTAACCCTTTCTCAAAACGCCTTATCCTTTCTTCATCTGTGGTTGCCATGTGCGGACAAAACCGCAACAACTCCAAGAACCTAGCCTCGTACTCACTAATGTTCATTGTACCTTGTCTTAACCTCTCAAACTGAGAGATCTTCTCGTCCAGAAACATCTTAGGGAAATATATATTGATAAATTCCCGTCGGAAGTCTTCCCAGGCAACCTCCACACCATGCCTCTTATGTTCTTCCATGGTCCACCAATGACCAGTACTCCCCTTGAGAAGATAGACAACATGTCTAACCTTCTCAGCTTCAGGGATGTTCAGGGTTCTAAAGGCCTTTTCTAGTTCAATTAACCATAAGTCGGCATCTGCGGGGTCAGTTGTTCCAAAATATTCCGTGGCTCCAACTCGGCGAAGTCATTCAAACGTCTTGCCGATTCCTTGTCCTTCAGGCTAGGCAGGTGCCCTAGGTGCAAGCATAGGTATCCTATCTGTTATATGTGTCATGGCAGTCATAAACTGTCCAAACATGGTCTGGACAGCTGGGTTCCCCATGTCAGCTGGATCGAACTGGGGAGGTTCTGGCACAGGTTGCTCTATCTCTGGGTTTCTTGCACCTTTTTTGGGTGCAGCAACACTACTCTCTGCGACATATTCCTCGTGAGGTCCAGGCATCCTTAGTCTTATCTTCTTCTCATGAGGAGTAGAAAACACTATTAGACATACTGTAAGGCACTAGAACTGACTCAACATCCTAAGTCCTATGTCTCTGTAGACTCAGCGAACCTAGAGCTCTGATACCACAAAATTGAGATGACTGAATAACGAAAACAAGATCAACGAATGCAGAAGCGATTACCAGCAAAATTATCAAAAATCACTAAAAATTTAAAACTTTTTGTAAAGAGACCATCAAACGATAAAACTCTTTCATAAAGGAACATGATAAGTTGTTTACATCATGTTTCATCATTACATCTCTGTAACAGACACATCTTGAGAATTACAACATCAACCACCTTGTTAGCTGTACAAGGTAAGGTACAAAATCTCGAGGCATCATGCCAAAATCTCAGATATACTCCTAGGACTATAGAGTACAGAGACGACACATGACATACTATATACACAACTTGACAGTCAGTGTCTCCACCTGAGGATCACTGTTGTTCCAGAGATTGTTGCTGCTGTTGATCACCCACTGATGGATTCCTTCGTCCTCAGCGTCTACCTAAAATGTCAAATCCCACAGGGGTGAGACAATTGAATAATTGTCCCAGCGAGAGTTATAACTCTCTGCCAGAAGCTTTGTTATTGCATTAAAGGAATATCATAAGGCAGAAGAAATATAAACATTCAACCACAGGTAACATTTTATAAACTATGTGAAGCATCATCCTTGTAAGTAATCATTTCAATTATAACTTAATTGAAAGGAAAGACATATAACAATAATAAATATGAAGAACATGTATACTAGTTACTTAACTAGAGCACTATAAACAATGTATCATCAATCATTGTTTCTCATAGTTCAACCTAAGCAATATGTTATGCGGCTGATTACATTTTACAAACATATTTATGCCCTTAGGAGATGCGTTACACCTCTCATACTCCAACCGACCATCATTAGATCGCAATCGGTACCATACCTAGGTCATTAGGAGAGTCGGATTCCTATGACCTCATCACTCCTCAGTCAGTATGAGGATCATCATGCAGGACATCTCGTGTCTCTGCTATAATAGCTTTCCAGGGTATTCTGGCAACTTCGCTATTTAGAGCTATAGTGGCGTTCTATACTCTCTTCGCCATCGAGGGATTTCTTGTTTATCTCTCATCGATCCGACATTAACAACATCATCGGGATATTAGTGATACATCTTCCTGGCATAAACACATAATGAAGGATTGAGAGATTAGTGATACATCTGCTATCAAATCCAACATTAGGACATAAGGATATTCGCACCCATAATCCCGACATACTCAAAAGTATGTGCTCCAGGAGTTCCCTTAGGAAACCTATTTCAACATCATGTATATACTGACAATGATGGTTCTATGGTCAGGGATCTACATGATATCTTGATTATTTAAGTACATTATAGCATTCTTTAGCACCAAGCATGGTTTCAAACATAAATCAATAACACAAATGCCATAAAGAAAGAGTATTATTTGTATCAAGTTTACATCTCATACTTTTAACATTGGGATATCAATCCCTAACCATCACATCATTGTGATTCAGGAATATGGGTGTTCAAACCCTTGAATCATCATAACACTTGTTACCAAGTAACATCTCATATCATTTGGTCATCTTAATAGTATGACTATTGATTATAACAATGCATATATTTCTCATGGCTTATTCAGCCTATCAAGCTCATATGGTACCACTCACCAGGTAACATAGCATATCATTATACTTGAAGCATGTAAAGTATTTTCAATACACATGACATCATAATCCTTACCTGGATATGATCACCTCTTTATGAAAACATGCATGGTTAACATTTACTGATAACATTCACATTGTAACTATCTCAGGACAATACAAATTCCTTTTCAAATATATATATATATATATAGGACACCACGGCCGTGCTATCTTGCACAGTCGTATAAGAGTAAGCCACCATGGTCGTGCTTCATTAGACGGTCATGCAACAAAGGATTCACCACGACCGTGTCATATTACCACGGATGGTTTCTAGGGTTAGGATTCTCATTCAATCAAATTAGAGTTATTCATCATCTTAATTGATTAGGAATAGTGATTCCTTATCTCATACCTCATCATAGAGTTTCATGCTTAAAAGCATAAATCAGAATTAGGGTTTACTTGTTCATATCATCACATCTCCCTAGATTAGGGTTTACTATTCATTTTACATCACATTACCCTAGATTAGGGTTTACTATTCTCATTGCCTCACATTACCCTAGATTAGGGTTTATTATTCATATTATAGTGAATTAAGATCATACCATCATTATGTATTAAGATTACTTTCATGCATGTCCTCAAATTAGGTTAAGATTCATTGATCATCATAATTAGGGTTTCCATGATCTCACTATGATAGATCATACCCTAATTAGGTGTATTCATACATATTGGAGGTATTTTACTTGATTCTCATACATGTAGGGAGTCTCCTCTCTCCTCTTATCATTAGAGGATGTTTACATCTCTTATGATTAGATTAGGTCAAACCATCCTTGATAACATAAGTCAAGTCATCACTAATATGGTCATTAGGGTTTGCTTGATCAAGGGTTGTTGACTACTTAAACCCATCAAGGGTACTTTGGTAATGTTCACCATTGATCATAACATGCTTCAAACAACTAATTACTTGTTCCCTTAATGTATTTAGGTATCATTAGGATTTAGATTAATGAACCATTAAACCATCTAAGCCTTTAAAGCTTTAAGCATTCTTGACCTTAAAAGACCCCAAACGGTTTTGCACTTTCAACCTCCAAACGGTTTTGAAACTGCATGGAATGGTTGACCGTTTGGACCCCTTTGACTTTTGAAATCGTTTGGCCGAGTACACACTCAAGACCGTTTGCCCTCAAATGGTCTTGAGACCGTTTGGATTCAAACGGTCTTGAGACCATTTGGTCCAAACATTTCAAAACCGCATGGACCCAAAAGTGTGTCAACACTTCCAATTGCTTTAGGGTTTCCAATGTTGAACCCCTCAATTGTTTATGCCATGGCTAACCACTTATCAATTGAGCCAATTATGTTAATCCTCTACTAATTTGACCCTCAATTGATCACAAATTAGGGTTTGGATTGATTGGATTAGGGTTGGAATCGATCAACCTTCAACATTTATCACCATGAGTCTATTTGATGTTGAACCCATTGAACCATCACTCAATTGGGTCATGACCTGACCCCAAACAGTCTTGGGATCGTTTGGACCTCCTCCAAATGGTCTTGAGACCATTTTATGAAGTCCACATCAAAAATAACTTCAACCTATTAGGGTTTGGACCATAGATCTGATCATTAGGTCACTAATTGATTATACTTCAATCTATTGCCTTTCAATCCTCAACCACTTAACCATAGTCAACCCTAGACCTCCAAATGGTCTTGGGTGACCTCCAAATGGTTTTGAAACCGTTTGGACATCCTTCAAACGGTCTTGAGACCATTTTCCCATGATGTCATCAAAAACCAAGTCAATTACATAAGGGTTGAACCCTAGGTTTAGTCACCAAATCAGCACTTAATATTTCAATAACTTGATATGATTGGACCCTCAATTGATCCACCCCACTTGACCGTAGACCTCCAAACAGTCTTGGGTGGTCACCAAACGGTTTTGAGACCGTTTGAGTGTTCCCCAAATGGTTTTGAAACCGTTTGGGCCACTCAACCCAAACTTCAACATGATTGCACCATTGAAATCAGCAATAGACCCGATTAGGGTTTAGGTGACTAAAGTGCCTTCAATTTGTGATTTACTTGGGATTAGTTAATGATTCTTGGAGGGTGATTAGTCCATAATGTATAAAACAGCCCTCCAAATGGTGAACGCCTGGTCAACCCATCCAAATGGTCTTGGAGACCGTTTGCTCCAATTGGTCTTGTGAAACCGTTTGCTTCCAAACGATTTTGCAAACTGTTTGGGCACAAGGTGGAGACCGTTTGATAAAGTTAGATCAGGATGAAACTTTAAAATTAATGCCACCCTCTTCTTCCTCAAGAAACTGGTCTTTCCTTCACAGATTTAGTTGCAAAAACACTTAGAAGTGTGAAAGGAAGGGGAGCAAGCAATGTTTTCATAAGAAAAGATATATAAGCAAAGATTTAAGGTTTAGAGTTATAAAACCCGCCTTAAAATCTGATCTAGAGCTCCAAGATCCATAGCGTTAGTGATGGTTTGAGCTCCAGGGGTCGTCCAAGGTCCTTTCTTCAAGAATTGGATGGAGAAGATGGCTAGAAACAAGAGTTGTGTAAGGAAAACTAACAAACCAACCTTGTAATGGGATTTCCTCCATGAATTCGAGCTAGATGGTCATTATAACTTACCCAAACCTTCTTGGTCGTCCTCCTCTGCTCCTAAGCTCCTCCTTAGTCGGTTCAAGCCAGAAGATGAGAAGAGGAAATGAAGGAAACGATCCTTTTCCTTGTAAAGGAGTTGTGCTTATATATTTTGGGTATATTTTCAAGGCAAGGTTAATTATTTCTTGTATTTCTCATATGGGTCCTTCTCCACTTCCTTTCCATGTTTCTCCCTTTCTCATCACATGCAAAGCTCTCCCTTATCCACGTTTTAGAGGAAAAGAAGCCAAACATCTTATTAAGTTGCACATATAAAAGGGGTCATTTTGCATACATATTGATTATTTACTTATAAGGTTATCCTTCTTATATGATTGTTCAAATGAGGCGCCCACCTCATTTTATTTACTCTAATTGATGCTAAGATGCATGGAAGATACTCTATAGGGTATATTTTACATGTTGTACCCTATGTTTTGGGTAAATTGCACTTTACACCAAAACTAGAGTTTAAAGCACAAGGATTGCTCTACAAGCTGTATCTTGGTGCCCAAGCTTGGAGAATCCAAATCACCACATCATATTCATTCTTATGATGTCTCATCATCATAGGAACACCTTAACATTTGCAATTTTCAAGTTAAACCCTTAGATTGGGTAATTTGCACATAGGTCCACTTCTAACAACACAATATTACAACATTGTTCAAAAAGGATAGAAATGGAAGTATATGTTCCTCAGGAGTTTTAATTACATATCAAAAGATAATCAAAAGAATCTAATCACATGTTTTAAGCAAAACACCTAGGGTTAGTTCATAACCCAGGTCAGGGATGTTACAAATTATCCACCCCTTACAAGGATTTCATCCCAGAAATCAACAAAACATATCAACAGGACATATCAAGAGAAAAGAGCAAGGTATTTCCTTTTCATCTCTTCTTCTAGTTCCCATGTGGCTTCTTCAACACCATGATGATTCTAGAGGACTTTCACAAGACTTATGTCTTTCTTTTTCAGCTTTTGAATTCCTTTATCAAGGATTGACACTGGTCCTTCTTCATAAGATATGTCATCATTCAATTCTACCTCCATAGGTTGCAGAACTGATTCTGTATCAGGGTGACATTTCCTCAACATGGAAATGTGAAACACAGGGTGTATCCTCTGTAACTCTGGTGGTAACTCTAGTTTATAGGCTACCCTTCCAATTCGTTCAATGATTGGATAAGGCCCCATAAACCTTGGAGCTAACTTCCCTTTCCTTCCAAATCGAAGGACTCCCTTCCACGGTGAGACTTTGAGATACACTCTGTCTCCAACCTAGAATTCTAAGGGTCTACGACGTTTATCAGCATAATATTTCAGCCTATCCTGTGCAGTCTTTATCTGTTGTTGTATTACTTTAATCTTCTCGGTGGTCTATTGTACAAGATCAGGACCTATCCGTTGGTATTCACCGGTTTCATACCAACATAGGGGTGATCTACAATGTCTACCATACAAGGCTTCATAAGGTGCCATGTCAATGCTATGTTGATAGCTATTGTTGTAGGCAAACTTTATGAAACTTAGGTGCAGATCCCAACTCCCTGTAAACTGAAGAACACATGCTCTAAGCAAGTCTTCCAAGGTTTGTATAGTCCTTTCTGACTGTCCATCCGTCTGAGGATGAAAGGCTGTACTAAACCTTAACTGTGTGCCTAAGGCATTATGAAGTCTCTCCCAAAAATGACTCGTAAACTGGGGACCTCTGTCAGAAATGATGGTGACTGGGACTCCATGCAGTCGTACTATCTTTTCAACATACAACTGTGCTAGCTTCTCAGCAGAATAGGTTGTTTTGACAGGCAAGAAATGTGTTGTCTTCGTCAACCTATCAACTATTACCCAAATGGAATCATGTCCTTTTCTTGTCCTAGGTAGGACAACAACAAAGTCCATGGTTACATGATCCCACTTCCACTGTGGTATGGGTAAAGGTTGCATTGTTCCTGCAGGCTTCTGGTGTTCAGCTTTAACTTGTAGACAAACAGGACACCGCATAACAAACTCAGCAACATCCTTCTTCATTCCAGGCCACCAATACATATCGTTCAAGTTTCGATACATCTTAGTGCTTCCTGGATGCATAGCATACATCGAAGAATGAGCTTCTTCCAGGACTAACTTTCTCAAGTTATCCACATCAGGCACTATCATCCTAACATGATAACAGGATACTTGATCATCAGAGTCATGGAAACCATCTCGTTTCTCGTTACCATACTCTGATCTGATCTGTTGAACTACAACATCAACTTGTTGTGTCTCCTTGATATGCTCTCTCAGAGTAGGTATTATATGCATCTCAGCTAACAACCCAGTTAACAATGATACTTTCAACTGTACATTGTCTTGTCTTAAGGAGATAAGCATATCTCTCCTTGATCACACTAAGGAATTTAGTTGTGCTCTATCTTGGGTTGGTGTTGCGGATTTCCTACTCAAAGCATCTACAACTACATTGGCTTTCCCTGGATGGTAATCAATTGTACAATCGTAATCCTTGATTAACTCCATCCAGCGGCGCTGCCTCATGTTAAGCTCATGCTGAGTAAATATGTACTTAAGGTTCTTATGATCAGTGAAAATCTAGAATGTTTCTCCATAGAGATAGTGTATCCAGATCTTCAAGGCATGAATCAAAATAGCTAGCTCCAGATTGTGTGTCAGATTATTCTCCTCATGTTTCTTAAGCTGTCGGGAAGCAAAAGAAATCACTTGTTTATCTTGCATCAACACACATCCAAGTTCATTCTTGGAGGCATCACAAAAAACTATGTATCCCTTTCCTTATTCTGGTAACACAAGCACTGGTGCACCTGTCAACCTCTCCTTCAACAACTGGAAAGATTGTTGACACTTATCACTCCAAGCAAAAGGAACATCTTTTCGGGTTAACTTAGTCAAGGGTAAGGCTATAGAATAGAAGTTATTAATGAACCTCCGGTAATATCCAGCCAACCCTAAGAAACTACAGATCTCCGTCGGTGTCTTTGGCTGCTCCCATTGTAGAACAAATTCTATCTTTTTAGGGTCAACACGAATACCTGAGGCACATACCACGTGTCCAAGGAAAGATACCTCTGGTAACCAGAACTCACACTTACTAAACTTAGCATATAGCTTGTGTTCTCTTAGCAAAGTTAGAGCCTGACGAAGATGTTGTTTGTACTGCTGAGCATCTCTACTGTAGATCAGGATGTCATCTATAAAGACAACAACACACTGATTGAGAAAACGTCAAAAGATTCTATTCATGAGTTCCATGAATGCAACTGGTGCATTAGTTAGTCCAAACGACATAAATGTGAACTCATAGTGACCATACCTCGTCCTAAAGGTAGACTTTGGTATGTCACTATCCTTAATACGGAGTTGGTGATATCCTGACCTCAAATCTATCTTCGAGAAGATGGTTGCACCACGCAACTGATCGAAGAGATCATCAATCCTCGGCAGGGGATACTTGTTCTTTATTGTTACTTTATTTAACTGTCTGTAATCAATGCATAACCACATTGATCTGTCTTTCTTCTTAACAAAGAGCACCGGAGCACCCCAAGGGGAAGTACTCGGTCGGATGAAACCCTTCTCAAGCAACTCCTGTAGCTATTTCTTGAGTTCTGCCATCTCAGCAGGTGCCATCCTATATGATGTTTGTGCTATAGGATGTGTGTCTGGGATCAAATTGATCCTTATATTTCAATTTTAGTCCTTTTTGCATAATGTTGAAACATTGTTTTGTTAATAATGGACTAATGTGCAAATTACCCAACTAGATGGGTTAACTTGCAAATTGCACAGGCTAAGATGTTCCTCAGATGTTGGAAAATCAGAATAAAGAATATGATGAAGTGGTACAATTTTCACAAGCTTGGACACCATGTTATAGCTTGTAGAGCAATCATTGTGCTTTAAAATCTAGTTTTGGTGTAATGTGCAAATTACCCAAAACCTAGGGTCTAACATGTAAAATATCACCTCTAGAGGATCTCTCATGTTTCTTGGCATCAAGTAGAGCAAAGAAAATGAGAGGGGCGCCTCATTTGAATGATCATGGTAGGAGTGGAAATTACTCACAAATAATAATATATTAAGCAATATCCAATAAAGGTGGATATTATTATATCTCTCTTTAAGGTGTTAGTTCTTTTCCATTTAACCTTGGATAATGGAGGAGTTTTGCATGAGGATAGAAGGTGGAAACGTGGCCAAAGGATGGAGGAAGCTTTGGTGGTTTTATTTGGGAAATAAAATAAGATAATCCTCTTCTTTTCACTTTCCTTGAAAATATCCAAAAATATATAAGTGTATCTTTCCAACAACTCAAAGGATCGTTCCTTAGTTCCTTTCTTCTCATCACTTTGCTTGGACCAACCAAGAAGGAGCTCTGGAGAAGAGGAAGGATGACCAAGCTGACTTGGTAAGTGTTGATCACCATCTAACTCGAATTCATGGTGGAAACCATAAAACAAGGCTGGTTTATTGGTTTTCTTCACACGATTCTTCTTTCTAGCCATCTTCTCCATCCAAAACTTGAAGAACAAAGCTTTGACAACCACTGGAGGTTCATCCACCATTAAATCTATGAAGTTTGGAGCTCTGGATCAGTCTCTAAGGCGGGTTTTATAACTCTAACCCTTAATTTTTGTTAATGCAACCTTATTTCCTAAAAAAGTTGCCTATATTTCTTCTTTGGACACCTTTGTGTGTTCTTGCTATCATTTCCGTGAAGAATAGCCCCTGTTCTTGGTTGAACAGAGGTAGAATAAGATAACGTTAGTTCCTATGTTTATCCAAGTTTTTTCTTTAACAAACGGTCTCCCAACCTTACTCAAACGGTTTGCCAAACCGTTTGGAGCAAACGGTTTCAAACCGTTTGGAGCAAACGGTTTCAAACCGTTTGAATGCAAACGGTTTCACAAGAATGCATGGAAGAAAATGGTCCAAGACCATTTGGAGGCGTTGACTAGGCATTGACCATTTGGAGGACTGTTGAGAATAATGTATACTAATTACCTACCAAAAATCATCAATTAATTCCAAGTGGTTCACTAATTGAAGGCCCATCAACGACCTAAACCCTAATTGGGTCAATTGTTGATTTCCAGAATTTAATTAAGTTGAAGTTTGGGTTGAGTGACCCAAACGGTTTCAAAACCGTTTGGGGATCACCCAAACGGTCTCAAGACCATTTGGTGATCACCCAAGACCATTTGGAGGTCTAGGGTTAAGCATAGTTGACCAATTGAGGATCCAATTATATCAAGTTGATGAGTAATCGATTGCTGAATTGGTGACTAAACCTAGGATCCAAACCCTAATTGAATGATTTGGTTTTCAATAAAATAATGGTAAAACGGTCTCAAGACTGTTTGGTGGTCATGCAAATGATCCCAAGACCGTTTGGGGGTCACCCAAGACCGTTTGGAGGTCTAGGGTTGACCATGGTCAAGTAGTTGAAGATCTAAAGGTAACAAGTTGAACTGTAATTAATTGTTGACCTAGTGATCAATCCAATGAATCATACCTTAATTAGTTGAGTTGGTTTTTGATGTTGACTTGAGAAAATGGTCTCAAGACCGTTTGGAGGTCATCCAAATGATCCCAAGACCATTTGGGGTCAGGTCATGATCAAATTGAATGATGGTTCAATGGTTTCAAATCAATTAGACTCACATTGAAACATGTTGAAGGGTAATCGATTTCAAACCCTAATACAATTGATCCAAACCCTAATTGATGATCAATTGAGGGTCATTTGAGGGTCAAATCAGTTGAGGGTTGACTCAATTGATGAAGTGTCTAACAAGTGCATGATTAATTGAGGGGTTCAACATTGGAAACCCTAACTCGATTGAAGTGGTGGAGACACTTTTTGGTCCTTGCGGTTTTGAGGTGGTTTGGACCAAACAGTCTCAAGACCATTTGGGACCAAACGATCCCAAACCGTTTGTGCTCATATAGTTTCAAGGTCGGTTATGTCCATGCGGTTTCAAAGTCAAACTTGACCAAACGGTCTTCACCCCATCTTGGGCAAACGGTCTTGAGTGTGCACTTTACCAAACGGTTTCAAAAGTCAACATGACCAAATGGTCTTCACCACCAAACAGTTTCAAGGGTCTCCCAATATGGATGGATACCTAATTAGGGTATGATCCATGATAGTGAGATCATGAAACCCTAGTTATGACATCTAATGAATCATAACCCTAATTGAGGGCATTAATGGAAGTAATCCTAATACATGATGATGGTATGATCTTAATGTGATGTATTGTGAATAGTAAACCCTAATTTTGGGTTATGATGTATAACATGAAGCTCTATGTCTGGGTAATGCAATTATAAGTCATTAACCTTAATTGAATTAAAAAGGGGAAACCCTAACCCTGGTAAGGGCATAGTGGTGCAACCCTTAAATAGTGATGTTATTAATGTTTTTCATTATACTGATCTAAAATAGATGTGTTTGTATTCATCTGTACTAATCATGCAGGTCTTATGGAATATTGAACATAGCTAGGTATGAGCTATGAAGCTTTTCTTATCAAAAGTACTTAATGAGTTTGTAAGCAATGATATGTTATGTTGCCTAGTGAGAGGTAACATAAGAGATTGACAGGCTATATGAGCCATATGAAATATCAATATTTCTATTATCTTGTTTATACTGATAAATGATATGATGGTAGTATGATACTTGGTAACAAGTGTTTTAATGATTTAAGGGTTTGAATACCCATGTTCTTGAATTATAATGATGAGATGGTTAGAGATTGAGATCCCAATGTTGAATAAGATGTGAAATGAACTTGATACAAATAGTACTCTTTCTTTATAGTAATTGTTTTAATGGTTTATGTTTGAAAACATGCCTGATGCTAAAAGAATGCCATAATGTACTTAAATAATCAAGTATAATGATATCATGTAGAGCCCTGACCGTAGATCCGTCATCGTCAGAAGTTCGATGATGGTGAAATAGGTTTTCCTAAGGGAACTCTTAGAGAGCATGCTTTTGAGTATGTGGGGGTTATGGACGCGAATATCCTTACGTCCTAATGGAGGAATTGATATGAGATAAACATCAAATCTCTCAATCCTTCATTACATGTATATGCCGAGATGATGTATCACTAATCTCCCGATGATGTTGTTAATGTCGAATCGATGTGAGATAAACAAGAAATCCCTTAATTGTGAAGAGAGTACATCATGCCACTGTAACTCTAATAGTGAAGTGCCAGAATACCCTGGATAGCTATTATGGCAGAGACACAAGATGTCCTGCATGATGATCTTCACACTGACTGAGGAAGATGAGGTCATAGAAATCCGGCTCTTCTGATGACCTATGTATGGTACCGATTGAGATTTCATAATGGTCGGTTGGAGTATGAGCGGTATACCTCATCTCCTCAGGGCATAAGTATGTTTGTAAAATATAATTAGCTGTGTAGTATAAATTTCTTAGGTTGAACTACGAGAAACAATGATTGATGATGCATTGTTTATTTAGTCCTAATTGGACCGGTAATATACATGTTCTTCATATCCCTTACTGAGTAAATGACTGGTTACTTAATCAAGTTATAATTGAAATGATTGCTTAAAGAATGCTGCTCTACTTAGCTTATTCAATGTTTTACTTGTTGTTGAATATTTATAGTTCTACTACTCAATGTTATTCCATTATTTGCAATAACAATACTTCTAGCGAAGAGTTATAACTCTCGTTGGGACAATTCTTCAATTGTCTCACCCCCATGGGATTCAACTTTTTAGGTAGACGCCGAGGACGAAGGAATCCTTCAGTGGGTGAACATCAACATCAGGGACAACAATGATCCTCAGGTGGAGACACTGTCTGTCGAGTCTTGTAGATAGAAAGTCCTATGTGTCATCTCTGTACTCTCAGGTCCTAGAAGTCAGTAGATAGTTTTATATAGATATGAGATTTTTGGTGTAAAGCCTTGAGATTTTTGTATACTTCTCATGTACAGTTTAATAGGGCAGTCAGTATTATGACTCTTGAGATGTGGTGATACAGAGATGTGCTAATGTATCAGCTTGTAAATAACTTATCTTGTTCTTTTATGAAAAAGTCCTACCGTTTGTGGACCTTTGTGTAAAAAGTTTTAATTTTTAGTGATTTTCAGTAATTCCACTGCTAATTAATCACTTCCACATCGTTCATAAGGTTTTATCTGAAACGTGTCCCACAATTTAGTGGTATCAGAGCTCTAGGTTCGCTGAGTCTATAAAGACATAGGACTAGGGTTGTAGAGTTTGTTCTAGTATCTTCTAGTATATCTGATAGTGTCTTCTGCTCATGTAGGAGGAGAAGATAAAACTAAAGATGTCTAGATCACACGAGGAACACATTGCAGAAAGTAATGTTGTTGCACCTAGAGAAGGTGCAAGAAATCAAGAAAGGGAAGAACATGTACCTAAACCACCCCAGTTCAACTCAGCTGAAATGGGGAATCCATCTTTCCAAGCAATGTTTGGGCAGTTCATGACTGCCATGACACACATGCCTGATAGGATTCCTATACCTGTACCTAGGGCACCTACCCATCCAGAAGGACAAGGATCCGGCAAGACATTTTAACGACTACATCGGGTTGGAGCCACGGAGTATGCTGGAACAGCTGACCTAGCAGATGCTGACTTGTGGCTAACTGAACTAGAGAAAGCCTTTATAATCCTAAACATCCCAGAGGCTGAGAAGGTTAGACATGTTGTGTATCTTCTCAAGGGGAGTGCTGGTCACTGGTGGACCATGGAAGAACAGAAAAGGCCAGGTGTGGAGATCGAATGGGAAGTATTTCGACGAGAATTTGTCAATAGTTACTTTCCTAAGACGTTCTTGGATGAGAAAATCTCTCAGTTTGAGAGGTTAAGGTAGGGACCTATGAACATTAGCGAATACGAGGCTATGTTCATGGAGTTGTTGCGGTTCTGCCCGTACATGGCATCAACAAATGAAGAAAGGATTAGGCGTTTTGAGAAAGGATTAAACGCTGAGTTGATCACCCCTATGTCTGCTCTGGAGAACAGGGAAATGTTTGCTACCTTTGTGGAGTCGGTCAGGAGGATAGAGAGGTCTGTGTTAGAGAAGCGACAGACCAAGAACAAGAAGATGTACCCCCAGTTCCAAGGATCTTCATCCAAAAGTTTCAAGAAACTGAGGTTCTCTGTGCCTACACTACCACCTAGATTCAGTATCCAGACGTAGTGGATGTCAAATAGGGATATATGAAAAAGCTTACCGTTAGAAGGATCTCCTAGCTCAGCATCTATGTTGGTTACAGGACCACCCAAACCACAACAACTGAACAGAAGCTGTTACATTTGTGGAAAGATGGGACATCTGATGAAAGATTGCAAAGCCAGAGAAGTGAGTGTGACTCAACCTCAAAGGCAGAGTCAAAAAGGTTCTCCAAAGAGACAGTTTCTAGGAGGAGCTAGAGGACGTGGACAAGCGTCCCAAGCTGGATCATCGACACCGAATCAACCACAAGCAACAATGAGGTTTTATGCGATGAATCCACCTGAGGCAGTGATCAACCCTCGGGTTGTGGCAGGTCAGATGGAGTTGTTTAATTCTGATATGTCTACATCTTGCGTCGTATCTGTTTTAATTGATCTGGGTGCTAAGCATTCTTTTATCACTCGAAGAGTGATTCTTGACTGTGACATGACTACAAGTTATAGAGCAGATAGTTTGTTGTTAGAAACTCCTTTAATGGGATCTGCTGTGTTGCAGGAAGTATGTTCTCCCTGCATCCTCTTCTTTTCTGAACATTGCATTCAAGTGGATCTTATACCACTTGAGATGTATGGATTCGATGTAATCCTTGGGATGGATACCTTAGAAAGGTATAAGATTGTCTTGGATTGTGAGTCCAAGCAAGCCGTGTTCACTGATGAAAGTGACACATGGATCTTTCAAGGAGAAAGAAAGATTCTACCCACCTGTCTTGTGTCGGCTATGGTTGCTGAGAAGCTGATGAGGAAAGGATGTTATGCATTCTTGTCCCATGTGGTAGATACCACCATGGAGAGTCCTAATCCTGCTGAAGTTTTTGTAGTCAGGGAATTTGAAGATGTATTTCCTAAAGAACTTCTAGGTGTACCTCCGCCCCGAGAAATAGATTTTGAGATTAATCTAATCCCGGATACGCAACCTATAACACAAACACCATATTGGACGGCACCTTCTGAGATGGCAGAACTCAAGAAATAGCTGCAAGAGTTGCTTGAAAAGGGTTTCATCCGACCAAGTACTTCACCTTGGGGTGCTCCGGTTCTCTTTATTAAAAAGAAAGATGGGTTAATGCAGTTGTGCATTGATTATAGACAGTCAAATAAAGTAATAATAAAGAATAAGTATCCTTTGTTGAGGATTGATGATCTCTTTGACCAGTAGCGTGGTGAAACTGTCTTCTCAAAGATAGATTTGAGGTCGGGATATCATCAGTTGTGTATTAAGGAGGGTGACATACCCAAGTCTACTTTCAGAACGAGGTATGTTCACTATGAGTTCACAGTTATGTCGTTCAGACTAACTAATGCACCAACTGCATTTATGGAACTCATTAATAGAATCTTTCGACCTTTTCTAGATCAGTGTGTTGTTGTCTTCATAGATGACATTCTGATCTACAGTAGAGATGCCCAGCAGCATGAACATCATCTTCGTCTAGCTCTAACTTTGCTAAGAGAGCATAAGTTATATGCTAAGTTTAGCAAGTGTGAGTTCTGGTTACCGGAAGTTTCTTTTCTTGGACACGTAATATCTGCTTCAGGTATACGTGTTGACCCTAAAAAAGTAGAATCTGTCCTGCAATGGGAACATCCGAAGATGCCAATAGAGATTCGAAGCTTCTTAGGGTTGGCAGGCTATTACAGGAGATTCATTAAGAACTTTAGTTCCATAGCTTTACCCTTGACTAAGTTGACCAGGAAGGATGTTCCTTTTACCTAGAGTGACAAGTGTCAACAATATTTTCAGCTATTAAAGGAGAGGTTGACAAGTGCACCTGTGCTTGTATTACCTGAGCAAGGGAAAGGATATACAGTTTTCTATGATGCCTCTAAGAATGGACTAGGATGTGTGTTGATGCAGGATAAACAAGTGATTTCTTTTGCTTCTCGATAGCTTAAGAAACACAAGGAGAATTATATGACACATGATTTAGAGCTAGCTGCTGTAGTTCATGCCTTGAAGATCTGGAGACATTATCTTTATGGAGAAACATTCCAGATTTTCACAGATCATAAAAACCTTAAGTATATATTTTCTCAGCATGAGCTTAACATGAGGCAATGCCGATGGATGGAGTTAATCAAGGACTACTATTGTACAATTGATTACCATCCAGGGAAGGCCAATGTGTTTGCCGATGCTTTGAGTAGGAAATCAGCAACACCAGCCCTAGATAAAGCACATTTGAATTCTTTAGTGTGCTCTAGGAGAGATATGCTTATCTCCTTAAGACAAGACAATGTATAGTTAAAAGTATCGTTGTTATCGGGGTTGTTAGCTGAGATGCATATAAAACCTACCCTGAGACAATAGATTAAGGAGGCACAACAAGTTGATGCTATAGTTCAACTGATTAGGTCAGAATATGGTAGTGAGAAATGAGAAGGGTTCCATGATTCAGATGATCTAGTAGCTTGTTATCATGACAGAATGATAGTACTGGATGTGGATAACTTAAGGAAGTTAGTCCTGGAAGAAGCTCATTCTTTGATGTATGCTATGCATCCAGGAAGCACCAAGATGTATCAAAACTTGAAAGATATGTATTGGTGGCCTGGATTGAAGAAGGACATAACTGAGTTTGTTATACGGTGTCCTGTGTGTCAACAAGTTAAGGCGGAACACCAGAAGCCTACAGGAACAATGCAACCTTTACCCATACCAAAGTGGAAGTGGGATCATGTAACCATGGACTTTGTGGTTGGTTTACCCAAGACAGCCAAAGGACATGATCCATCTGGGTAATAGTTGATAGGTTGACAAAGACATCCCATTTCTTACCTGTCAAAACAACCTATTCTGCTGAGAAGCTGGCACAGATGTATGTAGATGAGATAGTACGATTGCACGGAGTCCCAATTACCATTGTTTCTAACAGAGGTACCCAATTTACGAGTCATTTTTGGGAGCGACTTCATAAAGCTTTAGGCACAAAGTTAAGGTTTAGTACAGCCTTTCATCCTCAGACAGATGGACAATCAGAAAGGACTATACAAACTTTGGAGGACTTGCTTAGAGCATGTGTTCTTCAGTTTACAGGAAGTTGGGATCTACATCTAAGCTTGATAGAGTTTTCCTACAATAATAGCTATCAACATAGTATTGACATGGCACCTTATGAAGCTTTGTATGGTAGACGTTGTAGATCTCCCCTATGTTGGTATGAAACTGGTGAATATCAACTTTTAGGTCCTAATCTTATGCATCAGACCACTGAGAAGATTAAGATAATACAACAACTGTCAGGACCCGTCACGCTAAATGAGATTACTCAAAACATAAAACACAATCAATCACTATTTAATTACATACCCAAAAATATGGGTAAATTAAAACCGATTTCAACGTCAACACTCATTCAAAAAAATTTGCATGAGAGACCAACATCTCTTTTATCCATGCTATGCTAAGTATTTGATATACATTGTTCTATTACCTTAGCCACAACATATATACACATGAGAACAATATTTGTATATGCCACACAAACAAGTATTAATATGCTAACAAAAAGTTTGATTCATTTGAAACATCATATACAAACTTTTTCTCTCTCGGACCAGAGAGTACAGGGATGACTCTAGGACACACTAGACATCTAATCAACTTTATCAAATATTCATTACTATAGCTCCTCTTTGCTACCACATGTTTGTTTTCATCACTTCCAATTACCTAAAAAAAGTGTGGCGAACCACAAGGGTGAGACCCAATCCCAGCAAGAGATATAACCATCAACAACATTTATATGTAATTAAACAGTTAAGAAGTTTAATCTAATATAACAAATAATATCAATAGTAATGATGATTAAAAAAATACATAAAGGAGCAGATAATAACTATCATTATTAACTAGACTATCATCCTTTATTCGGTTGACAATATAAGTGGTTCAGTAGCATATGCGGTTCTAGCATCATGAGAAAGTCTAGTAGCATTTTATCTCTATTAACATTAATAAGTATAGCCTCATAAGCATATCTAACAACATTAGCACGTCTAACAGTTTGAGCATATCAATATCATAAGCAGAGCTATCAACATAAGCACGAGTATTTGCATAATTAGTAGTATATGCATCTCTAGTTATAAAGGCATGACTAGCATACTAAACATAACTAACAAGATGAGATATCTAGCATCATGATTATAATCGGCAGTAGCATTATAGATATCAACATAAGCATGACTACTGTATGTACACATTTACAATCTTATGATCCACAACATAAGAATAAATAATATCTCTTAATTGCACTAAGCATTATCTTTATGTAAAGAGAACAAACAAGGGTTATCATCCAATGTGAAGCGTCATGTAAAACCCTAAACAGATATGTTATACAGATGTATTACATCTTTTATTATGCCCTGAGGAAATTGAGGATACCACTCAAAATCCAACTGACCACTGCTAAGTCGAAATCAGTTCCATACAAGATCTAGGAAGAGCCAGACTCCTAAGATCTTCTCGGCCCCCGGTCAGTACAGGTCTTCCACAACGACACAAAAGGTCAAGCTACTAACAGCCTAGTCTGTCCTTGGTACAGGTCACAATACTAGTGAAAGAGGTGGGTATGCATACCCTACCATCTGAGGTACAACCGTAGTTGTCCTCCAATATCATCACATATATAATCACCGAGACACGACCGTAGCCGTTGTCAAACCGAGGGCTAGGTATGACCGCAGTCATCCTCCCTAAACACTTGAATTCAGGATGATAAACACCCCTCATACTCATCAGTATGTGCTCTGAGTTTCCCTTAGGAATACTCATTTCACCATCTGGCAAGTTCTGACACTCAGATGGATCTATGGCACAGGGCACTACATGATTAGAGTTTCACTTGATTAGTTATGCCAATTGGGTGAATTAAGGCTTCATCAAACAAGTGGACATACAAACCCTAATTCACTTCTAGCAAGCATATAAATATCAAAACTTGAAAAGATATAAAACGTATGAAACATAATTTCTCATCTCATCATCACATTGTAATATTCACTTTCCATTCATGATACTACACTAGTCATCATACTATCACAGGATATAAATCCTTTTCACAATATCAAAGGGTATCAACCCTTATCAAAACAAGAGGATTACACCTCATTCAGGGCTCAACCATGCCCAAAGGTCATTAAGACCATCATACTATTCCCTGCAAGATCATCATTATCTCTGCATGCCTTATAACAAGGCTCAACGACATCAATTATATATAATATACCAGATCAACAAAATATTGCATTAATGAGCTAAGAGATATTCATAAACAATCATAGCAGGGTTATATTAACATTAAAAACATTCCTTTATTACATAAACATACAAGGAATCTAGATATGATTAACTCTCATCATATTCATTATACACATGTTTAGCATGAAAAAGTATCGACCATGTGGCTATAATAACCACCAATTAACATATCAAAGTTATGATCATAGTAAGGAGGTTATTCTACCATCAATCCATCATGTAAGAATGTTAAACATGAATGCTCATCTTTATCTGATTGCATTAGAGTTAGGTTCAACATGATAAATTATATCAATGTTACCAATCATCACTTATACCCAAACCCTAACTCAGGGCATCCCCATTGGATCATGGATGCATAAGGTAAAACATTACCATCACATTCCATACTATTCTCAAGTATGAAACCACACCTAAATCAAGGTGTAACCATCAAGTTATAGCATATTAGGGTTTCAACAATAATAAAGTACTCCATGGTTGTATTAGTCATTCAAGGACTATTCATACCCAATTACCATCATTTAGTTATATCAAAGCTAGGTATAACAAGCTATACCTAATTAGGGTTACATATCAACACAATGTGATTATAATCCCTTCTATTAATATGAATGAATAGGTAAGACTACCTTATTAAGGGTAACCCTCCGTTTGTTCCATCATCATTCAATCAAATATACAATATCACAAAGTCACCCAGAACCATTGGATGTTTAAAAGGTAAGACTATTGGGTTGTTTACATAAGTAAACACCTTGGATAAACCACCTATGAAGTCCTTGATTTATGCTCTAGAAACAGTCACCATCTAACCCTAGACATCCCTTGATAAACAACACAAAAAGTTCCATTGAAACTAGGGTAAAACCCACAATCGACTGTTCATTTAAAACAAGCTATCCATGATCAACAAATAATCTCCTTAAGTTGATCCTATAAAGGAAACTATCTAAATCACATTATTAGGACTAACATATTACATTATCCATCATTGCACCTTAATAGAGGAATAACCATTATATCTTGACCATTGGGTCAAGTTCATATATTAAAACCATCAATTATAGTATATGTTCGACCATTGCATCAAATATTAAATTGATGTCAACATTGATTGATAACATCAGTAGGGTACTTAATGATTAATAATTAAACTTCTAATTGGTCCAAAACCTGACCTAAGGGGGTGAACATAGATTGTCACCATCATTTGACACCCTTGATCATGACCATCAGTTGTTATGAATTCAACACCATATGGTTGTTGCAATGATACCATCATCGGGTCATGGTTTATAGAAGAAATCAGCTTAAACCCTAAAATTAACCATGGCTTGATAGGTGCTTATCACCATAGGTTGTCAAATCAACCTGATCCAAGTCATCTTATACCTTACTGATAACATACACATGATCACATGTTCATATATAACCAAAATCCGAACAGGGAACATTATAAAAATTGAAATCCCAGTCAAGCATAGCTTTTTAGTGAATGGATCATCATTTTCAAGCAAGAACATAATCTAGAAAGATTATGGTAAGCAATAAACGTGGAGCAAGTTATAAATCTTGCCTATAATGAGAAGATGAAACCCCACATAGAAGCAATCTTGAGCAGGTAGGGTTGAAATCCAAGAATAAGCTATGGATTCGTCCAACTAACACCTTTCTTCATCAAATGAGCAAATCCTAAACATAAGGAGAAAGAAAAGTAGGATTTTAGAGCTTTAGAGAAATTTAGTTTCCGATGAACCATGTAAATTCGTTGGTCCAAACCACACTGATCTGATGATAAACTAGGTTATACAAAATCCTAAAGAAGCGATTTGTGAAATAAAAAGTCAGGAGACGCCAAATACTACCCTGTGCCTAATAACTGTTGTTATCAGCGAAACACACACAATTAACCAAAAATTTCCAAAAAACAGAGTTAAATCATGATAGGTGAGTGAAATCCTACTCACATTGGTTCATGATTTCTGCATTTGTCCGGAAATGCGTCCAGAGCCTGTTTCCGGGCAATTTCTGGGTCTTCTTCTACCTTGGAATTCAAACATACAATGAACAGATTGTTGTTTTCTCACGTACAGGTAGGAGAAGAGCTCGATTGAGTGCTCATTCATGGTTGTTGGCTGCGGAACTTTGTTCCATCATCATGGCCGAACTCGGAGCTAACCTTAGCTCGCAGTTCCATGCGCCCAATCTATTCCTGACTTAGAACCTACTGCAGCAAGCAGCTACTTCCCATGCTCAGGTGGAAGAAGGGTCTTGGCTAGGTGCCAATCACGGCTGGAAGCTATGGTTTTGTGCACTAAGATGTTAGTCGGAGTCAAGGTGGCCATTTTGGGGCTGCTGCTCACCCATTGTGCTCCTAGCCATAGGTTGCAGAAGCTATGCTGCTGCTGCTGGCCGTGCTGCTAGAGGCGCAGGTGACGGGGAGCGCCACTAGGGTGAAGTAGAGGAAGGAGAAGGTGGAGGAAGGAGGACGGAGATGCGCCTGCTAAAAATAGAGCTAGGGCTCCAGGAATCACGCCCAGATTGCGGCGCTGTGTGTGCGCTGCTTTGCGGATATTTCTATTCAATCATTCGGGAAGGAGATAAAGGAAAGGGGGAACCGACCCCCAAAGGAATTAATAAAAATAAAAGATCATTTACTGGAAAAATTGCAGTCAAGACCCAGAATTTTAAAAGTATCATAACTTTTTCCTCAGTGGTCCGTTTCAATCGATTCTTTTTGCAACTTTTCAAGTGTGAGATCCTCTAAAACCACAAAGCATAAAAGCATGCCAATTATCTTGTCTCATCTAATCAAAATACTAATCACTTCTTGGGCACTTATCTTAGCTTAATCAACATATCAAGGTTAGATTAGGGTTATAAGCATTCAATTATGGTAATTAACCTTATTCAACTCATTAAACAAGTTTAGGGGCCTTACAACAACAGCTAAAGACTGCATAGGATAGGTAGAAATCTTATGCTGATAAGCATCGTAGACCTTTAGAATTCCAAGTTGGAGACAGGGTGTACCTCAAAGTCTCACCTTGGAAAGGAGTTCTTATATTTGGAAGGAAAGGAAAGTTAGCTCCTAGGTTTATGGGGCCTTATCCAATCATTGAACGGATTGGAAAGTTAGCTTATAAGATAGAGTTACCACTAAAGTTGCAAAAGTTACACCCAGTGTTCCACATTTCCATGCTTAGGAAATGTCACCCTGATACAAAATCAGTTCTGCAACCTATGGAAGTAGAGTTGAATGATGATGTATCTTATGTAGAAGGACCTGTGTCGATTCTTGATAGAAGAATTAAGAAGCTGAAAAAGAAAGATATAAGTCTTGTGAAAGTTCTCTGGAATCACCGTGGCATTGAAGAAGCCACGTGGGAACTAGAGGAAGAGATAAGAAGGAAATACCCTACTCTTTTCTCTTAATATGTTTTGTAATGATTTCGGGGACGAAATCCTTGTAAGGGGTGGATAATTTGTAACATCCCTGACCTAGGTTATGTACTAACCCTAGGTGTTTTACCTAATTAAGGCAGTTAGATGCTTTTTTGTAATTCTTGAAAAGTAATTAAAGCTTTTAAGGAACTTATATTTAAATTTTAGTCCTTTTTGCATAATGTTGAAACATTGTTTTGTTAATAATGGACTAATGTGCAAATTACCCAAGTAGAGGGGTTAACTTGCAAATTGCATAGGCTAAGATGTTCCTCAGATGTTGGAACATCATAATAATGAATATGATGAAGTGGTACAGTTTTCACAAGCTTGGGCGCCAAGTTATAGCTTGTAGAGCAATCCTTGTGCTTTATAACCTAGTTTTGGTGTAATGTGCAAATTACCCAAAACCTAGGGTCTAACATGTAAAATATCACCTCTAGAGGACCTGTCATGTTTCTTGTCATCAAGTAGAGCAAAGAAAATGAGAGGGGTGCCTCATTTGAATGATCATGGTAGGAGTGGAAATTATTCACAAATAATAATATATTAAGCAATATCCAATAAAGGTGGATATTATTATATCTCTCTTTAAGGTGTTAGTTCTTTTCCATTTAACCTTGGATAATGGAGGAGTTTTGCATGAGGATAGAAGGTGGAAACGTGGCCAAAGGATGGAGGAAGCTTTGGTGGTTTTAGTTGGGAAATAAAAGAAGATAATCCTCTTCTTTTTACTTTCCTTGAAAATATCCAAATATATATAAGTGTATCTTTCCAACAACTCAAAGGATCATTCCTTAGTTCCTTTCTTCTCATCACTTTGCTTGGACCGACCAAGAAGGAGCTCTGGTGCAGAGGAAGGATGACCAAGCTGACTTGGTAAGTGTTGATCACCATCTAACTCGAATTCATGGTGGAAACCATAAAATAAGGTTGGTTTATTGGTTTTCTTCACACAATTCTTCTTTCTAGCCATCTTCTCCATCCAAAACTTGAAGAACGAAGCTTGGACAACCACTGGAGCTTCATCCACCATTAAAGATATGAAGCTTGGAGCTCTGGATCAGTCCTAGAGGTAGGTTTTATAACTCTAACCCTTAAGTTTTGTTAATGCAACCTTATTTCCTTAAATTGTTGCCTATATTTCTTCTTTAGACACCTTTGTGTGTTCTTGCTATCATTTCCATGAAGAACAACCCCTGTTCTTGGTTGAACAGAGGTAGAAGAAGATGACGTTAATTCCTATGTTTATCCAAGTTTTTTCTTTAACAAACTGTTACAACCTCATTTTCTGAAAATAAAATGTAAAGTGTATTTCTCTTTTTGAATAAATGAGATCCTTTTCTTTGAATTGTGATAGATTTCATGTGAAATGGCTTTGATTGAATGATTGTGAGCATTGTTAGCCATTAAGCCCAATTGATAAGAAAAGGGAATTAAAAAGGAAAAAGGATTGATTAATAAAAGGGAAATATGAGAAATTGATAATTAAAAGAAGATAAAGGCAAACCAATATTCTCCAATATGGGAATCCGTGCCTTTGGGTTTCCTTGAGGTCCAAGGGACCCAAAATAACAAGATAATTACAAGGGAAAGAGGAATATAAATTAATTTTGAATAATTTGATGAGTAACTTAGGAGAGAAGGAAACCTTCTCATCCATTGCAAGTTGTTTCCCAAATTTCGTACAAAGCTAGGAAATATTAAAAGAAACTTTCCCTTAAAATTTGAGCTATAAAGAAGTTGTGGTTTGGGAGAAATATTTTTTGCAAGTTATCTTAATTGTGGAAACTATTTCTGAATTAAAAGAAAAGGATGTTTCCTTTGTTTTAATCACGAGCAGCGAGGTCTGTTGGATTTTAATCCAACGGCCGATGGTCGTCGCCTAAGTCCCAAGTGGACTTGGACTCTGCCAGGTTGCAGAGGAATTTCCTCTCCGATTCTCTTGAGATCCAGGGCAGATGGGAGCCAGCTAATAACTCCGTTGAATCCAAGAATCGAAACCGAAGGGATTCATCCCTGGTTCGACTGGGTTTGGTTGCCAAACTAGGAAACACCCAACTGGGTAGGACTTTGCCCGACCCTATATATAGGGGAAGGTTATGGAGGGAACCAACATCCCTAATAGCTAGTCCAAACTCTGTGGAAGGAAGCAAGGAGTGCTTCGGTATGATCAAATGTCCTGTTCGTGTTGATCTGCACCCTCGACATCTCGAAGATCATCGCCGGAG